>CM019827.1:99439808-100064808 GCA_009763385.1 Coix lacryma-jobi var. lacryma-jobi
TGTTCGTCCATCTCTTCCGGGGCGAGCTCTTCATCAAGTCCCTGAAGCCCAGCGGGAGGCGGCCGTACGCATGGGCTCCCTTGCCATCACCGCGAGGGCGGGGACCTCGTCGGCCAACGTCCCCCGCGAGTACCTGCGATACAAGCTATCCACCAACCAGGCCGGGTGGGACGACCATTGGTTCTATCTGCGGAACGAAGGTGGCCTCCTTCCGCAGTACACCGGCAGGGTCCTTACTCGACGCCCGGAGAAGTGGACCTGGGGCGTCGCGGCGGACAGGCAACGCCACCTGGCCCGCTGATGGAGATGATGAAGACGCTGGTGGATGAGAAGAAGCTGACCGTGCAAGCGGTCATTTGGGCGTTCCACCAGCGAAGAGTCCTTCCGCTGGCGGACCGCCCCCCTCTATGCACGAGATGGGCCCGCAGGCTCAGCTCGAGGCGCTCCCGCTCGAGGATGGCCGAAGAGAGGCTGTCCCGGAACGAGGGCGTCTCCCGGGTGTCGATCACGATCCAGGGGACGTTCGTCCCTGAACTCTCCCACCTGGTTGCGATGGCACCCGACGAGGGGTGTCTTGACCTGGTAAGCCTCCCTCGAGTTGAGCTATCTCGGGCCTCCTCCTCTCTTCCTTCCTCCTTCGATCCGCTTTGCATCTTGCTTGTTTCATCATCGCTTCTCCTTCCTTTCTTCGGGGCATTTACTTGTCGCGCGTCGAGGCCCCCGGTGAGGGAGGACGCCGCGGATGCTCAGGTGAGGCGCCTCTCTGCTCAAAAGGACAAGGAGAGCAAGGATGCAAAAAAGAAGAAACAGAAAGATAGAAACTTGCGTCGCTTAGCTCGGGAGCAGAGACTGGCGAAGGCTCGTCGTAACCGTCAGCCTGGGGACGGGTCCCCGAGCTGAGCTCCTCGAGCTCGGAGGAAGAGAGTAGTGACGAGGAGGAGGACGACGACGAGGGGATGGATGCGCGCTTGATGCGCGCGGGGCTCGTCGATGACAGGGCTGACCGCTCCTCTGTGCAGGAGGGCATTGGAGGTCCCGCCGTCAAAGGGGGCGCGCGGGGCGCAGCCGCGGAAGGCGGCGTCGACCCCTGTCCCGTCGGGGGCCCGAGGTCCGTCGAGCTCCGCGCCGGACGTGCCCCCAGTCGCAAGGAAGCCCCGGACCCGGAGCGCCTCCGCCATTGCGCCAACGGAGGCCGCCCCCGCATCAGCCCAGACGGGGGGTCTCGAGAGGGTCGGGCCTCGAGAGGCGGCCGACAGGTCGAGAAGGGTTCCGGGCCCGACCCCCGCGAGCTGTCAAGGGCGACGTCGAGCCCGGAGGAGTGGGCACAAGGAGAGGCGTCGAGCCCGCGCCATCATGAGCGTCGGGGAGGGAGCCCCCGAGCGCCTCGTGACCAGGGGCGCGAGCGTCCTCGGAGTCCATCGCCGCACCGCCGCCGGGCCGCGGAAGCGGACGCGGGAGGGCGCGATCACCAGCGCGGGCGCCGGAGCAGGTCCCGGAGCCCGCGCCGGGGCGAGCGCCACGACGTCAGCGCGAGGGCGGTACGATCGCCCTCCCGCGATGTGGTGCGGAAGGAGGGCTCTCCCTCGAGGTCGAGCCATGGGAGGCGTCGGGAGCCCTCCCCCCATCCCAGCCCTGAGGAGACAGCCCAGGCGCAGGGCTCGAGCCGCGGGGTGGGCTCGAAGCCCCCGAGTGGGTCTGGTGACTCCGGGAAGAAGCCCAGCCGCCGCTTCGGGTGAGTAGTTTCCTTGGGTCTCGTCGGTAGTGAGGCTTCACCTCTTTGCTTTTAATGACGCGTGTCATCTCCATCTTCTCAGGGGGAAGCGCTCCTACCAGGAGGTGGATCTCGCTTCGTCCAAGCGGGCCAAGGCCTCGAGCCCCGTCGAGGCACAGGCACCTCGAGGTACGGCACCTCCTCTGCTAGAGAGGCCGCTTGGCTGGAGAAGGCCCGAGCTGCCATGGCTCGAGGGGGCCGGATGATCGTCGCAAATTTTGGTGAGGCCGTCGCCATCGACCATAGGGGTCGAGGTACTTTGCTGGTTCTGACGTTTCCGCCATCTCATACTGCAGGGGCCTCAGCTCATGGCATCGAGCCCGCCACCGCCGTGTCCGCCGAAGCGCTGCCTCCTCCCCCTCCCCTCCCGCGATGGTGCTAACTGGGAGCGCCATCCTTCCCCTCATCATGACGGTTGCTCCGGGGGAAGCGCCTGGGGCGAGCTCGCCCCGCCGGCGTCTGGAGCTGAGGAGACTGCGCCCCTTGTGGCTCCAACCAGCACGGGCCGGGCTGCGGAGGAGGGAAGGCGGGGAGAGACGTCGGCGGAGAAGGAGCCGACGGTGGAGGACCTCCTGAACGAGCTGGAGCAGGGGCCGCTCCTCGCCGCGGGCTCGATGACGGTGGAGGCGCCCGTCGTGCCGGCTAGCGCCGACGAGGCGCCGGAGGGCCCGGTCAGGGAAGAGGGCCCAGGGTCGAGCCTTCCGTCGACCGATCCGCAACAGGAGGCGCCGGCGGAGGGACGGAGGGAGCCGGGGCCCGTGCAGTCGAGCGGCGGGTCGCGGTCGGGGCAGCTCGAGGCGGAGGAGGGTCTGCCCGACATCGAGCTCGACCGACCGATATGGCCGTTTCCCGTCCCACTGAGCCCGCCCTTGCCGTGGTTCCCGTCGAGCAGCCGGCCCAGCGGGGGGCACCGCGCGAGGTGCGGTCCATCTTCCGGGAGGTGGCCGCACTTATGGCGGAGGCGGAGCGGTCCTGCTCCGAGGAGGCGGGCCGATCCGCACAGGTGTCTGCCGCCCTCGAGCGGGCCGAGGCGGAGCTTCGAGATCTCCGCGCGGAGCTGAGCCGGAACGCCCAGATGGCGAGCCGGCTTAACGAGGCGGAGGCGGAGGTCCGGGCGGCTCGAGGTGAGGTCGCCCGATCCAGGGAGGAGGCCGCCGCCAATCTCGAAGCGTCGAGGAAGGAGGCCGCGGACGCTCGAAGCGAGGCCACCTCTGCCCGGGCTGAAGCCGAGGCGGCGAAGCAGGAGGCCGCTGACGCCCGTGGCGAGGCCGCCGCCGCCGGACCGCAGCGGAGGCGGCCAGAAAAGAGGCCGAAGACGCCGTGAGTGGCGCCGACACCGCCCGAGCTGCCGAGGGGGCGGCGCGGCAGGAGGTGATCCGCAAGGATCTGGCCCTGGTGGAGGCGGGCCGGCTGATCGAGGGCCTTAGGTCCGAGAAGCTCCTTACGCTGGCCGAGAAGCGCAGGCTGGAGCAGCGTGCTGAGGGCCTGACCAGCGACCTCGCCGCACTGGGGCAACACTGCGACGGTGAGGCTTACATTGTTTTTGTTTGGGTCTTGAACTTAATCTTGTTTTTGTTGGCTGAAGAGTTTTTGTTATGCCACCGTCTCACTCTTCCTGTTTATTGCGCAGGGGTCGAGAAGACGGTCGAGGAGCTCCGTGAGACGAACCAGGCTCTCTTGGACCAGCTCCAAGATGAGACGATGGTGGCGGAGCGGGCTCGCTCTCTCTCGACCGGCTCGGTCCATGTGGGGTGTCCTAATGTTGCCGCGGCAGACGGTGCGATGGCTCGGGGCGATGCCTTGGTCGAGCCTTGTGCTTCTTCGACGCAGCCGCTCGGGACCGCGTCGGCAAGCTCTCCATCACGCGTGTCAAGCAGACACTCGCGGTTGTTCGTTTTACGGTTTCCGCTTCCGGTCCATGTTGTCGCGAATGGCTTCATCGAGATCGAGGGGAAGGATGAGGAATGGAACAACCGCGAGTTGACAAAATTTTGGAGAGATGGAGAGGCCGGGGGACGTCGCTTGCGAAGATCTTCGAGGAGGACGTGCTGCTCTCCTGACGCCAGCAGCGGTTGTCGGGAGCCTCCTCCCGAGAGCTCGGGCGTCGAGGTCGAGCCTGCCCTCGCGGACCTTGGGGAGGAGTACCGCACCGACGAGGATTGAGGCCTGCGAGCCAAATTTGGGCGTCGAGGCCTTGTAAGATTTTGTGAGATAAATGAGGGTACGTCGAGACCCGAAAGTATATGTGATTGTTATGGAAAAGAGGGTTTTTTTTCAAATCGTTTGACGCTTCTCTTTGTCATGAGCTCGAGTTCTGCTAACTTAGTCTGTGTTCCTTTAGTACGTCGCGAGCCCCTCGAGGGGAGGCGTAGGTAGGGTACCCGTAGCCCGGGGGCGTAGGCGGCCGTCTACGTCGACGCCCCCCGACCTTGGGGTTCGATGTACTTTAGGATTTAGACGTCGCTAGTTCGTCGAGGCGTGAGTCGAGACGAGGGTCAAATTTTTGAAAGAAAACACGCGTTTTTTCCGGAGTCTGGGGGGGGTTATCCCTTGCCAGCCCCCGAGGGAGGCTCGACCCTGAGCTAGGCAGGGTCGAGGCTACCTTAAGATGCGAAGCGTACGACGAACGATAAGCATGAGTTTGTTCATCATTTTGACACTGTTTGTACAAAGTGATAAAATGAACAGGCCTCGAGGCCTTAAGGGTAGAAGCGACGTAGCTGAGATATGTTCCACGCGTTTGCCAGGATCCTGCCTTGGTCGTCGTAGAGCTTGTACGTGCCTGGCTTGAGGACTTTGGCCACGGTGTACGGGCCTTCCCACGGAGGGGTGAGCTTATGGCGCCCTCGATTATCTTGCAGCCGTCGAAGCACGAGGTCCCCCACCGCCAGGTCCCTTTTGCGCAAGTGCTTGTCGTGGTAGCATCGAAGTGTTTGCTGGTAGCGTGCAGAGTTGATGGCGCCACGTCTCGGGCCTCCTCGAGCTGGTCCTTGGCGTTGGCGAGCCTTTCGTCGCTGGTTGCTCGTTGTAGGCTCGAAGTCGAGGTGAGCCGTACTCGAGGTCCGTGGGTAAGACGGCCTCGACGCCGTAGGTTAGGAAAAACGGAGTGAACCCGGTGGCTCGACTCGGCGTAGTCCTGAGGCCCACAGCACCGAGGGAGTTCTGTAGCCCACCCCTTTCCGAAATCCTTGAGGGTTTTGAACAGCCTCGGCTTTAGCCATGGAGTATCATGCCGTTGGCGCGCTCGACCTGCCCGTTGCATTGGGGTATGCGACCGAGGCCCAGGTTACGCGAATGTTGTTGTCATCGCAGAAGTTAGTGAATTTTTTGCCCGTGAATTGGGTGCCGTTGTCGGTGATGATGACATTAGGTACCCCGAACCGGTACATGATGTTGGCGATGAACTCGACAGCCTTCTCGGAGGGTGGGGTCTCCTATCGGCTTAGCCTCGATCCACTTGGTGAAACTTGTCGACGGCCACGAGCATGTGTGTGTACCCTCCATTTGTCCTTTGAGGGGACCCACGAGGTCGAGCCCCCATACAGCAAATGGCCAAGTGATTGGGATCATCTGCAGGGCGTGTGCGGGCTGGCGCGTTTGCTTGGCGTAGAATTGACATCCATGGCACGCCTGGACCAAACGCTTGGCGTCCCCAATGGCGGTCGGCCAATAGAAGCCTTGGCGGAAGGCGTTCCCACCAGGCCCTCGGCGCTGCGTGGTGGCCGCAAGCCCCCGAGTGCATATCGTCGAGGAGCTTGCGCCCTTCCTCGAGTGGGATGCAGCGCTGAAGGATCCCGGTCGGGCTCGTCGGTAGAGCTCCCGCTCGTCGCCGTAGACGACGTAGGTCTTGGCTCTCCGAGCGACGCGTCGGGCCTCCGTCTTGTCTTCTGGTAGCTCGCCTTGCGTCAGGTAGTCGAGGTAAGGCGTCCGCCAGTCGAGGGTCGTGATGAAGAAGAGGCGTGTGCGTCGATCTGCATCGCCTCCGCGGACATCGAGGGGTCCTTCTCGAGGGGTGGCGTCGAATCTCGAGCCCCCGTGTCTTGCTCGAGGGGTGGCGTCGAGGGGCCAGCCCTTGGTTCAATCTCGACTGATGGCTCGAAGACGTCCCTCGAGAAGACATCTGGTGGTACCGTGCCGCGCGTGGATGCCAACTTTGCCAGCTCGTCTGCGGCCTCGTTGTACTTTCGAGCTATGTGGTTGAGCTCGAGGCCGTAGAACTTGTCTTCCAGCTTGCGCACCTCCCCGCAATACGCCTCCATCTTGGGATCGACGCAGCTTGAAGCCTTCATAACTTGGTTGACGACGAGCTGCGAGTCTCCTCGGGCGTCGAGGCGTCGGACCCCGAGCTCGAGGGCGATGCGCAGCCCATTGACGAGGGCCTCGTACTCGGCGACGTTGTTGGAGCGGGGAAGTGCAAGCGTAACAGGTAGCGCATGTGTACTCCGAGGGGCGAGATGAAGAGCAGGCCCGCACCTGCCCCCGTCTTCATGAGGGATCCGTCGAAGTACATGGTCCAGAGCTCGGCTTGAATCTGCGCCGGCGGAAGCTGAGTGTCGGTCCATTCAGCAACGAAGTCCGCCAACGCTTGCGATTTGATGGCCTTTCGCGGGGCATAGGTGATGGTCTCCCCCATCAGTTCGGCGGACCACTTGGCGATGCGCCCCGTGGCCTCCCGATTGTTGACGATTTCTCCAAGGGGGAAGGATGACACCACCGTTACGGGATGGGCGAGGAAGTAGTGCTGAAGCTTGCGCCTTGTGACGATGATGCCGTAGAGCAGCTTTGGATGTGCGGGTACCGGATCTTGGCCTCGGAGAGCACCTCACTGGTGAAGTACACTGGCCGTTGGACTGGCAATGCATGACCCTCCTCGTACCTCTCGACGGCTATGACCGCGCTGACCACCTGAGTGGTTGCGGCCACATAGAGGAGGAGAGGTTCGGGGGAATCACCGTCCTGGGCTGGTTGCGGAGGTACGAGAACTGGCGCAGAAGTCAGCAATCCCTTCAACTTGGTCAAGGCTTCCTCGGCTTCGGTGGTCCACGCAAAGCGCTCCGTCTTTTTCAGCAGGCGGTAGAGGGGTAGTGCTTTCTCCCCAGCCTCGAGATGAATCTGCTGAGAGCGGCTAGGCAGCCTGTTACCTTCTGTACGCCTTGAGGTCACGAATCGGGCCCATCCTCGTGACTGCTGAGATTTTTTCAGGGTTTGCCTCGATCCCCCGTTGTGAGACGATGTAGCCAAGTAGCATGCCTCGAGGCACACCAAAGACACACTTCTCGGGGTTGAGCTTCACATTCTTGGCCCGGAGGCACTCGAACGTGGTCTCGAGGTTGCTGATGAGGTTCCCTACTTTTTTAGTTTTAACCACGATGTCATCGACGTAGGCCTCGACGGTCTTGCCTATATGCTCGCCAAAGATGTGCTGCATACAACGTTGATACGTTGCCCCGGCGTTTCGAAGGCCGAAGGGCATCGTAACATAGCAGTACATACCAAATGGCGTGATAAAAGAGGTCGCGAGCTCATCGGATTTTCTCATCCTGATTTGGTGGTAGCCGGAATACGCATCAAGGAACGAAAGCACTTCACACCCAGCAGTGGAATCGACGATCTGGTCAATTCTAGGTAAAGGAAATGGAACTTTTGGACATGCTTTATTAAGACCAGTGTAATCTACACACATCCGCATTTTTCCATTCTTTTTCCTAACTAGTACAGGGTTAGCTAGCCACTCTGGGTAAAATACCTCCTTGATGAATCCGGCCGCCAAAAGCTTGTGCACCTCCTCGCCGATGATCCTGCGCTTTTCCTCGTCGAAGCGGCGCAGGCGTTGCTTCACCGGTCTGGATCCGGCCTGGATCTCCAAGGCGTGCTCGGCGACTTCCCTCGGTATGCCCGGCATGTCCGAGGGGTTCCACGCAAACATGTCGATGTTCGCGCGGAGAAAGTCGACGAGCACTGCTTCCTATTTGGGCTCGAGGCTGGTGCTGATGGTCAGCGTCTTGCCATTGGCCGAGGTCGGGTCGACGGGTATTGGCTTGGTGTGCTCGGCCGGCTCGAAGGTGCCGGCGTGACGCTTTGCTTCTGGGGCCCCTCGGTGGCCAGAGCTGCCAAGGCCTCGAGCGAGTCGAGGTGGACGTTGGCCTCCCCCCGCTCGACGCACTCCACGTCGCAGTGGTATGCGTGCTCGTAGGAGGTGTCAACGGTGATGACTCCTTTCGGCCCCGGCATCTTGAGCTTCAAGTACGTGTAGTTAGGAATCGCCATGAACTTGGCGTAGCCTGGCCGGCCGATGATGGCGTGGTAGGTCCCTTGGAAGCCGACCACCTCGAAGGTGAGCGTTTCCTGTCGGAAGTTTGCCGGTGTGCCGAAGCAGACCGGCAGATCGATGCGCCCGAGGGGGTGGCCTTCTTTCCTGGCACTACTCGTGGAACCCCCCGACACTGGGTCGGAGCTGTTTCCTTCTGAAATCCCCAGGAGGTCGAGGGTCTCGAGGTATATGATGTTGAGGCTCGAGCCCCCATCCATCAACACCTTGGAGAACCGAACGTCGACTATGACGGGGTCGACGACGAGGGGGTAAGCCCCCGGGTTTATGACCTGGTCCGGATGGTCGTCACGGTCGAACGTGATTGGCGCATCGGACCAGTCAAGATACCGGGGGGCGTCGTGGCCAAGCGAAAAGATTTCCCGGCGCTCCTTCTTTCTTTCTCGAGCTGAGAGCCCGACGGTCGGCCCCCCGTAGATCATGTAGCAGTCGCGCACCGGGGGGAAGTCGCCATCTGCGTTTCTGCGCCGCGTCGATCGGTATCCTTTCCCTTAGGCGCGTCCTCCTTCTTGTCGCCGAGCTTGGAGTAGTAGCCCTTCAACAGTCGGCAGTCTTTCAACTTGTGATTTACGGGGCCCGGTGATAGGTACAGGGATCCTCGAGCATTTGGTCAAAAACAGCCCCATCGGGGGGCCTCGAGGCTTCTTGGGCTCGAGGGCGCCCGCGAGCACCTCTTTGTCGTCGTCGTCATCGGTGCCACGCTTCGCCTTCTGGCCCTTGCGTTTGTTTTTCTTCCTTTTGTTGCCGTCATTGTTGTCATTCTTGGCGTCGTTGCCTTTGTTGGAGCCCTCCGGAGCGATCACCGCCTTGCCTTTGTCCGTGGTACGGCCAAAGAAGGCCCCCACTGCTTCGTCGCCCGAAGCAAAGCTGGTGACGCGATCCATCAGGTCCTCGACCGTCCCGGGACGGTAGCGTCCTAGCTCATGAACGAGCTCTTGGCATGTTGTGCCTGCGAGGAACGCTGAGATGACGTCCTCGTCCGGCACGTGGGGGAGCTCGAGACGCTGCTTCGAGAACCGTCGAGCGAAGTCGCGGAGGGGCTCGTCCGCCGCCTGCCTGCAACGCCGTAGGTCCCAGGGGTTGCCTGGGCGCACGCAGGTCCCTTAAAATTCCCGTCGAAGACCCTGACTAGGTCGGCCCAGTCGTGGATCCGATCCGGCGGGAGCCCCTCGAGCCACCGGCGGGCGGTGTCCGAGAGGTAAAGTGGGAGTTGACGGATGATCACGCGGTCGTCGTTCTTCGCTCCGCCCAGTTGGCAGCCAAGGCGGAAGTCCGAGAGCCAGAGCTTGGGCTCGACCTCCCCGTCGTATTTACGATGTTGGTCGGCGGTCGGAAGCGGTCGGGGAGGGTCGAGCTGCGGATGGCCCGGCTGAAGACTCGGGGGCCCGGGGGCTCGAGGACCTGCCGGTCCTCGTCGCTGTCGTAGCGCCCTCCTCGATGGGCGCTATAGCCACGCTCTTGGGCCCCCTTGTCTTTGCGCCGTCGGTTGATGTCGTTGCGGGCGTCGTTGGGGTCTCGAGGCGGCCGGTTGTCGACGATCCGTTCGCGGACTGGCCTAGCTCGAGAGGCGTCCGGCTGGTGGACGGACGCCTCGCGAGCGTCGTGGGGCGTGTCCGCCGGTTTCCCCGAGGCTGCCCCGCGTCGGCGTGACGCCGAGCTCTCGGCCTGCTGCACCGCGGCTGTCTCGAGGAGGTTTTTCATTTCTCCGAGCATGCGCCTGGCGTCGGGGTTGGAGACGGCGGGCAGGTCACGGAGCATCATGGCCGCTGCCACCACGTTCTGCCCAGCTCGTGGGAAACATACCTCAGGGCGTGCTGGGGCCTGTCCTCGAGGATCCGCCGATGGACCTCTCGAGCGCGGCCTCGAGCTCCGGCTCCTCGGGGCTGGGGTGGTTCCTGCATCAGGGTTTGCCGGAGCTGCAGCAGGTGTCGCCGTTCCTCCTCGGCTTTGGTGATTGCCTCTTGCACTTGTGCGAGTTGCGCCGCCCGGCCATCGTCGTGCTTGGGCGGCACAGCCGATGCTCGAGGTTCGTCCCTTCCCAGGATGCGTGATCCGCCTGCCGCGGCCACGTCGCTAGGTCCCTCTAAGTCGAGGGCCGGCCTGTTGTCGTCGCCTTCGTCCTCGGTATCGCATACGACTCCCTCGAGTTGGAAACACTCTCTGGTGGGGTCCCAGAGGTCGGGGTCGTGGTAGTCGTATTCGTCGGAGTCAGAGCGTTGAGGGCACGCCGCCTTGGCCGATGCTGGGACCGCAGCTCGCGGTACCATTCTCCGACGGTAGCTCGCCGAGGTGGCTCGAGGGGTCGCAAGAAGTCGCGGTGGATGCACGCGGGGACGATTTCCAGGCTGGCCATAGCTTGCAGCAGCGTGCCCGGACGCTGCTCCCGGTCCACCTCCGTCTGGCCCTGTTGGCGCTCGTCGAGGCGGTGGGCGAAAACAGCCGCAGAGCTGTCGAGGCCGACCGGGAACCGCTGGCGTCGAGCAGCGCGACCCGCGCGGGAGGAGGCTGAGTTGCGTCAACGGCGCACGGTTCGGAGGCCTCTGGCCTGGCTCCTGGTCCGTACGTACGACGAATGCGACGTCGCTAGGCGGGCGTGAACGCGCCCTGGAGGTCTCCGGCCGTGCGCCGGGTGGGTTTCCCCTTGGGGCCCCTGCACCGGCTACGGGGGCGTAGGTGTTTGCCGCGGGCACCGCCTGCGCCCGACGACGACGGTGACGATGGCGCCGTTCGTGACGTGGCGGCGTGTGGTGGTGTGGGCGACGCGTCACGCCCCCCGCGCGGGGTGGCGTGACACGCACTCCGCCCAGGCCCTCCGTGGAGAGCAGAGTCAGCTCGTTGCTGTTGCCTGTGGCCAGGAACTCGAGGCTCCCGAACCAGACGACGGCACCAGCCGAGAACGGAAGAGAGGGTGAAGCCATCCAGGAGTCAACGAGAAATCGGCTCGGACACGCGAAGCCCCCTACCTGGCGCGCCAACTGTCGGTGTTTCGTACCCGGGGGTATCACACCAACGAGTAATATGATCGCGTGCTTCTCTTTCTGGATGGTGATGCAATGGGACACAAGGATTTATCCTGGTTCGGGCAAAGAAGGCCCTACGTCCAGCGGGGGAGATGTTCTTGTATTACTTGCACCTAAGTGCTTGTACAGGGGAAAATACAAGCTCAGTGAGCGTGGACCGGAGTACAGACGTGTTTTGTGCGTGGACTCGTGTGTTCTGTTTTCGTCTCCCGAATGAGGGCCCTAGCGTCCCCTTTTATAGAGCAAGGGGAGGCCAGGGTTACAAAAAGTATTACAGGTGTCGGGGCGCATGGTGCCCCATACGGAGAAGGGTAGGAACCCTGTCTTGTCGGGGCCACTGGAGCCGATGTGATCGTCGCTGTTGAGGCGTCCTTGAGTCGTGGCTTCCATCTCGGGCGCGGACGTGAGGGCGCGACAAGGCGGGAGCCGTACAACACCCATCCGGAATGTACAGTACGCGGTGAGGTCCCTCCGGGTCTTGGGGTACCTGTCCTCCAATAGCACGAAAGTAGTTAGGGCTCGAAGGGCGCGGAGCCAGCTCGAGGTGGTGCCACGGGGGGCTCGAGGGGCGCGGAGCCGGCCTCGAGGGTGTTACAGTGCAGGGCTCGTGGGGCGCGTAGCCGGCCTCGAGGGGTTACAGTGCCCGGCATGGCCGAACAGTGCTGCACTGGTGCCCTTTTGCCCATGCTTGTGGTGAAAACGAGACTTGACCTTTACACCGAGTTACTGTGGCACACGCCGTGCACTAGTGGACATGACCGGAGTAGGTGAAGGCGTTAAATGCGTGGTATGGGCTGGTACGGCTGTCTGAGCAGCTCGAGGTTCGTGCGTTAAGGCTCGAGGTGTGGAGGCGCGCTTGCCCGAGGTTTGGAGGGCTCGAGCGAGACGGGGAGTAGTCGTGCTTGCCCGAGGCCTCGCTGGAGGGCTCGGGCGAGACGGAAATAGAGCGTTCGCCCGAGGCCTCGCTGGGAGGGCTCGGGCGAGACGGAGACGGAGCGTTCGCCCGAGGCCTCGCTGGGAGGGCTCGGGCGAGACGGAGACGGAGCGTTCGCCCGAGGCCTCGCTGGGAGGGCTCGGGCGAGACGGAGACGGAGTGTTCGGGTGTTTGCGTTGATTGGGGGTACCCCTTTTTCGTACCACCGACACCCTGAGGCTACCCGAGCTCCGACAAACTGCCCTGCCGCCCTCGAAGCCTGCCCCTTTGCTATCAAGGCAAGCCCCGGTGCATTAACCCCTTTTCCTTGAATTTATAAAATGATTTTCATTCAAGCTTTTGAGTTAAATTATTGCATTAGGTTTATAGGAGTGTGTGCTATCCTATGATGCAGTTCACCTTGACCACTGATAACCTGTTACCTGCGTTCAAAAGTATTTGAAAAATGCTTAGCAATGCTTATTGAATTAGACTTTGACAATAAAATGCCAATTTCAAAAGTGTGATCAATTAAGGAAGTTTATGGGAATTTGTCTTACTCCCGGCTGTTGCTAGGTATCTGATCCGACTAGTCAATAGCGAGGAGAGGTTGTCCGAGCGTACGGGCCGTCATGTTGTAGTCCGGGACTCACAGTTGACACCGACGGGACAGGGTGAAAACTGACAGGACTATTACGCTTGGGTGAGATATAACCAAGGTATAGTTCTGGCTGAAAATAGGGACCATCCGTATGGGCCTGCTGGTCAAGACTTGTACCATTCACATACTTCGGAAAGCTCTGGCTCCGAGAAATCCTTGATTGGGACCGACAACGCGCACTGGGAGTGGAGAGATGGCGGGAAGTAGCATGTACCACGTGGTCGTCGTACCTGGAAAGGAGTGGTGTACTGTACTTCCGGGTGGCGTAGGACCGGTCCAATCTTGGAGAAATCGTGGTAGACGAGTTGGCATATGCAAGCTTGGGTGCTACATATGCAGTGTGGATAGGGATCCTCATCTGAGTATTATTTATCCTGATTAACGTTGCTCCTCGGTTATGGAGACTTGGTCACTGACTGTCAACGGAGAGTGGTTCTCAACTAGGAATGTTTGAAATGTAAATGAATCAGGAATGATGAAGAATTGAGGAATACTGAATCTTTCAAAATAAAATAAGGTTTACAAAAATGCTTTTCTGCAAAATACTTGATCTTGCTTAAGCCTTACCTTGACTACCCTAAGCCTCTCATTCCTGAGTCTTCTCCCTTTTTCTTAGTCGGGTAAGTCTTGTTGAGTACCCCAGTACTCAGGGTTTGTTACCCATGCTGCAGGTATGACAGAGTCCCCGATGTGTCTTGCACCCTGCTGCGTGACCATCGTCCAGGAAGAGGCCGATGAGGCCGAAGAATAGTTGTACACCCTCGGGCTGGGTGATTATAAGTATCTTTGCTGTTCTCCACTACGTTGCCTATGTCTATTTCTATTATCAGAACTTGGTTTATAATAACTGCACCTTAATTTCTATTGGAACCTTGTTTTGTAAAACTAATGTTATTTAAGTCTTCCGCTCATATTCCGATGTTATTTGTAAAAGTATGCAATGCTGTAACCGAATTGTGAGATGATCCTGCGGACATTGGGCACTGATGTAGCCCGGTGGCGAACAGGTCTTAATCACATGGAACATGGGTTCGGCTGTCAGAGGTTGACAGGGACACGTGGGCCATGGGATTAGGGTCGTTCCGTCACACTTATTAAACATAAAAAACAGTAAGTTTACTCGAAACATGCAAGTTCTCGGGAGATTTATTTGGAAATTGATCTGTGCATGCAAGCTTTTGCAGTTAATTAGTGCAAGCATAATTTAGTGCGCCCCAGTAGCGCTGCTACAAGACTATCTCCAACAGGTAACCCATATGGGTACCCAAACACAAAATGGGTAACAGAAGACCTAAAATCAGCCTCCAACAGAGTACCCATACAGAAGACCTATTTTGGGTTGCCTGAGAGGCATAACCTAAATATGAGTTTCCTCTCTTCTGGAAACCCATTTGTAGAAAAGATTCTCTTTTAGGTCTTGTTGTTGGATAAGATGTTAAATGAGTACTGAAACTTTTCACTGTAGCGTTACCTAAACTTTAAATGGGTATTGTATTTGGGTGTTGGGTGTTGGTTGTTGGAGATAGTCTAAGAGCTTTTTTTTTTTTTTTGAAGCAGCAACTTGCTTCCCAAATTCTAAATCGTTGTTTATTCTCGCTAATTGAAGGTTTTGGTCTATCCGGTAACTATTTTTTCTCAGTCTTGCACGAGAAACACGAGACCCCGTGTACCAATCTCGCCGTCCACTGGGGCGGGCTTCTTCACTTTCGGATCAGCATGATGTATTACTCTTAGTCCACCCTTAGCAGTACTCTGTTTTTCTTTTTTTTTAATAATAATAACGCAGCAGTACTCTGTTTGGTACTTGGTTGCTCCCTGGAAACCACTAGCAGAGCCTACCTGTTTGAGCAGCATGAGTATCTCTTCCACCGGGACATATTCTCTTTGTTTTTTCAGCACTATTCTTCTTGCTACAAAAGGTCCAAATTGCAAAGTGTATATGTTTATCCTCCTCTGAATTATTTCACAGGTGTACTTACTTTTTTGTATACATGGGATCTAATAAATGGGGTGGGAATTAGAATAGCTGCCTGCCCTGCAACAAAATCTGCACGACAGTGTATCTTCTTGGTGAAAACAAATCCACCAAGGAGGAAGACGCGGACACATCCACACACAGCCCTTTCCAAGACCGGATCAATCCATACCAAACAAGGCTTGAGCAGGAGCCCTCGGCCAAGAGATTTGATACGGCAGCCGATTCCAGAGGAGAAGAGGATAGCCATCATCATCCATTAAGACGAGAAGCTTAACCAACAAACTGAACAACAAAGGCTACCGCCGCTACTCACTCCCTCCATTGGACCACCAGGTCCACCACCCACACCTCTCAGTCAGGTGTATAAATAAATAATGGCATTTTTTTTCCTTTGCTACGACAAATAATGACATGTTGAGAATCTCTTCTCATTAGCCATCTTCAGTTTACACAATTTTTCAATATTCCTCGTCACATCGAATCTTTAGACATAACATGAAACATTAAATGTTGTACTTGTCTGTAAATGTCGAGACGAATCTTTTAAGCCTAGTTAGTCCATATTTAAACAAAGTCTGTTAAATAACAATAAAAATGCTAAAGGAATAAAACCCAAAATTTTTCTTGAACTGAACAATAGCGGAGCCGTTTGTACTTTGATGAAAAGCCGAGCAAAACCCCACTGCAATTGCAACTGCAACCGCAATACACAGCACCCAGCTGTCAAATCTCTCAATTGCCTGCATCTCTCAATCATCCGAGCATGGGTTGCAGGATTTTTCTAATTCTGGTGATGATTGGGTGAGGAGAAAGGAGGCGAGAGATGCAGGCAAATGATGGGCACTACCGTACCAAACACAGTAGCCAGTAGGGGTAGGGCAAGACAGGCAAATACCCTCCTGGACCAGGAGATCATGATGATTAGCACCTCCAGCCCCAGCATAAGAATCTTCCGAAAACACAAAGGATCACCCCATGATTGGGATCGCGCTGGTAACATGGATCTCGATCGTCCATTCACAAGCCGACTTGGATTCTTTGCCTGACAACTAGTGACGACAATCAGAATCAGCTTTGGGTGCAGTTAACTGCAATAGAAGCGTCCGAGAAAGGTCACTCTGCAACGCAAGTCACACACCCAAGAGTTTCCAAGATTTTTTTTTTTTTTTTTTTGAAACGGCCAGGCAGGGGCTGGACCTATGTACAATTAGCGGCAGGCAAACCAGGCCATACCCAGTCGGCTAGCTGCCAAATTAATATCCAAACATTCAATACGACAAATCTAATATGACAGTGATTAAACTTTAGTGTCACTCTACAACGCATGTGAGACACATTTACCTAGATTGACAAGATTAGACCATGTTTAAGGCATGTTTGGATGCTTTCCTCTAAATTTTAAAACTCTAAACTTTAGAGCTAAAGCTCCAAATAGATGGTCTAAAATTAGACCTAAATTTTAGCCCACTTCACATTAGAGCTTTACACCTCAAATTTGATCTAAAGTGTTCTAAAGTTTGTAAAACTCTAAAGTTTAGATGTGTGGATCTAAACAGATCCTTAACATACCAAGTTATGCTTTGCATCATGAACTATGTCGCTCCTGCACTTTTCTTCAATCGTACGAGAACAAAACAAATCTAAAACTAACAGGGGTGGAGCCAAGGCCCGGCCACCCTCGGCCGGTGGCCGGGCTCTCCCGCGACATGCTGCAGTACATACTTCCTTAAAAAAAAAATTTGGAAGCTACTTACAAATCCTACTCATTTCTTTCAAAAAAGTACAAATACTACTGAAGAAGAAAGATTGTTTTCCAAAATCCAAAAAAACTCAAAAAAGCTACATACAAAAATGAGGTTGTACAAAGATGAGGTAGAGAGCATGCACGACTTAGGATAGTTTAAAACTTAAAAATAGATTAATTAACATTAATTACACTGAATGTTGCGACACTATTTTAGTCTATTAAATTAAAATAGATTAATTATAAAACTAATTACACTGACGCATAGTACTTCACGAGACGAAGCTATTAAGCCTAATTAATCTACATTAGCACATGTTTATTGTAGCACCATATTGTCAAAACATGAACTAATTAGGCCAGTCTCAGTGCAAGGTTTCGTTACTTGATTTTCAAGACGTGAAGCTTGATATGAAATAGAGTATCTTTTTCAATGCGTAGTTTCATTCTCTGTTCGCCTAAACGGCCGTTTAATCCGTTTAAACACCGTTTAAACGGTAAACAGAGGTCATCTGTTTTGTTTAGGCCCTAAACGGTGAATTAAACGGTTGGACCGTTTAAACCCGTTTAAACCCGTTTAAACCGTTTAAACCGTCTAAATGGTCTAAAGAAAATCAGGTTAGACATGATTAAATGATCTAAACAACCATTTAATCCATAATTTGGTTAATTAGAGGACTACGACTACCATAATCAACACAAAACTAATTAACATTGTGAGTATATGAAATGTTGTGGGATTTAGATTTGTTCCAAAATATTATTTGGTATAATATTTATTTTTTACATGTGCAAATATGTGCAGTTTCTATCAAATTTAATTTTTACATACATAAATATGTATATTTTAGTGTTACCATACAAAACCGTTTAACTCCGTTTAAACACCGTTTAAACGGCCTAAACGCTAAACAAAGAGTGACCAACTGTTTACCGTTTAATGTTTAGGAAAACATTGGTTTCATTACACAGTTCCATAGAATATTTTAGATTTTTTATGCCCTGTCAATCTCTCTCTCCTCTTTCTTTGTTCGATGCTGGTGTGCAGCCGTACTCGTGCTCGTGGCCGCATTCAGAGATGGCCGCATTCAGAGAAGGCCGCTCCTGGCCGCGCTTCGACCGGTCGGCGGAGCCCGTACCTGCGCTCGTGGCCAGACGCGCAGCCGAACTCGCACCTGCGGCCGGCGGCGCCAGCGCACGCGGCCGAGCTCGCGCCCAGCAGCATCGCCAGCACGTGGCCGAGTTCACGCACGCGGCGGCGGCCGGCTCCCGCGCCCACGGCGATGGTTCCCGTGGCCGGTGGAGCCCGTGCAACCGAGCTCGTGCCCGCGACGGTGCTCGCTACTTTGGTCGGCGGAGCCCGTGCTCGCGACCGCGCGGAGGGGGGCCAGCGCGGGGCTGCGAGGAGGCGGTCGCCTGTGGCAGAGCAACCTCGCCCGCGGTGGTGGCGCTCGCCCGCGCGGCGGAGCGGCCAAGCCCGCGGCGGAGGAGCTCGCCCATGGCGGAGTGGCCTCGCCCGCACGGCGGAGGACCTCGCCCGTGGCCGAGGCGCTCACTCGCCGCGGAGCGGCCTCGCCTGCGCGGAGGAGCTCGCCCATGGCGGAGCGGCCTCGCCGGCCCGCGCGGCGGAGGCGCTCGCCCGCGCAGCGAAGGACCTCGCCCGCGGCGGAGGCGCTCACCGCGGCCATGCCCGCAGCGGAGCAGCCTCACCCGAGCCCGCCTTTCCCACCATCCGATGAAACGCGAGCTTTGTCAGTGCGAGTTTCATTCCCATTTCACGGTGTGGGAAACAACGCCCGACTCTTGTCGTGGGGACAAACGAATTCATTCTCTCTCCATTCTGTTTCATGCAAAAATTGCAGATCTGCTAATGTGACACCCCAATAAATATGCATGACACACTTCATGAAACACTATTGAGACTGGCCTTAGGCTCAATAGATTCGTCTCGTGAAGTAGATTCTGGCTTATAAATTAGTTTTACAATTAGTCTATATTTAATACTACATGCATATGTCGCAATATTTGATATGATAGAAAAAAATTAGGAAGATATCTAAACAGAGCCTTAGTTGATATCCTAATTAATGAACATAGAAAACCATATAGTTTTTATGCTGAGAGTGGCCTTGTCATTAGCACGGCGTTTTATCTCGCCCGGGCTCCATAAAATTTCTAACTCCGCCAATGAAAACTGAATTCACATATCTTTTACAATTAACTCTAGTTTTAGTATTTTTTTATTTCCCCCTAAAAAATATTTATACAATTTAATGGCTAACATGGCACAAAACATCCACCATGCAAGTATATTAGAGATACATTTAGATGTGTATAGCCTGACTTGATTGTACGTACATTACTTGTACTCCAAGCCGTATTGGCTTACTTGTACTCCAAGCCCTCCCGCTATATATATATATATATATGAAAGGCCACCCCCCTTCAAGGGTGTGCGGTGTTTGTCTCTCTACATGGTATCAAACCGGAACGATTAGGGTTCCATGTCTCTCTCTCTTCCACTGCCCTAATTTCCCGGCGCCGCTCCGAGCCACAGCTAGTGCTGAATCTTCTTCGCGGTCTCAACCCGCGCTTTGCCAACACAGCAGACATCATCGCCAATGCGGCGGTCCTTCCGTCGTTCGTCTCGGCGCACACACTCTTCGGCTGAAGGAGATCCGCCTCGCCAACGACGCCAAGGTCTCCTCCGACAATGCCCTCACTGTCGTTGCTCCATCCTCGTCTTCAGCGACCACTGCCTGCAACTCCCCTTCCTGCCGCTCCTCGTCCACCGGCACCAACCCCAACCGCGGTGGCGGGGGCGATGGCAAGGGCAAGGGCAAGGGCAAGGGAGGACGTGGAGGCAACAATGGTGGGGTGGCTGCACCCAGCAGTAGCAACACCAGTTTGCAGCGTTCCCCGACGTTCTGGGTGGGCGTCCCGGCGTCCAGCCGACTGGCCCATGGTTCTGCATGACCCCATGGGCTGGTCCTTCTCAGTGGGCTCTGCAGCAGCAGCAGTGGCGTCCCCCTACGGCGCCTCCGTCGCAGGCTCACACGTCGTTCGCGCCCCTCTACGTCCGGCGGATGGGATCAAGGCGCCTCATTGCCTCCCTCAACCAGATGGCACTGCAGGGAGGCGCCAGTCCTTGGATCCTCGACACGGGAGCTACATCTCATATGTCCTCCCACGACGGTATACTCCTTTCCCGTCTACCTCATTCGCCGTCCTTCATCACAGTCGGCAATGGGGCTTCTTTCTATTTCTAGTCGTGGCACTTCCATTATTCCTATAGCTGATCATATCTTTCAACTCAATAATGTTCTTGTCGCTCCACATCTTGTTCACAATTTGTTATCTGTTCGTCAGTTTACTCGCGACATAACTGTTCCATTGAGTTTGATGCTTTTGGCTTCTCTGTTAAGGATCTACAGACCAAGACCGAGATTCTGCGTTGCAATAGTGGCGAGGAGCTGTACACCCTTCCACATTCCAGTCACCCTGCTGCCGCCTGTCATGTTGCTGCCATCTCATCATCATTGTGGCATTCACGTCTTGGTCATC
Source organism: Coix lacryma-jobi var. lacryma-jobi (assembly GCA_009763385.1). NCBI lineage: Eukaryota > Viridiplantae > Streptophyta > Magnoliopsida > Poales > Poaceae > Coix > Coix lacryma-jobi. Next base: position 99,459,788 of record CM019827.1, read on the forward strand.
CTGCACCTGCCACCATAGCTACCCTTAATAAAATTTCAGCTATTTCTTGTAATAATGCAGACCGTGGTATTTGTCACGCCTGTCAACTTGGCAAACACACACGGCTGCCTTTACTAGTTCATCGTCTCGATGTTCAGCACCTTTTGAACTTCTTCATTGTGATGTCTGGACGTCTCCAGTTCTTAGTGTGTCTGGTTTTAAATACTATTTTGTGATTGTCGATGATTATAACCATTATTGTTGGACGTTCCCACTTCGGCATAAATCAGAGGTTCATGCACATATTGTTGACTTTGCTAGTTATGCTCACACCCAGTTCAGCCCGCCTGTCAAATGTTTTCAGGCGGATAACGGCACTGAGTTCATCAACAATGCCACGTCTATCTTCCTTGCTCGCCGCGGTATTCTCCTTCGCAACTCTTGCCCTTATACGTCTGCTCAAACGGGAAAGCGGAGCGGATGCTGCACACGATAAACAATATTGTTCGCACCCTCTTAATTCATGCCGCCATGCCTTCAGTTTACTGGGCCAAAGCCTTAGCCACCGCCGTTGTTCTTCTCAATCGGCATCCGTCTTCCTCCATCAGTAATGGTATTCCCTACCACCTCCTGTTCACAAGATGCCTGACTACTCCTTACTTCGAGTTTCTGGTTGCTTATGCTATCCAAATCTTAGTGCCACAACACCTCATAAATTGGATCCTCGCTCATTAGTCTGCGTGTTCCTCGGGTATCCCTCCTCCCAGAAGGGTTATCGCTGTCTCGACCTCTCCACTCGCAAAGTGATCATCTCCCATCATGTAATTTTTGATGAGTCACTTTCCGTTTGCGGTTGCAAAACCACCTACAGAGTCACTTGATTTTTTATTACAGGATCGTCTTCCTGCACCTGTGCCAGCTCCTCCTGCTGGCGCTCCAAGCCGACCCTCTCCTCGGCGGCCATTCGATGAAGACTCCATGAATCTGGACCCGGCCATCATTTGGCACGGTCCGGTTTTCAGGGACCTGATGGCGCGTCCTCCGTCGCTCCTGCTGCACAGGGAGCAGCAGCGCCGGTCCCTGCTGCACAGGGAGCAGCAGCGCCGGTCGTTGCTGCTCGTCCACCGGTGCTCTTCCAGTACAGCCGGCGTCCTCGACCATCATCTGTGCTCAAGGCACAGGTCACGCCTCCCCACAGGCGCCTCAGCCGGCTCACACACCTGAGCTGGTTCCTGCTGCTTCGTCCCGCATTGTGACACGGCAACAGACTGGGACGCTTCCACCTCCGCCGGAACGCCTGACTTACTCTGCCATGCATGCCTCACTGCTGCCTGCCAATTATTGCAGCACCCTTGCTGATCCAAATTGGCGGGCTGCAATGGTGGAAGAATACAAAGCCCTTGTTGACAATGGCACTTGGCGACTTGTTCCTCGACCTCCTCGTGCTAATGATGTTTCCGGGAAGTGGATTTTCAAGCATAAACATCATGCTGATGGCTCTCTTGCTTGTCACAAGGCTCGATGTTGTTCGTGGGTTTTCTCAGCAATATGACATTGACTATGATGAAACCTTCAGTCCGTTTGTTAAGCCGACAACGATTCAGGTTGTTCTCAGCATTGCTGCGTCTCGTGCTTGGCCTATTCATCAGCTGGATGTCAAGAACGCATTTCTTCATGGCCATCTGAATGAGACTGTGTACTGCCAGCAACCACCTAGATTTGTCGACCCGTCTGCTCCTGATTATGTTTGCTTACTACAGAAATCTTTGTATGGGCTCAAGCAGGCACCTCGGGCTTGGCACCAGAGGTTCGCTACCTTCATTCAGACTTTGGGTTGTGTCGCTTCAGTGTTGGACACTTCTCTCTTTGTGCTCAAGCAGGACACCAGTATTGCTTACTTGTTGCTTTACGTCAACGATATTGTTCTCACAGCCTCCTCGCCTGCTCTTCTTCACCGCCTTACTGAGCGTCTTCACACAGAATTTGCCATGACTGATCTCGGGGATCTTCATCACTTTCTCGGCATCTCTGTTGAAAGGATCAAGATGCCCAAAAGGGGGGTGAATTGGGCTTTTCTAAAACTTCTTGCAATAATTAAATCCTATCAAGCCCAATTAACCCCGTGTGCCTAGAAGTGTTTTTCTCTAGAACAAACTGGACAAAAGACTATCACTATGTCACTTCTACTCTACCATGGCAATTCAAGTATGAATGAACAACAAGTAAATTGCGGAATTGAATTGCTCAAATGTAAATGCGGAAGTAAAGAGAGTAGAGATGACACGCCGATCTTTTTCCCGAGGTATCGAGGTGTTGGCACACCCCCTAGTCCTCGTTGGAGCACCCGCGCAAGGGTATCGCTCCCCCTTGATCCGCGCAAGGTTCAAGTGTTCACTATGAGTTGATTCTTCGCCACTCCAGTCCGGTGAATCGCTCACTACCGGTCACAAGCCTCCTTGGGTCATCCACAAGCCTCCGGATGATCACCAAGCTTCACGATCACCACCAAGCCGTCTAGGTGATGCCGATCACCAAGAGTAACAAGCTAGAACTCTCACTTGACCAAGACAAGGCCAAAGAGATGGATGGATGCACACTTGCTACTCAATTCTCACTAGGAGGTCACTAATTCTCTCAATTAGCAAATCACTCAACCTCACTAGGGCTCTTGCACTTTCTCACACTCACAATGTGTCTCTCAGCAGATGGAAGTGGCAAGAACACTCTAATGGAGGAGGGGGAGGAGTAAAATACTCCCCCCAACCGGCCATCCAAAAGAGCACTGCAAAGCAGGATTTTCGAAGGCATCGGACGCTCCGATGCCCTCGACCCAACGGTCAACTGTACCTCTTGTCAGACTGTTTAAAGGAGCATCGGACGCTGCCGCACCGGACGCGTTCGATGCAAATCTGACCTCTCTGGAACCTCTCTGCATGACCATCAGACGCTGGCCCTAAGCGTCTGATGTCAGCGTCCGATGCACCCTCAAGTTCACTCTCAAGTGAACAGTGGCACGGGCGTGTCCGATGTGACACCATCGGAGCGTCTGATGCCACGCACCAGACTGACCCAAGTCTAGTGAGCATCGGACGCGCGTCGATGCCCACCAGGACAGCGTCCGATGCCTTTTCAAGGGCAAAACCAACTCGGATCGTGACGCGGCCTTAATGACTTTTCATCCTCACGACATAAGGGCTCTCTCTGAGCTACCTAGGGCTATGAAATTACAAGTGTGCACCACACCTACCTCAATAGACTCATCTAGGTCAAGCTACTGATTCACGCTCCCCTTTATAGTACGGCCAAAGGAAAACAAAGTCCTAAGACTCCCCTTTATAGTCTTCGTCGTCCGTCCTTTGAAAACCGAAAAGATTTCCATCGCTAGGGGACATGAACTCCATATGCCCGTATCGTCGCCATTACCGTGACCTAATTCATCCTTGTTTCTGCAAAACACACGTTAGTCACAGTAATCTTGTGTTTCATCCAATCACCGAAACCCACTAAGGGCCAAGATGCGTTCAATCTCCCCCTTTTTGGTGATTGATGACAACACGACCTTGAGTATAGAGAGAAGAGGTTTTCAAATCATGACATGTATGAACTTGTGATGAATAAGAGAAAATGGTTAGGGACAAGCTCATACATATCATGCCAACATCCTGCACTCAACAAGTTAGAGAGAATAGCAAGTGCAAGAGTAAAAGAGCTCGAATACATAACAAGTGAGAATTAAGCGCAAGTAATCGAGCGAAACGAAATGACATGTCATATATGATAACATAGTGAGCACATATATGTCATAAGGTCCATAGCACACATATATAACATAAACACAGTGCAAAAGATGCGATATGCAAGAGCGTATGTGAATGTAACACAATATAAGAATCAAAAATCCTCTCACATCGCTCTCCCTATCGCTATACTCGACCACTCTCCCCCTTTGGTGTCAAGCACCAAACTAAGCGTCGGAGGGCGGAGGTGGTGCAGACGAGTCAGGAGCCGTCTCCGCTGTGCGCTGAGAGAACTCGAACTGCTGCAAAAGCGCCTCAGAGTCTGACGAAGACGAGCCTAAAGCCGGCTGACCCTCAGAAGCTGGAAGCTGTGGTGAAGCGGTCCGGGTCCGCTCTGGCGGTGCTGACTGCTCAAGCTGCTCGATCGTCTCGGTCTGCTCGGTCTACTCAGTAGTTGTCTCAATCTGGCCGGCAGTCTCTGTCACAGTCTCTGTAGCTGTGCCCGCCTGAGCCTCGGAGTGCGGAAGCTCTGGAATAGTAGAAAGCTCAGGCTGCACGGTCGTCGTGGTCTCAGACTGGACTGGCTCTGTCTGCTCGGAGGACGCGACAGAGCTCGGAAGTCTCAATAGTGGAAGTCATGGGAGCCGTCGATGTCTAAACTGGGCCCGGAAGATCTGGCGTGGGAAACCCAGTGAGCTCACTGAATGTAGCGGACAAGTCACGCGTCACAGTGGTGGTGGTCGCGAACAGATAGTCTATCGAACGTGGAGTGAACCCTATGTGAAGCGGACTGAACAGCTGGGCCTCTCCAGGCGGAGTAGTGAAGCTGGTGAACTGGGAGGGACCAGGGCCGGAGAGCTGCGGCTGCTGACTGAACTGCTGCTGCTGCGGCGAGGACAGGTGGCTGCCACTGAATCTGCTGCTGCTAAGGAGGCTGCTGCCACTGCCACTAGGGAGGTGCACTCATGATCCGCTCCATGAAGCTCAGAGTCTGCTGCTGGAGCTCCATCATCTGCCTCTGAAGAGCGTCTGACCGCTCCTGTGCCTGCTGCTGAGCGAGTGCCTGGGCCTGAGCTAACCTCTGCTGCTCGTGTGCGAGCCTCTGGACGTCCTGCGTGACTGTCCTCTGCTGCTCCTTCAAGCAACCGAGAAAGTATAGCAAGCAACACCGGATCGGAGGAGGCTGAACCTGAAGTCCGGCCTATGAATCATGGCTCTAGGCAGAATGTGAGGCGAGGGCTGGTAGTCCTCGTCGGAGTTGTCGGTGGGGTCCTCGCGACGTACTGTCCCTCTCCCTCTAGGTCTGCAAGCTCCTGCTCCACGAGGGCTTGGATAGTCTCGTCCTGCTCCTGAGCAGACTCGGACACCTCTGGCCGCTGCCTCGAGCTAGATGGACGCTGCTGCTCCTGCTGCCTGCGGTCCCGACCGTGTCCAACAGCTGACTCATGTTGTACTCGGGGAACATGATCGCGGAGCCTGTGAGTGTCTGCCGGGGTCAGATCCTGTGGTGATAGCTACCTTCCAAAGAATATAGGAAATCCAATGTGCATATGGTAGCTGCCACCGGGCCTTGATGCCCTCTGCCACTGTATCCTCCATCTCACAAATGATAACATCCATAACATCGAACTCCTGCTGCCGAATCAGATAAGCAAGCAACCACAGCTGCAGTCTGGAAATGCCCTCTCTGAAGCCAACACGAGGTAACAGGGTGCGCCGAAGGACCTCGTGGAGGGTCCGAGCCGCAGGAGTGAGATCCTTAGGCGCTCAGCTCGAACCCTCCCCAAAAGGCTCTCGGAAGCACGGGCGCACCAGGTCAGTGGTCGACTGCTCTCCGCCGTGAGGGCGTCTCGGTGGCTCTGTCCTGTCATAGCACAGGTCGTGGATCCGGGTCTGAGAGTGACGAAGGCCGAACCAATCCCAGATCTCTGACACGAACAACCTGTAGTGCTCCCCTCTGAAACCAAACTCTATCGTCTGACGGTCAGGGTGCACCCACAGGCGTAGAACTAGAAGACCCAATCCTCGATATACGAGCTAGACCACCCCAGAAGATCTGCTAGACCAGGTAGGTAGGTGAGAACGGGGCGGAGTTGCTCGGCTGTTGCAACCAGGGCCTCCAAGAGCAGACACGCTGGGAACGCAGACTGATCCCGGTGTTCCTCCTGCAGGACAGTGTAGAACTCTGGCCCTGCCTGCTGCTGACACTCTCTCGAAAAACCACTGCTCCACAGGGACTAGTCGGAGTGTCTGGATCTGTGAACAGGTGGCTGCCCGAAGGTCAAGTCGCGGAATCTGCGGGGGCGCATGCCTCGATGGAGCACGTGCACCCCGCAGAGGGACGTCGGGCCTGGGTGGCACCTCGGTCCTGCGACGAGACGACCGGCGTCGGGGCACCTCCTCCTGTACCTCTGCCTCAGCTGGCTCGGCCTCTGCCTGGCCCTGCTACGAGCTTTGGGGCTCGACACCTGGAGCGGTGAACGTCGTACGACGACCGATAGCCATAAGCGAGCTAGTCGGTGAGCCGTGAAACCGCTCGACCTCCTCAATAGCTCTCCTTTGCTCGGGGAAAAGCTGATCCTCGATCCGTAAGCCGCCACCATGGCCTCCCGCTCTGCTAACTCGGCAGCCTCTGCCACTGCTCTAGCCTGATCAACCGCTCGCTGCTCTCTGGAGCGCTTCCTACGCGTAAGCAGCTTCCCCTTCCGTGCCGCTGACCGAAGGAGGACGGGGGATAATCCTCCGAAGCACCGCCAACGTTCTTGCAGCGCATAGCTGACAAGAACAGAGAAACTCTGGCACTAAAACCGGACAGTGACGGAAAGAGGCTCTGGACTGCCGCTGAAAGACAATCTACCACTGAATCAACCCTAACAAGTCCAACTGACAATCAATCCGCTGACAGAGACTCCCCCTGACTCACTAACAAGTTGCGACTGTCACTCACGAGGCTTGGCCTCGATCCTTACCCGCGGGCTTGGCCCCGGGTTCGCTGTCACTGCCAACTGTCAATCTGTCACTGAGCCACTGACTCGCTGCATAGAATAGAGAGAGTATAATAAGAGACATATATATTCTAGAGACGAGGAACCCTATTGGAAGCAAAGCAATGAAGGAAGATATGGAAGGGGCTTTGCTACCTGACGATCGACGAACCCAACCAAGAAGGGGTAAGAACCAACGTTCTGGCGTCCACACGTCACACGAAGGGGTCTGCAAAAGTTTGGAGCGAAACGGGTTTAAACAATGAAGGACGGCTAGATAGGCATTTCATCGAACACTTGGTGTGCATGGATATGGAAGGGGGGTCGGTTGCTCACTGGGGCGCACTGCTGGCCGGAAGAGATCGCCGGAGAAGGAGAAGACGATGTCGAGCATGGGGACGACAAGGGTGAGCTCCGACGATGAGTTCGGTGAAACTCCGGCGAAGGCGGAGGTGCACTCCGGTGATTTGAGCTCGGCTAGGAGGCTTGCAGGCACGCGCGCGAGCAAAACTGGCGGCGGAGGAGCAGGCGCACACGGCGGGGCAGCGAGCTGGGCGAGCACGAGGTGGGCAAGGGCGATGCGGCTGCGAGCTAGGTTTAGGATGCGGCGGGGACAGAGCTCAGGGCTGGCGCAGGGAAGGACGAGGTGAATATGACGTGTGGGACCGGCGTGTCGGTTAAAGACCCAGAAAGCGTCGCTTAAAGGGCATCGGACGCGCCGATGGAATCCATCGGATGCTCTGATTCCCATCCAGAGAGCTCCAAAATCGCCCAATTCACATCGGACGCGTCCTTTGCCTCGGCATCGAACGCTGAGCAACGTCCGATGGGCATCGGACGCGCCGATGATGACACATCGGACGCTACCCCGTCACTGTTCCAGCCGGAGTTGTCTACAGTGCGGGGCATCGGACGCTAGGGTAGCGTCCGATGCAGCGTCCGATGCCACATTTGGGCTGTTTTGAAGTGTTCTGTTGCAGCTCCCTCTCCCAACCAAGTTCCAACTCAAATAAGAGGCAAATAACACCAGTTGGAACCTAGTATGAGCATCCTCGCATAAACCCTCAATTTATAAATATTTTGCCATAGGCTACATATCCTTTTTAGCGAAAATAGGCAATAAAAGCCGAGGAGACAACATGTGGCCACCAAAACTAGGGTCTTAACCATTAGGAGCCTCAAATGCTCCCCCTAGCGGTGGACGAACACAACGGTTGCTCAAACTTAACCAAAGAGAAACGACAAATCAACACTCATGCATATACAATGCAATACGGATTTGAATCTAGGTTGCTTGTCAAGTTTGCTCATGGGTAAGCTTTTCACACTGCTTTTTAGGGCGGTTATCTTAACCACGTCTGACAAGCCTATGTGCATAGCATAAATTAAACATGGCATATTATACAATACAATGCAAAGACAACCCCCTTCCACCTTTTGACAAAGTTACTTAGATCAAGCACATTAAGCTCACTTCGCAATCTACAAAGTTGTTCTCATCTAGGGTTTTGTGAAGATATCCGCCAATTGATCTTCGGTTCTAACTCCCTCTAAGGATATATCTTTCTTTGAAACATGGTCTCTTAGAAAGTGATGGCGAATATCTATGTGCTTTGTGCGAGAGTGTTGAACCGGGTTGTTAGCAAGCTTAACCATGCTCTCATTGTCACACAACAAAGGTACCCTTTCTAGAACTACACCATAGTCTAAAAGGGTTTGTTTCATATAAGGATTTGTGCACAACAAGCTCCCACGGCTATGTATTCCGCCTCAGCGGTAGACAAGGCCACACTATTTTGCTTCTTCGAACTCCATGAAACTAGTGATCTCCCAAGCAAATGGCACCCTCCGGACGTGTTTTTCTCTATCAAGTTTGCAACTCGCGTAATCCAAATCGGAATACCCAATGAGTTGAAAGTTAGCTCCTTTGGGATACCAAAGCCCAATGCTTGGGGTGTGCTTTAGGTACCTAAGGATTCTCTTTAGGTCTATGAGGTGTGACTCCTTAGGATCGGCTTGAAACCTAGCACATATGCACACACTAAACATGATGTCGGGCCTAGATGCGGTCAAGTATAACAAGCTACTAATCATAGAGCGGTAGAGAGTTTAATCAACCGGGTTACCTCCCTCATCTAGGTCGAGATGTCCATTTGTTGGCATTGGAGTCTTGATAGGCTTGCAATCATCCATTTTGAAGCGCTTGAGGTCTTTTGTATACTTCTCTTGAGATATAAAAGTCCCCTCCTTCAATTGCTTGACTTGGAAGCCTAGGAAGAATGTGAGCTCGCTAATCATGGACATTTGAACTCCTTCGACATCAAGTCACCAAATTCCTTGCAATAGGCTTCATTTGTTGACCCGAAGATTATATGATCAATGTAGACTTGACAAATGAAGATCTCACCATCAAGCTTCTTGGTGAATTGTGTGGTGTCAACCTTCCCAATGGTGAACCCCTTCTCAATGAGGAACCCGTAGGCGCTCGTACCACGCTCTAGGGGCTTGCTTGAGCCCATATAGCGCCTTGGACAACCTATAAACATGATTAGGATATCTAGGGTCCTCAAACCCGGGAGGTTGATCAACAAAGACTAGTTCATTTATAAAGCCATTTAAAAATGCACTTTTCACATCCATTTGATACAATTTAATGTCATGATGTGATGCATATGCAAGGAGGATACGAATGGCTTCGAGTCTTGCAACCGGTGCAAAGGTCTCTCCAAAATCCAAGCCTTCAACTTGAGAGAACCCCTTTGCAACTAGCCTTGCCTTGTTTCTAACAACCTTGCTTTGATCATCTTGCTTGTTCCTAAACACCCATTTTGTTCCAATGACTCTTGCGCCTTTAGGTCGCTCTTCAAGTGTCCAAACTTGATTGCGGGTGAAGTTGTTTAATTCTTCATGCATGGCATTCACCCAATCCGGATCACTTAGAGCTTCATCTACAATGGTAGGCTCAACAAGAGAAACAAAGGAGTGATGTTCCATAAATAAAGCAAGTTTTTGAGATCGAGTCATCACACCCCTTGTTGGACTCCCTATGATGAGATCTTGAGGATGAGCTTGTAGTAGAGGAGTAGTCCTTCGATCAACCACTTGAGGGGCCACTTGTGGAGCACCAACATCTTGAGCTTGTACCACCATTTGATCATGGGAGACATGAGTGTCTTCATTTGGATCCCTCCCATCTTTGTCATCATCAAGTGGTACATTTGATGAAGATGGCTTGTCAATGACTTGCACATCATCATCATCATCTTTAGGCTTGATGGCTCCAACCGGCATGTTCTTCATTGCTTCCCTCAATGGTTCATCACCTACATCATCAAGATTCTCATGCTCTCCTTGAGAGCCATTAGATTCATCGAATTCCACATCATATGTTTCTTCTGCCATCCCGGTGGCATGGTTGAATACTCGATATGCTTTGGACTTCAATGAGTAACCAACAAGAAAACCAATATTACATCGGCGTTGGAACTTCCCTAGGTGTTGGCGCTTCTTGTAGATGTAGCATTTGCACCCAAACACTCTAAAGAATGATACATCCGGCTTCTTGTTGTTGAGTAGCTCATAGGGGGTCTTGCCAAGGAGACGATGGAGGAACAACCGGTTGGATGCATAGCATGCGGTGTTGATTGCTTCCGCCCAAAATCTTTCCAGTGTAGAGTACTCATTTAACATTGTTCTTGCTAGGGTGATTAGTGTCTGGTTCTTCCTCTCAACTACCCCATTTTGTTGTGGTGTGTAGGTTGCGGAGACTTCATGCTTGATCTCAACTTCATCACAATATTCCTCAATGTGGGTGTTGTCAAATTCCTTCCCATTATCACTTCTAATCTTTTTGATCTTCAAGTCAAACTCATTTTGGGGTCTCTTGGCAAACTTCTTGAATGAAGGGGTTGCTTCGGATTTGTCATGAAGAAAAAATACCCGTGTATCTAGAGTAGTCATCAACAATCACTAGACAATAAAGATTTCCACCCAAGCTAGCATATGTTGTTGGCCCAAATAAATCCATGTGAAGTAGCTCTAACTCTCTTGATGTTGATACAAAGGCTTTGGTTGGATGAGTGTTTGCAACTTGCTTGCCGGCTTGACATGCACTACACAATTTGTCCTTCTCAAATTTGACATCCTTCAAGCCTCTAACCAAATCCTTCTTCAATAGCTTATTGAGTGTTCATTCCAACATGTGCCAATCTCCTATGCCATAGCCAACCAAGAGATTGCTTTGTGAACAAACATGTCTTCAAGTTGGCATTTTCGGAGGAGAAATCCACTAGATAGAGATTGTTGTATCTAAAGCCTTGGAAGATCACTTGTGTATTATCTTTCTTAGTCACAACCACTTCTTTGTCGGTGAACAAACATTGAAAGTCAAGATCACAAAGTTGCCCAACGGATAGCAAGTTGAAGCTCAATGAAGCAACAAGAAGCACATTTGATATTGTATGATCATTTGATATTGCCACTTTGGCCAATCCCTTGACATTGCCCTTTGAGTTGTCACCAAATGTAATCATTTCTTGGTCATTGACATTCTCTTCTAGTGAGGCGAACATCCGGGGATCACCGGTCATATGTTGTGTGCAACCACTATCAATCACCCAATGAGATCCACCGATCTTGTAGTTCACCTACACACACAAGAAATCAAGCTTGAGCTTTCGGGACCCAAACTTGTTGAGGTCCCTTAACCTTCTCAACTAGAGACTTTGCAACCCATATTTACTTTGGCCTATTCTTGTTAGGAGGCCCCATGAACATGACTTTCACTTTGCCACTAGAATCTTGTCTAAGCATGTAGTGAGCATTGAAAGCAAAGGGCCTAGCATGCTTGGGCAAGGGTGTGGGTTTTGGCTCTTCACAATTGTGAGCAAAGTGTCCTTCTTTTCCACACTCAAAGCATCTTCCCAACTTCTTCTTCTTTGGCTTTGTGAAGCTCTTGCGTTGCTTCATCTTCTCCTCAAGATAGCCAATACCATTTCTATTGGTCTTCTTTAGCTTGTCATTCTCTTGTTGGAGTTGCAATTGGGATGATGTCATCTTGTAATCTCTCTCCATCTTCAATCTCTTGTTCTCTTCTTTTAGCATGTCTAGCTCAAGTGTCATGCTATAGTCTTCATCATGAGTTTCAACAATGACTTGCTTGGTGGTTGCTAGCTTCTCTAGATCAATCTTGAGCTTTGCATTCTCATTCTTGATCTTGACATAGTCATCATAGTGATCGCCCACAACCACTTCCTTGCCCTTGCCACTAGCTCTTTGCTCATCATGCTCACTAACCAAGTCCTCACAAGATGTTGCTATGTCACACTTAACAACAAGGTTAGGAGCATCATGTGTCTCATGAGAAAGCATATCATAAGCAATAGTGAGAGTATCATGATCTACTTTAACTTGAGTATATTGTTCTTTGAGCGAAGCATAACTAGTGGTAAGGTCACTATACATCTTATGAAGTTTTTCATTTTTAGCTTTGACCTCCTTGTTAGAGGACTTGATCTCCTTGATGGAAGATGACATAGTAGCAAGTTCATTTTGTAACTCATCACTAGCATGTGTAGCATTCTTGTATTTTTCAACAAGAGATTCATTGTCATGAACAAGCCTTTCATTTTTAGCTCTAGTCTTTCTTATGATTTTAGAGTAGTTGTTAAGCAATTCAACAAGTTCATCATAAGAGGGAGCCTCAAATTCACCATCACTATCATCATCACTAGAGTCATCATCACTTTGTACCTTCCGGTCACCTTTTGCCATGAGGCATAGGTGTGTAGAGGATGATGACGGCGATGGTGGTGGTGGTGTAGAGGACCCAATGACTAGAGCGGCCACCTTCTCCTTCTCATCATCACTATCTTCATTTGATGATCCACCGGAGGAGTCAATGTCGGTGAGCCAATCACCAAATATGTAAGCTTTGCCACCTTTCTTGTGGTATTGCTTCTTCTTCTTGCCATCCTTCTGCTTGTAGGGCTTCTCACTCTTCTTCTCATCTTCACTTGATGAGTCATATTTCTTGCCCTTGTTCTTGTTCTTGTAGCTTTCTTTCTTGGGCTTGGTGCATTGATGAGCAAGATGGTCAAGATCACCGCAATTGTAGCAATCCATTTCGGATATTGGCCTTCTCTTGCTACTTGTGAAGAATTTCTTCTTTCTTGAGTCAAAGTTGACTCCATTCTTGTAAAGCTTCTTCAACATCTTGGTGGTCTTCCTCACCATGAGAGCAATGTTGGAATCATCTTCATCATCACTTGTGCTCTCATGATGCACTTCAATAGCCTTGGACTTGCCCTTCTTGTCATGGCTTGCTTTGAAGGCCAAGTCCTTCTTGTCGGTGGAAGAGCCACCACTTGTTGTGATGTGCATGTACATCTCATGAGCATTGATCTTCCCCAAGACTTTGTGTTGGTGTGGATGTGGAAAGATCACCTTGATGTAGCACCGTCACAATGTGTCCATACTTGTTAATTGGAAGGACACATAGAATCTTCCTTACAACATCGGATGGTTGCATTTGTGTGAGACCAAGACCATTAAGCTCCTCTACAAGAACATTCAAGCGTGAGTACATTTCATTGGCACTTTCATGAGCAAGCATTTCAAATGAATTTAACTTTTGCATAACCAAATGATAACGCTCCTCACGCTCACTCTTTGTTCCCTCATGGAGCGCACAAATGTTATCCCATAGCTCATGGGCGTTCTTATGGTTCCGGACGCGGTTAAACACATCCTTGCAAATGTCTCTAAAGATGATATTTTTGGCCTTTGCATTCCACTTCTCATTTTCCTCCTCATTAGGAGTAAGGCTTGTGCCTTCCTTGGGCTTGGGAAAGCCGGTGATCGCGGCTTGGCGGCATTTAACATCTACCGCTTCTAGGTACGACTCCATACGGATTTTCCAATATGGAAAGTCGTCTCCCTCGAACATGGGAGGTGGTCCATCACCCCCGGACATCTTAACTCTAGGCGGTTAAGCCTAAATCGAGATCACGAGGCTCCGATACCAATTAAAAGGATCAAGATGCCCAAGAGGGGAGGGGGTGAATTGGGCTTTTCTAAAACTACTTGCAATAATTAAATCCTATCAAGCCCAATTAACCCTGTGTGCCTAGAAGTGTGTTTCTCTAGAACAAACCGGACAAAAGACTATCACTATGTCACTTCTACTCTACCATGGCAATTCAAGTATGAATGAACAACAAGTAAATTGCGGAATTGAATTGCTCAAATGTAAATGCGGAAGTAAAGAGAGTAGAGATGACATGCCAATCTTTTTCCCGAGGTATCGAGGTGTCGGCACACCCCCCTAGTCCTCGTTGGAGCACCCGCGCAAGGGTATCGCTCCCCCTTGATCCGCGCAAGGTTCAAGTGTTCACTATGAGCTGATTCTTCGCCACGCCGGCCCGGTGAATCGCTCACTACCGGTCACAAGCCTCCTTGGGTCATCCACAAGCCTCCGGATGATCACCAAGCTTCACGATCACCACCAAGCCGTCTAGGTGATGCCGATCACCAAGAGTAACAAGCTAGAACTCTCACTTGACCAAGACAAGGCCAAAGAGATGGATGGATGCACACTTGCTACTCAATTCTCACTATGAGGTCACTAATTCTCTCAATTAGCAAATCACTCAACCTCACTAGGGCTCTTGCACTTTCTCACACTCACAATGTGTCTCTCAGCAGATGGAAGTGGCAAGAACACTCTAATGGAGGAGGGGGAGGAGTATAAATACTCCCCCCAACCGGCCATCCAAAAGAGCACTGCAAAGCAGGATTTTCGGGGGCATCGGACGCTCCGATGCCTGGCCGGATGCGTCCGATGCAAATCTGACCTCTCTGGAACCTCTCTGCATGACCATCGGACGCTGGCCCTCAGCGTCCGATGCACCCTCAAGTTCACTCTCAAGTGAACAGTGACACAGGCGCATCCGATGTGACACCATCGGAGCGTACGATGCCACGCACCAGACTGATCCAAGTCTAGTGAGCATCGGACGCGCGTCCGATGCCCACCAGGCCAGCGTCCGATGCCCTTTTCAAGGGCAAAACCAACTCGGATCGCGACGCGGCCTTAACGACTTTTCATCCTCACGACATAAGGGCTCTCTCTAAGCTACCTAGGGCTATGAAATAACAAGTGTGCACCACACCTACCTCAATAGACTCATTTAGGTCAAGCTACTGATTCATGCCCCCCTTTATAGTACGGTCAAAGGAAAAACAAAGACCTAAGACTACCTAAGTGTCCTCCAACACTGTATGACACTTAGCCTAGTCTACCACTGTCTTCGTCGTCCGTCCTTTGAAAACCGAAACGATTTCCATCGCCAGGGGACATGAACTCCATATGCCCGTATCGGCGCAATTACCGTGACCTAACTCATCCCTGTTTCTGCAAAACACACGTTAGTCACAGTAATCTTGTGTTTCATCCAATCACCGAAACCCACTAGGGGCCAAGATGTTGTCACTCGTTCTGCTGACGGCCTCTTCCTCTCACAGCGGCAGTATGCAGTGGATCTTCTCCAACGGGCTGGTATGCTTGAGTGTCACCCTACAGCAACTCCAGTCGATACTCGTGCCAAACTGTCTGCCAACGATGGCTCTCCTGTTGTTGATCCAACACAATACAGAAGTCTTGCCGGTGCTTTACAGTATCTCACATTGTCTCGTCCGGATATTGCCTATGCAGTGCAGCAAGTCTATCTCTTTATGCATGATCCACGTGAGCCTCACTTGGCGTTGCTCAAGCGGATTTTATGGTACATCAAGGGCTCCTTGTCTACAGGTCTTCACCTTGGTACAGGATCGGTTGATGCTCTCACCGCATATTCAGATGCTGATTGGGTTGGCTGCCCTGATTCTCGACGGTCTACGTCTGGATATTGTGTCTTTCTTGGCAACAATCTAGTGTCTTGGTCCTCCAAACAGCAGACTACAGTGTCTCATTCCAGCGCAGAAGCTGAATACCCTGCTGTTGCTCATGCCACAAAAAAAGACATGTTGGCTTCGTCAGCTACTTCAGGAGCTTCACACCCCTCTTTCTTCGGTGACGATTGTATACTGTGATAATGTCAGTGCAGTCTACATGACGGGTAACCCCGTTCATCATCGCCGCACAAAGCATATCGAGATTGACATTCACTTTGTTCGTGACAAGGTTGCTCTAGGACGGGTTCGAGTGCTCCATGTCCCTTCATCGCACCAGTTCGTGGATATTATGACCAAAGGCTTGCCTATACAATTGTTTACTGATTTTAGGTCCAGTCTTTGTGTCCGAGATCCTCCCGCTGTGACTACGGGCAGGTATTAGAGATACATTTAGATATGTATAGCCTAACTTGATTGTACGTACATTACTTGTACTCCAAGCCGTATTGGCTTACTTGTACTCCAAGCCCTCCCGGCTATATATATGAAAGGCCACCCCCCTTCAAAGGTGTGTGGTGTTTGTCTCTCTACAAAGTTTAATAGGTTTCAAAAGTCAGCCGAGGTTAAACATCTGAGTTTTCAATTAAGGAAGATGAATCAAACTTCAAGCGAAGTTGGAGGAGCTTAAATGGAGCAACAGGAGTACTGGGCTGTGCTGGGCTGGACCAATGTACAATTGGCGGCAAGCGAACCAGGCCAGATGTAGCAAGAAACTGTTGTATGTCTCTTCTACTTAGCCGTATACGGATGCAACAGGAGTACAAATGTAGCAAGAAACTGTTGTATCTCTCTTCTACTTTCAGTGAGCAAGGAGCCAGGGCCAAAGCAATATGCCCATAAAGTTACAAGGCACCCACGAAACCAAAATATATTTAGCAAAAAACAGTCCACGCTTTGCACTTTGCAGTAACAAACTAATAACAAGAATAACTAGGGTACAGAAACTACTAGGATGCTTATGACTTACGTACCATAACATTTTAATTTTTACAGTACTGCATAGAGATGACTTGATGAAAGCCAACCACCTATTATTTTTTTCACCTCAACAGATGACAACGAAACCTCATTTGACAAGGAGGTGAAAAGCAAGAAGAGTTTATCCCGACAACGCAAGCAACATGTTCAACGCCAGGCATGGTTGCAGTCTTCACTCCTTCAGATAGAAAATTACGGACAAGAATCAACCAACACAGAGCATGGTGCAAAATAGCTGCGCAACCCGTTGACCAATATTCGGACGACCCAACTGCCTGCTTTAGTCCTTTTATAAGGACTGAAAAGTGACCATGACGACTGCCTGAGATGAGACCGACAGGGCGACAGGACCCAACCACCAATGCAACATGAACCCTCCCCTCGTGGTGAAAACACCCAATCAAAATAGCCAATGCCCACATTCACCTTCCAAATGAACAGTGGTAACCTGTTCCACATAGTAACAAAGCATCACACGATCTAAATTGCAAACTTACCAAGACAAGCATGTCATCCAATTTGAGCCACCAGTGAAGACAAGCATACCTTCAGCTAAATTTGAAAACCCCTGGTGGAACAGAGACCTGCTGGTTATTATTGTGGATGCCGGTCTGGGGTGCATTCACCTCTGAGGACATGACATCATCTTCCTCTACCCAGAACGTCTTGAGCAAGTGAGCTGCCATTTGATATACCATGTCATTGTCATGGTTCAGGAGGTCCTCAATCTTGTCCAAAGCATCAGCATCTTCAATCATCTGTGCATACATGTTGACATCGCAAGCCCCTGAGTCCTTCTCTTGCTCCCCAACCTTCAAGATATTCCCAAGGCCCTCCAAACAAACTGTCAATACTCTAGAGTCAGAATGACCAAGGATATCACAAAAGGCCTTAATGCAACCCTGGCTTACAAGGTACCTAGCAAACAAATTTTATGTTAGTAAAAGATTGGTGCTTGCATAAGAGCACAGAAGCACAAAAACAAAGAAGATTAACTAGCATACTTTATCTGATCATGTGTTCCACCAAATGAGGCATTACTAATTGCCCAAGCAGCCTCATTGCTGACAGCAAACTCAGCAGTACGCACCAAATGGACCAAAGGAGCAATTATGTTCGCATCAATCACAGCCTAGAACATGAGTACAAGTTACTTCAGTAAACTATGATCAGTAAACAAGGAACAAAATGAATTTAAGATGTCCCCCCATCAATAATACATGGTGGCTTCCCAACAAATGTGAAATTTCACAATACAAAGTATACTGTTATTTATAGCTTTATGCGCTCCAACCCTATCAATTTTTACTACATAGATAGAAATGTTCGGTAAGGTTTAAAACCTGAATCTGCTCCTTGTTTCCAGCTGTGATGTTGGAGATTGTCCAGCAAGCTTCTTTTTTTACTCTTTTGTTTTGATTTGTTATCAAAAGATTTAAAAGATATGGAAGTGCTTGATGATCAACTATACGCTGAAGCAAGGGAAAAGAAGCATTAGTAACATGAATGTGCATAAAAAGCGTATTAATAAATGGAAATACAAAAATCTAAAACAAAAAGCAAAACAAGAAAATACAGCACAAGTGCATAGATTGGCATAACATGAGACACCTTGGAAGAATGCACTACCAAAAGTATGATGAATCAAACTGAAAGGTATGTAATGAACCAGTTTACTCTGTTCTAATAAACTAATAGACTTTTCTAATCAAAGAATGATAAGGTCCCAAAGTAAAGATAAAATAAAAGAGAAAATTAAAGAATAATAAAGAATACATACCAAGTAGCATAGTAACTGAAAAAACAACTATAATTTACCAAACAGAGAGGACATTATTGCACAAATTGCACCACCATCTAGATAAATATCACTCTACACTTTCTTTTATGCTCAAATTTATCATGATATGTTATCTTGGCTACAAAGACTAGTAGAGATATACTAAAGCAATATCTGATATTGGATGTTAGAATACCTGAGTATGCACTTCATCCCCTGCAGCAATGCTACCAACCACAAGCAGAGAAGGAACGAGCACCACAGGTGAAGGATGGCTAAATCATTTTTTAATAGCTTGTGCATCAGACTTTGTATTTATATTTCTCAAACCAAAGTATAGAGTTAATATAAAAAGGAAAAACATACCTAAGGAGCTCAACAAGTCGAGGGCACACTCCAGTTTCAATCACAACTTCGATCCTGGTGTTGTCATCATTACCACGAGACAAGTAATACATTGCCCGGCAGGCATCACTAAGGACTTCCTCGTCTTCAGAGTGAATGAGTTGTCGCAAAACTAGGAGTGTCGGCTTCACCTGATCGATCACAAAACCAACCAAACATCATTCATTAAACGACATATATAGCCAGTAAACCATCAAAGAGAGGACCTCCATACATGTTCAAAGTTGGGCTCTCCACGGCAAAAGTTGCTGAGAGACCAGGTAGCAGTTCTCAACAATGAGAGACTAGGGTTCCCATTAAACAGCTGAAGTAGTTGAAAGAACGCACCATGTGCATGCGCAATGTCACGACACTTTGCAGAATCACCAGCCACATTGCCTAGGGCCCACACAGCCTACAAATTTGAGACAAATCATCCTTTTATACTTCACACTATATATGCGCCACTAATGACATGGAATGTTTGCGCAATTCAAATAGTGATAGTCTGTTTCCTAACGTGCCTGTTCACGGACATCCTCATTTGGTGAGGTGAGAAGCTTCACAAAGATGGGGATGGCACCGATATTAACAATCAGCATGGTGTCCTCAGATGATCCGGAGGCAATGTTTGTGAGAGCCCATGCTGCCTCAAACTGCAGCCACAACAGAACCAGAAAAGAAAAGTACGTTTTCATCATAAATAAATCAGGATTAACACAATTCAATCGCCAAGCAAAAGTTGATGATTCATCATAGACAGATTGGGAATATAACACCATATATACAAACTTCAAGCAAGCAAGTAAAGCAACATTGTTATGTTTGAGAAGAAGCAGCAGTACAACCAATTGAGTTTACAATATAACTGTAAACAATATCTATATCTCTGCATTCTGCAATGCACTAGTACAGATTCAAAAGTTTAAGACTGAGTGTGCCTCAAAAGTAGTAGCATTGTTGAATTGGCAGATCAATCACTGTACATACCTGGAGCTGAGGGTAGTCCTCCCTGGAAAGCAACTGTACGAAGCAAGGCAGAACTCCACATTGAACAACCTCCTTAATTGGGGGATCCCGCTCTGATAAATGAATCCATCGTTAAATCAGAGAAGATAAACGTATATTTCGGTTGCAGTTTGGACAGCCACACCACGCAGTAACGAATTTGAATGCAAATCCAGTAGGATTAGACGAAGAGTTTCTCTACGGTTCCAAAAGT
Source organism: Coix lacryma-jobi var. lacryma-jobi (assembly GCA_009763385.1). NCBI lineage: Eukaryota > Viridiplantae > Streptophyta > Magnoliopsida > Poales > Poaceae > Coix > Coix lacryma-jobi. The sequence continues at coordinate 99,479,804 of CM019827.1, forward strand.
TCCAAGAGAATTTCCAGAAGTTTTATTTTATTATTATGCAATGCATTGGAAAATTAATAACTATGAAAAAAAAACTAACACACCGATCGACAGCAACTTCCTGAACTCCCTGGCCGCCTCAAATTGCATGCTGCTGTCATCCGAGTATAACTCCGCCGCCAACTGCGTTAGGTTCGCCAACTACACCCGCAAGATATAGATAGATAGAGAAAAAAAAATCAGGAAACGAAACAGAACGGAACGAACAAATCTGCTGTAGAACGAAAAGAAAAAAAAACAAACGAACACCAAAGCCGAACCCACCGTAAGGGTCGGCGGTTGCGATTGCGCATGCGGCGCCGCCTCGGAGCAGCGCTTCCTCCGGAGGGCGCTCCCGCGGCTCTCCTTGCGGATGCTGTCCATGACGCTTACGCGCCGCCGCCGCCCGTCGGCCGCACTCACCGACGCCTTGAAGCTGCTCCGGCGTAACTCCGCCTGTTCGCTCGGCCGCAGCGACATCTCGGAATGGCGAGCGAGCGTGCTCCGATGTTCTCTCCTCTCGTCGGGAACAACCTAAGCGCGCGGCGATTGAAGCGGCGGCTTGAATGGAATGGAAACAAGATGACAAGAGGAGGCGTTGGCGATCGGGTGGGTCGTCGGGTGTCGCATTTATATCATGTGTACGTACATGGGATCTGAGAACGAGACTTCCATGTGGACCAGCTCTGCTAAAGTCAGTAGGTGCCGACGTGCCGTGCGTGGCCCGTGGACGAAGGAAGCAGCAGCCAACAAGACCGGCCCAGACAGCTGCCATTCACAGTCCTTCCAAATCTGCCCTGTTTCGATCCGAGAATTCTTCCTCTTGTGCTTTTTTTTATCACAAACTTGGCTCTAGGACCTTGCATTACATATATCAAGAGCTCAGCACAGCACAGTCGCGAGCAACCACAAACTTTACAACATCAGGAGGATCATCAGGCCAATAACACAGAATGGCGTGTGTCCAAACTTAAGCCTAACTTCGCAATCTTGCGCAGCCGAGTCACAAGAACGTGGAACATTACAAATTCTGTAACAACTAAATGGTCACGCAGGAACTCGCGAATGTACATGAAGAGCATCCTGCTCGGCTCCAAGTCTCGCTCGGTAGACCGTAGACATCAACGCTTTTCTTAGTTAGGCCACGTTCAGATTCTAAAATCTCCCTAAATATTTTGTATAGTACCCGTCACATCGAATCTTTAGACGCATACATGAAACATTAAATGTAGGTAAAAAAATAACTATTTGTACTTTTAGTCTATTCATGTCAAGACGAATCTTTTGAATCTAGTTAATTCATGTTTGGATAAAGTTTGTCAAATAACAATGAAAGTACTACAATAACTTTCGTTACAAATTTCGCGAACTGAACAAGGCTTAGCTAGAGTTTGTCTCAATCAAGATTCTGAAAATACCCTGCATCTCCGCCGCTACCGACTCTCTAGGAACCTGCCTTTGTTTTAGATTGAAAAGCACCATCGGTATTGGCCTTCAACCATACCTCCTCCGGAGGCCTCCACCTTGTCAGCTTTCTTGCCGCCATATTTGAATTGAATCTTGAGAACCGATTCCATAGAATAGCACACAACAACACACACAATTTCACCGGTGTCCCTTCTCTCTTCACCTGCATCCAGTGACAGATCTAGCCCTCCTACGACGTCCACGTCCATGGAACCCCCTTAGCCCCTCCATGAATTTTTAGTCATGAGAAAGGTAAAGAAGAGTTTGAGGTAAAAGATAATGTTACGAAGAAAAGATTTATGTCTTTATTTGCTAATAATTTGAGTTTAGCCCTCCTAAATTTTTATCCTAGATCCATCACCACCTACATCCTCTTTCCAAAACACGTCTGTCACTAGCTGCACAACATCCCAACCTCCAATCACTGGATCAATAAGATCAGACACCTTATTCAGTACCAAAAACCCCTCTTGGCGTCCGAGGTCTTCTAGTAGCACCCCCAGAAATCTAGGGATCTTTCCAAAGTCTAATTTATGGTGTGTTTAGTTCCACACCTCTAAACTTTAGTCACTAAACTTTAGTCTCTTTTAGTGGCTAAAATGTCAAACACATCTGTTGACACTTGATATGGCAAACAAATAAATATGCAAGCGCACGGATGTCAATTGTAGCTTTCACCCAGGAGTATTCCAAGGTATCGAATTTCCACGGGGAACACAAAGTGATTTAGTTAAGAACTAAGGGTATCCAAGTATAGATCAAAGGTAGGGGATAAACGATAGAGAGGATAGGTGTGATATCCTCTACTAAGGCAAGACTAAGAATAACTTTACTATGACTTTACTATGGGTGTACCCGCCCTGAACTCACCAAAAGGTTGATCAGGCACAAAGCACAACGAGCCCTACGATTTAATAACTAAGCCCAACGAGGGGGAATACATAGGCAGACAGGGCTATCACCACCTGTCGCTACCTCAGCTATCTGGAGGCTTAGCCGCAATCACATGTAAGATATAAACTAAGCACCACGCTTACTCTATAAACTTACTACTCTAATCACTCGAGACAATTAGAGCACCTTAATCAGGCAATGAACAAGTAAACAACAATAAAGTAATGCTTAAGTAATGCAATAGAAGATAGAGTACCACACTAGAAGTAAAAGGCAGACTTCACTTGAAGAAGACTCCGCCGATGATTACAAGAGGAAGGTCGTCGATAGGCCCGACTTCTCCTCCAGCTTCTCCTCACTCTCCACTTCTCACTAAGAGACTAGAGCTACTACTCTCATAATGAAAGAAGACTGGAACCTACTCTGCTCTTCATCAAATGACTTGGATCAACTTGGTGTGTCTTGGTGTGTGAGGTGTGTTACAAGTGAGGGAGAGGGGGTCTATTTATAGGCTAAGGTGGAGTAGGGGCTACTCCATTGCCATGTCATCAATCCATGTGACCTTCCTTCTTCTCCCTTGGATGAAACCGTCATTGTAACCGTCTTAAACCAACGCTCAAGATGAAACAACTTGTGCTTCTTGCAAACTGAGTGAAGGGGAGCCTCCGAGCCTGCTTGGCGCTTGGGGGGTGGCGACCGTCATAGGTGGGTGGTGACCGTCACTCCACTTTGGAGTGGGTCCTTCCCCTTTGGCGTGGAGCCTCTTTTGGTGTATTAGAGTGTGGGTATGAAGCCCTTTGTCCGTTTGATCACTGAAATGTGCCAGGTGAACCACAATCCACATGATGCTGATTTTCGGCCAGTGATTCTTGCACTGACTTGGAATCAAGGGTGGAGAAGGCTTGGGGATGTGTTTCTTGGCCTCTCCCACGGATTGGTGAGGTGTCACCTAAGGTGACATGGCGGGCGCCACGCATAGGTGGCGGGCGCCACCCCCATGTGGGCCAGAGTGGCCCACCTTGCTCCATTTTGCTCTCTAGTGCTTAATTTTTGATATTTTTGTATAGTTTTCCTGCATGAGCAAATATTTCCAAGTACAAGTGGAACTAGGTCAATTATAAACATAAATCACTACTTGTGGTATGGTTTACCTCTCTTTTTGATGGAATGTTGACGGTCAAAATTGATAGTGAAGGACCATCAACAACCTCCACTAAAAAGGACAAAAAAAAAATTTAGTTCCTTTTAGTCCCTTTTAATAAGAGTGTTGCTAGGAACTAAAGTTTAATGACTAAAGTTTAGAGGGGTGGAACCAAACACACCCTAATAGCCATCCCCTACACACCAGATTATGCGTTGCTCTAGTGCTTTAATTAAGACCTCTAATGATACTCCGACATGTATATCAAATACCAGGCCGCTCTTCAGCTTGCAAAAAATCTCAAGCGAGTAAAAAGTGAATCGGATTCTGTACTAATCTCCAGGCTTGGCGCCCAAGCATAGCAAGGTTGAAAAGGTGAATATCTCTATAGTCGAGTCCACCCTTATAATTCCTGCTAGAAAGAGTTTCCCATGAAAGAAGGTGCATTTTCTTATATAATAGTACTTTGTTTCGATAACAGTTTAGTACTCCCTTCATCTTATAAGATGTTTGACTTTTTTTTTGCCCTCAAGTTTGATCGCTCGTCTTATTTAAAAAATTTATGCAAACAAAGTTAAACTTAAAGAATTTTTATTAATAAACAAAGCCACGACAAAAAAAGTTATATTTTACACAAAATTTTGAATAAGATGAGTGGTCAAACTTGATGTCAAAAAAGTCAAACGTCTTATAATTTAGAATGGACCGAATAGACATGAACATGTGTTGTCCTAATGTTTAGTGCATATAAACACTTGATATCCTAATTTTTGTGGTTGCGTTGAATCATTCAACAAAACAAAAAAATATTAGAGTACGCAGCGGAATCCAACCCACCTCCAGTATATGCACAAAACCAGCGATCCTCGGGTTCAGGTCCATCGAACCGCACAACATATCAAGGTCTTAGGCATAAATCAACCTAAAAGACTAGTCTAATAGGCAATTACCAATGTGAGATTAAACCTAACCATCTCCCCCGTCATACATCAAACATAACTCTTCACAATTTCAAGACCCCACCACCAATTACCGATGTGGGACTAAACCTAACAATCTCCCTCGTCATACGTGAACCCAACTTTTTATATCTCTGAGACATTAACGGGCTCTCCGTCACATGTGACCCCTGAGATTTTCTATATTTTTCTGACCATGGGCTCCAATGCACCACTTGTTAGAGTGTGCAACGGAATGTGGTCCGACTCACTATACCCACGAGCTGGCGCCCCTCAGGCCCAGGTCCATCTAAGCCCACACAACATATCAAAGTACTAATCCTAACTTAACCCAAAAGACTAGCCTGATAGGTGAGGATTGCCTCTGCCTTATATGTCCTGCTCCTCCACTGTCAACTACCAATGTAGGACTAAGTCTAACAAAAAAAAAAGATAGGCTTGTTATACATAGGATCAAAGGCACAACAAGTTTACAAACTATGTGACCAGCCAAATATTATATCCCTTCACACGAATCATTGTGCAAATAAGATGTAGGAATTAATAGTTTTTTAAGTTACATTAACTATTGTATTAATCCATCATTACCGATAAATACAAAGTACTCCCTCCATATCGTAAAACTTGTCGTTCTAGAGGTGTACTACGTTTTCTTAAAACTTGTCGTTGTGGCGTATGACCCTTCCTTGCCAGTGGCACGCGTGCCCGGCATTAATCACGCACGGTAGACAAACAGACGTTGTAAACACATGAGAAAGTAAAAAAAACAAGCGCCAACCGCACCCAAACGCCAAACTACGATGCGTAAAAATCTGTACGTTGTAAACACGTGAGAAAGTAAAAAAACAAGCGCCAACCGCACCCAAACGCCAAACTACGATGCGTAAAAATCTGTACGTTGTAAACACGTGAGAAAGTAAAAAAAACAAGCGCCAACCGCACCCAAACGCCAAACTACGATGCGTAAAAATCTGTACTGCAAAAAATATTTGTTGGCACAAGGGATCGAACCCCGCCTGCGTGCCTCAAGCCCCACCCATCTAAGCAATCGAGCTCAAAGACTTTTTTGTGTAGTAGACACTCGCAACCCTATTTAATAAAGGCAAAACTGGAAAAAATACGTTACCACAATCATATTCTAAACGTTAGGTTTTTTGGATATGAAGGGAGTATTAGGGAAACATCATTAGAATTCACGCTGTTGCATTAAAATCTACATTAGAGATAAGGAACACACCATTGCATGGTCGGCTGCTGTCTGGTGAGGTAAAAAGCATCATGTGGATATTGTCACACCAATGGTGTTATGCGACAATATTGCATATATTTTTTTCTAAGGGGGAATAAAATTTTATACGACGGTGCCATAGTTTTTCAAGCCGTACGACACCACCTGCATGTCGTTCGATCAAGCGGATGATGGATGGTCTCATCTGTCTCGTGGGGCAAAAGTATAATATGGGTGTTGTCGCACTAGCGATGTTGTGCAACATTCTGTCACATATATTTTTTCCCCAAAAATTGGTGATTGCCTTACCAAACCGGTCGAATCGCATGTAGAGATGCAAGTGGGTACCCAATAGATTTTTTTAGGTCAGCTAACTAATTACGATCCAATGCCATTTTAGTTCATTTTTCCACTTTGATTAAACTACAAAAACACCATTGTAGTTTATTTGATCAATTTTTTAGATCGACCCAATGACCCAAAATAAACTTGCATCCCTAATCGCAGGACATACTCGTTCCCGCTAACAAGAAAATTTGTCTCCACCGAGTTCGTTCACTCCTCAGATATGTGTCTCGTTCCATCAAAACCAGCGAATAAGCCTCACCACCACTGACTCGTCGTCGCCAGCGTGCCTTATTATATTATATGAGCAAAACATGATAATGGAAACATATGTTATCCGACTCGTCATCGCCAGCGTGCCTTATTATATTATATGAGCAAAACATGATAATAATGTAGAGATACAAGTTTAAAATATTTTGGGTTATTGGGTCAACCCAAAAATTTGATGAAATGAACTAGAATGATGTTTTTATAGTTTGAGAAAAGTGAAAAAATAAACTATAATGACATTTAACCGTAATTAGTTAACTGACCCAAAAAAATATTATTGGGTACCTACTTGCATCCCTATAATAATAAGAACGTATACTATGAAAATCAATTTCTTGTGTCAACTATAGAAACTCTAATTAAGACCACAAGAAATCTAATCCGATGGTGGGTTATTTTAGCACTTAAATCTCTCCACTCATCTCATCCTAATCCAAACAGGCGTGGACATAGTGGAATAGTTTAAGTGCTAAAATAATTCATCTTCACTTCTAACCATCGGATTAGATTCCTCTGGTCTTGATTAGAGTTTAATTTACACAGAAGACTGATTTTCATAGCATACGTTACCCATAATAATACCCATGCATCATCACACGGATGTACTACCTCTTACTAGTTACTATCCGCATCGAGGCTCTTGCATCACAGAAATAATAACGTCGGCAAAAATATGTCGCGTAAGTAAAGTGAATGTATCTCTCGCATTAACCATATCTCTTTCTATTCCGTACTTTCTAGTAGTATACGTATTCTATTTAGACGATGCCCGAAGGCAGTAGTAGTACATTCGCACATCGATGTTAATAATGTTTTCCGCGAGATCTACGGAAAATTCCTTCATCTCCACGGGTGTATCTCGACCAGTAGACAAGACACAAGAGTTATGTAACGATGGAGACAGTCATTTTTTATATACTAGTTTGAGTGCCCGTGCGTTGCTACAGATATTCAAATCATCTCATGACATATAACCACATGAGTAGAAATTTAATGTCATCATAAATAATAAACACGGGAAGCATATCATCAATAATTGATCATAATTGTTTAGTCAACCTATCTTGATTATCACCATGCGACAAAGCACCACAAAACATTCTCAAGAGTTACCCAAGAGTGATCCTATATATATGGCATTGCCCCTAACAAACCCGTTCCAACATGATTCTTTAGTTGATAATGAACACAAAAAATAAACATTTCAGAGTCAGCAACATAAATGTAAATGATTCAAGGTGCTTCCACACGCAACAATTTGGACTTAATCAACTTCGTGTGTATCGGGCCCACTTGCACCACTTCCTATCTGCAATTAAATTGAAAGAAACCAATGACATGGAATTTTAGTGCATAACGAAGCATTGTTCATATATGTGCTTAAAATAGAAAGAATTTCAAACATTTCAATTCTTGGAAAGGGCAGCAGGCAACTGCCACACTCAACATTTGATCACATTCCTGACTGTACATTATTTGATTTTGTCTAATGACAAGGGAACAATACAAGTACAAAAGAACTTTTGCACAACAATAAAAGTCGTCAAAGGAAAGACGGGTAGGGCATGCATCTTGCAATAAGGCTACTTTAATCCTATTAAGGCCCTGTTTAAATTCCATCTCTTTTCACCTTCTCTCCATCACATCAACTATCACATCAATGTTTGGACGTATGCATGGAGCATTAAATGTAGGTAAAAAATAACTAATTGTACTTTTAGTATATACATGTCGAGATGAATCTTTTGAGCCTAGTTAGTCCATGTTTGGACAAAGTTTGTCAAATAACAATGAAAGTGCTACAGAAATTTATTTTGCAAAATGGAGCAACTAAACACATCCTAAATCTTTGAAATGTAGATAGACCATACATCAGTTATATCATTTCAATGCATTTAAATTGGACTGAGCTCAGATTTCAGAGTTAGGTGATTCCAGCATGATCCTAGAGCAATAAAGTTCTTAATTCAGCATCATCCTCAAAAGGTAAGGATTTGTTTATAATTTCCATGAGATAGCATCAACCGCATATAGAAGATAATTAAGATTCAGCTAAAGGGCTTCTCAGCATAGTGTCTAAAGCGTAATGAAAAATTAGATAAGGCTGCTTTCAGGGCTTAAATTAATTCATCCAGAAACGATCTTTTTGTGTAGGAGCAGCGCACGGAAAAATGAATGAAAAAATATAGAATGCAAACATGGATCACATATTGATATACTGCTTCTTTTGCCAACTTTTTATTGCCTCCTTATAATCTGAAATACAACATCAGAATTAGAGGAAGCAAGTTAATCTCTGATGTTCCTCATTTTGTTTTTACTTTCTAATTCACTATGCCCATTAATAGAATGACAATCGAATACCATCTGTTCTAATTGAAAGCATAATACATTGGCACTGTGTCAAGTGACTATGTGCTTCATCCAAATCTTAGAGGAGCAACCTTATTGTCCATCTATTGTTCTTGTCGTAGATATGTGTAAACCAGCAGTGAGCATGGGGCGACGTCCTTTGCCTTGGCTAGCCTACAATAGGGGCTCACCCCATTTATCCAGTCCAGTTTCTGTACCCATGTAGGGGTTAGCCTCCCAGCGATGGCGACCTCGACGGCAGTAATGTCAATCTGCTTGCATTTCTTCAAATCATCAGGTTGTTAGCAAGAAATAGATCTCCATAACAAATCATGCACAAGCAAGTTAGGTTCTTAGCAACAAGCATGGATGTTGCTGCTCATTGGTGCAATCAATATATTTTGGCCCAGGTAGTTCCTCTTCTCTGTTGGTTCACAGATTAAGGACATCTCTATACAAAAGTATGAAGCATTGCAAGTAAATATTTAACCGAGCATACAAAATACTTTTGACAGACAACTCTGATAATAACACCATACATATTGATCAATAATTAAAATTGCAGTAAAGCAATATCAGAAGAGACATTTGAAGAAACCTAGCATTAATTTTCGGTCATAAAAAAGAGAAACTTCTAACTTCCACCATTTTATCTTTATTTCCCTCATCAAACGTGTTATCATGTGAAGAAACAAAATAGAATATGCCTGATCCTTTTTCTTAGGACATAAAAATCAAACAACTTTCACGACCTTAGAGAAAAGAATAACACTATTTGCTCTCTAAACAAATAACACCTGAAGAAGTTTCTCCTGGACTTGGGAGAGGCATAAATTCGTATGCCAAACAGGTCAATAGTCATTTTACATGTTTAGAAGAAAAGAACTATTTGCATCGCAAACTGAAAGTTTCTACTATTATTTTATCAACAATGGAAAATTAAAATAGAGTACCTAAACAATAGTCATTATATCCCTAAAAAAATTAGAGGTGTATGTAGCTACTCTAAGTTTAGATGGATGATCTGAATTTTGGTTAAATCATGGACCGGTAAATCCATTTGCGTATCAACGAGTTTAGCCAAAAAGAGCAGTATGAAAGTATCAAATGCAGTTATGCAGCAAATAGTTACCAGTCTGCTGATTTTATTCTTGAAAGCATAGTGAAAACATCATCTTTCTTGGACAGTGTACCAACCTGTGTCAGGTTGCATGGTACTCCACCAAATGTATAGTTATAGTGCTTAATCCCTCCTAAAATACAGTGAGCATGTGGATCATCCTCCTGCCCTGATAAAGCAACAAGCACCAGAAGATTTATAAGGCAGTGAGAAATCCGATACTTCAAGCTTATACAGCAGGCCCATGATGCCAAACATTGAGGATGCAGTCTTCTATAAAAAAAAATCATCATATTACAACATCTAGTAATAGAGGATACTCAAAGGCCTAAAGTTGGGTAGACATTGCTCAGCTTTATAAGATGAAAATTGCAAAGCTGCAGGCCTGATATAATGGATAAACATAAACATGATCTCCGCTATCTCCACTACTGTAAAACACACCAGTAGTAAACTTTGCTATACTCACACAACTAATGTCCCCCGCAGTCAAGAACTCTGCTAAGTACACCAAAATAAATGTATTTATAAACAACACATCTTAAAAAAGAACGTACCGGATCAACTCTACCCTCTCTCCTTACTCTTAATCACTCAAATCCAACGGCCAGTAATCTTTGGATCAACATCATCACTCGCCGTGACCGTGCCCATCGCACGCCGTCTGCCTCTTCACTTACCCACCCGCCGACTCCTAGATCTCTCCCCCGAAGCACGCGCCGCCGTGACCCGTGCCCACCGCGCGCGCGTGCCTCTTCCCTCTCCCACGTACCCGCAGAACTTCCCTCGAAGCAAGCGCCGCCGCGACCCATGTCCGCCGCCGCGGACACTCTCCACCACCGCGTCTCCCTTCTTCCCTCTCTCACGTACTCACAGACTACTCGAACTCTCCTCCGAAGCACGCGCCGCCGTGACCTGTGCCCACCGCCGCGACCTGTGCCCGCCGTCGCGTCTCCCTCTTCCCTCTCCCACGTATCTGCCCATTAATCAAACTCTCCTTCGATGGCGCCCACACCAGTTCACAGATCGCATCAGGCTTTGGCACTTCGGTAGATCGTCTCGGGACTCGGGGCGTCTGGCGTCGGCCGTCAGACGGTTTGGCTCAGGTCTGCCGAGTACCAACGTTCAACGGCGGCGCGGATGGCAAACTTCCGACGGTGCCGAGTGTCGATGAAATCACGGCCGTGTAGCCCGTAGCGAAGTCTCGAGTGCCCAGTTGCAATTGCAGGTATTGATCTGCTATTCTTTTTATTTATTATTTATAAAAAAACTTGTATACAGTACTCATTTTTTATCTATTAATTTTTCAGTGATTCGTTTGTATTTTAGTTCGTTAGTGTAATCGTATTCCAGACTTCCGGTGTTTGTGAGTCCGTTCAACACTCAACAGAGAAGCGGCCAATAAACAAGTAGTATTAATGTAAGTCTTCTCTATGGCTATATTTCAAAATATTTGTACTTTATTTGAGCAATTTATACCAATATTTAGCATTGTTTCTAGCTTACTCTTTGAATTTAAGGCTTCTCATGTTATTTAATGTATTTGGTTTTACCGAATTAGAATATGGTTTTACCGAATTTTATATAGTTTACCGAATTGCATAAGAAATTTTTTTTACGGCATACCCTATGCTAAAATCCTGGGTCCGCCACTGCGAAGCCACGACCCCTCGAGTTCAAGGTGTCAAGGCCAGGCGGCGCCATTGAAACTTCCGAGAGTTCGCGGCCAGCCGACGAGCGAGAGGGCAGGTATGTCTTCCGAAAGATAATTCCCTTTTTCCTCCCAGATTTTCATAGATGGCGATTACCACTAAACTAACCGAAAACAACTAAACTAACTGAAACAAAAAGTTGAATCCATTAGGCATCAGACGTCCACCCTAGCAGCATCTCAAGGTTCAGTAGTAGTCTCTAAATTTTATTATTGCAATCAGGCATTACATTATATATTGGGATCAACAATAATGGTAGTAGTTCAGTGGTAGTCTCCAGAGTTCTATTTCTTCAATCTTTGTTGCTGGTAGTCTCCCTCTACTGTCCTCTTGGTTTTAGCGCAGTTAAACAAAATTGACACAATCGATGATTGAGAGCAGTTTAATTTGTACTGCAGTTTACATGAGCTACTATGGGGGAGAAGACATAAACTCGTGCTGCATTCAGCGACATATCAAACATCATCAGTCAGGGTATATATGTTCATTACCATCGTACTGGTTAGTTTCTTAAATTATTTTATGAACATCTCAAACTCCCATTCTATAATCACAACAAATAGAACATCAGCAGCTGATGATGAGTTGAGAAAGAGGGAAGAGAGGAATAGAAAGCAACTGGAATACCGGGCGTAAAAATGGGCGGAAGAAAGCATTGAGCAACGAGAAGAACAGAATAGAAAGCAACGTGAATACAGGGCGAGAAAGAAAACGGCGACTACATCAACAATGCCTGGTATTTTCTTAAATATTACGTATGTAATACTCTTTATGAATCAAGAACAGTAATTCTCTTCTATTTTCAGCATCTCATGAAGTACATCAAAAATCAAGATGTACAAATGTTAAAATGATAGATGTCATAGGAGGACAAGCACCACAGCAGGCTGTGATTTCTGCCATTTACCAAACATCAAAACACGATGATAATAAAGAAAATGATGATGATCCAAATGATTCCAGTGACTGTATGTATGATTTTATCCAAATGCAGGTTTTAATGTTGATTTTGAAGCAGAAAGAAATTGATATCATTGTATTGGAATAGGATTTGATTTCAATATTTGTTGCCATTTTATTTTAATCCAGATCCAGACTTATTTTAGTGTGGTATTGATCTTTTATATTCTTGTGTTAGATCTGTTTATGAACCCTGCAGGCTTATTCCATTGGCGTGTGGTACAACCAAATGCAGACACAGACAACCTGAGGGCAATGACAGCTAATGAGATCATTGAGTAACAATAAGAGTCTACAGGAAGAGTAGGAAGAGTTTTTGGAGGTGATCTTGCTGATCGGAACGAGAGTAAGTGCTTCAATCAAATGACCAAATCTATTTTCCCTTTTTTTTATCCATACTATCGAATTAGTATTTTTGTGGAAATATATATTGAGGAATATTTGTGCAGTCTTATTTGATTGTTTGGCTCCAAGAATTTTTGAATGGATCTGGAGCTACGAGTACGGCAAGAACATTTAATATTTAGGTCTCTGATAAACTGAATATAATATTTATTTAAGCAAGTATAAAAAAGAGTTAAGTGCTTGCTTTTGGGTTTCCCAGCGGAGGATGCAGAGCAGCGTCCCAGCAGAGGAGACAGAGCGACTTCCCAACTACAAAGATAGCACGACGTCACTGCAGCAGAGGAACTGTGGCGTCCCAATGGTGGTGGAGGCGGTGCGGCAGCCCGACGTTGGAGGTAGAGCGACTTCTTCTCCACATGATGCCACAAGCCGACCGCGCCCCATTAGAAATGCGCTGGCAGGTGGGCCTTCTTCTCCCCATGCTCTGTTGCATCGTCAAATTGTTCCCTGCTCCGTCACGCTAGGCTAGGTCTGGTCGTCCCTGCCAAAAGCCACAACGCCATCCCGTTGCTGAAACCGCGAGACGGCCCCTGTTCCATCATGCCAGGAGCCAAGGTCACCGTCGCCGCATGCCAGGTGTTCTCGGGTCTTCATTGGCCTCTTCATCATAATTTCGTCGGCCACCCAACAGATATGCCCACCCAATTCTCTTCTCATTATGCTTTTGTTATTTGTATTCGGATCTGATCTAATTACGTTTGAGCCTACAGTTTTATATTAATTGATCTGCTTTGGTCTGAATGTTCCTTGCTTTGATTTGATCTAATAACATTATAGTGCTTTTCATAAGCTTTCCAAATTGTTAAAGAATAATATTTTTGGATGGCTAGAACTCCAGATATTAATGTTGTTTTTGTGCTTTTCGACACTGTTAACTAAGAAACCAGTTTTTCATAAGCAATGTTGTTTTTGTGCTTTTCGACACTGTTAACTAAGAAACCAGACCTTACAAAGTTATAGACAATTTTATGAGTTTTCTAAAATGTTAAATAACACAGTTTTCATGGTCTATAGGTCCCATTATGATTTTCCTAAGTGATGGTACTGTTGCTGTCCTACAGTTTCAGATATTGCTTTAGCATGTTTGCCTTTATGTACCTCAGCATGATTATGTAAAGAAGCTGTACACTATTTATAGCTTTCAAACACCAACTAATATATGCTCCCTCTGAATCTAATCTTATGTTTGTTTTCTCCATTATTTAATAGCTGAAGTGAATCCTCATGGGTAAAATAATCTTAAAGAAAGACACTTCCTAATAATTATCTAGAAGCACAAAATGGTATGTTGCTGATCTGTGTACCTTGTAACTAGAGCATGTGTGTGTTGTCCTAATATAAATTTAAGTACTCAAATGCATAAAAGTTAGGATTTAAACTACCCTTTCTACGAACCTTGACTTGTGTGCTGAAAATTCCTGCTGGTACAGTTTTAGTTGAAAAATATTTTCATGATTTAAACTACCCTTTCTACGAACCTTGACAATACAAAACTTGTAGATAACTTACATATCTTCTTTATCTCAAAATTTCATGATTTTAGGTCATTAGGTTTGGAAGTTAGGATTTTCTGAAGTTGCCTATCGGGTTTTGGCTGTGTGCTGTACACAGTTCTAAAGTATTATGTATTTCGACCATGTTAACTTCAAAATTTGCTCCTGTTGATAACTAGGAAGTCGTAGTGATTTAGGCCAAGAACTCATTCTAATTGAAGCTTCAACCTGCTTGTACTGTTGCAGTGTTTCTTAGTAGTGATTTATGTATCCCGAATTGGATGATATATATGTCGCACATGCCTTACGAGATAGCACCCACTGTGAGCCTACAGGAAGAGTTTTTTGGAGGTGATCTTGCTAATCAGAACAAGAGTAAGTGCTTCAATCAAATGACCAAATCTATTTCCCCATTTTTTATCCATACTATCGAATTAGTATCTCTGATAAAAGAAGTCATGTTAGTTTGTCAGCTTATATAAAAAAATATTAGTGTTGTGTGTCTTTACTTTTTTTAGTCAAAACTAATAGAACGATCTACCATTGAAATTATACTTTACCACTACAGTAAGAATCAAACGTTCTAATAACTTATCCATTCGGTTGCAGGATTAGGTTCCCATCTTGATTTCGAGCATTGGAGTGGATGAAGTCTTTTGTATCAAACCATCTTCTATCTACAAATTTTATTAATAATATATAAATATGCTTATGGTTGTACTAGGGTAGTCTTATGTTCGACGATTGTTGTTCTAAAAAGATGCTGCCCTGAGTTGCATGTAACTGAACTTCTACATTTTGGATGTCTTCAATTATTATAGTCACTGACTAAAATAAGATGTTGTATATGTATGACCATTCAAAATTTACCTTTGAAAGCAGAAAATTTTAAGAAAACATGTTGTTTCATAGCAGTAAAACCAAATAGCTCAAATAGCAAAATTTGTTTTTTTTTCAAGTGCAACCCTAAAATAAAGCCGTAGCGTTAGCACGGGCACTATACTATGTGATAAGAAATAAAGGTGAGACAAAAAAACCATACACTTTGTACCAGCAGCACATAAGGCTGACTAATCCCTGCTACTTAAAAAGAGAGAGGGAACTATAATGTTGACACTCAAAAGTGTCTCAAGCGTATAATAGACTCCACCATCGATGGTTTTTGTCATCAAGATGGCTGAGACCTCTTGAGAGACTTTCGACCAGGTCTCTTGAGAGATTTCCAGGTCTCTTGAGAGATTTCCGACTAGGCAAAACTGGTCGGAGGCGGCAAGACGGCAATAGAGACTAGCTCCAGTGCTCCACTGAACTTGCGTATACGTACATGATGGAATTTGTATGTACATGCCATAACCGAATAAACAAGTCATATTTAGAGTTTTATTCGGTCAAGAGTCCTATTTGGTTACGGGAAGACCAACCGCCCTATAAATATAAAGGGTGACGGCCGATTGAGATCCCATCTATCCAATCGTCAAATCAATCTACTACAACCCTTTTACCCTCTTCTCCAACCTCATGTTGTTCATCCCTTGATCCTACGACCAAGGATGGCGCCCAAGGTTTGTCGGCCGACCTAGGACAACCCGGCGACGTCCTTGTCCTGACGGGGTCCCTTCCAGGCGAGAGCTTCGACGGTTCCTTTGCTAGTTTGCCCGAAAACTAGTCGTTCTTCGTCACGTAAGTGCGATAGCTATCCTTTGCCGGTTTGCTTGTAAACCTAGCTGTCCTTCACCGTGTAAGTGTGACCTCCTCGCTGCATTCTTCGGTCCGTGGCGACCCGGGCATCCAAAGCCCTAGCTGGTGTGTGATCCGGAACACGTTTCGGCGTTAACACACTTTTTGGCGACTCCACTAGGGAAGAATTTGCTTCGGCTCTACTTTGCATCCGAATCCTCTTGCCCTAGCCCTATTATTCACTGATCTATCTTCTCGTTCTCGCCATTACCGTCGCATTCGGCCCAAAAGGCCGATCACATCTGGTTTTGACCCCTGGTGATCTCGTTTGCTATTTTGCAACACCACATGCTACATATTAGAAAATTCAGCAAGGCGGTCAAGCTCTAAAATATGGAGTACCAAGGTGTCACATCACAAGACTTCTACGATTACCCTGAGGTACGACTTGCGAATACATCTTATGGTTATAATAATTATTTTGCAAGTTCTATGAACTCTTATGGTTATACTAAAAATTCATAGATCTCACAGTAAAATAACAATATCATAAAATTATACCGACATTAAGTGACACTACATTAAAAAAATGCACATGTGTTACGACAAAAAAACTAATACATTATGTTTAGTGTTAACAAAAAAAAAGATAGAATATAATTCAAGTTATCTTGGTGTCTCATGATAAACGATTCTTTTCTCTTGGCTTACGAGAGGATTTTTTTAGCTTATTTGCGACCATGTTCTTGTTTTCTTTCGGTAGTCTTCGTGATCTATCTTCCCGAGACCAATTTTTCAGCATGTGTGTATGTACTCTTTATCTCAATTAATCACTGGCTAAATATGTGCCACCTCTGCTATAAACAAAACATGTGGCAAAAATAAGTAGGTAATTACACTTTCTAAAAAGTGCAGTGACTATAACGAAAAGGATGCACATATATGCAAACTTGACTTAACCAAGATTATAAATGCACAACTAAACAATTTACCAGAGAATAAGGTCTAATCCATTAATATTGCACAGTAACAGGGGAGTTCGGGCTTATCCTGTAAGAATAAAAATGAAGATTGATCAGTAACGGTAAAAAGATATATTCGCACGAGCCGTGAGGAAATTCACAAGCTAAAAGAAATTGTGCTATTATTAGTAAGAGAAATTCACAAGCTAAAAGAAATTGTGCTATTATTAGTAAGAGTTGACATGGAATGGGTTATGAATTATTATAAATTTAAGCACAGTTCTTTGTTCCAGAGAAAAAACCTAAAAGAAATTGTGCTATTATTAGTAAGAGTCGACATGGAATGGGTTATGAATTATTATAAGTTTAAGCACAGTTCTTTGTTCCAGAGAAAAAACTAATTACAGGGATATCATCTCAAAGAAGCTGACAATAAACATGCTTTTCTTGAAACAGATAATTAATTTGTTTGGCAGCAATAACCAACTTATTTTAAACCTAGTAGGAGCCGACATGGAATGGGGAAAAAAAACGTTCCAACCAATATCGACAACCATTTTTTACAAAAACTTAAATAATTGAAAATTCTATGGCATGTCAAAAGAAGATCCAGCACTGTGTAGCCGATCTTAAATTTACTTAGGTATGCTAACTATGAAACAAAGCTGTTTGTGATTCTTAGCAAAGTATCATAAGGCCAGTCTCAACGGTAGATTTCACCTCCCAGTTTCCAATACATATGAAACACACATGAAATAGGTCTCTCTCCCAATATAGAGTTTCGATACACAGTTTCACAAGCTTTATGGGTCCCACGATCTCTTTTATATCTCTTCTCCGTCTCTCTTCACAACTGCAGCAGATGGAGAAATACTAAAGTTCTCGGTGGAGAAATACATGGCTAATCAAAAGAATGGAGCAAAGAGAACGAATACTAGATCAGCAGTAAAGCGCAACTGAAATATTCGCCCAAGCCTCGCGTCGTCCTATCTGCTTCCTCCTCCTCTGGTGCGCCAGCGGCCGATGGCGACGCACGCGCAGCAGCGCTCTCGTCCGGCCAGCGCCAGAGCCCGACTCCTGTGCCGTCTTCTCGCCCACGCCAACGGTCGGCAGAGCCCGCACCCACGGCGGAGCCCGCCTCCCGTATCCCGCGCCAGCAGCCGGCGGAGCACACCCTCGCGCCGGAACTCCCGCTCGGGCCAGCGGCGGAGCCCGCCTCCCGCGCCAGTGTGGCCGGTGGAGCCCGCGCCCGCGACGGAGCTCTCGCCCGGGCTAGCGGCGGAGCCCGCCTCCCGCGCCGTCTTCCCCACCTGGGCCAGCGGCGGAGCCCTCTCCCGTCTTCCTCGTGGGGGCGCTCGCGTCTGGTCGATGGAGGCAGAGGAAGTCGCGATTTTATTCTGTTGTTGCTCATGAAACGAATCTACTCTCTCAATGCGGATTTCACCCGCTTTCCAACGTTTTGGAAACCACGCTCAAACGTTTCACCGGGATAAAACGTTTTCCCTCTCTCTCCTCCCAGTTTCATGCAAAAAGCTGATGTGACACCCTATTTAATGTGCATGAAACCCTCCATGAAACCCCACTGAGACTGGCCTAAGAGCGCACGTTTCAACTAAATTTACTTAGGTATGTCCATGTCTAGGACACACAGAAATGAAAGTTATGATATTCTACACTTGCATATTGAGATCTGTTTACACCAGATTTTGGACCAAAGGTTTGATATTTTGTAGACATAAACGACTGATTCATTAAGGAAGAGAATCGGCCAAGAAAAATAAAAGCTCGTGTGGGCCAAACGTAAACGGGAGGATTCAGGTGGACCAGCACGACGAGATTCGAAGACGTGTCGGGCTCAACCAAGGAGTTCAAGTCCGAGTCGTCTTTTATTTTTACCTATTATGTAACTTAGTCGTATTAGGGCAGGAGTCGACCGGGTTATAAATAGCTAAGAACCCGGATTTTGTAGAGACCCCAAATCAATCAAACACAACCGGCCCTCAGCCAAAACCCTAGGAGTAGGAGTAACATAGATCTCGGCGAGACCTTCAATCAGGCAGGACTGCATCGGCATCGACTGACCTCCGGTTTGCGTGTAAGTTTCACCAATGGCTTGTGTCATCGTGTAATAAGGCTGCATTGGCATCGACCAAACTCTTGTTAAGCTATGACATGGCTAGTTATCAGTCTAAGCTCGTCTTTTGTAAGACTGTCTTGACTCTGATCAATCTCTTACTTTAGTTGATCTTGACTAGTTATCGACTCTATTGGTTTGGCAAGCTAATAGATTCATTAAGTTATCGATTGTTGTTTTATGTTTTAATTTGTTTATTTACGTATTAAACAACATCTTGCCCAATCAAGGTTGACAAAGTAGCCTACGCCTAAAAGATGCTTAGTATCGGCTGTTCTAAGGTTCACACGCTCATAACAGAGGAAATAGCCGATACAAGCCTTTCATCGGCTATTTTGCCAATCTTGGTTGTTACATGTTGTGCGTTCGAGATATCCGATAGAATCGTGATCTGATTTAAGAATGAATAAATTTGATCTAGCATGTTTATTACGGCTGTATTTCTGAAACTCACTGATATACATGATAGATTAAGTTTACTTATCATAGATTAAATCATGTTCTTATCGGATAGATCTTGTTCGTGCCTCATGAACCCTGCATCGGTTGAAATAGCCGATTCAGTTATGCTTTCTCCATAATATGTTCTTTCAAGTGGTTTGGAAACAATGGATCTACTTTATGCACGAGACGTGATCTAGCTTGACCATCATTAAGGCTGCATGGAGACACCCCACTGTTGATATTTAAGTTATTTTATCGATCTATTTGTTATTACGGCTGCATGGAGACACCCCACTGTTAACAAATAGAACTGCTCGTGCATTTAGTCGATACGTTGGTTTTATGCCATTTGAATGTACATATAGATCTTTTTCTATCAATGTCTCTTAAGCTTATCGGTTGTCTGTTTGTTAAAAATATTCATCTCATAAATGTTATAACTGTTATGCTTCATATCTTTTTCATCATTTTACATACAATCTCATGGGAGTTAATTTTGTAGTCAATATCCTAAAGACAAATGGCTATATCGGAGCCGCATAATTTAGAACTGTCTGGCACCAAACCGGCAGGTTCCATGATTTAACGATTTCTTTCTTCTCCATGTCAATTACAGGTCAAATTGATTGGCACGCCCGAAGTCGATTCTGCTGAAAATCGGCACCACCGTTTGCTGAAGGTCCAGGAGGTCAGGACTTGCTCCGTACCCCTCTGAGGACCGTACGCCCGAGTGTGTCGGCGCACCCCGACTGAGATTTTGAGTCAACACATTCTTTTGGCACGCCCGGTGGGACCCAATCATCTGAAATCATGACTTTTGACAATGATGAAGTGCTGCACATGAAGATGGAAGACCTCCTAGAGGAAACTCAGCGCTTAATAGGAGAAGCTATTGATCAATACCGACACTTATGTTTACTGAGTTTCGGCAAAACTAGGGATAAGAAGGTCATTCAGAAAACTCATCTTCCGAGAGTAATCTTTGATGGTCATGTTGATCCAATGATCCAAGTCCAACATAATGCTATGCAAGAAGTGATCAACAAGGCAATGGTGTCCACTTTGATGAACCACAATGAGGCTTTTCTCAACAGCCTCACAAATGCCATGAAGGAGGTTTTCAACATAAGTGGCGATAGAAGAGG
The DNA here is from genome assembly GCA_009763385.1 of Coix lacryma-jobi var. lacryma-jobi. Taxonomy (NCBI): domain Eukaryota; kingdom Viridiplantae; phylum Streptophyta; class Magnoliopsida; order Poales; family Poaceae; genus Coix; species Coix lacryma-jobi. Next base: position 99,500,533 of record CM019827.1, read on the forward strand.
TCCAACATATAATATTGGAAACAATCAAGGAGCTGGAACTTCTAATGGACCTCAGATCAATGGTCCAAATAGCAATGGGAATCAGATGATGATTAGCCCTGGGGGCATGACGCCACAACTAGTGCAACAGTCGATTATGAGTAATAACATATACTCATCGGCTACAAAAATAGCTCCTCAGGCAAGACACATCACAAGAGATTTTAATACACTGCCATATCAAGGGAACGTAGCATCTGGTGATGTCCCTCAGGTGTATCATTATGTATCTGACTTCTACACTTTGGATGCTCAAGAGAACCCGGCATACAACGGCAATACCGTCGGGGGGCAGAACATCGGCTATCAACAACCGGTGAATCAGATGGACCAGTTAATGAATCGGGTAACTGACCTAGTCCAGAAGCAATTTGGCTTGATGCCAAAATCTACAATAACTGGTTACAAAAAGCCGTATCCAGAATGGTTTGATCAGGTTGTTCTTCCTCCAAGATATAGAATTCCTGATTTTACCAAATTCACAGGAACTGGTTCAATGTCAATCATGTGGAGCATATAACCCAGTTCCTAGTCCAGATCGGAGAGATCGGTGATGAGCAAGCACTCAAAGTCAGAATGTTCCCTCTCTCTCTATTTGGCTCGGCTTTCTCGTGGTTTTCATCTCTGCCACCCAATTCTATTCAGAGCTGGGATGACTTGGAAGATAAGTTCCACAAATATTTCAGCTTCGGGCTATTGGAAAAGGCTTAGTGGATTTAATCGATACAAGGCAAACGAATAACGAGTCTGGATGCCAGTATCTCCAAAGGTTTAGAGAGATGAAGAATCAATGTTATTCCTTGACATTGCCAAATTCAGAGGTGGTTAACATTGCAATTCGAGGATTGATACCTGCTATCAGAGAGAGAATCGACTTTGGTTGCAACAATATGGCCGACTTAGCTAAAAAGGTGGCAAATATCGATGCCCAGAATCGGTACAATCAAGTCTTTAAGCCCAAGAAAGCCTACAATGTGGAGAGCCATTTCTTCTTGGAAGGTGAAAATAATAATTCAGAAGATGAAAGCGATGAAGAAGTGGCTGCTGTAGACTGGGTTTGGAAAAACAATGAATTCATACCTTGGGCAAAAGTTAAAAGTACCGAAAGAGATGTAAAATATAGCTTCGACATCACCAATGCTGACAAGATATTTGACTACTTGCTAGAAAAGGGTCAGATCAAGTTAACTGGGAATCATACCATCCCATCGGCCGAGGAGCTTAAAAATAAAAGGTACTGCAAATTTCATAATTCTGGTACCCATACTACTAATGATTGCCGAGTTTTCAGAGATATGATACAGAGGGCAATCGTTAAAGGAAGGATTGACTTAGAAAAGGCTAAAGGCATGGGCATCAACGACCATCCTTTCCCACAAAATATGGTGGCTTCGGCACCTCGAAGTGAAATCAGGGTATTAACCTCTGATAGAGCCAGGACAGATGGGACAGTTGATCCAAAGAAGCAATTAACAACTAGAGAGTATCAGGAGATGAAGGGGAAGAAAAGCAATGATCAACCTGAGACTTCAAAAGCTGGAGAAACAAGAAGGCGTCCAACTATCAGGATCCTGTTGAACAAATGGCAACGTCAGAAGGAAAGGAGCCAAATACAAAGGGAAAAAGAAGAACACGAATATCAAGAGTGGCTCGAAGAAGAAGAGTACAGGAGGTCCCGAGAAGAAGAAAGACACATCAAGGATGAAGAGAAGAATCATTGAGACTGTCCCTTCTTCAGACATTGTTGGAATGAGGGCTTAAAGCTTCCTACTCTTCGTAATTGCCCAGAGTGCAGTGATCAGTATCGAGAGTATAGGCAGTCAGGAGACAACCGCCGATCTGTACATGAAAGATTAAGGTTTGAAAATACAGATCGATGCATAAAAAATGAAAATGTTCATAATCGGCTTGAAGCAAAATTAGCCGAGCATGATCATCCGTGGCAGGAAGGACAATGGTGTCCTGGTGGCTTGACCAAAAGCTAGAAACGACGGGTTCAGAGGTTGAGAAACGATGAAACCCAGAAGAAGAAATCCAGAGTCTGGCAAGTCAAGCAAATAGCCAATAAGAGCGAGTCATCGGCTAATATCGCTGCTCTGTTCATGCTACCTGCTGAATTTAGATCCTCTGATCATGAAGAAGAATCTGATAATGAGGAAGCCGTTGCTCAGTGGATCTATCAGGCAGAAGATGCTACATTTCAAAAACCTGAGAAACATTCTCATTTAAAGGCTTTGTATCTGAAAGGGTTTGTCGATGGAATACCTTTGAACAGAATGCTAGTTGATGGAGGGGCAGCGGTTAACTTAATGTCGTATGCTACTTTTAGAAAGCTTGGCAAGACTGCAGAAGACTTGACTAAGACCGATATGAGGTTAACCGACTTTGCCGACAATGTATCGATTACTAAAGGTGCTATATGTGTTGAGTTGACAATTGACAGCAAGAGTATGCCGACTACTTTCTTTGTAGTCGATGCAAAAGGATCCTACAGTGTGCTTCTTGGAAGGGATTGGATCCACGCCAATTGTTGCATTCCATCTACCATGCATCAGAATGTGATTCAGTGGATCGGTGACACCGTGGAAGTAGTGCCAGCCGATTCGACTGTTAGTATTGCTTATTCAGACCCTGATGTTTGGAACTTTAATAACATGGGGTGCTTTTCCGGAAGGATTCTCGAGGAAGACTTTCTCAAGATGACCAACGAGAGTCAACAACCGATTTAAGCGATCGGCTTCAGAAAATGTCCTAGAGGATTAATTTGCTAGTAATGATTCGCATCGATGCCAATGGACTGAGGCCGGTGTCATGTCAGTCAAAATTAATACCTTTAGAATTGGAGCAAGGAATCAACTTGTTGGATTTTATAGCCGATACCAATGTATCGCCTTTAGAATAAAAATAGCCAATGTGTATGTATCGTCTTTTGATTTTAATTGATAGCCGATACTAAAAATAGTATCGCCTTTAGAAGATTTATCAAAAGAGAAAGTTTTGGAAAAGTTCAAGCAATGCAATGTGAAGAAATATCAGGCAAACAATATTTAACAGAATTATTTAGCCTGACGATGGAGGGGCAAACTTGTTGTTCAGATTTGTTCGGCCACCAGGCCGGATACACAAAAGGAACATTAAAAACAAGCTAATCTCGGTGGAGTCGGTTCAGGAGGTCCTCCAGGTGCATCACCTCCGTCACGGCGAGCCCCAGCGGTTGGAATTCCTCCACCAGCTCCCGGAAATCTTCCCTCGTCCTGGCGCCGACAAAGGAGGGAGAAACTTCCCCGGAGATCTCAGCACCGCTGAGTTCGGCTCCGGCGAGCGAAGGTGGCACGGTGGCAGATGGAGTGGAGGGCCAACTCCCTGATGCGCGTCACGATGTCGTCCAGGCGCGCCCACAAATTGTCCCCCCGTGCGTTCACAAAGTCAGCAATCGCCGTGGCTCACCCAAGGAGCCAATCGACTTGCTGTTCTACAATTGGGTGACAAAGGCTAAACTTCAGAAAGATAGCCGATTCAATCGAATCGAATAACAAATCAGCTAAGTATTTAAACAAGTAACTACCAACGAGTTCGCTGATGCTGATATACAAAAATCAATTAAAGTGATGAGTTGGAAGTTTTGGAAAAAATACCGGCAACTCTGGCGTCAGACGCCTCTAAGTGCTCAAGAGCACTGTTGAGGCGAGTGCGGAGGACTTCTCGTTCCTCCACCAGGCGGGCGGTTCGGCGGCGCTTCTCCTCCAAGAGGCGTCGGGTGTCGGCGACATTTCGGATGAAGGCCCACGCACCATCATCCAATGCCAACTCGTACTCCAACGGGGGTTGGCTGGGGCCTTGGCCGTCTACCGGAGGAGGAGGACTGCGAAAAAAAATTAGGGTTTTTCCTCGGGTAAATGAAGAATTTCAGAGCATGAAGAGGCGCTAAAGAGGAGAATCATTACCTGAGCATACGACGACGGGTCGCCGGAGGACCATCCATAGACTCTGATGCCTCCGCAGGGCGTTTGCCACGGTTGTCTGCCATTGCTTCAACCGCCGAGTCGAGAGGAAAAGCAAAGGCTGAAGAGTAAAGCAATGTATGCTCGGTGTGTTCGAGAAGTTGGTGTTTGGCATTTATATAAGATTCGAGAAGGTGAAAAGGCATCGGCTCGGGGGCACCCTCGGATCTAGATCCTAAGGTGAATCAACCAAATAGGCCGTTCTTATATCAATCGGCTAAAAATAGGCCGTGCTGGTACTAATCGGCTAAAAGATAAGTTATCTGGGTGGCGTCGGCTGAATAGCTGATAAAGCTACAGAGTGCCAAATAAGTAATGGAATGCCATGATGCTAGTCGACTAATGAAGAATGTTTACACAGAAAAAGGGTTAAGAGTCAGGAATTACAGATAGACTGGATTACATGTTTAGTACAGATTTTAATACACTCAGAGCATTCAAGCAGATGGCGTCTATATCGGCTATCTTTTTCTGATCCTCTTCAATGGAACCTGGGATTGGTTTCTTCTTGGCTTTAACATCCTGGAGCTCGCCATGAAGAAGTGCTATCTTTCTCTTTTGTTCACGAAGAGCAACAGGAATGTTCTCTAGGCTATCTTTCTTCAACTTGATCTGTTCATCAATAACTTGAAGCCTGTTCAACAATTGATCCCTCTCGGCTTCTAGAGATGCCAGGTTGCTGATGAGGACAGTGGAGTCTAAATTTAGTTGATCTATAGTGTCCTTTGCAGCAACCATGTTAGAGATGCAACGTTGCTCACATGCTGGCAGATGTACTTGAGCTTCACGCGCTAAAAGTTTGGCTTTGGCTTCCATGAATTCTGGCTGAAGAAACTCTATATGAGCAACGGGGATCAGAGCTTTGTTGAGATCATCTGGTATGTCATCTTTGATCAAGTCAAAGATGTTTCCGATTCCTCTTGCATCATTTACCAGGTCGGCTATATTAGTCTCCAAAAGAGGAAGTAATGGTTGCAGCCGAGGCTTAGTTTCTTCGGGGGGTTTGTTGGAGTAATCAGATATAGGTTTTCCCCTTCATCCATATAATCTTCTAAATCAAAGGGGATGACAGGGGAAGAAGGTTCTCCTTGTTCCTACATAGATAAATGTATAGATAAATCACAAACAGGGAGATGTTGAAAGGAGTAGTGTTGATTAGAGTACCTGGCCAGAGGAGATGATTTGAAGCTCAGGGAGTACGTCTGAAAGAGAATTTTCATCAGCTCTCAAGAACACCCATCGTAGAAAATTAAGCTATCAGCTAAAGGGTATACCTAGTTGGGGGAATTCTTGATCAGAATCAGGAAGAGGAAGTGAATCAGAATCTATACGATGGGTATCCACCTGCTCTTGAGGCAACTCAATATTATGAGTACCAGCTTGTTCCTGGGAATCAAAAAGAAAAAAAAGAATCCAAGGATTTTGTGATGAGAACAAGAAAGGACAAGTTTTTATTACCTTTGCATTGACAGTTTTAATCAAGGATTGGCTGCTTTCAGAGGTGCCTCTTTTCTTCTTCTTGGATATGACCTTAGCAGTTGGCTTGTCAATTTTCTGTTTCTTGGGAGAGCCAGCTTCCTTTATAAAAGTGCTAAGGGTCTGATCATCTGAAGTGTTAGAAACTTTCTGCTTCATCAAAGTCTTGATTGTGGGAGCATTACAGCCAATCCTTGGATTTGGACACCATATGTTGTAATCAATTTTTTGAGGATTCGAGGTGACCAGATCCTACAGGCATTCGACACATGATATCAGGGATAAACAGATGATAAAGATATGAAATTTGAGAAGAAATTGAGTTATACCTCGTCAGTCGTCTGGAAATCTTAATCCAATCTCAGACAGTAAGTGGACACAACTTCGTTGAATAGATGGATGCTCCATTGCAGCCACCAGTCCTAAAAAGAGACTGAAGAGAAGGGTCTGCAGTTCCATTCCTTGACCATCTTCAGGGAAACAGATTTTTTCAGTTGGAGTATTCTGTCATACTCTAGAGCAGAGTCTACTGCTTCCCTTGGCCTAAGTTTATCGGCAAAATACAGGGATGGAGGCACTTGACCAAAACCAATTTGTCTGGCTGCCATGACAGGATGATAAAATTCATAGGACATGAGAGGTTTTCTTTACCATGCCTAATTTCAGTTGGCAGGAGACAAGGTTTTCATAATTTGACATAAAATCTTCAGACCCTCATTATCACATTTCCTTTGGAACCTAAAGGTGTATGGGTTCTCAAAATCTGTGATATCTGAATATTGGAACCAGTTGGAGATAGCAGCAGGGAATCCCTTATAGAAGATTTTGATGAAAAAACTAGCTGGTTCATTGATAGATATTGTAGCAGCTGCTTCTCTGAATGAAGTACACCTTCTAACTTTGGCATTATCAGACAATGATCCTTCTTGGCTATCTAGATATAGTTCTAGGAAAGATAAGGTTTTCAAGTCTGGGGTTACCAACCTATGAAGATGAAGGTTAAGCCCAAGTTGGAGCAACCACCAAGGACCTGTTATTGATGGGTTGTCTTCATTTTCCATCAAACTCTGGGCTACTTTATTCAACATGTTGTACAGAGCCCCCAGGAGGTACTTTCCCAGAGGTATATCTGAGGTCACAGGCAACTTTCCTGCCAGAGCCAAGAAATTGGAAGTTGGACCACAACTCTGACCACAGAACAGGAACTTCTCCAGCCACATATTCAGAAAGATAATGTGCTTGTTCTGAGACACTGGATTGAGGAGTATTGAAGGTGGTGAAAGGTCCTTGTTTGGTTTTGGTAATTGAGTGACAACTTAGGTGGACTAATATGTGTTTGAAGTGAATTACACAGGTGATTAGTCCACAGGTGATCATGTGTGAGCAACATATGCCATAAAGGAGAAATGACTTGGAATATGTCGCAAGGCTCACACATGTGAAGAAGGAGCTTAATGCACATGAAACATGACATGTGGTCATGTGGCTAAGATGGAGAAGATCAAGGCAAGACTTGGCTTGACGAACCGGTTGCGAAGGTGAAGGGCAAGTTGGAGGCTTTGAAGCCGTTGGTACCGAGTGTCGGGAGGCTTGAGCAAAGACTTGGCGCCGAAGAACCGAAGCAATGGTGAAGAGCAAGTGAGGTCAAGATCGATGAACCATGGAGGCCATGTGATGATATAAAGTGGATCATATCATTTGATGATAGGTTGGTGCATGTGTTGCATCAACACCGAAGGAGATGGAATGGAATGCGCAAGGCAAAGGTATAATTGTAGGGCATTTCATTTCACCAGTCATTGGTGTGTAGAGAAGTTTATGACTGGGTTTAGGTTAGATGGCCGTACTATCAAGAGGAGCAAACTTGTTTGCATATCGGTCATCTAGTGCCACTTGAGCGATCTAACTTTCCGATGTTGTTAGGATCGAGTGGCGTGGTGAGAGCAAGTGAAAATCCTTTGAAAAATGTTTGTGAAAATGCTAACACACATGCACATGTTGGTTTACACTTGGTGGTGTTGGCACTTTTGCAAAGGAGAAGGTGTTGGAGTTGATTTGGATCAACTCGGAGAAGTTTCGGAGAAAGCTTTGGTTGAAAAAGAGAAGTGATGGATCTTGGATTGGAATTCTGTTCTAATCCTTTGAGTTTTGGATCTTGTTTTCATGTGGGATGTGTAGCCCTCTAAATAAGCTTTCCAAAATGTCCAAGATCATCGAAATCGAAGTTTGGAGTGAAGAGTTATGGCCTTTCTAGCGCGGGGAGTGCAGGCTGGTGTGGTCGGTGGTACCGACCTTGGTGGTCGGTAGTACCGACCCAAGAGGGCTGTTTGCAGCCTCTCTGGATGTGGCTTGGTTTGGCCTGGCGGTAGTACCGCCATAACCTCGGTACTACCGCCCGCGGTGGTACCGACCTATGGCCGGTAGTAACCAAGTTTGCGGAGCTCTCTGTGTTGAGTTGAAAATGGCCTGGCGGTGGTACCGCCATAACCTCGGTACCACCGACCTCGGAGGTATCGACCTTTGGGCGGTAGTTTCCGAGGGACCGAGTCCCTTTGTGAGATGCTCTCTGTTCGAGCCAAAAATGGCCTGGCGGTAGTACCGCCATAACCTCGGTACTACCGCCCGCGGTGGTACCGACCAGGAGTCGGTTGTTCGTTTTGGTCAACGCGCTCCGTGTAACGGCTATTAGAAAGGCTGTCGGTACTACCGCCCAGGGGGTCGGTACTACCGACCAAAGCGCAGAAAAGGGGAAACGGCTAGTTGGCCGCTCCCCTCTATATATAGTCGTTGGGGCCGGCTTTGGGCCAGCTGCTGGAGCACTCCAAAGCCTTGGTGGCTTGTGTGGATGTGCTTGTGAGCCCTCTAACACACATATGCTTTAGTGCTCATCCGATTGTGTGAGAGAGTGATCCTAGTGCGTTGCTTTGAGAGATAGCATCGAGTGGCACTAGGTGTCCGTGTTGCAAGCCGGTGGTGCTTATTACTCTTGGAGGTTGCCACCTCCTAGACGGCTTGGTGATCGAGTCTCCGTCGTGAAGCCCGCGTGAAGATTGTGCGTGGCTCCGGAGAAGGATTGTGAGGGGCACTGTGCTCGCCCCGCGGGGATCGCGAAGAGCAACTCTAGTAGAGCGTGTCATTGAGTTACCCTCACTTGTGGGTGAGTTCTTGCGGCGCTCGAGTGTCGAGCTAGGTGTGGTGCCTATTAGCCGCCGAACTACCAAAGTGTGTGGTCGACACAACGGGGACTAGCTTGGTGGCAACCAAGTGAACCTCGGGAGAAAAATCACCGTGTCAACTTTGTGTTCATCTTCTCGGTGGTTTGCAAACTCCTTTCACTAGCTTGTATTTACTTGTTCATATACATGTGCTAGTGTAGTTGCTCTTATGATTAGTTAGCTTGTGTAGCTTGCTAGTTACCTTCCTTGTGTAGCATAGAAGTTGATCCCATGAGTGACTAGTTGACTTGTAGTCTTGCTAGTCACATTGCTTAGTTTGTGTAGCTAAGTTGAGCTCTCTAATTTGGCTTGTGTAGCCTTGTTATTGAGCATTGCTAGTGAGCTTAGGCTTTGTGCTTTTACTTAGTGGCATGTGTAGGAGCTCCCCGGTTGATTGAGTACTAGTTGCTTAGGTTTGTGTAACCTTGCAAGCTAGAATTGTTTAGGTGAGCTCTAGCTAGCCCGACACCTTATTTGCATTATTTAGGATTTTTTATAAGGTGTCATAGAGTATAAGTAGAGGGGTGTAGTCTTGGCTAGACCGATAGTTTTAATTCCGCATTTGTTTCGGTTAGCCGGTGCGATTAATTTTAGAAAGGACTATTCACCCCCCCTCTAGTCCGCCATCTCGACCCTTCAATTGGTATCAGAGCCGAGGTCTGTGCGCTACATCGGTATTAAAACTAGGTTACTCTGGTGAAGTGCTACATCGGTAGATGTTATCTGTGCGCTTGCGGATAAAGTAGAGTGTGCGTTAATTTATACCAACAAGCATTTTTGGCGCCGTTGCCGGGGATAGAGTTTATCTCTACTCTTGGTAGCGATGTTAGTAAGTGTCAACAAGCATTTCTGGCGCCGTTGCCGGGGAACGGTAGATCATTTTAAGTCTTAGTTTAACCTTGTAATCATACTTTTATCTTTTTCCTTTTTGTCCCAGTCTTTTCATTATTTTTGTTTTCATTCTTATGAATGTTGTTTTTGAATTCCACTCTTATCTATCACTACCCCATGAGCAAGCTATAACCGGTAGAATCCTTATACCCCATCATAATACCTGGTTATGAGCTATGCCTACCTCTCTGCTGCACTGTTCTTGTAATGAGCATAGAAATAAAATTATGAAAATATTCCTTCGGGTATTCTTGTCACTAACCTTTCCAGGTCTGGAGCAGAAAAGAACGAAGGAACAACAAACGCAAGGTATGTCCAACCAACCATCATGTAACATTAAACTTTCTATGAACATCATTTGCCATGTTGCTATGTTGGTTGACCCTACCTTTAAGATATGCTCATCATGCTCTTTCATCTGAGTAAATCTCTATAATGCCTTCATGTTACCTTTATTTGCTATAGTATATGTTTAGGTTTGAAGTACTTTCATACATCTCTTAAATGAAGCATGGTGCCTAGTTTAGGAGTGGGTGATCTTGCTTTCAAAGGCCTTTTAATTTAAGCATGCTTAGGTTAGAATGCCCTCTTAAATCAAATTAGACGTGGTGTCTAGGTTGGTTTTTGAGCCGACAGTATGCTATAGTGGATGTTGGATATTTTGTTGGACTAACCCCTGCAGGAGAACTTTCAATATCAATTTGGGAAAGTCCTGAGATGAACTCACACCGGAGATGAAGCAAGGCGTATAATGAACTTCAACAACTCTTGCACAATGAAGACTCAGCTCGTTATCATAGATGAAAGAACTGTGAGTATCAAAGTCTATTTGTTTTGTCTTCTACTGCAAGATATCTTTTGCCTTGAATCATGTTAAAGTGCAGCCAACACATGAAATACTAGTCTATGCTAAAGTAATCATAAAAACATCTTTTTATTAGCATAGATGCAAAATACATATGTTGTGGACAACAACCCATGCTTTAAATTCTTGCAATCCTTCGGGTATATATTGTGACACCCCAATTTTAAGAACAAAATTGGAGCACAATATATGTATGCCAGGATCAATTTTCATACATATATCCACATCATAGTAAATATCAAAACAATGCTTTATTAATAATATCGAACTTTATTACATAAATGACCCTCGGGTCTGAAATAAAAAGTACAGACTCTCATGATAACGGACTCTAATGAAGACGCTGATGTAGATGCGGAAATCTGGACTCCATCTCCACAGGAAGGTCGACCGGGGGTAGCGCCATCCTAGTACAGGTCGTCAGGATCGTAGCCTCCGTCTTTTGGATACTCCTGCTCCTCGTACGTGTAGTCTCCAGCGTCTGGGTGGGGTAGCAGGGGGACAAGAGGAAGGGTGAGTACATCGAAATGTACTCCGCAAGTGTAGGAAATATATGCTTATGAGGCTAATAACAAAGGTAGGCTGACTCTGTTTGACTCAAGCGCCTAAGCAACACATCCTATTATTCCTATTAGTCCTATGCACCTATTTACTAGGTTATAACCACAGACTCTGTAGAAAAGTAACCACACTCGGAGTCGCACCGAGCAAACCACACTCGGAGTCACACCGAGCAACCAACACCTGAAGTCCATCAGGCAACCGCACCTGAAGTCCATCAGATGACCCGAACCCAAAACCAACCAGTAACCAACTAATCTCAAAGAAGTCCAAGCCGCTCGTGACCGTGAGCACGGCTGATATATCAGTTTTACACTCTGCAGAGGTTGCACATCGTTACCCATGAGTCGTGCAGATCCCGTCACGCTATACACTGCCGAGGTGCATAGCGGGTTGCACTGCAAGGCCTTTACAAAGTCCCTCCAAGCCTGTGTTACACGTACTCTAAGGTTTCTCCCCTGTCCATAAGTCAACGACCCCAAGGGACCCCTCTTGAGCCACTATACAACCCCCGTGTAGCATAACTTGGAGAAAACTAATTAATTAGCCAGGTCCAGCCCATCCAGATCTCATGGCTGCGCTGTTAAGCCGGGTTACAGGCTTCGAGAACCGGGTCCTAGGGATCCAGGCAGGATATGTCTAGCACGAGCCCCGAACCAAAACCAAAAGCAGCTGCCGAGTCCCACGGCACAAAACCACCAATACGGGTCCATCCTGCCGGATTTACCTAATAACCATGTTACTACAAAATTACCATGTCCACATTCGTTTCATAGTTCATTAATCAAGATTATAAACATTTTAATTCCCATCCCATCCATGACTGCAGGGCTAAGCAAGACACCTACCCGAACATCCCAAAACAGACGACAAGGATAATATAAACAAATTCTAGTAAACCCTAGCATGGGATTCAAATTAATGACAAGCATGCATCTACAAGATCTAACTACTCTAATACCAAAAGTAAAATAAATCATAGGTGCAAGATGTTCAAGGACACTTGCCTTCGGACTGGGTCGAATCAACTGGGTCGCAAGGATGGTCTGGAGCGTCCTCGTATTCCGCACTCTCTGGCCCAATCAACATACATGGCACATGCAACGCGAAATGAATAACAGTACAACAAACAGTATGTAAACAGTAAACTAATAGATCTACTGCGTAGAGAACGAAATTATGAATCTAACGCAAGTTGAATGGGTCGAATTGGAGTTAAAATGAGCAAGTTATGAGCTTTTGAAGTTGGATGGCAATTCTGTAATTAAACCGAACTCAAATTCGTAATTTAAATAAATGAATCTGAAATTAAAATGGCAACTGGATCCGGCCTCATTTATCCGAAAACCCGAGGGCTAGATCGAATAAGTCCCAAGACTCAGTGAATAAGATCTGGTGTGCGGGTTGATTTGGCGAAAGGTCGGGGTTCATTTGCAAAATGCGCCGGCTGGTTGGCACGTTCGCCGTCATGGCGACACGTGGCGCAGCGCCACTGGTTGCGGTGCACCACTGTTCGGTGGACGCGAGGGTGGAAAAACGGTGGACTTGGCTCATGGTGTAGGTGTGATGGACCGAGGGACCGCGCCTCACTTACAGGAAACCACAGGTTGCGAATCGAAAGAAAACACAGACTCAATGAATAGGAGCAGTGGACGAAGGGTTGATTTCAAAGAAGTTGGGGGGGGGGTTTCTGCAAAGTGGCCAGCGCCGTCGGTGCTGGGCTGACTGAGCGCTGGCGTGGCGCTGTGTGGCGACGCGTGTCGCGCGGTGATAGGCGGTGCACCACGCGGCTGTGGGAGCGCTGGCGTGGCCAGCGGGGCGCGGGTCCACGGTGCGTGGACGCGGTGCGTACCCCTTCGGGGAAATCTTCTAATCTTGGCCGCCGATACCAGATCGGACGGCTCCGGTGAGTGTGTACTGGAGGAGGGGTATAGAGCGGCGGTGCCCGTGCCGTGTGCGGCCGCGCGCCATGGGCTCCGCCGAGAAGCTCGCCGGCGTGCTTGGCAAAAGGGCCTAGGATCTAGTAGTGACCAGGGGAGGTACGGGGGGGGGGGGGGGGGGGGGGGGGGCGAAACGGAGCTCACAGCGGTATCGACGATGGGGTTCGTGTCCTCGGTGCGATCGGAGAAGAGGGAGCCGCGGTGGATGCGGTCGACGACTCGGCGGAGTAGACGCAGCCACGTCCCGGATCGGTTTCGCAGCGGGGATGCAGCTCCGGGTCGCGGTGCGCTTCGGAGACTTCGGTGGAGAGCGGAGGGGGTCGGTGGTGTCTTCCTGGTACGGTGGAGAGCTTCGAGCGGAGCTCGACAATGGCGGGGTGGTGGTGGTGTTCTCGGGAGAAAGAGGGAATGGAGCTAGGGCACGGCAGGGCTTCTTGTAGGCCGAGCGGAGAAGGGTGGCGGCGCGACCTTTTGCTACGGCTGGACCCGAAAGGGACGGGGAGATGAGGACGGGGGGGTGGCGGCGGGCTCTAGCTGCCGTTCGGCAGACGGAGGGGAGGGTGGCACTGCGCAAAGGGCGGAGAAGGTGGTTTGGGAAAGACGGACTGGCGGGCAGGCCCATCTGGCGGCGAGGCAGGGAGGCGGGCGCGCGCTCGCGGTGAGGAAAAGAGGAGTGGGCCGCCGGTTTCGCCTGGGATGGGCCGGACTGAGTGGGTGGGAGGCGGGGTGCGGTGCGCTGGGCCGACTGTGCGGAGGGGGAGGGGTTCGCGAGCTGTGCGGTGGGAGGTGCGAGCTGGGCCAGAAGTGTGCGCCGGGCCGCCAGGGTGGAGAGGCCACGGGCCCAGCGAGAGAGGAGGGAGTGGCGCGGGCCCGGGGTGAGGGGAGAGTGGGTGCTGGGCCGGAGGGGTGAGCGCGGGTGGGCCGGCTCGGCTTGGTTGGGCCGGATGGGTGGGTTGAGGGAGAGGGAGCCCTTATGCCTTTTTTTTCTTTTCAAACCTTTTTGCAAATTTATTTCAAATCCCAATCCAAATCTGTTTGAAATCAAAACAATCTTAAAGATTTTGGAAATATTTTACTCTGGGTTTCGCAAATAAAACTTGAGTTTGTTTTGGTAAAATTTTCATAAACCTTTTACTTGTTTTATAAATAGAATAAATTCGATTCGCCCTATACGGGTTTTAATAAATCATTTACCACACAATAAAAATATGCAATGGCATGAATGCAACATGACAATATTAAACAAATTTTTATCTTCCTCCTCTAATAAACTAGCCAACCTAATTAATTTCTAATTCCTTTTATTAAATTGGGGAAAAATTAAATCAGGGTGTTACAAACCTACCCCCCTTAGAAGAATCTCGTCCTCGAGATTAGGAAGAGCCGGCGAAGAGATGAGGAAAATCTGCCCGAAGATCATCTTCTTTCTCCCATGTGGCTTCTTCTTCGGAATAATGCTTCCATTGCACTTTGCAGATTTTAATCCTCTTGTTTCGAGTACCTCGTTCCATCATGTCCAGAATCTTGATCGGCTCAGAGAAAGTCAAATCATCCCGCAGATCAAGCTCCTCAAGTGGCAACTGCTCCTCTGGAACTCTGAGGCATCTCTTCAGCTGGGATACATGGAATACATTATGGATACCTGCCAGACGTGCAGGCAACTCCAGCTGATATGCAACTGCGCCTTTCTTGTCAATCACCTTGAAAGGGCCAATGAACCTCGGAGATAGTTTTCCTTTGACATTAAACCTCCGAAGACCCCTGAAGGGTGACACCTTCAGATATACAAAGTCTCCAATCTGAAATTCTAGCTCTCGTCGTCTGACATCTGCATAACTCTTCTGTCTAGACTGAGCTGTCTTCAGGTTGCTTCTGATCTGCCTGACCTGTTCTTCAGCTTCTTCTAAAGATTCAGGGCCGAAGACCTTCCTTTCTCCAACCTGATTCCAGAACAGGGGAGTTCTGCACTTCCTGCCATACAGTGCCTCGAAAGGTGACATCTTCAGACTGGCCTGATAGCTGTTGTTATATGAGAACTCTGCATATGGTAGACTCACATCCCAACTCTGGCTGTTCTGAAGCGCACTAGCTCTCAACATATCCTCCAGAATCTGATTCACCCGTTCTATCTGACCATCAGTCTGGGGGTGATAAGCCGAACTGAAACTGAGGCGAGTGTCCATAGACTCATGCAACCGCTTCCAGAATCTGGATGTGAACTGTGTACCTCTGTCAGATACTATGATCTTAGGTACCCCATGCAAGCAAACAATGCGGGACATGTACAACTCTGCAAGTCTATCTCCCTTATATGTTTCCTTGACAGGA
Organism: Coix lacryma-jobi var. lacryma-jobi; assembly: GCA_009763385.1. NCBI lineage: Eukaryota > Viridiplantae > Streptophyta > Magnoliopsida > Poales > Poaceae > Coix > Coix lacryma-jobi. Next base: position 99,515,849 of record CM019827.1, read on the forward strand.
ATGAAGTGAGCCACCTTGGTCAAACGATCAACTATAACCCAGATAGAATCATATCCCGACTGGGTCTTGGGCAAACCAGTGATGAAATCCATGCTGATCTCTTCCCATTTCCACTCGGGAATCTGCAGGGGCTGTAACAAACCAGCTGGTCTCTGATGTTGGGCCTTGACCCTCTGACATGTGTCACACAAAGCCACATACTCCGCCACTTCCCTCTTCATCCCATACCACCAGTAATACTGCTTCAGATCCTGGTACATCTTGGTACTGCCTGGATGGAGAGAGTAGGCTGAATCATGAGCTTCCCTCAGAATCAACTCCTTGATAGCCTTCACATCTGGAACACAGATTCTGCCTCTAAACCATAAGACACCCTAATCATCCTCTGTGAACCCTGGGGCTTTGTCCTCCTTAGTCGACTGTCTGATCTCCAGAAGATACTCATCAGTGAGCTGCCCTGCTCGGATATCATGCTCCAAGGTCGAATCAACCTCCATGGCTACTGCATCAGTGTGGCCGAGTATACCCAGATTGAGCTTCACAAACTCCTCATGCAACTCGGGTTGCTGCTCCTTGATCTCTAACACATTGCAGTAGACCTTCCTGCTCAGGGCATCTGCTACAACATTTGCCTTGCCCGGATGATAGTTGATACTCAGATCATAATCTTTGATCAACTCTAGCCATCTTCGTTGGCGAAGATTCAGATCTGGCTGGGTAAAAATATACTTCAAGCTCTTATGATCAGTGTATATCTCTGTCTTCTTGCCCATCAGATAGTGCCTCCAGATCTTCAGAGCATGAACAACAGCTGCCAACTCTAGATCATGTGTAGGGTAATTCAGCTCATGCTTCCTGAGCTGTCTCGAGGCATAGGCAATCACACGACCTTCCTGCATAAGCACACATCCCAGGCCCTGACGAGAAGCATCACAATAGACCATGAAGTTCTTCTGGACATCTGGCATGACAAGAATAGGAGCAGAGGTCAATCTCGCTTTCAGCTCCTCAAAACCAGTCTGGCATTCAGGGGACCATACAAACTTGGCACCCTTCTCAGTCAGTCTCGTCATCGGCTTCACGATCTTGGAGAATCCTTCAATGAATCTGCGGTAATATCCAGCCATACCGAGGAAACTCCGGATCTCAGTGACATTCTCAGGTACCTTCCAGTCCAATATATCTTGGACCTTGCCTGGATCAACAGATACTCCACCCTCTGAGATAATATGCCCCAAATATGCAACCTTCTTCAACCAGAACTCGCATTTGCTCAGCTTCGCATACAACTGTTGCTCCCTGAGCTTCTGCAGTACTAACCTCAGGTGCTTCTCATGCTCTTCTTCATTCTTCGAGAATATCAGGATATCATCAAGGAACACCACGACGAACAGATCTAAAAACTCCATGAAAACCTTGTTCATCAGATACATGAAGAAAGCCGGGGCGTTAGTCAAGCCGAAGGACATCACTGTGTACTCATATAGCCCATATCGAGTCACAAATGCCGTCTTCGGGATATCAGCTTCACGAATCTTCAGCTGATTATAACCTGTTTGCAGGTCAATCTTCGAGAACACATGAGCACCCTTCAACTGATCAAACAGATCATCAATGCGAGGAATCGGGTACTTGTTCTTGATGGTAGCTTCGTTCAATGCGCGGTAATCAACGCACATCCGTAGGCCTCCATCCTTCTTTGGAACAAAGATCACAGGGGCTCCCCATGGGGATGTACTAGGACGAATATGCCCCTTCTCTAACTGCTCTTGGATCTGCGTCTTCATCTCGGCTAGCTTTTCGGCATCCATTCTATATGGTCGCCTGTATATAGGTGCAGTGCCAGGAACTAAATCAATAGAGAACTCAATCTCACGATCAGGTGGCATACCTGGCACTTTCTGGAAGACATCAGGGAACTCCTTGACAACTCGGGTATCAGGTACCACGACAGCCTCATATGCTCTGGCTTCTTCTATCATCTTTGTTGGTGCTCGATACACAATCTCCATGCCATCTGGATGCTTCACTGTGATGAGCCTCTGAGCACAATCAATGACTCCCTGGTACTTGCGTAGCCAATCCATTCCCAGAATGACATCAATACCTTGGGAATCCAGAACAATAAGAGAGGTGGGAAAGACTACCCCCCTTATGGTTAAGCTCACATTCGGGCACACATGCCTCGATATCAGTTCTCCTCCAGGAGAATTCACTAGCAGATGCTTTTTCATCAACACTCTATTCATATTATATTTAGATGCGCAGGGTGCTGATATGAACGAATGAGATGCTCCAGAATCAAATAAGACTGTAACTGGGTGTGAATCAACAAGGAACGTACCAAACACCACATCTGGTGCCGTCTGAGCAGACTCCGCTGACACGTGGTTCACACGACCACGAGTGTAGCTCTGGGGCTGGCCTGCGGGACGTGACTGCGGTGGAGCTGGCTGCCTCAATGGACACTTGTTGGCGAAGTGTCCCATCTGGTTGCACTTGTAGCAGGGACCAATCTGACCTGCCCCCTGTGCTGGACGGGGCTGCTGCGGAGCTGGAAGACCCTGGCGAGGTGCCTGAGCCTGGCGAGGCGGCTGCTGCTGCTGCTGAGGTGGAGCCTGGTAATGTGGAGCTGGGTGCCTGTACTGAGGAGCGGGCTGCCGGGACTGGGGCGGGCGATACTGCTGCTGCTGGGGAATCTGCCTGGAAGCTGAGGCAGGTGGAGCGTAGCGGGGACGGGCGGAGCTGCCGGAGGACTGTCCCTGGAACGTCATCTTCCTCTTGCGATCTGCATCGAGGTCCTTCCGTTCCTTCTCCACCGCGAAGGCACGGTCAACCAGCTTCTGAAATGAGGAATACTCATTTGAAGCTAGGGCATAGCGGAGTCCTGGGTTAAGCCCATGCCTGAAGCAAACACAATTTTATTATTTATCAGGCAGCAAAAGGAATGAACAAGGGTGTATGAAGAATATATTATTTTTAAAGAATGACAGAGATCTTGCCTGAAGCACTCCTGCTTCTTATCGTCCGTGTCCACGTCATCTGGGGCGTAACGGGACAGCTGGCTGAACTGCGTGAGATACTCACGCACTGTCATCGCGCCCTGCCTGAGGTCCTGAAACTCCCGGCGCTTCACCCTGATCTCGCCGAAAGGGACGTACTGGTCGCGGAATGCCTTACGGAAATCCTCCCAAGTGATCGAGTTGGCGTCCACATGAGCTGCGGTGTAGGCAGTCCACCAGTTCTTCGCCGGGCCCTGAAGCTGGTGCGCGGCGTAGAGGGCCTTATCAAGGTCCCCGACATGGGCAAGCTGCAACTTGCCTGTAATCGTCTCGAGCCAATCATCTGCATCCATTGGCTCTATGGCGTGGTGGAACACTGGAGGGCGCGTCGTCATGAAGCTCCTGAGAGTGTCATCCGGTCGGGGTGGCTGTGCAGCTCCTGCACCCTGAGCACCCTGAGCAGCCTGCGCCATCTGCTGCATGTGCTACATCATCTGGGCCATGTTCTGCATCATCTGGTTCTGCACCTGGGCCATCTGGAGCGGGTCGTACGGGGGCGGAGGTGGATGAGGATGAGGCGGCTGGTTGCCACCTGCCCCGCTCCCGCCAGCGTTACCGGCGTTACCCGCGCTGCTCCTAGTGTCAACCATCTGTTACATTTTCCAGGAGTAAGAGTGAGATATGATAAATAGATATATAACAACCCTGATTTGGTTAGTTAATTCGATTAGTAAGATATTTTAAACAAATGATGTCGCTGCAACCTGACGGTCGCAACACACCAACAATCATTACAAAGAACCAAAACATTACATATGCACAAGTACATGTCATTCAACGACCTACGAGATCACATAATTATGGCGGGCTTCTTACGAGTTTGGAGGACCTACTTTTAAACAAAATTTGAATTTTCAGCAGAGACAGGCTACAGAAGTGGGAAAAGGGGTCAGACTTTGTAAAAATAGTTTTGTAAATTCGACGACTGACTAGGGTAGCGTCCTACGGTCAACACGGCTCTGATACCACTCTGTGACACCCCAATTTTAAGAACAATTGGAGCACAATATATGTATGCCAGGATCAATTTTCATACATATATCCACATCATAGTAAATATCAAAACAATGCTTTATTAATAATATCGAACTTTATTACATAAATGACCCTCGGGTCTGAAATAAAAAGTACAGACTCTCATGATAACGGACTCTAATGAAGACGCTGATGTAGATGCGGAAATCTGGACTCCATCTCCACAGGAAGGTCGACCGGGGGTAGCGCCATCCTAGTACAGGTCGTCAGGATCGTAGCCTCCGTCTTCTGGATACTCCTGCTCCTCGTACGTGTAGTCTCCAGCGTCTGGGTGGGGTAGCAGGGGGACAAGAGGAAGGGTGAGTACATCGAAATGTACTCCGCAAGTGTAGGAAATATATGCTTATGAGGCTAATAACAAAGGTAGGCTGACTCTGTTTGACTCAAGCGCCTAAGCAACACATCCTATTATTCCTATTAGTCCTATGCACCTATTTACTAGGTTATAACCACAGACTCTGTAGAAAAGTAACCACACTCGGAGTCGCACCGAGCAAACCACACTCGGAGTCACACCGAGCAACCAACACCTGAAGTCCATCAGGCAACCGCACCTGAAGTCCATCAGATGACCCGAACCCAAAACCAACCAGTAACCAACTAATCTCAAAGAAGTCCAAGCCGCTCGTGACCGTGAGCACGGCTGATATATCAGTTTTACACTCTGCAGAGGTTGCACATCGTTACCCATGAGTCGTGCAGATCCCGTCACGCTATACACTGCCGAGGTGCATAGCGGGTTGCACTGCAAGGCCTTTACAAAGTCCCTCCAAGCCTGTGTTACACGTACTCTAAGGTTTCTCCCCTGTCCATAAGTCAACGACCCCAAGGGACCCCTCTTGAGCCACTATACAACCCCCGTGTAGCATAACTTGGAGAAAACTAATTAATTAGCCAGGTCCAGCCCATCCAGATCTCATGGCTGCGCTGTTAAGCCGGGTTACAGGCTTCGAGAACCGGGTCCTAGGGATCCAGGCAGGATATGTCTAGCACGAGCCCCGAACCAAAACCAAAAGCAGCTGCCGAGTCCCACGGCACAAAACCACCAATACGGGTCCATCCTGCCGGATTTACCTAATAACCATGTTACTACAAAATTACCATGTCCACATTCGTTTCATAGTTCATTAATCAAGATTATAAACATTTTAATTCCCATCCCATCCATGACTGCAGGGCTAAGCAAGACACCTACCCGAACATCCCAAAACAGACGACAAGGATAATATAAACAAATTCTAGTAAACCCTAGCATGGGATTCAAATTAATGACAAGCATGCATCTACAAGATCTAACTACTCTAATACCAAAAGTAAAATAAATCATAGGTGCAAGATGTTCAAGGACACTTGCCTTCGGACTGGGTCGAATCAACTGGGTCGCAAGGATGGTCTGGAGCGTCCTCGTATTCCGCACTCTCTGGCCCAATCAACATACATGGCACATGCAACGCGAAATGAATAACAGTACAACAAACAGTATGTAAACAGTAAACTAATAGATCTACTGCGTAGAGAACGAAATTATGAATCTAACGCAAGTTGAATGGGTCGAATTGGAGTTAAAATGAGCAAGTTATGAGCTTTTGAAGTTGGATGGCAATTCTGTAATTAAACCGAACTCAAATTCGTAATTTAAATAAATGAATCTGAAATTAAAATGGCAACTGGATCCGGCCTCATTTATCCGAAAACCCGAGGGCTAGATCGAATAAGTCCCAAGACTCAGTGAATAAGATCTGGTGTGCGGGTTGATTTGGCGAAAGGTCGGGGTTCATTTGCAAAATGCGCCGGCTGGTTGGCACGTTCGCCGTCATGGCGACACGTGGCGCAGCGCCACTGGTTGCGGTGCACCACTGTTCGGTGGACGCGAGGGTGGAAAAACGGTGGACTTGGCTCGTGGTGTAGGTGTGATGGACCGAGGGACCGCGCCTCACTTACAGGAAACCACAGGTTGCGAATCGAAAGAAAACACAGACTCAATGAATAGGAGCAGTGGACGAAGGGTTGATTTCAAAGAAGTTGGGGGGGGGGGGGGGGGTTCTGCAAAGTGGCCAGCGCCGTCGGCGCTGGGCTGACTGAGCGCTGGCGTGGCGCTGTGTGGCGACGCGTGTCGCGCGGTGATAGGCGGTGCACCACGCGGCTGTGGGAGCGCTGGCATGGCCAGCGGGGCGCGGGTCCACGGTGCATGGACGCGGTGCGTACCCCTTCGGGGAAATCTTCTAATCTTGGCCGCCGATACCAGATCGGACGGCTCCGGTGAGTGTGTACTGGAGGAGGGGTATAGAGCGGCGGTGCCCGTGCCGTGTGCGGCCGCGCGCCATGGGCTCCGCCGAGAAGCTCGCCGGCGTGCTTGGCAAAAGGGCCTAGGATCTAGTAGTGACCAGGGGAGGTACGGGGGGGCGAAACGGAGCTCACAGCGGTATCGACGACGGGGTTCGTGTCCTTGGTGCGATCGGAGAAGAGGGAGCCGCGGTGGATGCGGTCGACGACTCGGCGGAGTAGACGCAGCCACGTCCCGGATCGGTTTCGCAGCGGGGATGCAGCTCCGGGTCGCGGTGCGCTTCGGAGACTTCGGTGGAGAGCGGAGGGGGTCGGTGGTGTCTTCCTGGTACGGTGGAGAGCTTCGAGCGGAGCTCGACAATGGCGGGGTGGTGGTGGTGTTCTCGGGAGAAAGAGGGAATGGAGCTAGGGCACGGCAGGGCTTCTTGTAGGCCGAGCGGAGAAGGGTGGCGGCGCGACCTTTTGCTACGGCTGGACCCGGAAGGGACGGGGAGATGAGGACGGGGGGTGGCGGCGGGCTCTAGCTGCCGTTCGGCAGACGGAGGGGAGGGTGGCACTGCGCAAAGGGCGGAGAAGGTGGTTTGGGAAAGACGGACTGGCGGGCGGGCCCATCTGGCGGCGAGGCAGGGAGGCGGGCGCGCGCTCGCGGTGAGGAAAAGAGGAGTGGGCCGCCGGTTTCGCCTGGGATGGGCCGGACTGAGTGGGAGGGAGGCGGGGTGCGGTGCGCTGGGCCGACTGTGCGGAGGGGGAGGGGTTCGCGAGCTGTGCGGTGGGAGGTGCGAGCTGGGCCAGAAGTGTGCGCCGGGCCGCCAGGGTGGAGAGGCCACGGGCCCAGCGAGAGAGGAGGGAGTGGCGCGGGCCCGGGGTGAGGGGAGAGTGGGTGCTTGGCCGGAGGGGTGAGCGCGGGTGGGCCGGCTCGGCTTGGTTGGGCCGGATGGGTGGGTTGAGGGAGAGGGAGCCCTTATGCCTTTTTTTCTTTTCAAACCTTTTTGCAAATTCATTTCAAATCCCAATCCAAATCTGTTTGAAATCAAAACAATCTTAAAGATTTTGGAAATATTTTACTCTGGGTTTCGCAAATAAAACTTGAGTTTGTTTTGGTAAAATTTTCATAAACCTTTTATTTGTTTTATAAATAGAATAAATTCGATTCACCCTATACGGGTTTTAATAAATCATTTACCACACAATAAAAATATGCAATGGCATGAATGCAACATGACAATATTAAACAAATTTTTATCTTCCTCCTCTAATAAACTAGCCAACCTAATTAATTTCTAATTCCTTTTATTAAATTGGGGAAAAATTAAATCAGGGTGTTACATATATCCACTAACGTTACACAGGAGAGAGATTTTGTTCATCCATGGTTTGGTCTGAACATTCAAGATCCAAAACTCAAACCATAGACACACAAACCTACTCTCAGATCACAAATGGTACTAGCCTAGCTTTGAGTCTTGCTTGGGCGCTGATGACAAACAGGATGCAACTTACCTCATATGAGACAACTTAGGCCTGCAACCATCATTGCCCAAGACATCAAGAGAAGAAGTGGGAAGTTATCCTCTTTTATAATCAAGAGCCAGCTTGGGAGACAAGATGGTACCACTACAACAATAGCAAGATCTACAAGTCAAACACATGAACATGTTGTTGGGAGTCCATCTACATCACAAGCCAGCCTGGGAGAGAATTTCGTTGTCTAGATATGTTTCACAATCAAAGGGGGGAAGGAGAAACCCAACTTCAAACATATTGATCTTCTACCCACCACTTTGATCAGTACAAACCACTAGATGCTGCCCCAGTCAAGAAGAGAAGTTTGATCCATCACTCATTTTTGGAAGATCGTTCTTGAACACCATCAATGCTATCATCTTTGCCGGACCTGGAGAAGTCAACTTTTGGATCTTTTGCTGATTCTTCAACAACTACATCACTTATGAGCAGCCAAAGAGAACCAAGAGAAGACGTCGAAGGGAGAACCAACTGCCAAGAATGGAGGAGGGCATCATGAAGGATGAGACCACTGCACCACAAGAGTTAGAAGATGAAGAGATTACCTGAGCTAGCAAATCAAGAAGAACAGCCGATAAGATCTCCATCATCTAGACACTGTTGAGAGGACAAGTCTCAATTGAGACATTACAAGACAAAGACTCTCATGGAGGCACTTGAGTAGCAGATCTAAATTCAAGTCTCTTGCCAACCCAATGATTAAAGGAAATCAAGAAAGGTTGACAAGAGAAGAATGTAAAACTGTCCCTACATCCTCATAGTACAGAACTAATACAAGAAAGAGAGAGGATCCTAGTCAGCGTACTCGAGGAACAATAAGTCGACACGAGAGAAGGAAGATCGATACCTCTAAAGATGATTCCACTATAATCTTCCTCCTCTCAATCACACTGTGATACAAACAAGAGAAGACAAGTCATTCATGAACAACAACCAGCCAGACAAGAGAAGCTTCCTCAAGGTGGTTCGACAGATCACTCTCCAATGAAAAAGTAACATTTCAAGGTAAGTAACCATCACTGTAAAAGATTCTTCTTGATTCTAGTATGAACATAGATAAAGAACAAAACATGTTTAAGTTGCACCTCACTTGATCCAACCTAATCAACTCAACATGTTTAGTCCTTTCCTAGCTTTACTCTCTTGAATCTCACTGTCTTAACTACATGAGCTAAAATGTTGTGCATCTAACCTTTGGAAGATGATATATCTTAATCATGAAAAGATCGACACTTTATGCATAGATTATCCTTCCTTGGGTTAAGTAATTTGATATGTTAAATATTTTAAGATGCTACTTTTATGCTCATCCTCTGATCCTATCACTCATGTTAAGATTCAATAGAACACATAAACAACAAGTTTGTCTTGTGCAATGTGCCTAAGGTTAGGGAGGAATAAACAAAACTTTTGGTTCTGTTGGTGTTTTTCCACCAACAGAGCCCATGCACTTGATCTCTACCTTGTCTTTATGAGCAGGACACACTCTTGAGCAAACGTGGCAAAGTTTGTCACTCCCAAATTCTGCAGAGTAAAGGTCCTAGATCTACAAGAACATGCACACTGAGCAAGATGCTACCAGCTTCCATAATTAACACTTCATTTCAAACTACTGGATGAACGAAGAACATGAGTGACACCATATCAAGAGGCTTAAACAAGAAGGAATGATGAAAGACATCGTAGTCAGAATTAGAGGTCATGAAGTCCCCACAGACTTCTTGATCCTCGACATGAGAAGACGATGATGTCCACCTCATCCTAGGAAGACCATTCCTCTACGCTACAAGTACAATCATTTACAAGAGGAAATCCATTTTCACTTTCCTGGAGAAAAGGCACGATGCAACTTCATCAACTAAATGCCTAATGAAGCACCCAAGAAGAATAAAAGTGAAAGACGCCGCTCTCAAAGCCAAAGAAGACAAGCTATCGAGAATAGAGAGGCCAATCACGAAAAAGAAGCTATCGGCACTGTCCCAGAAAAGAAAGGAGAAAAACCTCAAGACAGTGAACCACAGGAAGTGAAGACTCAGACCAAGAAAGTATGAAAGAAAATTCTGCACCTCAGAGGTACAATCAATAACATCTTTCCAACGTCTGACATGCCTTGGGAGGTCTGAACCAAGGGAAGGTCCGGTTCGTCGGACCTAAATATCCGAACCTTCACCAAAAGGTAAAAACCGGTAGTTATCCTCATATTTACTTTTCTACATATTTCTCATATTTAATTCTTAGTCATTTATTGCATCATCATATTTAATTCAAAAACATTTTAATTAGAAAATAAAATAAAAATATTACACTACATCATAAACCATAAAGCCCCATGTGAATAATTCTATGATGTGTAAAAACTCGCAAGGATACTCACCATAGTGGCATAAAAATAATAATAATAAATATGCATGCATTTATCCTGTGTATTTTCTCTTGTATCATAAAAATATAAAATACAAAAATATTGAGAAAGAGATCTTACGGAAATTCTAGACAACTAAGGCTTAAGTGGCCAACCACTAACGCTTAATCTGTTCCACAAGTTTTGTTGTCTATTTGAGTTTCACAGGATTTGAAAGACCAAGAAAAGTTGACGAGCAAGTGAATGCTCCATCTACTGTTGGAGCACTGTCTCAACAAACATCAACATCAACCAAAGCTTTGATAGAGGAAGGACATATCCACTGCCAGTCTACTACATTGCAAGATCGAATGACTACGTTAACATTCAGCTTGGGGGAAGGCATCCCCATGTATCCACGTAAGTATCTTTATCCTCTTAAGTTTTTTATTCCATAAACAAATTCAAAACACCAAAAAAAATGTGAGCACATGAAGGCTCACCCTTAAAAAGAAAAGAACAAAAATATGTGGGCACATGAAGGCTCACCATTAATTAAAAAAAGAGACAAAAATATATGAGCACATGAAGGCTCAACACTATTAAGGGAACCAGCTTGGGGGAGACGCACCCCCGTTATCTTCGCGATCCAGGTATGTCTTATTCATTATCTTAGTTATTTATAATAAAGTGTGTTAGGTTAAATAAATACTATGTTAAGTTTGCTTAGATTGTTTTAAGAAGTTAATAATAAAATAAGAACCCTCTCTCTCTAATCTTTTGCATGGAAATGATGAATAGTTGCTCTATCTAATTTCTTTCAAGTACCTAGCCTTCAAAGCATGAGTTCTCCTAATTAATAATGATGCCTTAAAATAAAATTAAATACATGGATGACAAATACTTAATCTAAGGTCTAGGTAATTGGGATATGACATGTCATGATATGAGCTGCTATTATCTTATTCTAAACAACACTAAAGTTCCGGAAATTTCTAAATATGAATATGACTAATAATTGCATTGAGTTAAATTAAGCTTTGTGACCCTGTGAGATGTTATCTTGCCATTGAATTGAGATCACTTACACATTGCATCCATCTTCCGCATAAATGCTCATAATTATCTGTTGCTACCCTCTCAGAAGTTTATTGGAAGCATGTGGCTATTAAAAAAAAAGAAGAAAAAAGAAGGAAAGATTCAAGGAAATAAAAAGGGACAAGTGTCCAAAACCTCAAAAAGATAGATCTCGAGGAAATAAAAAGGGACAAGTGTTCGGAACCTCGAAAAAAAATATCAGAAAAAAATGGGCACATGCCCGAAAGTAGAATTAGCCTGATAGCCATATGTCTCTGATAAAACAAAAGAGAGTGAATACATTCAAAAGAGCATCCGACTCCATTTTTCCATACACATGCACTTCTTGATTCAATGGTTGGTTGACTTTCTCTTTGGATCCATTGTTTAATTTGACAACATATGTACTAAAGCTTTTGAAAATTAATTAAAACTCCGGGATAAAGGTGAAGTGAAAGAACTAGAGACATAGTGCTTGATTTGATCGTTCAATCTCTCAATTATTCAAGATCTAAGGTAAGAGTAATAAGCCCCATGAAGAATAATATGATATGTTTCGGAGGATTTTTGTTTAACGGCAGGTATACTTGTTGGAAGTGAAGATATTGTAGCAACTCCTGGTCCATTGTTAATTTTTGGTTTTGCTAAGGGACTAGCAAAGGGTAAGCTTGGAGGAATTGTTGACACTGGTTATCTGTCAAAATTAAAGGATAAATAAATATGAAAAGGGCATGATTTCAATCACCAACAAAGGTTTAGGGTTTTAATTGATAATATTCCACGAGTTTTGGTGAATTGTGATTCTGCAGGGACTAAACCAGGAAACCAGCGCTGATTGCTTCCCCTAGAAGGAAACCGACGGGAGATAACGCAACCGCCACGTCAGGAAGATTCTAGAAGACTCCAGAGAACACATAGAGACACCACGAGAAAGGGCACCGCGGTCCACCTCCAGGTGGGACCGACCGGTCCCCTGGACCCACCGGTCGGTCCCCCCTGGGCCCGCTGGCTTCCGTCTTCTGCAAGCTTCCTCCACCGCCTCCTAGGATGCATCTCCACCGTCCTTGAAGTCGGTTTGATCCAACGGTGGGCGATAAACGCGACGCGGATCGATGACATGGCGATTCCTTGCCCCCTACTCCACCTCGGGCTATATAAGCAACCCCAGACCCCCCTCTCCAGGCATCTCCATCTTCATTATTCATCTCCACATCAGAAACTAGGGTTTCAATTAGAAGTAGAGGTCCCTCTAGATGAATCTCTTCTAGTTCATCTAGAATTAGATCTAGTTCATCTAGTTGTAATCAGGAGCAAGCTATCAAGTAGAAGACTAGTTACCCCTCTAGTTTAGGTTTAGAACCTAGTCTTATATTAGAACTAGAAGAGAGAGAGAGAGGAAGAGATCAAGAAGGAGCTCCGGCCTGTTGGATCAACTTCTTCATCTTGTACCTGCGGATTCAAGTTCATCTTCAACTTGCTTCAGCGATTGTTTCGGTAAGCAACGTCTATATTTAAGTTTGAGCTATTGTTCTTATTATTCTTAAGGTTTGTGACTCTCTTTTGAGTACTTTAATTCTAGTCATTCTAGAGTTAGAGTTGTTGGATAGTGTAAGCGTGGTGCTTAGACTTTATAGCTCATAAATGCCTCCTATAACGCCGGTAGTAGTGGTTGTTCGCAAGGGTGACTCTTATAGCCTTGTTGATTCTTCTATAGTCCACTTACCCGTGTGTAGGCTCGGTAGGATTATACATTTGCATAAAAGACTCATACTCTGTTTGTGACCTTTTATGGCAACTTCCCCACTAAGAATAATATAAACATATCACTCTTAAATTGGAATTAGACAACCTTAGTGATCCCCTCTATGCTTCTAGATTCTCCGTCCTTGTTAGCTACTCAGGGGTTAGACTTAAAGACTTAACACTATCCGTTCCTTTGGGTTCGATATTAAAACTGGGTTACTCCGGTGAAGTGCTACATCGGTAGATCTTATCTGTGCGCTTGCGAATAAAGTAGAGTGTGCGTTAATTTATACCAACAGAGACTGCAAGGGTTAGTCGATCCAATGATGTTTAGGCCGGTCAGCATGTGCACATCGGCCAAAATTGGAGTCATAGGGCCTTTCTTGAACATAAAGGTGTTGAAGGTACCAGACCAAAAATAGCAGGCAGCCTTCAGCATCTGCTCATTCTTCTTCATATCAGCCAAGGATAGGGTGATGCACTGATCTAGACTACGAAGAACCCAATCAGACTTCTTCTTGGCTCCCACCTTAATCAACCAGTCCCTCCAACCTGGAACAATTGATGGTCAGTTCCTGAAAGGAGTTTTTCCCCAGTGCTTTGAAGCAAAGTCTGAATTCTTGAAGGGAATTCTCTGGGTTTCGGCAGTGATGACTTCAGTAGGATCAAGATTGCCTACTGGACCGAGAAATAAATTATCCGGGTTATCCTGAACTGGGATGAGGATCTGATCGTGAAGCGCTTGAAAATTCGAAATTTGAGGAAGAATGCAAAGATAAAAGTTCACCAGAAAAGAAGGATGATGGGAGGCCTTAGATTTTACCTCAGGGATGGAATCTTGAGTCGCCATTTGACTTGCGGAGACACTGGAGTTGAGCTCTTGAAAGGATTTTGCTCAAAATCAAGTAGTGGCGGACTTCTTTTAAGGTTAGGGTTCGAGAACTAAAAGAAAGTGATAACGGTTGGGGAAAGACTCGACTGATCGGCTAAGAAATAAAGATAGTCGATCGGAACCTAAAAGAAGGAAAAATGACATTTTTGGAATAGGGGGCATGTGTTTACACCAGATTTTAGACCAAAGGTTTGATATTTTGTAGACATAAACGACTAATTCATTAAGGAAGAGAATCGGCCAAGAAAAATAAAAGCTCGTGTGGGCCAAACGTAAACGGGAGGATTCAGGTGGACTAGCACGACGTGCTTCGAAGACGTGTCGGGCTCAACCAAGGAGTTCAAGTCCGAGTCGTCTTTTATTTTTACCTATTATGTAACTTAGTTGTATTAGGGCAGGAGTCGACCGAGTTATAAATAGCTAAGAACCCGGATTTTGTAGAGACCCCAAATCAATCAAACACAACCGGCCCTCGGCCAAAACCCTAGGAGTAGGAGTAACGTAGATCTCGGCGAGACCTTCAAGCAGGCAGGGCTACATCGGCATCGACCGACCTCCGGTTTGCTTGTAAGTTTCACCAATGGCTTGTGTCATCGTGTAATAAGGCTGCATTGGCATTGACCAAACTCTTGTTCAGCTATGACATGGCTAGTTATCGGTCTAAGCTCGTTGTGACGGAACGACCCAAATCCCATGGCCCACGTGTCCCTGTCAACCTCTGACAGCCGAACCCATGTTCCATGTGATTAAGACCTGTTCGCCACCGGGCTACATCAGTGCCCAATGTCCGCAGGATCATCTCACAATTCGGTTACAGCATTGCATACTTTTACAAATAACATCGGAATAAAGAGCGGAAGACTTAAATAACATTAGTTTTACAAAACAGGGTTCCAAATAGAAATCATGGTGCAGTTATTACAAACCAAGTTCTGATAATAGAAATAAACATAGACAACATAGTGGAGAACAGCAAAGATACTTATAATCACCCAGCCCGAGGGTGTACAACTATTCTTCGGCCTCATCGGCCTCTTCCTGGACGATGGTCACGCAGCAGGGTGCAAGACACATCGGGGACTCTGTCATACCTGCAGCATGGGTAACAAACCCTGAGTACTGGGGTACTCAACAAGACTTACCCGACTAAAGAAAAAGGGAGAAGACTCAGGAATGAGAGGCTTGGGGTAGTCAAGGTAAGGCTTAAGCAAGATCAAGTATTTTGCAGAAAAGCATTTTTGTAAACCTTATTTTATTTTGAAAGATTCAGTATTCCTCAATTCTTCATCATTCATGATTCATTTTACATTTCAAAACATTCCTAGTTGAGAACCACTCTCCGTTGACAGTCAGTGGACCAAGTCTCCATAACCGAGGAGCAACGTTAATCCGGATAAATAATACTCAGCTGAGGATCCCTATCCACACTGCATATGTAGCACCCAAGCTTGCATATGCCAACTCGTCTACCACGATTCCTCCAAGATTGGGCCCGGTCCTACGCCACCCGGAAGTACAGTACACCACTCCTTTCCAGGTACGACGACCACGTGGGTACATGCTACTTCCGCCATCTCTCCACTCCCAGTGCGCGGTTGTCGGTCCAATAAAGGATTTCTCGGAGCCAGAGCTTTCCGAAGTATGTGAATAGTTACAAGTCTTGACCAGCAGGCCCCCATACGGATGGTCCCTAATTTTCCAGCCAGAACTATACCTTGGTCATATCTCACCCAAGCGTAATAGTCCTGTCAGTTTTTCAACCATGTCCCGGTCGGTGTCAACTGTTGAGTCCCGGACTACAACATGACGGCACCGTACGCTCGGACAACCTCTCCTCGCTATTGACTAGGTACGGATCAGATACCTAGCCAACAGACGGGGAGTAAGACCAAATTCCCATAAACATTCCTTAAGTGGTCACACTTTTGAAATTGGCATTTCATTGCAAGTCTAATTCAATAAGCATTGCTAAGCATTTTTCAAATACTTTTGAAAAGCAGGTATCGGGTGTATCAGTGGTCAAGGTGGATAGTGCATCAATTAGGATAGCACACAACTCCTATAAACCTAATGCAATAATTTAACTCAAAAGCATTTAAGGAAATCATTTTATAAATTCAAGGAAAGGGTTAAATGCACCGGGGCTTGCCTTGAAGAGCAAAGAGGGCAGACTCGAAGGCGGCAGGGCAGTTGTCGGAGCTCGGGGTAGCCTCGGGGACAGGTTCGTCGGCGGCTCCCTCGATCTTGACTCCTTCTTCGGTGACTATACGAATGCAATGATGCATGCACATGAGTATGCTATCATGAACAATGCAAAACAGGGCATACAACATGAACCCTAATCACTTTCTCTATTTTCCTTAATTATTTAAAAAGGTCATTTTATGAAGTTGTTCCAAAAATTACCAAATTAATCACATAAGTTCATTATGGTGTAGATAGATGGAAAAACAAATTTCATAATTTTTGGAGGTCATTAAGGTGCTCAAATAATTCCAGGCATTAATTAACAAAAGGCACTATTTAACAATTAAAGATAAATGCTCAAAAATCAACTTGTTCTAAAAGACTTCAAAATTTCACCAGAGACTAAACATGGCATAGGAAGCTCACAAAAATTAGTCTCATGATTTTTGGAGTTATAAATAATTTTCTAAAAATCCAAAACTATCCATTTATTAATTAAAAGAGGGATTTTACATTTTTAAATTCTTGCAGAAAAGTCAAGTTTCTTATTTTTATAAAATACTACACAGTGCATGGAGAATACCATAATTTTATCAGGATTTAAGGAACAACAGATTAATTCACACAAAAAAGAGAAAACAGAACACTATTCACAACTTTCAGAAAAAGAAAAGAGCACTGTGCTCCTTCTATGAAGGGCTCGGGCGAAACGGGCTCGGGCGAGTCGGAAAGTGACTGCTTCGTCCGAGGCCTGGCCCGGAGGCTCGGGCGAAGCGGAGAGCATGCACTCGCCGAGGCTTGACTCGGGCGAAGCGGACTCGGGCGAGACGGAAGGCTCGGGGACGTGCTCGAGGGTGAGGCTCGAGGCTGAGGCTCGACACGTGCTCGAGGGTGAGGCTCGAGGAAGGAGGCTCGAGGAAGGAGACGACCGCGGCGGCACTCCGGCGAGTCGGCGATCCTGCGCAACACACGAGACCGCAAGGGCCTGGTTAGAGTCGCGCGGAGTCGAGGAAGCTGACACAGGGGTCAGGGGAAGATGATCGTGGCCGGAGAGGGAGTATTTGACGAACCCGAGTTCACCGGGTTTCCGTCGGAGTTTGGGAAGATGAGGTTACGCCGGGCGATTGGAGGCGGGGGAGGTGAAATTGAGGGGTGGGAAAGCTTCACGAGCTCAAGGCGGAGCTTTCGGGCTAGGTGGTTGAGGGCTGGGAGCTCTGGTGTGAGGTGGCGACGGCGGCGGAGCTGAGTGGGAGAGCTCGAGCACCGGCGGGGCTTTTATAGAGGCGGATAGCAGCCGGTAGAGACCGTGGTGATGGCTGGATAAGCTCGGCGAGCGCACGTGCACTCGATTGCACTCTGGCGGAGGCGCTGGCGTGCAGCCGGGGCTCGGGCGCAGGCAGCGCCGGCAATGGCCACGCGGCGGCGGCGAGCAGGAGCAGTAGGGGCCGAGAGATGGAGTCAGCGCTCGCGTGCGGGTGCGGAGGGGACCAAGGAGCGGCTGGGGCAGGACAGAGGCGCGTGGGGAGCAGCCGTATGCGCTGCAGGCGCAGCGCCGGCGCCATGGCCGGGCCCCCCCCTCCCCCTGGCTCTACGGGGAAGAAGAACAGTGCTAGGCCTAGGTTTTGACTTTTGCTGGTTTCTGAAGTTTGCAAATTTCTCCCAAAATTTGAACTGCACAGGAAAAACTCAAAATACCAAAGTTGTTCAGAAAAAAGAGATCTACAACTTTGTCAATATGAACATTTTCAAATTCCAAATAGTTTTGAACTATATTCAAAAACAGAAAAGGGGACACTTTTCAAATTTGATTCAAATCAAAATTACTTTGGATTTCAAACTGAAACTTGAAAATCTTTATATATGAAAGTTGTTCCATTTGACAAAACCTACAACTTTGCTAATATACACTTTTTCTGAAACTCAATAGTTTTTGAATTAATTTTGAAAACTCAAAAAGGGACAAAAACTGGAGTTTGAATGAATTTGAAATTACTTCAAATTTTATATAGAAACTTTGAAATTTGTAAATACCAAAGTTGTTCCTCTTGATCAGATTCACAACTTTGCTTTTTGAACCAACCTCAAATTTTGAATAATTTTTGAATTACAACAAGAGGGATAAAATCCAGGGTTTGGAAATCAGGGTTTTGCAAAGGGATTTGAAATCTGATTTTGGTTTTTGAACTTTGGCCAACACAACAAAACTTCAAGACATCCAACTGAACAAGAATTACACAAAGCTAGGCACAGAGGTGAAATTACCATTTTTGCCCTTATAGGAAGATTTGGGCTTTTAGGGTTTTTTGAAAAGAGATTGCTACACAAGTACTAAGCAAACGTAAATGCAAGGCAAGAATGATTAATGACTAATGATGATGACATGTCAAGTTAATTACAGTTAAACACCAGAGGTGTTACAGTCTTCCCCCCTAAAAGAAATCTCGCCCCGAGATTCCACGTCTTAAGAAGGAAAAGGCAAAACCTTACATCTACAGAGATTCGAGAAAGTCGGGATAGTTCTTTGCTAAAAAGTCTTCGGATTCCCAGGTGGCTTCTTCTTCAGAGTGCTGGTTCCACTGGATCTTGTACCATCTTGTGGTGGTTCTTCGGGTAACACGATCCTTGTGATCCAACACGCGAACTGGATACTCAGTGTACGACAGATCTGGTTCTAGCTCAACGCCTTCAACTTCAACCACATGTTCAGGTATTCGGAGACACTTCTTGAGTTGGGAGACATGAAACACATTATGAACTGCTAAAAGATGATCGGGCAAACTTAGCTTGTAAGCGACCTTGCCACAACGATCCAGAATCTCAAAGGGACCAATGTAGCGGGGTGCTAACTTTCCTTTGACTCCAAAACGAGTGACTCCTTTGGTGGGTGAGACCTTTAGGTACACATAATCCCCGATCTCGAACTGCAGAGGTCGACGTCTCTTGTCAGCATAACTTTTCTGTCGAGACTGTGCAATCTTCGTGTTCTCTTGTATATGCTTGACTTTCTCTTCCATATCTTTTACTAGGTCAACTCCAAAGAATTCCCTTTCTCCGGGTTCAGACCAATTGAGAGGTGTACGACAACGGCGGCCGTACAGTGCTTCAAAGGGTGCCATTTTGATGCTCTCTTGGTAACTGTTATTATATGAGAACTCTGCCAAGGGCAAACAGTCATCCCAAGTATCTGCGAAGGTGAGCACACATGCTCTCAACATATCCTCTAACACTTGGTTGACTCGCTCAGTTTGTCCATCTGTTTGCGGATGATATGCCGTACTATGCAAGAGCTTGGTTCCAAGTGAGGTATGGAACGCTTTCCAAAACTTGGCGACAAACTAGGTACCACGATCAGAGATAATGCTCTTGGGTATGCCATGGAGTTTCACTATGTGGTTCTTGTACAAAGTGGCATAAGTGGGGACGGTGTAACTGATCTTTACTGGCAGGAAGTGAGCTTGCTTAGTGAGGCGATCCACGATCACCCATATGGAATCAAAACCTCTTGATGTCTTGGGTAGACCATTGATAAAGTCCATACTGATATCGTCCCATTTCCAAGCAGGTATAGGTAAAGGTTGCAATTCTCCTCCGGGCTTCATGTGCACGGCTTTGACTTTCTGGCAGGTATCGCACTGAGCGACATACCGGGCGATCTCAATCTTCATCTTTGTCCACCAGAATTGCTGCTTCAAATCCTGGTACATTTTGTTGCTGCCGGGGTGGATGGAGAATCTAGTCAAGTGTGCTTCATCAAGGATTAACTTTCTTAACTCAGGCACTTTAGGAACTACTAACCGATTCTTAAACCATACTACTCCTGCATCATCGATCCTGAAACAATCAGCCTTTCCGGATTGGACCTTTTCGATGATGTGCTTGATTCCAGGGTTATCTTTCTGTGCAGCGATGATCTGCTCTCTGATAGGGGTTTCTATTCTGATATTATTCAGAGTTCCTTGTGGAATCATTTCAATATTCAACTTTTCCAGCTCATAACACAAAGAAGAATCATAGGGTTTCATCATCAGACAGTTGCAATAAGACTTGCGACTGAGTGCATCGGCAACCACATTCGCCTTACCCGGATGGTAATGCACTTCAAGATCATAGTCCTTAATTAACTCAAGCCATCTTCTCTGCCTCATATTCAGTTCCTCTTGAGTGAAGATATACTTCAGGCTTTTGTGATCAGTGTACACATTACAGGTACTGCCCAACAAATAATGACGCCAGATCTTCAAGGCATGCACTACTGCTGCTAACTCGAGATCATGAGTTGGGTAATTCTCTTCATGTCGCTTAAGCTGTCGGGAGGCATAAGCGATCACTCGACCTTCTTGCATCAAAACACAGCCCAAGCCAGTACTAGATGCATCACAGTAGACATCAAAGGGCTTCTCGATGTTCGGCTGGGCTAACACTGGTGATGTGGTCAACAGTTTCTTCAACGTTTGAAAGGCTTGCTCACAAGCTGGTGACCAGACAAACTTCACAGAATTCTTTACTAACTCAGTGATAGGCTTGGCGATTCTTGAGAAATCCGGAATGAATCGACGATAATATCCTGCCATTCCCAAAAAACTGCGGACTTGATGAACAGTGGTAGGTGGCTTCCAATCCAGAATGTCTGCCACTTTACCAGGGTCAACTGACACACCTTCAGCGGATAGGACATGACCAAGAAACTGTATCTGATCTAACCAGAACTCACATTTACTGAACTTGGCATACAGCTGATGTTCTCGGAGACGGGAAAGAACGATACGAAGATGCTCGGCGTGATCTTCAGGGGTTTTTGAGTAGACAAGGATGTCGTCAATGAACACGACCATGAATTTATCAAGCTCTGGCATGAACACAGAGTTCATGAGGTACATGAAATGAGCAGGGGCATTGGTCAAACCGAAGGACATGACCAAGTACTCATATAGGCCGTATCTGGTGGTGAAAGCTGTTTTAGGAATATCTTCAGGACGAATCTTTATTTGGTGGTAGCCAGATCTGAGATCGATCTTGGAGAATACTTTGGCTCCAGCTAACTGGTCAAAGAGAAGATCAATACGAGGCAAGGGATATTTATTTTTGATGGTGACCTCATTGAGTGGGCGATAGTCAATGCACATTCTGAGAGTCTTGTCTTTCTTCTTTACAAAGATTGCAGGACAGCCCCAAGGAGACGAGCTTGGGCGAATGAAACCCTTGTCCAACAAATCTTGTAATTGGATTTTTAGTTCTGCCAACTCTCTGGGAGGCATTCGATAAGCTCTGCGGGATATAGGAGCAGTCCCGGGCTTTAGCTCTATGGCAAACTCAACATCACGGTCAGGAGGTAGACCAGGTAAGTCTTCAGGAAAGACATCAGGGAACTCACAGACTACAGGGATGTCTCGGATCCCTTGATCATAGGTAGCATTTAGCTGTGTGGTAGCTGGTTTTGAAGGCATAGGAAGTTGGAGAAGGAGTTTCAAGGTACTGTTAGGAACATCCACTCTCACAACTCTACTCAGAATGTCAAGCATGGCCTTATACTGGCACATCCAATTCATGCCTAAAATGACATCTATCTCCTGATCTTTCAACACTATCATGGTGGTAGGGAACGCATGATTTCCCAACATCACTGGTATACTGCGAACCATCTCTTTGGTGTTTATACGCCCTCCAGGCGAAAATATGCAGAAACTTTCTTTTAAATCCTCAATTGATATGTCATGCTTAGAGACGAAGGTACGACTGATGAAAGAATGCGATGCACCAGAATCAAACAACACAACTGTAGGATGATTGGCAACGGGAAACCTACCGATCATGACGGGCTCCCCTTCTGGAATATCGCTGACAGTGGTGTAGTAGACTTGCCCGTGCTTCTTGACGAACTTGCCCTTCTGCACTTGCTGCTGTGGAGCACGGTGTTGCTGCTGCTGTGGTCCTCCAGGACCCTTCTGAAAGTTCTGAGCAGGCTTCTTGGGCTTTGGGCACTCACGAGACCAGTGGCCAAGTTGACCACAGTTGTAGCAGGGATGGTTATAGGCGGTTTGTGGGGTGGTGATACGAACACCTGGGGCGTTCGGCTGAGTGGCACTTTGTTGGTTGGCGTTGTGGGTGGTAGCCGCGGTACGGACAACCACTTGCTGGTGAGGGTAAGGTGGACGGTTGTGGTGGTGACTAGGATGATATATGACCCTCTGGCGCTTGTGATTGCCAGAGTGGCTGCTAGATCCTGCTTTCTTTTTCTTCTTCTCCTCTTGGTACTGACGGTTACTCTCTTCAAAAGCAACTGCCCAGTCAACAGCCTCATGATAAGAACCGGTCAGGTTGTTGGACATGCTTCTGCGGATCTTAGGATGCAATCCCCTAAGGAAACAATCTCTCTTCTTCTCATCCGTGTTGACATATTCCGCTGCATACTGACTCAGATGGTTGAATTGACCCACATACTGCATCACTGTGGAGTCCTTCTGCTGCAGGGCTAGGAACTGATCAAGCTTCATCTTCATCAGACCTGATGGGATGTGGTGTGCACGGAAAGCGGTGCGGAACTCTTCCCAGGTCAACTCATGACCTTCAGGCTGGGCAGCCAAGAGGTTGGCATACCAAGCACTTGCTGGGCCACGAAGCTGCTGCGAAGCAAACCGGGGCTTCTGGATTTCAGTGCATCGGATGAGACCAAACTTCTGCTCCATGGTGCGGAGCCAATCATCAGCTTCGAGGGGCTCATCGGCTCTGGTGAAAACCGGTGGACGGGTTTCAGTGAAATCCACATAGGTGGTCTCTTGGTTGTGACGACCACGGTGACCAACATTCTGCTGTCCTTGGTTCTGAGCCATCAGATTGGCAGCGGCGGCCAGGGCTGCAATGGCATCAGGTAGGGTAGCTGGTACAGGTGGAGGGTTTGGGAGACGGTCATCTCCAGCACCTCTGGCTCCGGTACGGGTGTTCACAGGCATCTGTATAAGCAACTCGGAACTCAGCATATATGGACAAAGGTTCTGAAACGATCGATTGATAGCTTCATTGATACAAAGATAGCTGGCTTGATAAAGATGACAACAGACTGATAAGGAAAAAAGGTACGAAAAGAAAGATACATGCCAGACTTGGCAACAGACAGACTAACGCCCCCAAACCTAGTCTAAGGTTTTAGGTAAGCAGATGGTACAGACACAAGGAGTCTAGTCGTCATCGATGAAGATCAACTCTTCGTCATCATCATCATCCTCGATGATAAGCTCAGGCTCTTCCTCCTCATCTTCATCTTCAACGTGGACATCTTCAGCAGGTTCCACTTCCTCATTCTGATCGGGCTCGTGTTCCACTTCAGGTTCCTCCACGACTCCGTCTTCGGGGTCCTCAGCAACTGGTGGAATCACGGGGTGAAGCTGGTTGTGCAGCTGGTGTACTTCCTCATGAAGCATATCATTGAACTGCTCGATCTGGGCGGTGTACTGCTGCAGTCCATGGAGCTGGGCTCTGGTGACATCCTCTCGGATCCATGTTGCATCACCCTGCTGGATAGCGCGAACCACATTCTGGTTAGCTTCCTCAAGAGCGGCTCGTGTCTCGTAGAACTCCAGGCGGGAAAGGTAGAAGTCATGCTCCATGTTCTCCATCTCAGCCTTCAGGTTCTTGATTTCCTCCTTCAGCTGTTTGCGGGTACGACGGGGAAAACGACGACCATTGGAGGATTCTCCAGTCTCTTCTCCGGTGCGTGGCGCCAGCTGGTGACGCGGCACACCGTTCGGTCCAGTCGACTTGCGGGCGGTCAGCTTGATGCGAGCCATATCTGGACAAGAGGTTATAGATGAGAAAGGCTAGCAAGAAAAGG
The DNA here is from genome assembly GCA_009763385.1 of Coix lacryma-jobi var. lacryma-jobi. NCBI lineage: Eukaryota > Viridiplantae > Streptophyta > Magnoliopsida > Poales > Poaceae > Coix > Coix lacryma-jobi. Next base: position 99,539,818 of record CM019827.1, read on the forward strand.
TATAGGTACACTATCCCAACGAACTCATTTATTTACTTAAGTGAATATGACATGATGCATGAATCGTTCCTACGGAACAAGGCAATGCAATACTTAACATATATATAGGGCTTAATATATATATATACCATTGTCCTGCTACTAGTGTTGCCAATTAAAGACAAGTTGAGATAAGCAATTTGGACCAAATTAGTCAAGTTTAAATTTTGTTTGGACTCAAAAGAACTTTTGAAGTTTTCGCAAAAGAAACACTGCAACGTTAAAGTGAGATGCTCCGATACCACTCTGTGACGGAACGACCCTAATCCCATGGCCCACGTGTCCCTGTCAACCTCTGACAGCCGAACCCATGTTCCATGTGATTAAGACCTGTTCGCCACCGGGCTACATCAGCGCCCAATGTCCGCAGGATCATCTCACAATTCGGTTACAGCATTGCATACTTTTACAAATAACATCGGAATAATGAGCGGAAGACTTAAATAACATTAGTTTTACAAAACGAGGTTTCAAATGAGGTAAGGAGTACGGTTATTACAAACCAAGTTCTGATAATAGAGATAGACATAGGCAACATAGTGGAGAACAGCAAAGATACTTATAATCACCCAGCCCGAGGGTGTACAACTATTCTTCGGCCTCATCGGCCTCTTCCTGGACGATGGTCATGCAGCAGGGTGCAAGACACATCGGGGACTCTGTCATACCTGCAGCATGGGTAACAAACCCTGAGTACTGGGGTACTCAACAAGACTTACCCGACTAAAGAAAAAGGGAGAAGACTCAGGAATGAGAGGCTTAGGGTAGTCAAGGTAAGGCTTAAGCAAGATCAAGTATTTTGCAGAAAAGCATTTTTTGTAAACCTTATTTTATTTTGAAAGACTCAGTATTCCTCAATTCTTCATCATTCATGATTCATTTTACATTTCAAAACATTCCTAGTTGAGAACCACTCTCCGTTGACAGTCAGTGGACCAAGTCTCCATAACCGAGGAGCAACGTCAATCCGGATAAATAATACTCAGCTGAGGATCCCTATCCACACTGCATATGTAGCACCCAAGCTTGCATATGCCAACTCGTCTACCACGATTCCTCCAAGATTGGGCCCGGTCCTACGCCACCCGGAAGTACAGTACACCACTCCTTTCCAGGTACGACGACCACGTGGGTACATGCTACTTCCGCCATCTCTCCACTCCCAGTGCGCGGTTGTCGGTCCAATAAAGGATTCCTCGGAGCCAGAGCTTTCCGAAGTATGTGAATAGTTACAAGTCTTGACCAGCAGGCCCCCATACGGATGGTCCCTAATTTTCCAGCCAGAACTATACCTTGGTCATATCTCACCCAAGCGTAATAGTCCTGTCAGTTTTTCAACCATGTCCCGGTCGGTGTCAACTGTTGAGTCCCGGACTACAACATGACGGCACCGTACGCTCGGACAACCTCTCCTCGTTATTGACTAGGTACGGATCAGATACCTAGCCAACAGCCGGGGAGTAAGACCAAAATTCCCATAAACATTCCTTAAGTGATCACACTTTTAAAATTGGCATTTTATTGCAAAGTCTAATTCAATAAGCATTGCTAAGCATTTTTCAAATACTTTTGAAAAGCAGGTATCGGGTGTATCAGTGGTCAAGGTGGATAGTGCATCAATTAGGATAGCACACAACTCCTATAAACCTAATGCAATAATTTAACTCAAAAGCATTTAAGGAAATCATTTTATAAAATCAAGGAAAGGGTTAAATGCCCCGGGGCTTGCCTTGGATGGCAAAAAGAGCAGACTCGGGGTAGGTATAGGTGTCGGAGCTCGGGGTCGCCTCGGGAGTTGGTTCGTCAACAGCGGCCTCGACTCTGGTACCTTCTTCGTCAACTATGCGGATGCAATGATGAATGCTCATGAGAATGATGATATGGACTTATGGTGCAAGACAATTCCACTGATTCTAGATTACTTTTAAACAAAGCATAATTGAAATCTAGGTTGAGCATAAGGTAACCATTTCTTTCTTAAGCATTATTGATGTTAGGCCTTATTATAATTATCCTAAGTATTAACCAAACATAGCATCACAAACATCATAGACCAAAGGGTAGGGGTCTATGAACATCAATCAATCCAAAGATCACATCATTAAACACTTATTACCAACCCTAATCCATCTTTTCTATTTTTCTTAATTTATTTAAAAGGTCATTTTATGAAGTTGCTCCAAAAATTACCAAATTAATCACATAAGTTCATTCAGGCATAAACAGATGGCAAAACAAATTTCATAATTTTTGGAGGTCATTAAGGTGCTCAATTAAATCTAGACATTTAATTAACAAAAGGCACTATTCCTTAATTAAAATAAATGCTCAAAAATCAACTTGCTCCAAATGACTTCAAAATTTTACCAGAGGTTTAGCATGTTATAAGAAGGTCACAAAAATTTAACTCAAGATTTTTGGAGTTATAGATCACTCTCCAAAAATACCAAAACCTTCATTTTTCAATTAAAAGGGGAATTTTACATTTTCAAATTTTTGCACAAAACTCAAGTTTCATATTTTTCTAAAATACTACAAAGCATAAAGAGTCTACCACAAAAATTTCAGAATTTTTGGATCAACACAGAAAATCATACAAAAAAGAGAAAACAGAACACTATTCACAACTTAAAAAATAAAAAGAAAAACGGGCACGGCGGCGGGAGCTCGTCGCCGGCGACCATAAACGGGCGGCGCTCGGTACGCCGGCCAAACCAGAGGGTCCGGGGCGAAACCAAACACCTAGGGAGCATAAGGGAGCTCACCGGAGTCGATTGGGCAGCTCGGTGAGGGACGGGGATGGACGGAGCGGTCGGTCGGCGGGAAGCGGCGGACGGCACACGGCGGTGATCGTCGCGCCGGCGGTTCTACGCAAGATAAGCGACCACGAGGGCCGGGTTAGAGTCGCACGGAGTCAAGGAACACGACACGGGGGTCGGTGAGGGATGATCATGGCCGGAGACGGTGAATTTCACGAACCCGAGTTCGCCGGGTTCTTGTCGGAGATGACAACGGCGAGCTACGCCGGGCGATTGAGGGCGGTAGAGGTGAAATTGGATGGTGGGGAAGCGGCACAAGAACACGGCGGAGCTTCTGAGCTAGGTGGTTGAGCACGGGAGGCTCTGGAGTGAGGTGGCGACGGCGGCGGAGCTGAGGAAGAAGCTCGGGCTCCGGCGGCCCATTTATAGCCGCGGCCAGAGGCCGGTAGAGAGCTCGAGGGTGGGTGGATAAGCTCGGGGGACGCGTGCGCTCTCGATTGCGCGCAGGCGGAGGGTCAGGCGTGCAGCCGGGGCCTGGGCGAGACCTCGCCGGCGATGGCCACGCGGCGGCGACGCGCGGAGCACTGTAGGGACCGAGAGCGAGGGTCAGCGCTCGCGTGCGGGCGCGGAGGGAACAGGGAGACAGCTGCGGCAGGATAAGGGTGCGTGGGAAGCTGCCAGGCGAGCTGCAGGAGCAGCGCCGGCGGGGCGCCATGGCCGGGGCCCCCTCTGCACTGCGCCGGCTAGAGGTAGGGGACGAACAGTGCTAGGCCTAGGTTTTGACTTTTGCTGGTTTCTGAAGTTTGCAAATTTCTCCCAAAATTTGAACTGCACAGGAAAAACTCAAAATACCAAAGTTGTTCAGAAAAAAGAGATCTACAACTTTGTCAATATGAACATTTTCAAATTCCAAATATTTTTTGATCTATATTCAAAAACAGAAAAGGGGACACTTTTCAAATTTGATTCAAATCAAAATTACTTTGGATTTCAAACTGAAACTTGAAAATCTTTATATATGAAAGTTGTTCCATTTGTCAAAACCTACAACTTTGCTAATATACACTTTTTCTGAAACTCATTAGTTTTTGAATTAATTTAGAAAACTCAAAAAGGGACAAAAACTGGAGTTTGAATGAATTTGAAATTACTTCAAGTTTTATATAGAAACTTTGAAATTTGTAAATACCAAAGTTGTTCCTCTTGATCAGATTCACAACTTTGCTTTTTGAACCAACTCAAAATTTTGAATTTTGGAAAAGTTATCAAAAAAGGGATAAATCCAGGATTTTGGAAATTAGGGTTTTGCAAAAGGAAAATCAAATCAAATCTGATTTTTGAACTTTGATTAATGCAACAAACATCAGGGCACCAAATTTGAACAAGAATTACATAGAACTAGGCACAGAGGTGAAATTACCATTTTGCCCTTATAGAGAGAATTGGGCTTTTAGGGTTTTTGAAAAGGGATTGCTACACAAGTACTAAGCAAACATAAATGCAAGGCAAGGATGATTAATGACTAATGATGATGACATGTCAGGTTAATTACATTTAAACACCAGGGGTGTTACACAAACCGACAGGTTCCATGATTTAACGATTTCTTTCTTCTCCTTGTCAATTACAGGTCAAATGGACTGGCACGCCCGCAGTCGATTCTGCTGAGAATCGGCACCACCGTTTGCTGAAGGTCCAGGAGGTCAGGACTCGCTCCGTACCCCTCTGACGACCGTACGCCCGAGTGTGTTGGCGCACCCCGACCGAGATTTTGAGTCAACAAGATCAGATCCGCATATACAAATTAGCCAAATAGCTTAACTTAAGGTTTGAGTGCTTCTCATACCAATGGTTCGTTAGTCAGGGATCCCTTGATTCGCATGGTCAAACATTCAAATACGCTGTTCTGCAAGCGTACCATACCGATGTAAAAATAAACACACATAACTCACATCCTCAAGCAAGGAAAACAGACGAGAGCAAGACACATCACCTTGTGGAAGTCCCCAATGACTTGTGCAGCGATGTCCTCCTCAAACGAGCACTCGTGAACCTTGCCGATGGTTGGGAATGACAGGTTGGCGGCCGACCCGGGTGGCCGCAACCACATGTCCCCGTTGCCACCCCCTCCGTCAGAGTCGTCATCCGACATCTGCGACACCAAGCGAGTCAAAGTCGTCCTCCGCTGCATCCCAAATGCCGGACCCAAAAGAGGAGGGGGCGAGGTGGCCAGTTGCTCCTCAGATCCCTAGTTGTCATCTAGCTGAATCTAGATCTCCAATCTTTGCATAAGCAGAGACCATAGCTGTCCACGAAACCACATCCTTCCGATCCATTAGATCAAAAAGTGAACGTGTAGACTCAACATTGCCACTTGTTGCATACCCTGAGATCATGAGATTCCAGGAAATGGCATCCCTGATTGGCATCCTATCAAACACAGCACGTGCCGACACCATGTCCCCCACCCTCATGAATGCAGCGACAACAGTGTTCCAGGAGACAACGTTCCTCTTCGGCATCGCCTCGAACAACTCCATGGCCCCTGTTGCGTCTCCGCTCGACATGTACACACCGACAATGGAGCTCCACGAAACCACGTCCCTATCAGTCATTCCATCGAACAACTTGCGAGTGACACTAACAGATAAGGAGTATGCAAAGGTCGCTGCATTTGTAGTACACATTTGCATTTGTAGTACACGTTCAGGAGAGCATTCTGCACGACCACAGCGGACCCGAACCCACACCTCACAATTTGTCCATGGACACAGCGGCAGCCGCCTCAGTGATTCACGCGCGAAGCAGGAAGGTGAGGGTGAACTCGTTGGGGAACACCCCTGCGGCACGCATCGCGGCGTAGGCCGCGAATGCGTTCCGCGCGGAGCAGTTTCGGTCGCCGCTGCCGCCGCCACAACACCCGACGAGGTGCTCGATGAGGGTGATGTGCGCTACAGTGGATGCGCCGGCGCCGGCAGCGCGAAGGATCGTCGCGGCGGCGGCCTGGCGCGGGGACGGAGAACGCGGAGGAGACGAGGGCCAGGAGGAGCCGTGGGTCTGTAACAGGTGTCGCGGGGACTTGAGGCCAGGCGACGTGGGGCACAGGGTGAGACGCATCGATGGCGTCCCCTTCGTGCAGTTGCGCCGGCGTTGCAGGCTCCACCCGGATGTCGCGCCTCGCCGCCTCCACCACCGTTGGGACGCTACGCCACCCACCCGCAGTGGAACTCGTGGGGGGGGGGGGGGGGCGGCGTCCGGGCGGCAGGGGGCGGCGCCTGAACGACCGGGGGAGGGGAGCTCGTAGGGGCAACACCCTAGCGGTAGGGCGGCGAGCGTTGGGGCGGCGGCGCCTGGTCGGTCGGGGCAGGGGAGTTCATGGGGTGGGCGGGCGGGCGGGCGGGTAGGAGAGGGTAGCAAGGTGGGGGCGATGACCGGGCAGAGGGAAGGCCGAGCGGTAGAGGGCGGCGAGGCGGTGGTGGCGTCCGGGCGGAGGGAAGTGGAAGCGGGCGGTCATGGCCTCGCGATGGTTTCGCCGGAGCCGGGCGTCGCGTGAAGGTAGGGTGTTGCGAAGAGGAGCCAGGCGGGGCGATGAAGCGAAGCGATTAGGGATAATCAGACGATGTCATTTGACTCCTTTTAGGAGTAGAGATAGAGATGGGCATGTTCGCTTAAACTTATGTGTGAGAGAATAAGTCATAGTACAACTAAAATGTTTGAATAAATTAGGCTAGTTGGCAGGAGCTTTGACTCCTGATTAAGAATGAAATGAAAAGTTTATACACAAGAGAAATAAAGTAAGAGGGTATTTAGTTGGAGGGTGAAATTTTTTTTGGGTGTCACCACTACTACACGTTTGATTTACCGAGACACCACACTGTGCAAGTCCGAGGCGGGCACTAGAAGGCAACCGCCTCGAGGGAAACTGCCTCGATTAATTTGGCATTAACCGAGGCGGTTGCCTTCCAGTGCCCACCTCGGTTAATATATTAACTGAGGCGGTTCCCTTAAAGCGGCTGCCTCGGTTAATTGGTATTAACCGAGACGGTCATTTTTTATTTGCCCGCCTCGGTTATTCTGTGACTATAAATGCACAGTGCCGCCACCCCCACCTTCCCCTTCCTCACGACTTCTCCACCATTGTTGACGGGTTTTGAGGTCCCAAACCCTCAAAAATATCTATTTTTGGTGGGGAAGTTTTACAGTTTAATTGTGTCAAATTGTTGACCGCTGGTGATTATATGTTTGACTCTAAACCTCTCTTTTGCTCTTGTCTTCTTAGATTTCGGTGCTCTCTAGATCTAGATCTAGATCTAATTTTCTTTAATCTGCTTTCTGTATGTCTTTTGCTATAGGTTTTGCTTGCATACATGAAGAGGTCAGAGTGGATGTACCGGTCATCAAGATTAGATCTGTCATACATAGGCCATGTTAAAAAGTTTATTGCCACTGCTCAGAAACATAGTCAAAGTGTGAATCCACAAGGACGACGCATCATTTGTCCGTTTTCAAAATGCAAGAACCTTTTGTTGCATGAAGACAGTGTTGTGCAGTCTCATTTGATCAGGTATGGTTTTGTTCCAGATTACACAGTCTGGAGGTTTCACGGTGAAACAAATGTTAGTATCACTGTATCCGGAGAGAGCTCGTCAATGACGATGATGGTGAATGCAAACCACGATGGAGGAGACCAAGAACCGCCAGCTACCGGTGATAATATTCATGATTACCTCACCATGGATGATTTATTGCAAGACATGGCCGATGGCGGGGATGATGCAGATGATGGTGAAAGGGCTCGTGTGATGGAGCCTGAGGATGTTGAGCTTTTTGAGAAAATTGCTAACAACCTCGATGAGGACGACATTCTGTTTGGGAGCCCTAGGTGGCTTGAGAATTTTAGAGAGATGAAACAGGCGGCAATTGATCCGCTATATGAGAACTGTCTGAAGTAGTGGACGGCGTTGCGTTTTAACCTCTAGATGCTCATGTTGAAGGCTCGACATGGCTGGTCAAACACTAGCTTAAATGAGTGTGTCGATAACACCGCCGCCTCCGAAGAATCCTCGTGGAGAGGAAGATGATGATCTGATTATGATCCGATGGGTGAAGTACAAGGACCAAATCGGGAAGCACTACAGCACTCCCCGAATGACAATGTTGAACAAACAAGGCTAGATGTATGTACTTGTTACAGAACCAACCAATTTATAAGAGCACAAGTGCGAAAACCTCTGCTGAAGCAGCTGAATTAGCACACTTGAGCCCATATAAACTCAGTAGTCCGTGAAATCCTAAGGGATTTCAAACCTTTGAACATCTCAACCAAGATCGCATGGTCAAGAAAATACAAATCATGTCCATGGAGCTTTGCAGCGGAAATAAAATTATAATAGAGTTCACAAATAAAATACAAGTTGAAATACTTTGAAACAACATAGCTTTGAAATGAATACCATAACATAAGTTGAAATACTTTGCTAGCTTGAGTGACATCCTCCAACAACAGCATAAAGAGAAGAAGTAGGGAACTGCCGAGCCCACCGACACTGGTCATCACCTTTCGGCAAACCTAACCTTCACCTGCAACAAGGTGGGATAAACCCTGAGTACTCGAATGTACTCAGCTAGACTTACCCGTCGTAAACCAAAAATAAAGTGATAAGGAGTATGCAAGGCTGATATAAATAGTGGAGCTGGCTAACTTTATTTGCAAAAGGAGCTTAAGTTAAAGGGTTCATCATTTAATTATATGAGTAGTCATCTTTTATCATATTCCTTAAACTCTAGGTTTTGCACCTAAACTAGAGCACTCACTTGAATCTAGCAAACAATAATATAATACCACATCAGGTTTGCTTATCAATATTTTAGTTGAACCATCAAATGTCACATGGAGTTGTATCGTGGTGAAGCTCGACATAGTTTCCCCTAACCAGGGGAGACAGCGACTCGAATCGAATTACAAACCAGCTGGCGAGAAACCTTTAATACAAACCCACACTTCCCCCGTCAGATCCATGCATTGGGTCACCGCTCGATACTGTTCGTGGTGGTAATCGTCGCGGTTCAAGCACGGACCGCCCAATTGGAACCTGACGATGGCCACGCAAGGCAGATCACATTTCCATACTAAAGGGCACGACACGGGTTGATTCCATCCCGAACAACGTCTAACTGGCTTCGGGGTCGGCGATTACGGCACCGACAACCCTAAGTAAAAGGGCGCTTTCAAAAAATGAACGAGGGCCAACATCGATACAAACCTACACGATCCAACGAACGAGCTGCCCCCACATTTCCGAACTTGGTGCCTTGCCTTCCAGTTGACCGTATTTTATTACTATTCAGGTTCTTTTCCACGATAGCAAATATAGCCAACCGTGATCCGGTAATTACCCGCCAGGGGTATTACGGGAACATCCTTTCTTTACTACTTTATTAAGCAGGCTAAGCAATTCTACATATAAAGAAGTAACAAGATAACAAGGCAGGTGTAGCAATAATCAAGGGAAGGTAATGCAGCAAGTAGGATTCAATCAACTCCTATACTTAATGCATCACAAAATAAAATACTCAATTAAATTAATTGTAGATACTGGGAGACTTAGAATGCTCCGGGGCTTGCCTGGAAACCAACACTAGGTTAGTGTTTGTTAGGTGATACTCGCTTTGCGAGCATCTCCATTTTAGCACTTGCTTAACTCCGCATCTTCGGGATAATCCACCAAACACCGTCTTCGGGTTTAGCCTCATCATGATGTCCTTCACGATGTATCTACCATTACCTAAATGAGATATGCAATGCAAGCGTATGAATGCAAGGAAAATGCTTATGAAGCAAACACAAACATTACTAATTACTTTACATAAGCAATCAGGATAACTACTAAAAAAAGACATAGTTCTAACACACAACATAGCATAAACACTTCAGCATGCTAGGCACTCATGGTGGCTAATTATAACAATCTATCAAGACTATGTTACACACATCACACAATGGAACACATGTATGCGCATACAACTCCTATATTAGTTAAGCATGTCAACCATCATTATTTAATATATTTATATAATACATCAGGTTAATTAATTTAATAACATGATATGCACAAACTAAACATTATCATGTCATGACATAGCATCAAAGATCGTATTATCAACATTAAGCTATAGCAATCAAGTTTGGTTCATTTAGACAGTTTGGACAGCAACACAACATGTACCTAAACATACATAACTAGAGCTACACACATCTAACAAGGTAATCCTAGACTTCCTGGAAAGCTAATGAAATTACCTAAAACTTTGCTATTATCACTTAAGCATGATTCAGCCACTAAACAGACCAAACATAACACGCAAACACTTCTATCTAAACTTTGGACAGAATATTATATTCATCTTCAAACAACCATAACTGGAGATCTAAAGAACCAAAAGACTTAACATAAGACTTATTAGAAAGCTTATTAAGTTTTCTACAACTTATTTATAATCATCTCAATATGATTAAACAGTTATCAAGGCTAACCAAATCAAGCAAGTAAATCTATCCAGACTAGGACAGATTCTGACTTCTAATTTTAAACAAATGTAACACAGTCAATCATTCAAACATATACATTTTCATTTATCACCATGCTTTTATTAATTAAATAACTAACAAACCTAGGCATTATTTTTAAGTGGTGTTGCAAACATATAATTTGGAGCTCATATTTTTACTGATGATAGATAATGCCAAATTATGACTGTTGTTATTATAATTTATTTATTAAAAACATGGCAAGTTTTATTCACAAAAATGCATGCGAGAGCAACAAAATTCTATAAATCATATTTCCTGTAAACTCATAGCCATGATAAAATTACCTAAGCCACAACAATATCATAGGAAGGCAGCGGAGCTACCTTTTCTATTTTTACATGCAAATATTTATAACAAATCATTTTAATCCATTTAATAAGCTGAAAGAAAAATAAATTCATAACTAATTCACACGTGCACCAAAAATTCTGAACTTTTTATCACAGCAGACATATCACATGAACAGTCTACCATAAACATTTCACAGCTATCTAAGTAATAAAACAACAGATATCATTTTCTCCCTATTTAACACAAATAAATCACTACAGTAGAAACTATCAACTAACACACATCATTTTATACATTCACTGGACAGAGCTATTCGCAAGGATTCCAAAAAGTTCTCACTCATAATTTTTTGACATTCCTACGATTTACTACGTATTTTACAACTTTCAACCATATATGCTATTTAAAGGAAAATGAAAACAGAAAATCCTTTTTGCATCGGGAACCCTAGAATCTGCAGAAAACGTTAAAGAACCAATTAGTAAACACTTGTGTCATGCCATTTATACAAAGTGAAACAAGAAAGAGTTTCAGCTTTACTAGGTGTCCCTAATGGGGATGGCCGGCTCCGGGAAGATGGAGACCGCCTAGGGTTGGGGCTGGCCTGGCTTGCTGTGTGCGGTCTGCTGTGGCTGCCTCTGCTCCTGCTCTCGGTTACCAGGGATGGGCGCGCGCCTGAAGAGGCCGCGGTTCTGCGCGGTCACGATCAGGAAGGCGCGAAGAAAAGGGAGGAGAGGGGAGGAGGTGCGGTGCAGGGAGGATGGAAGAGGAGGAGCGCCTGCTGTTCTAGCTCTCTGGTGCTGCCAAGAAGGAGAGGAGGAGAGGCCACAGATAGGGAGAAGGGAGAAGGGAGAAGGGAGAGGCTCGGCTATGGAGGGCTTCGTGCTGCTGGTTTCCTTCTGCTGTAAGAAAGACTGAGTGGAGGGAGAGAGGGCAGAGAACCGAGGGAAAGGAGAGACCGGCCTCGGTCTTTTGCGTGGGCGAGGGGAAAGTCGCGGCAGAGGGCACCGCCCCTCTGCGCCAATCGGAGGAGGCGCGGGCAGACGCGGCCTCGGGACGCGGGCGCGACCTCGGGAAAAATACCCGTGAAATTTTTCCCCTAATTTCTTTTCCAAATAGGCAGGTTTCTAGAAACTTTTGGTCAAGATCAAAAATTCCAAATACTAATCAAATGGACTCTGATTCTGACGAAACTAATTTTGTTGTCGTTGTCTCGACGAGTACTCTGACTTTCTTTAAAGGCGCTCAGTCAAATTCCGAATCTTTTGTCCGGTAACCATCGTCGACGGCAGCTTCACGTTGACCGAAATTCCAATTTTTGCAGTCCAGACTTAGCCGATTTCCGGATCCTGAATTCAGCGATGTATTCCATATTGCGAGCTCATTTTTACTATTTTCGGCACCGATCCAGGTCTTGATCATAAAACGGAATTTGTTCATCTCGATCTGTACTACAACTTTCATTTAAGACGCACTGTCATGCGAGCAATTGAAGAGGTCGTTCAACGCTGGTCAAAGCAGTCACCCGATAGCGTCCGGATTACGGTCTCTCGTCGGTCGGGATATTTTCTGTTCATCTGCTCAACACAGAACTTGCATAACTTTTATTCATGAGTCCATATAGAGTTGATTGGGCATAATTGCAAGACTTGGTTGAACTCAACTGATCTTCTTCAATTAATTCGTGATTATAGGAAAAGTTCTAACTCGTCATTTCATGTGACTTTTTGATTCCAAACTTCGTAAAACTTTTCTACCAGCCACTATAGACAGGAACTGAGGTGAGGGACACGGAAAATCATGTTTAGCAGTAATCATGAATATTCTGGAATTGGGCAATCAATATTAACCGACTCTTATTAATTATTTCCTGAATAATTCAAACGGAGGCTCTGTTTCCAGGATTGATTCCAAAACTTCGATCATCGCTGACAATACCAGAAATTATCTCTCGACCATCACCTGATAGACCATGTCTGTGTTCAAACTGACTGTTCAACTAGCGATGAACACCTGGGGTGTTACAACCCTCCCCCTTGAAAAAACCTCGTCCCGAGATTCCGGACGAAAGACTTTTCAAGTGAAGGGAAACATATCACTTATCCTCAGTGGCTATCAAACGTTCAAGATACCGTCTTCTGAGCAGAACAGAAACTGTTAGGGAAAAGAACAACTTTCTGATTTTTGATGTCGTTTTCTATTTACTCTTATCTGAAGAATTTTCCTTCACTGATTTCCATCGAGCATTGAGATGTACTCAACATACTTTTGATAAGTTGACAGGGATACCAAAAATTATACTGTTACTTTGGAAGGAATCCAAGATAATATTACCAAAAATACTCGATCTTCGTCTAGTTAATATTATTACAAATCAACTGCCTTCAAGACTGGGAGGAACTGGCTGACGAACAACCATTGTGTACACCATTGGTGAATGTACGTTCTAGCATATAGCAGTCGATGGAAAGCTACATAAAGTTCCATGTGTGTAGTTCTCTTTGTCTGATGATATCACTGTATTATCTGAGTCTGTTAAGAGAGCGGTGAATGTGATAGCTGAATCAATCAATTCCACTCTTTCGCTGATCCTTCTTTACATGAATTCTCATCTCCAAACAACGACGAACACTTAGGTTGAATTTGATGCAACCTCTTGGGTAAAATATCTACTACTGAATTTCTGTCCTACTAAGCAGATCAATATCATTCTTCTTCATGATGTAGTTGTAATTTAGCCGAACTACTTATTCAACTATCTTGATTACAAAGTACCCTTCTCACAATCACTTAGTAACGCAGGGACATAATCTGAAATCTATTGTTTGACACTTCACTCTGTCATCAATTTGCACTTCTTAGAAGCTGCTTTTTGTAAAATACCTTGACTGCTCAATAATAAGGGACTGATTCTGAGCGTCCTTTCTAGCTTCATCCAATACCATATGGAATAATTCTTCCCATAGCACTCCGATGTATTACCAGATAGTCCTTACTTGATGTATATTTCTGTCGGAGTTACTAGACGGGTGTACTGTTATGTATTGCCATTCAATTTTTTTATTTTTTATTTCCAAGATAAAGTTGGCCTCAGACGACAGAAACTGGGATGTACGAGTGCCACAAACAACATCAGTTGGTTTACCGACTTCTGATATAACACTGTTCTGTGAGACATAGCCTTCATATCTACCAAAGAGTTATTTCTGAATTGGATATTAGCCTTTCCATGGATGAAACCAATCAGCTGTCTCTCAACACTAAAAAGCTCCAAGGTTTCAGCTTTTACTACAAGCAATGTTGAATATCAATGCACACAGTCACCATCAAAGTCAACATGTAATCAGGTACCACTGAGAAGATTGGGTTGACTACAAGAACATCATGATAGAAAACTTCTGGATTTAGGTACCTGGTTCAATAACACACCACTTCTGTTGTTCACTCTTCAGCTGATACTTGTCCACCTCAAGTTTGTTGTGCCACTTTACTTCACTACGACCATATATATATATTGCTCCATCATTGTTGTCAGAGTCCTTTGTCTACCACCTCTTGCAGCCTGTTACAACTTTCATTACTGACTGATTCTGGAAAGGTCATCCTCTTTGCCACTTCAGAAAGAAAAACTGCCACATTTGATCTGACATAAAGATTTCTTTGAAGGAATATAGAAGATAACAAGGAGAATGCTTCAGGAAAGATAACACATTGGCATAGTTTCCATAATGAATCTTGACTAGAACCACGATACCAGCACGTGCCGAGCAGCACAATCTTGTGTCGGCCGCCACAGGAGGCTTTCGGTTTCGTCGCGGCACCATTAGTTCATAATCAAGACACCATTATCGAATACACAACCGATGAGAAATCCAACATGATGCAGATAAATCTTGCACTGATAGGCATCACATGCAAGGCATAAGCTACCAAATCAAGGATGATCACAAGGTTCGGGAATCAACAAGGATAAGATTTCCAGGACAAAACATGGCACAAGACAATAAGGATACGCCTTGTGCACATCAAGGTCATGACAAGATGAAAGATTACACGAACTTGATTTGGCCAAGCGGCAATAAAAGGGCAACCGAGGGGATACAACAAGGATTTGGGCATGGTCTCCACAACTGGGCAAGGCAAACTACGGTCAAGAACTGGTGTTAGCAGAAACTTAACTTGGCTGGTCAAACCAACAAGGGCCTTCGCAACAAGAGGTACAAAAGATCCATGGCTTGGGAAACACTTAAAAGGGGCCAAGCTTGGGTCCACAGGTTAAGCAAAGGCATGGCTACACAAACAAGCATAGACATACCATAGTTTGGAACTAGCATTTAGGAAGCTTAACTTGGGCTAGTTGGTCTAACCAAGGGCATGGACAGGCATAGGTACAGGTCTTTGGCACAAGCATTCTAAACCATCACAACTGGACACACAAACACAGGCCTTCAAGCAACAAGGGTTCTACTAAAGGCATCTCAGACGGTCAAGAGGGCTTGCTCAACAAAGGCTTAACAACCACTCATGTACTCACCGAGGACAAAGGGTCGTCTAACCAGGGTACCACTTGGATACAACACATCTACACACATATCCTAAGAAGCATAGGAAGACACAAACAAACAACTTAAGCAACCAACACAAATTACCAAGCTCAAACCAACTAAGCATCTATCCAAAGCACACAAACACACATAGACATGCAAAACATGGTACATAGATGTTGCCATTATTTTATTCTTGTTTACTAAATTGAAACATGACTCTTTATCTAAAAGCAAACATATCACGCAAACTAAGGCATTACAGTTTGTTAACTATAAGAAGTTCACAACTTAAAGCTAACAACTCATTTAGTTTAAGAAACTAACAACAAGCAACAAGCTCATGATAGATTATATTCCAAAAAGGAATAAGGAGACATAAGGTAACAACGACTAACAAGCAGCATGCAACAACATAACTTTTGGGTACAACCAAGCATAACAACAGTTTGAAAACATTCAAAACATGCTATAAAAGCTAAGATTGCAGCCCATTTAAATTGTTTGCAAGTATTTAGTTCTCACAAGCATATGACTAGTAAAGATTAAAACTAGATTAAAGAACAATTATAAAGCATGGTGCACATAAAAACATAATTCTAGGCATAACCATGCATACAACAGTTTATATACATCTTAAACATGTTAGAGAAGTTCATCGTTTACCCAAATTAAATTCTTTACATGCACTTATTAATTTCCTTAGGTGAAGCATCCCAAGACAAAACTAACTCAAACATTAAATTACAAACTTTAGCATAGTTTTGCCACACAAGTCATTTAGTTACAACCAGGCATCTCAACATAGGGGAAAAACTTAGCCATTAGAAACTTATTGTCTACTACTATTCTAGCAAACATTATATAGAGCAAGACAATCACTCAACCTGATGAACTAGTAGGGTCAACCACACAAACATCATACAGGGTATTTACTTCTGCCCTATAACAAGAAATCACTTATCTAGCTATCATGGAAGCATCCCTAGAAACATTTGCACTCTACCAACCATCAAGAACAAGACCACATTAATTCTAGTTCAGAGGAACACACGACATCAAACAGAACATTTATTTCTAACTTTTACAAGCAATCTAGCACATCATGTTGAAGCACTAGTTCACGACAAACTTCACCATTACAGGAATAAAGGTGGGGGAAGCATTTTTTTTTGCACAAACGACCATTCATGTTTTATCGTTACATTAGTCACACTTGACAACAAGTTGTTCATTATTAGAATAAAGGCAAGAAAAACATGTTCATGATCAAGCACAACAAGATGGATGCTCGTCCTATACGTCCTCACAAATTGCCAGCCTGAGGCGGCAATCACGTTCTAGGTCGGTGGCATAACACGCACTCTCGGTATAACTAATCGTCAATTATACATACGCATTCGAGGTTAGCGTACCTGCAGAAAATCTCATTTCAGCCCATTCCCACAACAAATATAAATATCATGCATTACTGAATTTAAATCTAGATACTATCTTAGGTGCATACCCAGTACACACGTAAGTAGTATATGCACCCATCAGAATAATATTACTTCCGCAATTAAATACCTTCACCCGCATTCGTGTGCTTACGAGTACAGGTTCCAGTACCAAACTAGCTCTCCCCTGGACCAACGGTTGTTTGGTCATGCTCTCACAACTCATACTTACCGGAGCGTAGGTGTGACGTTGCATAAAATAAATTCAACTACCCCACATATATGAGTACATCATATGTGAGGGCTACCTCCAACATTAGACCACATGGTAGCATAGTGTGGTCATCTATACGTACCTTTTGAGTCGACGTGTCGTTGCAAGAAAGTAAAACTCCCAAAGTTAGTATTACTTAGCTAAGCCACCTGAAAGTCCTAATTGGGCATAACTGGAGGTTGTCGCTAGCACATACTTTTATAAATTAGGTTTTGACAAACTTGCCTACTCGCTAAATATTTTTAGATAAAATAGGCTTTTCAAATGAAAACTTTGTTTTAAAACCATGCACATGATAGTATTATACTTAACCTTGCTCCGATACCAGCTATGACAGAACCGACCAATTTATAAGAGCACAAGTGCGAAAACCTTTGCTGAAGCAGCTGAATTAGCACACTTGAGCCCATATAAACCCGGTAGTCCGTGAAATCCTAAGGGATTTCAAACATTTCAACATCTCAACCAAGATCGCATGGTCAAGTAAATACAAATCATGTCCACGGAGCTTTGCAGCTTAAATAAAATTACAATAGAGTTCACAAATAAAATACAAGTTGAAATACTTTGAAATAACATAGCTTTGAAATGAATACCATAACATAAGTTGAAATACTTTCCTAGCTTGACTGACATCCTCCAACAACAGCATAAAGAGAAGAAGTAGGGAACTGTCGAGCCCACCGGCACTGGCCATCACCTTTCGGCAAACCTAACCTTCACCTGCAACAAGGTGGGATAAAACCTGAGTACTCGAATGTACTCAGCTAGACTCACCTGTCATAAACCAAAAATAAAGTGACACCAAGGAGTATGCAAGGCTGATATAAATAATGGAGTTGGCTAACTTTATTTGCAAAAGGAGCTTAAGTTAAAGGGTTCATCATTTAATTATATGAGCAATCATCTTTTATCCTATTCCTTAAACTCTAGGTTTTGCACCTGCACTAGAGCACTCACTTGAATCTAGCAAACAATAATATAATACCATATCAGGTTTGCTTATCAATATTTTAGTTGAACCATCAAATGTCACATGGAGTTGTATCATGGTGAAGCTCGACATAGTTTCCCACTAACCTGGGGAGACGGCGACTCGAATCGAATTACAAACCAGCTGGCGAGAAACCTTTAATACAAACCCACACTTCCTCCGTCGGGTCCATGCATTGGGTCACCGTTCGATACTGTTCGTGGTGGTAATCGTCGCGGTTCAAGCACGGGCCGCCCAATTGGAACTTGGCGATGACCACGCGAGGGAGATCGCATTTACATACTAGAGGGCACGACACGGGTTGATTCCGGCCCAAATAGCGTCTAACCGGCTTCGGGGTCGGCGATTACGGCACCGACAACCCTAAGTAAAAGGACGCTTTCAAAAATGAATGAGGGCCAACATCGATACAAACCTACATGATCCAACGGACGAGCTGCCCCCAAGTTTCTGAACTTGGTGCCTTGCCTTCCAGTTGACCGTATTTCATTACTACTCAGGTTCTTTTCCACGATAGCAAATATAGTCAACCGTGATCCGGTAATTACCCGCAAGGGGTATTACGGGAACATCCTTTCTTTACTACTTTATTAAGTAGGATAAGCAATTCTACATATAAAGAAGTAACAGGATAACAAGGCAGGTGTAGCAATAATCAAGGGAAGGTAATGCAACAAGTAGGATTCAATCAACTCCTATACTTAATACATCACAAAATAAAATACTCAATTAAATTAATTGTAAATACTGGGAGACTTAGAATGCTCCGGGGCTTGCCTGGGAACCAACACTAGGTTAGTGTTTGTTAGGTGATACTCGCTTGGCGAGCATCTCCGTTGTAGCACTTGCTTAACTCCGCATCTTCGGGATAATCCACCAAACACCGTCTTCGGGTTTAGCCTCATCATCACGTCCTTCACGATGTATCTGCCGTTACCTAAATGAGATGCGCAATGCAAGCGTATGAATGCAAGAAAAATGCTTATGAAGCAAACACAAACATTAATAATTACTTTACATAAGCAATCAGGATAACTACTAAAAGAAGACATAGTTCTAACACACAACATAGCATAAACACTTCGGCATGCTATACGTATAATGAGGTGCGACACACGTTCATTAGGCACTCATGGTGGCTAATTATAACAATCTATCAAGACTATGTTACACACATCACGCAATGGAACACATGTATGCAGGAACAACGTACTCCAATATTAGTTAAGCATGTCAACCATCATTATTTAATATATTTATATAATACATCAGGTTAATTAATTTAATAACATGATATGCACAAACTAAACATTATCAAGTCATGACATAGCATCAAAGATCATATAATCAACATTAAGCTATAGCAATCAAGTTTGGTTCATTTAGACAGTTTGGACAGCAACACAACATGTACGTAAACAGACATAACTAGAGCTACACACATCTAACAAGGTAATCCTAGACTTCCTGGAAAGCTAATAAAATTAGCTAAAACTTTGCTATTATCACTTAAGCATGATTCAACCACTAAAAATACCTAACATAACAGGCAAACACTTCTGTCCAAACTTTGGACAAAATATTACATTCATTTTCAAACAGCCATAACTGGAGATTTAAAGCACCAAAAGACTTGAAATAAGACTTATTAGAAAGATTCTTAAGTTTTCTACAACTTATTTATAATCATCTCAATATGATTAAGCAGTTATCAAGGCTAACCAAATTAAACAAGTAAATCTATCCAGACTTGGACAGATTTTGACTTCTAATTTTAAACAAATGTAACACAAGTTCTAAACCACCAAAAATAGTGATCCAAGACAATTCAAAAAGCTTATGAAAAGCACTACAACTCTTATATTAACACGAAGACATGATTAATAACTTAAATAAGCCAAGCGATTCATTCTTTCAGATCTGTCCAAAAAGTATGCAAAAGGTGACAGCCAACTTACAAAAACTATAACTCCTAAACCACTTGGCCTAAAATCATAAAATTTTAGGACAAACAAGATAAAGAAGTTATCTACAACTTTTATATAGAACACATCTACAGAAAATATCATTTTTTTTACGAACTAATCACCACTACAGAAACTATGCATGCAGCAATTTCAGCATATTAACAAATCATTTCATTACTTGTTTAGTTAATCATTTGAGCACACATATAAGATGTTAAAATACTTCTAACAGTCATAATCATGAACAGTTATAATCATGAGCATACAATAATCATCTCAGATTAATATACAACACAGTCAACCATTCAAACATATACATTTTCATTTATCACCATGCTTTTATTAATTAAATAACTAACAAACCTAAGCATTATTTTTAAGTGGTGTTGCAAACATATAATTTGGGGCTCATATTTTTACTGATGATAGATAATGCCAAATTATGACTGCTGTAAAAAATATTACATGCTCAGGTGTTATAATTTATTTATTAAAAACAGGGCAAGTTTTATTCACAAAAATGCATGTGAGAGCAACAAAATTCTATAAATCATATTTTCTGTAAACTCATGGCCATGATAAAATTACCTAAGCTACAACAACATCATAGGAAGGCAGCGGAGCTACCTTTTATATTTTTACATGCAAATATTTATCACAAATCATTTTAATTCATTTAATGAGCTGAAAGAAAAATAAATTCATAACTAATTCATAATTGCACCAAAAATTCTGAACTTTTTATCACAGCAAACATATCACATGAACAGTCTACCATAAAAATTTCATAGCTATCTAAGCAATAAAACAACAGATATCATTTTCTTTCTATTTAACACAAATAAATCACTACAGCAGAAACTATCAACTAACACACATCATTTTATACATTCACTGGACAGAGCTATTCGCAAGGATTCCAAAAAGTCCTCACTCGTAATTTTTCGACATTCCTACAATTTACTACGTATTTTACAACTTTCAATCATATATGCTATTTAAAGGAAAACGAAAACAGAAAATCCTTTTTGCATCGGGAACCTAGAATCTGCAGAAAACGTTAAAGAACCAATTAGTAAACACTTGTGCCATGCCATTTATGCAAAGTGAAACAAGAAAGAGTTTCAGCTTTACTAGGTGTCCCTTCTTCATTTTCACGGGAGAATCCACGGGAACGGAAGGGATGGCCGGCTCTAGGAAGATGGAGACCACCTAGGGTTGGGCTGGCCTGGCCTGCTGTGTGCGGTCTGTTGTGGCTGCCTCTGCTCCTGCTCTCGGTGACCAGCGAAGGGCGCGCGCCTGAAGAGGTCGCGGTTCTGCGCAGTCACGGTCAGGAAGGCGCGAAGAAAAGGGAGGAGAGGGGAGGAGGTGCGGTGCAGGGAGGATGGAAGAGGAGGAGCACCTGCTGCTCTAGCTCTCTGGTGCTGCCAAGAAGGAGAGGAGGAGAGGCCATGGAGAGGGAGAAGGGAGAGGCTCGGCTATAGAGGGCTTCGTGCTGCTGGTTTCCTTCTGCTGTAAGAAAGACTGAGTGGAGGGAGAGAGGGCAGAGAACCGAGGGAAATGAGAGACCAACCTCGGTCTTTTGTGTGGGCGAGGGGAAAGTTGCGGCAGAGGGCACCGCCCCTCTGCGCCAACCGGAGGAGGCGCAGGCAGACGCGGCCTCGGGACGCGGGCACGACCTCGGGAAAAATCCCCGTGAAATTTTTCCCCCAATTTCTTTTTCCAAATTGGCAGGTTTCCGGAAACTTTTGGTCAAGATCAAAAATTCCAAATACCGATCAAACGGACTCTGATTCTGACGAAACTAATTTTGTTATCGTCGTCTCGACGAGTACTCCGACTTTCGTTAAAGGCACTTAGTCAAATTCCGAATCTTTTGACCGGTAACGATTGTCGACGGCAGCTTCGCGGTGACCGAAATTCCAATTTTCGCAGTCCAGACTTAGCCGATTTCTGGAACCTGAATTCAGCGCTGTATTCCATATTGCGAGCTCATTTTTACTATTTTCGGCACCGATCCAGGTCTTGATCATAAAACAGAATTTGTTCATCTCGATCTGCACTACAACTTTCATTTAGGGTGCACTGTCATGCGAGCACTTGAAGAGGTCATTCAACGCTGGTCAAAGCAGTCACCCGATAGGGTCCGAATTACGGTCTCTCGTCGGTCGGGATATTTTCTGTTCATCTGCTCAACACAGAACTTGCATAAATTTTATTCGTGAGTCCATATAGAGTTGATTGGGCATAATTGCAAGACTTGGTTGAACTCAACTGATCTTCTTCAATTAATTCGTGATTATAGGAAAAGTTCTAACTCGTCATTTCATGTGACTTTTTGATTCTAAACTTCGCAAAACTTTTCTACCAGCCACTATAGACAGGAATTGAGGTGAGGGACACAGAAAAGTCATGTTCAGGAGTAATCATGAATATTCTGGAATTGGGCAATCAATATTAACTGACCCTTATTAATTATTTCCTGAATAATTCAAACAGAGGCTCTGTTTCCAGGATTGATTCCAAAACTTCGGTCATCGCTGACAATACGATAAATTATCTCTCGACCATCACCTGATAGACCATGTCTGTGTTCAAACTGACTGTTCAA
The DNA here is from genome assembly GCA_009763385.1 of Coix lacryma-jobi var. lacryma-jobi. NCBI lineage: Eukaryota > Viridiplantae > Streptophyta > Magnoliopsida > Poales > Poaceae > Coix > Coix lacryma-jobi. The sequence continues at coordinate 99,562,327 of CM019827.1, forward strand.
CTGGCGATGAACAGCTGGGGTGTTACGGTACTTGCAACAGTGCTTGTCTTTGATTAACACAACATTTGAGGGCCTCTTGGAAATAGCTTAATGCGAGTTCTTAATAGATACCGGTGGTGCCTCGTCGTTTGGAGTTCGGAGATGAGGAAGAAAGGGTGGAGGAACCTCCCGCTCCCTCAACGACAACTTCTTCGACAACCGGTAAAAAGCCAAAGAGGAGAAGGGGCCAACACGGCAGGCACAAGGTGAACGATGATGTGCATGCCATATACCAAGTTGGGGCACATGGAGAACCCTTACAACCAACGACTGTCCTCGGCACCTTCAGCAACCAATGCTCTTGTATAGTCAGAGAGAAGGTGCCTATCACGTACAGTGATTGGAAGTAAGTCCCAGACCAATTGAAGACATATGTTCGAGATGAGCTGCGGACCCGATTCTCGTATCCTGAGGGCTATGATGTAGCAAACTGCAAGGCCCATGCATTACACATTGTAGCCAAAGCTCATCGCCAGTTTAGGTGGATACTAAATAATGAGTTTGTCAAAAAAAGGAAAGACAACATTAGAGCGCTACAATTTCCTCACCTCAGATGTTTGGGAAGAATTTGTGGCACAAAAAAAGTGAAGAAGCAAAAGCAAAGAGCAAGAAGTTCTCTCAGCTCGCGAAGAGGAACATGCACCACCACCACCTAGGCATGACAGAGTATGCCGCTAAGAAGCCAAAATGGCGGGAGGAAGAAAGGATCGCAGCCGAGGCCGGACAACCGGATGAGTACATGGGCCTTGATGAGAGGGCACATGACTACCTAAAATCCTGTAGGCCTAAAGTACTGAAGGAGGGGAAGACCAAGTTCAACGAACCGCAGAATGAGGAGGCGGAGAAGAAAATCCTAGCGGCCGCTGCGACCGAGCAAAGCGGGTCATTCAACCCCCGCAGAGAGAAGGACCAACTCACTGAGGCACTGGGGAACCCAGAGCACCGCAGCCGTGTCCGTGGCATATCATCGAGAAAGAGCTGGAAGACGGTGGAGTCCTGGGGATCTGATGCAACCTCTCGGACTAGGCAAGCATACAAGGACAGTCTTGTCCAACAAGGCCGTGATCAGGCTATTAAGGAGTTTGTTATGGGAAAGATTTCAGAGGCGTTCATGAGCAATGACCCCTCAATGGTTGAGTTGAGGTCGCAGATGTTTCGCCGGGCTGGTGTGGTGCTACCAACGATAGATGTCGTACAAAGCCAGATGGTGCCCCCCACCGGAAGACTGCCGAGGTACCCGATCGACGATATTGTTAAACCAACGCCATGCCAGCTCGTGGTTCCGTACGACAGGATGTCAAAAAGACAGATGGCAGTGGGCACAAGCATAGCATTACCAGGACGCATGTATGACGACAAGCCGATCCCGGAACACTATGCTAGGGTCAAGGTAACTTGGATGCACCCGGACCACCAAGATGATGAACTCGACATACCCACACCTTGTGGGGCCAAGTACTTTCAAAGTTTAGTCGACAAAGAAGTACTCTAGGCTCGATGCGATATTTACTTAGAAGAGCCGACGCCGTCGTCACAACCCTCATAGTCTCTCGTGGGTGATCATGGCATTGATGACGACAATGACAACAATGATCCAGTAGGCACTCCCCCATGCACGAGCAATCCACATGGAGATACAGGGTCAGGACCGGGCACTTCTACACCACCACAGGCAAGTGATTGAAACGAAAAGAGTAAAGAATGTCCTCCCCCACTGACGAAGGGTATGCAACAAGAGCATACTACAACACCCACAAAAAGTGGCATCGACTACGACAAGTTGAATAGGCTTGCCCACGAAATAGCCAAAGAGTATGAAAGCTCAATCCATTTTGACAGGTACACTTCTGCCAACCAAAGTGATAGTACAACATGCGCGGAGATTCTTGCAAAGTTTTTCACTCCTGAACATCTCAAGTATAGGATGTCATCACCAGCGGGTTGGCCCCTTTCTGATGATTGTCCCGACCGGTACGTGCATGGGAAGTTCATGTTGACCTTAGGCCAGCTCGTAACTGAAGAGCCATGAGAGGTGAGGAGGTTCCATCTCTAGTACATGGAAGCAGCAAAAAGAGGCCTTGAAAGTGTTGTTCTAAAGGTTCCCGCGGAGTATTTCTACTTGACCTCTGATGCTTACGTCGTCGTAGATTTCTATGACATGCATCGGTTACTGCGGCGCAAGGACCTCGACGTGGCCCAAGTCACATTGTTTGCCTTGTAAGTGAATCACGAGTTTTCAGTGTGTTGCATCCATGTCGATTTGGTAGGAAGAAACTAATAACAATAACATGATTTGTCCTTGCAGGATGCAAGCCCACATATGCAAGGAAGTAGGCAAAAATGTTATTTTCCTCTCTCCGATGCACATTACCGAGAGATGCATCATGGGTTATGATATACCGAATACCCATGAAAAGCTTGTGGGCTTGGACGGAGCAGAGAGAGAGGCGGCCCACAAACTTCTGCGCAACCAAATGAAGTTTAACGCAGGAACATATGTGTTTAGATGCATGAGAGAGGTCAAGGGACATGGGTACATGATTGCCGCCCACCAGTTCGGGTAAGTCAAAAAAAAACTATCACATAGTTACTATTACGATCATAGCTTCTCACGTATTTGAAGGTTGTAATTGTACGTTGTTTCAATGGTCTAGCCAAGGCATCATGGGCCACTAGATTGCATTTCTCATATATCCTCAGGATGGGAGGGCAATAGTGTTTGTGTAGGGTCGAGATGGCAGACTAGAGGGGGGTGAATAGTCTTTTCTAAAATAAATCGCACCGGCTAACCGAAATAAATGCGGAATTAAAACTATCGGTCTAGCCAAGACTACACCCCTCTACCTATACTCTCAAGCACCTTACAAAGATCCTAAACAAAGCAAATAAGGTGCTGGACTAGCAAAAGCTCACCTAAACAATTCTAGCTTACAAGGTTACACAAACCTAAGCAACTAGTACTCAATCAATCGGGGAGCTCCTACACTTGCCACTAAGCAAAAGCACAAAGCCTAAGCTCACTAGCAATGCTCAATAACAAGGCCACACAAGCCAAATTAGAGAGCTCAACTTAGCTACACAAACTAAGCAATGTGACTAGCAAGACTACAAGTCAACTAGTCACTCACGGGATCAACTTCTATGCTACACAAGCAAGGAAGGTAACTAGCAAGCTACACAAGCCAACTAGAAGCATAAGAGCAATCTACACTAGCACAAGTATATGAACAAATAAATACAAGCTAGAGAATGGAGTTTGCAAACCACCGAGAAGATGAACATGAAGTTGACACGGTGATTTTTCTCCCGAGGTTCACTTGGTTGCCACCAAGCTAGTCCTCGTTGTGTCGACCACACACTTGGTAGTTCGGCGGCTAATAGGCACCACACCTAGCTCGACACTCGAGCACCGCAAGAACTCACCCACAAGTGAGGGTAACTCAATGACACGCGCAATCCACTAGAGTTGCTCTTCACGATCCCCGCGGGGCGAGCACAACGCCCCTCACAAATCCTTCTCCGGAGCCACACACAATCACCACGTGGGCTTCACAATAGAGACACAATCCACCAAACCATCTAGGTGATGGCAATCACCAAGAGTAATAAGAAATCCCCAAATCACAAACATTTCCTAGTGCCACCAAATGCAATCCTCAAATGCACACACACTAGGCTCTCAATCCCTCACTCAAAATAGCACCAAGCATGAGAGGGAGAGGAAGGGGAGGAGGTGGATCTTCAATCTCTCATCCACGCCCACAAAGGGCACTCAATCTCTCCTCAATATTTGGCACATAGGAATGGAGAGAAGGAGTGGGATGAACCCTAGCTCCAAAGAGTAAGAATGGGGAATCAGCTTGCTAAGGAAGAAGAGAGGAGGGGAGCCAACCTTATCCCCTCACGCAGGCCCCTCCTCACTCAGCACCCGCACTGGAAATTCCAGTCAACTCATCTTCGAAATTCCAGTGCGGGACCAACCAAACCACCCCAACGACTCTCTCTCCAATGGTCGAACGAAATGGACCAGTCCGAACTCACCAGGAGAGCCATTCCCGCACTGGAAATTCCAGGCGGCGCGCCCTGGAATTTCCAGGGTGGGAGCGTCTCTCCAACCGTTGGCCCTGAAACACACCCGCACTGGAAGTTCTAGCTCGGGCGACACCAATTTCCGGATGAATGCGGAAAACCAAACAGAGGACCCCTTCCCGGAAATCAAACGAGCTAAGCTAGAATTTCCGAGCACAACCAACTTTCTTCTCCTTTTTAAACCCTTTTAAGTGCTATCTCTTCCCACAAGCACTAAACCAAATTTAGCACTTGAGATAGCTTTCACAAAGAATTTTCTTGGGCTTTCTCATCAATCTCACCACGTCACTAAGCGCAATGCATATGCACACGAAACTCACACTTACTGACACTAGATAACCGTTGCAACTAAAGATTTCTCCTCTTTATAGTACGACTATCTATCCTAAACCCGGTCAAGCACTTCTCTACTCAACATAGACCGGTGAAATGAAATTCCCTACAAATATACCTTTGCCTTGCGCATTCCATTTCATCTCCTTCATTGTTGATCCAACACATGCACCAACCATGATCACCGAATGATATGAGCCACTTCATATCATCATATGACCTCCATGGTCCATCGATCTTGATCTCACTTGCTCTTCTCCATTGCTTCGGTCCTTCGGCGCTAAGTCTTTGCTCAAGCCTCCCGACACTCGGTACCAACGGCTTCAAAGCCTCCAACTTGCCCTTCACCTTCGCAACCGATCCATCAAGCCAAGTCTTGCCTTGATCTTCACCACCTTAGCCATATGACTCCATGTCATGTCTCATATGCAATAAGCTCCTTCATTTCACATTCACCTGTGAACTAATCTCCTGTGTATTTCACTTGAACACATATTAGTTCGCCTAGGTTGTCACTCAATTACCAAAACCAAACATGGAGCTTTCAGTTTGACTCTTTGGATACTCCAAAAGAAGGTTATAAGGAATTTGAAAGCGTATTGAGATTTATTTAACATATGTGCTAAATTGGTCGTGACAAATGTGGTTTCGTACAGCGCTTACCGAAAGTACTTGGAGGAACCAGATTGTATTGATCTCAGAACTAAAAAGCAGAAGAAGAAGTATAGAAACAACCTGCAAGTCAGACACAACTTTCCAGTATATTTGAAAAGTCATATGCGTACTTATTAGTATATCGTGAAAGCTCTATATGTTCTGAACGATTGTGTATTACATGCAGTGCTTCAAACAACCACCTGACACATTATTATGTGGATACTGTGTTTGTGAGTACCTAAGAGAGACCAGTAAGTTTAGCAACAGCTACAAGGTACTCAAGAAAGAACTACATGGCTGGCAAAGCAAGTCATTCAACAAAGAGACCATAACTCGTATTGTTGCGGACATTTGTTCATTCCTCATGCACCATTGCGTGCATGAGGGTGGAAGGTTCTTCAATATGGAAGCCCCGTTAGCGGATGACGATAAGTATGAGATCCTTCAAAAGTGGAGCACTCATCTGAACATCAAGGATTACATGTTGCTAGACATATAATTTATAAAATGTTGAATTATAAAGGTGAATGCGTGTAATTAAACAATGATACGTTGTTGTGACATATAATCTATGTACTCAAAGGAGTACTGCTAGTTGAATGTGTTTGTGACTTTATTAATTATGTCTTTGCTTTCATCGTGAAAATGAAATTCAAATTCGATTTTAAAACAAATTGTTTTTTTAAAATTGTAAAACAATTAACCGAGACGGTCACCTGCCTCTATTAAAATATTAACCGAGGCTGTTTCGTAAGGGTGACCGCCTCGGTTAATACCTATTAACTGATGCAGTTGCTTTAAGTTGCCCACCTCGGTAAAAGGGTTAACCGAGGCGGTCGCCTGGCCTGCCTCGGTTAAGTTTTGATTAACCGAGGCCTATGGTCCGGGGCAGACCGTTTGCCCGCCTCGGTTAATCTCTTTTGCCCGCCTCGGTTAAGCTTTCTGTAGTAGTGCACATCGAATGTTGTGGCACTAATTTAGTCTATTAAAAATAAACTAATAAAAAACAAATTATATATTTTGTCTGGAAATCATGAGACAAATTTAAAGACTAATTAATCTGTCATTAGCACATGTTTACTGTAACGTAACATTATCAAATCATAGACTAATCAAGCTTAAAAATTCGTCTCGCAAAGTTATTATAATGTGTAATTAGTTATCTTTTTAGTCTATATTTAATACTCTACGCATGTGTCAAACATTGGATGTGATAAGTGAAAAGTTTTTTGGGCTAGACATGACCTAAGACTATCTCCAACCGACAGAAGGCAAACGCATGATGCATTTATCAGTATAGGTTGCAAATAGTAAAAGGGTCTGTGACCCATAAACACTCCTCCCCAACAATGATGCCTGACCGGGCTCTTGTCATCCTCTTCCAGTGGGCCCTATGCTTGGATGGAGACCCAAAAGGATAGAAAGAGAACACATGTTTGTGTCGTGCATTTGCTCTGACCCAAAATGCGTCGCTGGTTTGCATAGGCTGTTGGAGGTAGTTTTTGGCCAGCAAAACCACTGTGGACAACTCACTTTTGGGTTTGGGTCACGCCGTTGGAGTCAGTCTAACCATACAAGTTTTGGGGCACCTCTCTATAAAGGCTCTCTCCGCGGCCCTCTCCCCCATTAACCACGAAAGTCAGAAAAATCTACTCCTCTAGGTCTAGCGTCCTTCTATATTGAGATAAGCACTCCTTTCTCAACTCCACAACCTACAACAGAGTGCAATATTCATTTTGAAAGGGATATAATCTTGGCTAGACGGTTTAGTTTAATTCCGTTTTTATATTGGCTAGCTGACGTAATTGATTTTAGAAAAGACTATTCACCTCCTCTAGTCTACCATCTTGACCCAACACTAACCATGGCCCTCTTGGGGATGCTTTCCTTCCAAGTGTGAAGCGATTTTCCCTCGAGGCATAGGCGCACATGAAACTTGAGGTTGTCGTGGTCGCCATGTGTTGGCAGCTGCCACTACACTTGATGTGGAACTAGAGACTGCGGTAGGGGATGTCCCTCCATGCCACCGCCATGCATGCTCCCGATGATGAGGATGCTTGAACGTGATAAACAAATATTTAGGGAAGTCACTACTGTTGTACTGATTCATAGAGACAAAAAAAAAACTCTAAAGATCATATCTACAAATAGGTGAGAGCCCCACCGTTTCTAAAAATAGGGTTTCTAGAGGCGACTAAGAATAAAAGTTGCCTTTAGAAAAGGACCTGTAGAGGCATTTTCAGTGGCGGAGCTTGACCACAAATGGAGAGGGGGCCAACATGATATAAAGTGCAAGAAGAGAAAGATATATTAATATTTCATTAGCATATCTAAAGTAGCAAAGTTAAGATCTTCATCAAGAAATAATCTAGCTTGGGGGGCCATGGCGCACCTTGGCCCTCACTAAGCTCCGCCAGTGGGCATTTTGTATTTTGAGCCGCCTCTACGTAGCATTTTCCAGAAATCATAAATGTGGAAAGAAAAATAGTAACTTTTGAAACCCAGGAGACCTCACCACGCAGCCTCATGTAATTTGTTTGCATGAGAAGCGTGCTCGTGGCAATGGAGCCTTGAACCCGCCACTTGAGCCTTTGTGTGTTTCCTTAAATAAAAATGTTGTCCACTACAAAGTTGTTTAAAGTTTCAAGATCTACAACTTTTATTTCGGTTGTTTCTCCATCTAAAATTATTTGAAAATTTTGAATTTGAAATATGAGAAATTCAAATTCTCCATGCATAGATGTTTTCAAGTTAGAAAGTTGTCAACGAAAGTTGCGTAACTTTTCAGGGTCAACTTTTATTTTAGTCGTTTCTCTATTAGGCCTTGTTTGACTGCACACAAATACACTCCAATCCACGTGGGTTGGAGTAGATTTGAGTGTAACTTGAACTAAATTGCATCTCAATCCCTTTCAACTCACATAAATTGAGGTGTATTTATGTGCAGCCAAACAACGCCTTAAGATCATTTGAAAATTTCGAATTTATTATGCCGCTCTTATTTTTAGAGGCTGGCAGAAAACTAGAGCGGCATCTAAAAATAGAGGCATTTGTAGAGATTAGCTGAAAATAAAGATCACCTCTTATATCGACTTTTAAAGACAACTCGTTTTAAAGGCCTGTATTAACCTTAGTCTCTGTTCTATATAAATATATAAAAAAGTATTCTGTCACTAGATTTTTTTTAAAAAAAAATCACTATCTTTTTTTGTCACGATGGAGAAACTCTAGACCCTGAACCCCCGGACCCCGGCCTGTCCCGGCCCAGCCGGGCGACAACAGCGTGTGTAGTGAACCTCTGCTGGTCCCCGCTCCATGTCGCGGCAGGTGGAGGCCACCGCAGATGTTTCTGCTGGGCGCGCTGCGGGGTCGCCCAGCAGGATCATGCCCATGGTCGATTGGACCAGTGTGTGTGTGGGTCGAGGCGTGGTGCATTTCACTGGATTTTGTCGCCAAGACAGCGTTTACCCCATTATTCACAACATTCTTTTATTTCTTTCATAGGGTACATGACAAAGATCAGCTATATATAGCTTGCCAAGAGGCACAAGTGATTAGACTAAATTACAATTCCTATGAACTACTGATACTGATGAGTGATGATAATGTAGGCACGCAAGGTGATGGCAAAACAAAAACTTGCATCATTTACAGGACCGATGCTTAGTTTAAGCCATTGAAAGCAGATGTTGCACATTGCAACGAATGGTATGTTATGACGTCTTCCTCATCTCCTCTGGAAATTGAACTTCATGATTGCAAAGCTGAACATAAATGCAAATGCCACGGTGAACACGATATATGCACCAATGCAACGACCCATAACAGGTCACGATGGAAGCCAAAGTACTCTGTAACGAACTGCGCTACAGTTTGGTCTCTGCCATCAATCTTGGTTTGGACATCACCATACTGGGAGGCAACCAATCCATATAATGTCCATGCTACTGGGCAAATCCAACAGAACCATCTCCACCAAACAGGAATTTTCTGACAAAATAAGGGTTGAACGTGCAATTTATAACAAAAAAACAAACATGTTGTCTAAATTCCGAAACCAACAGATAATGACAAGAAAAATGACATGCAAAGGGAGAGCAAGGTCCTGTTTGGTTCCCTTCCACTAAAATTTAGTGACTAAACTTTAGTCACTTTTAGTAGCAACACCCTTACTAAAAGGAACTAAAATGGTTTTTTACTCCCTTTTAGTAGGGGTGTTTGGGAACTTATGGTTTTTTACTCCCTTTTAGTAGGGGTGTTTGGCAACTTAGCTACTAAAAGTGACTAAAGTTTAGTCACTAAATTTTAGTGGGAGGGAACCAAACAGACCCTAACTTACAGGTCGAGGGATGAGATACCCTGAGAAGAGGTTCCATGCATTGTAGATTGTGGATGACACGATAGATGCTATAGTCTCGTTAGGTGTCAATCCTATTGCCATCATTCCGTGGAATGTGAAGTACAAGAGTGTGAAGTACATGAAGAACAAGTACCAAAAGAACTTGGCAGCAACCCACTCAAATCCTATCATCGAATAGACTAGTATGCTGTATATCAAAGCCTGAACCAGGATGTACGGGAATTCAATTGCAACCTACACAAAGACAAGGCAACATCCTTAGGTTCAGACTTGAGAGGCCAAAGCAGCTCGACGATGTTATTGATATATGAATAGTAGATAAGTAGCATGTGCACAGATGCAGTTTTGTTAGGCCCTAATTAGACTTAGATTCTGCACATTATTTATAGTCATCTATCCTTGTTAGAATTAGGTAAACTTTTATTTTAAGTCCAATTACCTGTCCAAATGCATACGGAAATGCTGAGTACATGCCGGCTGCCCGTTCTCGGTAGAAGACTGTTCTCTCCACCACCACAACTGGCTGAACAACACCAGAATTTTGCACCCCGATGTAAAGAACTGCAGCATACATTGATCCCACAGCATTGAACAGATCCTGCTCTTTCTTACTGCACCAAAGTAAAGCAGCTAGAATATATCTTCACTCAAAGTAACTAATTTAGTAAATACATGAAACTATAGGAGAATCAATATTAGAAGATTTACATCTTGGTTCCGAGATCCCAGAATATTGTTCCAAATAGTAGTGCAATGACGACTGTAAAGAGTAATCGCACTGCGGTGTAAGATGGGTTCCTCCAATATGATAAATTCTGCTTCCACAAGCAAGCTAGGCATTGTGTAAACAATGATCTAGAGTACTGTGTAGAGAAGTGGAGATCGCTAGAACCAGAAGGTGGTGTGCTCAGATCCTTAATAAGTTCCTTGTTCCTTCTGAAATTTTAAAAAATGTGAATTAAATATATAGTCACCATAGTGGGCAGCAAGAGTTGCACACGTGCATGAAAGTAGTGTCCAGGGAGGTTAACTGATATAGTTCTGAACGCCTGTAGATTTCACAGAAATCAATCCCATGCATGTCCTCTTGGCCAGTAGAGGTCACTTCCAACATCCAAGTTGCTGGATTATATCCATCTTTTATCTTACCAATGCCTTCAATACTCTAAAAATAACAAGACAAAGCAAATTTTTTTAGTATGAGCTTGACAATACAAACAGCTTATTGCACTTTCTGTTTACCTCAAAGTACTCGATCAATCTTGAGGAACTCTGCCCCAGTGGACCAACATATATCTCTTCTCCTCCTCTCTTCATTAGGAAAAGCTGTAGTCAAGAAATACATGACAGCTACAATATCATTGTCTGATCTCCATCTAATAAAACTAATGAAGATATTGCTAAGAGTATAAAAATTATCAACCTCATCAAATGATTCAAATATGTCAATACTTGGTTGGTGAATGGTGCAGACAACAGTCCTACCGGTGTTAACAGTGTTCCTTATAGTCCTCATCACAATTGCAGCAGCCCGAGCATCGAGACCAGAGGTTGGCTCATCCATAAAGATGATTGAAGGGTTAGCAACAAGCTCTACAGCAATAGTTAGCCTCTTGCGCTGCTCAGTTGATAAACCATTGACTCCAGGAAGGCCAACAAGGGCTCCCCTCAATAATGTGAGTTCTACAAGCTCCATGACCTCCTCAACAAATATCTGTTACAAGAGATCAGTAGATAAGACGTCCAATTAGATAAAGAGGAACAATGCAAGAACCCACTTATTTGTATCAACCTAGCTAACCTACCTTTCGTTTTTCTGAACTAACATCTGAAGGAAGCCTTAGCCATGCAGAAAATGCAAGAGACTCGTAAACTGTTACATGTGGTGAATGGATATCATTTTGCTCACAGTATCCTGATATCCGTGCAAAGGTCTCTTGCTTCTTGGGATACCCTGAAATTGTGATATCACCTTCAATGTATCCTCCAGTTTTTCTACCTGCTAACACATCCATTAGAGTAGTCTTGCCGGCACCACTCACACCCATCAGTGCAGTAAGTACCCCTGGCCTAAACGAACCGCTGACACCCTTCAAAAGCAACAAGCGGTCTTCCAATACTCCTTGTGCTGCCATTGCCTGTAAGTGTAGAACCATATAATTCAATAAATAGCCTTGTATAATTCTAGGGAGATGCAGCTTTGTATTCATTGCTGACAAAAAGAAAATTACCTCTGGCATGTCTATGGAGTACTTAATGTTGTTAAAGGTAAGTGACAGTTGGGTAAATGGAAGTAGCAAGCACTTCCTGATAGGACTAGAGTCTGCTTGGCTTGTCATATAGTTCTCGTCAGCACTGTGGGACTGTTCTTGCCTCCTAAGTTTCTTATGTGAATGCTCCTCAACAACTTGACCAGTTATGTTGACATGCTTTTCCTTCAATGCATCTTCAGGTATTGATGGGTGAGATTCACCAATTGCTGCCATAAACAAAATGCAATTATCTACAGTTAATTTTTTAACTAGCAAATATTGATTTGCGAACCACTGAATTTCTAGACATACAAGGAATCTCTCAGATAGCAAAGACACTTACGACTCAAAAATGAAAGAGCTACAGTGAAGAGCAGATTGAAGAGGAGTGTGTATCCAATCAGGGCACCGAGCCCAATCCAATACCACTTGACATCAGTGAAGATTCCGCGAGATCTCAGAATGCTAATCCCCAGTGTCTCATTTTGTCCAGGAGTGATCTGTAACATGGAATGTTAATTTTTCTGTTTTCTATGTGGTAAATTTTGTAGCTGGTCAAGGTAAGAGAACTTACTTTGGTCCAACTGTGCCCCAGAAATTCATTTGTTGAAAGAGCATTTTGTGCATATGACAATGGAGATATCCAGTAACCCCAAATCCACCATCTCTTCACATCAGCTGGATCAGACAAAGAAGAGGTGGAAACAGAAGCAGGAATTTGCATTTAACATCGTTGATATACTCATACAAGTTAAGATAGAAAGGATTCAGTTCAGTTTTTTTTCTTGAAAATGCAGGAGAGCTGCGCTTCATTATATTAAGAAGAAAATGGGACAAGAATCCAGTTACAACACACACCACAAACGCCACAATTCAGTGAAAAGCAAAATATATAGTTTTGAATTTAAGATCGGAAAAGTAGCAACTTACGTCTTGAAAGAATAAAGCCACCCAATGTAGCCAAAGCCAACAGCGACAAGGGTGCAAATGTATGAGACATAACCATGTCTCTTCCGAGTCCAGCAATGAAGCGGAACAGAGCAGATGACATCTGGTTGAGTGCAAGTAGCAGCAGATACTGCTTAAAAAACCTAACCACAAATAATTTTTTCAGATCTCATTGACATAAAACCACTAGTGGAATTTAATTTAACAACTTCCTTGCCAAGATATTAATTTCTACCAAGAGCACAATAAATCAAAGAACCATCTTTTTCTTAAATCCTCCGGGCAGTAAGACAGGTGTTCTGGTGCATCTTACCTGCTTACATTGGGATCAAATCCAATGACATAGTATGTAGTGAAAACATATACTCCAACTTCGACAAATGTGATAGGTATCTGAAGGATCCATGATGGTATGGTGTAGGCCCATGCAGGGAAGAAAAGGAGATCTCTCTGCTTGAAGAAAACAGGAAGTTTCACAAGAGTCATGCCAAGCTCTGTGAAACCATTAAACATGATGGTGTCAATGGCAAAGTATAGTGCCCCCATATAGATTGATCCAAAAGTCAAATCACGGTGCATTTTTGTGCGGAAGAATGTGGACATCACGAGGAATGCCATAAAAATTAGCTGCAATCATGAAAAGTTTTCAGGTTGATGCCAGGTTTATCTTGATCCTGATTAAACAAAAATAACAGAAGTATGAGCGTACATTAACTAGTTTAAAAATGTACATGAATGCATTTCTCTTCATCAGTAGAAGTTCTCTGTCAATAGTTGCTTTGAGCAATTCTATTCTGCTAACGCCGAACTTTGACATAGCCAGAGAAGCTGGGTGGCTCTTGCTCCTGTCAAATGGCTCTGAAAGCTCATCCTGAATAGACTGTCCAACATGGAAAGAATGAAATGCACCTGCAAATTGTTTCACAGGAATGAAATGGTATGGCCTATCAAGCCTGTACCAATATTGCTCCTGATCTTTCCTTGATGTGACCTTTCCAATGTATTGAGAGATGTCAGTGCCATTCATCTTTAAAAATTAGAATAATGTTAAGTTTATAGAAAATGCACATACTTCCTGCAAGAAGTCGGCAACACCCTTTCTTGCGGGGCATCTGAAGCCCATCATCTCAAAGAACTCGAGAACATGTTCACGAGAGCCCTGATACACAATCTGTCCATCAGAGAGGAGTATAATGTCGTCAAATAAATTGTATGTTTCAGGTGCTGGCTGAAGCAAGGAGATGACAGCCGTTCCATCAAGAATGTGGATAGTCTGCTTAAGTGAATTCACAATCTGATATGTAGTTGAACTGTCTAATCCAGTGGATATCTCATCCATGAATAGAGCTCTTGCTGGACCAACAAGCATTTCACCTAAATAGTGAAAGATTATGAGAACTAATTTTTTTTCTTAAAAAGGTCAGAAGAATTTACATCAATAAAAATATGTCACTGTGGTTAACATACAAATATAAAACCATCCTACTCCACCTTCACCCATACATAGCTATAAATTGTTAACTATACCTGTTGTGACACGCTTCCGTTGTCCACCAGATACACCCCTTAACATCTCATTTCCTACCAAAGTATCAGCGCAAATATCCAACCCTAGTATCTGCAGATGTTTCAGAATAGCATACCCAAAATACCATACCCAAGAGAAGATCAATAACAAAACATCCATAAAAAACACATTTTAGTGCTGGGAGATACCTTCAGTATGTACTCTGTAACAACACCAGATTTGTCTCCTGCCATAGCTGCTGCCTACAAGGGTAGATATAATTTTTATGCAATTGCCCAACAAATAAATATACTGTATCTGATAAGTCATCTTAATATGTTTTGATCGATGCTATAATAGTTACATACATAGTTCTAAGGAACATATAATGCTCTTATACAATAGCAACCTTACCTTCATGTAAACATCAATATCATGTTCTGGCTTGATATTCGCTGCCTTTTCCCTTCTCACCAACTCAGTCAGCATCTCTAGAACAAGAAAAAGGACAAACCTTAATATCCAATTATCTAGGGGAGAATTAGGTGTATGGCCCTGGAAAAAACTCAGTTTAGGTATTTGGCCTTATTTTTTTTGAATTTAGTTCTATGGCCTCATATCAAATTTTATTTAGGTGTATGGTCTTCCGTCCATTCAGGCATGTAACGGTGTTAACTCGGGTGGTAAAAAGACCATATTACCCCTGACAGAAAAAACTAGAGTTTTATTTGTTTATTGTATATTTTTTGCACATTGATATATCTATATTTATATATATGTGGTTATGTGAAAATTAATTATATGTTGTACTGTGACAATTTGATATATATAAATATGGATATTATATACCTAAACTGAGTTTTTTCCAGGGCCATACACCTAATTCTCCCATTATGATCTAGTCTCTAAAGGTTCATGCACTACTACTTTACTAGCTTGCCTAAAAGATCAATATGTTGATGAATCAATGCTTGCCTAAAAGATCAATTAAGCAGTGGACACATTTCTCTTTCAGAAGGAATGACAGTCAGTTCTGCAGTATCTATTGACTTTGCTGCCATTAAGTTTTATGTGTCAACCGGTTAGCATAAGCTTTTGGATAAATGTATTGATGTCTGAAAGGCCATGGGCTTGAATGAATAGGGCAAAATTCAATATCACATACCATATCTAGAGCCAGCACCTTGGCATCCCGCTGAGAAGGCCAAGGTCTCCCTTACCGTCATCTCCCCAATGTGGAGATCATATTGGCTGATGTATGCAGCTGTCCTTTCTGGGACAAACTCCTTCATCCCATGGCCATTGTAGGTAACCTTCCCTGAAACCTGGAAAACAGAGATTATGACCCAAAGAATTTTTTCATGCTACCTCTTCTTGATGCACCCACAAAGGAAGAAATGAGCAGAATAAAATGAGGCCCGAGTGGATCACGTGATGACATGAATTTATTAGATTCCTGTCAAATTGAATTATTTCCTTATGGAATTCTTGTAGTTTCTTCAAATTCGCAAAGAGGATCATGTCCCACAATGGCCTCCTCACCTTGAGGTCCTTGTCAAGCTTCCCAGCCAATGCGCAAAGCAAGGTAGTCTTGCCTGACGCAGGTGGTCCTAACAATAGAGTCATCCTGGAGATGACAACAAGACCATGGATGATCAATTAGGACCATGATACACAGAAGATGGCAGTAGTATTCCACTAAGAGAGTAACTGGAATCAAAACAAATTCCCAATGGGTTGTTTACCTCCGAGGTTTGATGATTCCACTGACATCGTGGAGGACGGTCATGGACTGTTTCTTGCTAGGGATGATGCCAAGCACGTTCCCAAAACCCTAGAGCAGAGCGACACAGAGAGAAAGCATTTAGGATATCACATAAAAAAGGCACCGAAATCTTGTTCTTCTTAGCTGAATCAAATACAATTGGCCACGCACGCAACATTTTAAAGTTTATTAAGGGCATAGCGCCAGCCTTATTATTAACCAAGACAGGAACGTTTTACAGCATTCAAAAATGTTTCACTGTCAACGCATTAACAGCACCAAAACCACTCATAAGCACTCACACCGCCAGACGGAAAATTACATATTCCACTCAGATTTAAACTGGACCAAGCTTAACCACTTGCTTCCTTCCACCGCTCCAACCAAATCTGCGACATCAGATAGGCGATGATGCACATCTGCTGGGATAGCTTGCTGCTGCCACTCATGCGCATTTTTATGACCACGCACGCAACATGCTCGACTAAATGTCGCGCAGAAACATGGTGGAAATAGGGTCGCCCCTCAGAAGTTAAGTGCTTTCGTGCGATGTAGATGCAAGTTGGTATTCGCGCATGGTCGGGAGCAGCGGCGGCGGCGCCATTGCGCCACGGGTTGTTTGGGAGGGTGGAGAACCAGAGACGGTTTGGATACAAATTTGAGAACCAGAGACAGCGAGGTGTCCATCGCTTGACTCGCTCCTTTATTTGTTTTTTCGCCTGGTTTTAGGAACCAGAGACAAGAACCGATTTTTGAGCCGCATACATCCCTGGTTTCGAAAAAAAATCGGTTTTTTTGTGACTACGAAAAAATTTATTTTGAGCCTCATGATGCAACGCCCTAAAAAAATAACGTTTCCTACCAAATATCCAACAAAATACAAATTTGTATGTAATGCCCATTAAGACCATGTTTGGATTTAGGAGTAACAACTGTCCCTCTTTATCAAAATTATAAGCGGTTTCGATTTTTCTAGAAACATAACTTATTATCTAAACATGATGTATATTTAGTTGCATAGTAAAAGCTACTCCCTCCGTCCCAAAATAGAAGACGTTTTGGGTGTTCGTGCCACAAGTTTAACTAGATTCGTAGAAAATGCGTGCAATATTTGTTTCTCCAAATAATTTTGTTAAAAAACTAGATTCAAAGACCTTTTCGATGATATAAATTATGATACTAATTGTTGATATTATTATTTATAACAATTATCGGCGGTTGTTTCTCGGAAAGTGAAAACGACTTCTATTTTGGGACGGAGGGAGTATGTTGGTAGCGAAGTCACAATGATTGACAATTTGGATCTCATAGAGTAGTTGACTAAATTTTAGTCTCTAAGATCTAAACATATAGATTAATGATTAGTTCGTTAGTCATAGACATAGACTAGATGTTAGTCCGTTGATCTATAGACCAAAACTAATAAGACTAATGGTTACTGTAGTCCATTCACTACTGGATTTGTATTTTTTTTGTCGAGTGCTGGCTGCACTCGGCAAATGACTATTTGCACTCGACAAAGAAGCCGAGTGCCACGTGGTCACTCGGCAAAGAAAACGATGAACATTACATGATGGCCTTTTATCGAGTGCTCTTTATCAAGTGTTTCATGACGACGAACATTATATTAGTCTAAATGTCAACTTTCGTTAATGAGCAATCTCTATGATATTGGCTCATGGTTATAAGTGTCCGTATTTATTGGCTCACCTCTATGGTATTGGTGACAGAGTTAATGAGCGTTGGCATGCTGCGGTGGCCAACTCGTACTTTTGCCTCCACCTCCAACTTCTCAAATCGCACCTCAATGGTCGGATAGTATATATGTTGAACACAAAGTTAGGGCTCATTTAGAATATAGAAAAAAGAAAAACATGGGAACACAAAAAACATAGAAACATTGGAGAATTGTAGATTCAAAACTAAGGATTATTGGAACATATAGGAATATTGATGCAATTTGCCATTTGGATAGGAAAATCATAGGAACCCTAAAGGAGTTTTAGCCATAATGGAGTTGCTTTTTTTCACTAGCTGATCAGACATGGCTAAGACATTTCTTCTACATACAAGAACCACCATTATCTAGTAGCAGCAACAATAAGTTTCTCAGCCTTCGTGCACAGAAATTTTACTATGAACTCTGACGGGATGCTACAAATCCTTTGAAATCGACGTACAAAAGAATAAATCCTATATAACCCCTATATAACACTATTCATATGTTCGACAAACAAATGATAGGATAGAAACAAATCCTTTACAAATAGTCTTCCTATAAAAATCCTTCACAAAACCTACAATCCAAAGGGGGCCCTTATAGTAAATCTTTCATAGTACTCCCTCTGTACTCATATTAGTTGTCGTTTAGGAAAAGAGCCCTTATAGTAATATCTTACATAGCACTTTCTCTATACTCATATTAGTTGTCGTTTAGGACAGCGGCGTGGTCTTCAAAACATAACTTTGACATCTTGTTTTTATAAAAATATTTATGAAAAAGTGATATATGTATACTTTTATGAAATTATTTGTCAAGACAAATCTGTTCATATAATTTTTATATTTGCAAACTTAGAACCTTAATAGTTATTGATGATTTATATTTCCAATGTTTGACTTAAATCTTGTCTAAAACGACAACTAATATAAGTATGGAGAAAGTGTATATATATTTCATCCGTTTGCATTATTGCTGTAGAGTAACTTCCTATATATGAATATGTAGACCGATCGAGATTATACTGCACCACTCCACCAGAGATGATATGTTATTACACCCGACCAGGTGTTAATTGTTCGTCAATAATTGTGCATAATACAAACATATTCGTTCGTACCTGTCCATACGCGCCTTGAGCTTGCGGAGGAACCGCTCGTGGTCGTCGTCGGCAGCGCGGATGAGCCGTCCGACGAGCGCGCGGCTCTCGTGGGCGCCGAGCCTGCCGACGTCGACGTCCACCATCTCTCCCCCGTCCGCTGTCTGCAGGATGCCACGACGCACGCGGTCGTACGTCGGCAGCCGCTCCAGCGCCGCCCACCGCAGCGCCTCCTCGTCGTCCTAGTGATCATCGTGCGCGAACCGCGACGACGAACGCCGCGAGAAGGTGTCGCTGCCCTGCCGCCGCCAGAGCGACTTCTCCCGCCGCAGGCTCGCGATCTTGTGGATCTCCGCCCTGTTCATCGGTACCGTTGTGTACTTGCTCTTGCAGGCAGGAGTAGATGCTGCGTGTGTATGTGTGTTAGTGTGTATATATAGGCCAGCCAGTCATGGCATGAATGCATGCATATGCAGTTGGTATGAACTGAGGAAGTAGGTACCATATATATCTTCCTTTGACCCTATCTTGTGTTAGTACTTAGTAAAAGCAAAGCTAATACTCCAACTGCAGTTAAACATCTTGCGGAACATTCGCCATGCATGGAAGCTTCCACGAGGTAACGAGGTTAGACTCATTTACCGACAGACCGTAATTAGTTACAGTAATCATGAAGACAAGACGACGACAACGAGTCACACAACACACACCTAACCTATTTCTTATAGACCAAGCATATGTGTCGAGGTATGAATGTTCACTTCTGTATTATTTAAGTTTCTGATTGAATTGTAGATAACCTTTTACTCACTGACTGTACGTCACGGAAGAACGGCTCAAATATAATGCAAGTGCCACTGGGAGTAAACCTGGGACAAGTTGGGCGGCTTCCAGAACTTTTTTTTTTTGAGACGAAAGAAGAATTGTATTAAAATATAGCTGAGTACATCATCGTATTATACAAGTACTCTGGAAAAAATATGTATCCAGAAACTGATTCTCATCTATATTATACACACGCTGTGAAAGGCTTAAACTCTCAAATCCAAACCTGATTGACGCTTCATATAGATGACCGCACAGGCAAATACTCGGCAACAGTTGTTTTTGGCCTGAGAACAGATGCCCAACGGACAGCCAACATTCCTGCAGACGGAGTTGAGAAACTTCTTCTCCTTTTTCTTCTTTGTCTTCCTTCTTCTTCTTTCTGCCACCGAAGAATGATATAGACTGATCTGAAATTTATTCTCACTGGTCCTTCATCGTGGCCAGATCCAAACCGAGACTAAAAGATTTCTAAAGGTGGTTGAACCATAAAAAAACTGAGCTGTGACAACCTGATAGGGCCACAACTTCACTAGTAAAACTGAGCTATACCAAATGGGGCCACGAATTTCATAGATGGCTCGATCAAAAAATGTCTCTAAAAGATTTCTAAAGGTGGTTGAACCATAAAAATATACACTCCATTTTTAGAGATGGTTGAAAAGTCCAACCGTCTTTATAAATCCCATTTTTAAGAAGAGGTTAGATTTCTAGACACGGCTAGAAACTCCACATGCCCGAAAGCTCAACTAGCGGCTCCTACTTATATAGGAGGCTTCAACTCCAAGAGGAGATGGTTGAAAAGTCCAACCGTCTTTATAAATCCTATTTTTAAGAAGAGGTTAGATTTCTAGACACGGCTAGAAACTCCACATGCCCGAAAGCTCAACTAGCGGCTCCTACTTATATAGGAGGCATCAACTCCAAGAGTAATATATGCTTCATGAGATTCTTGACTTATGAAAGGACTGTAACGTCTAAGAGAGAGTGAATTAGGTAGCTTGAAACTTTACTCAAAACTACGGCCTCTAATTTTCACCTAGTTAAAACCTATATAAGAAATTAATCTATCTAAATATGCAATTACTGTTTGCTAGGTGTGTTGCTCTCTCTACCGCAAAAGAATTATGCAACCTCGGTTCTAAACTTATCAACTAGCCTACCATCTAAGCTAGAAAAAATAAAGCACACAACCAAGATAGCAATTTAAATGTGGAAGCTGTTGGAACGCACTTGCCCTACCTCCGCACTTGTGCAGGGGAAAGAGCGAAGGCGGCCAAGCGTCGGATGCAGTAGCGAAGGTAAGGCGGAAGTGGAAGGTGCTCAATTTTCCCAAAAAGTCGTCCCTTTACACTGTTCATCCCCTTGGTATTTATAGGGGATGCCAAGGGGCACGGGCCAAATTACAAAAGGGTATAGGGAAGATTCCTCACCTCCACGCAGGGAGGAAAGGCAAAAGCGTAAATACACGGCTGAAGCGGAAACCCTAATTGGCCACCCTCCAACGCGCCGCCACCTGGTTCCCGTTCACCTTCGGGGAAAAATGCGGAGGTTTTGACCTTCGGCCGCGCTCGCCCTTGGGCCCGCGCCCCTCCGCCATCTGCCGGACCTCCGGCTTTACTTGCCTTCGGGGGAGAAGACCGAAGGTTTGACCTTCGGCCGTGCGCGCCGGACCTTCGGCTTCGCTCGCCTTCGGGACAGCGCACACTCGCCGCTTGCTTGAACCTTCGCTCCAAGCGAAGGTGGCGTTGTGGGCCAGCGAGGATTTCCTGCAGTGCGACTGTCGACTTGGACCTGCATGGAGAACAACGAAGCGACGAGGGTTGAACCCGCGTCCGGGGGTCAGAGTAACGATCCCCAGTAGGAGAGGGCCCTCGCAAGGACAACGAGGCATTGCGCGAGGGTTAATTCCGAGCACCAGTTCGAGCGGCGCTTCTGCCGAGGGTCCTTTCCCCCAACAGTAGCCCCTCGTTGTCTTGGATCTAAAAAACCGTGTTTAGGCCCAAGCAGCGCCTTTCAATGGGGATAAAAAACGGGACCCTCGGCAGCGACGCCCGCGACTGCTTTGGGCTGGGCCGTTGTGTTGTTGTTTGTACTATTGAAGCCTGTTTCGTTTTTTGCGCCGCGTTTTTCGGTTGTCGTGCCGATTTCATGGGGTGAGGGGCTCGTCTCCCGGCCTATAAATAGAAAGAGCGGGTGAAGAGTTTTGATTGTGTCCTCTGCTATAGCCGTCCTGCTGTTGCGATTTGCTTGTTGCGAAGGTTTGTTTTAGCTTGCGTGCGAGGGTTTGGACGGGCATTGGCGAACATACTTGTGTGCGAAGGTTTGTTTGATAGTTTTTGGTAGCTGAAGAGATGGCCAGATTGAAGCAGACTGCTCGGGCTGGTTCTCCCGCCGTCGCGGATGATGGGGTTACCTTCGAGTTTGGTCTTAGCCGGGTTTGCGCCAGTGAGATTGCGTCTTATGTGAGGTGGGGCTGGATTGAGGAAGGCAAGGCGAGGACCAGTAGTGGGGAGACCGTTCCGAAGCCAGAGGCGGATGAGGTTGTGGTCTTTGAAGAATTTTTTTCGGCTGGCCTTCGCTTTCCGGTGATTTCCTTTGTGACCTCCGTTCTTCGAAGGTTCAACCTGAAATTTCATCAGTTGACGTCTTCTTGTTTTACGAAGATGTCAGTGTACGTGTGGGCATGCCGTTCTCAGGGCACCGCTCCACACGTCGAGGGTTTTATCCGCACTCATCGTGTGCACATGCAGCCCCGCAAGATGGATTGTGGCGAAGGTAACACTCGTCTTGGACAGTTTGCTGTGTACACATTCTGCTATCGCGCTGGGTCGGAGGTGCCGGTGCAGGCCTAGAAGAATAAGTGGAGCAGCGGATGGCAAGAATCCTGGTTTTACTACAAGCTTAGTGGCGACGTCGAGCTTTGCGGCGAGCTTCCGCTTCTTGGAGATGTCGGCGCCAAGGCCAAGATGAGCGCCGAGGCTCATGCTGCGGTTGATTGCTTGAGGGTTGTGGCGCGCTCGCAGTGCGCCCGCGACTTGGTTGAAGAATATTGTTGTGCGAAGGTGTGGCCCCTTAGCCGAAGGCAAAAATGGTTTGGAGTCGGGGAGGACCCCAAGTATGTGGCTAAGGGTTTGAAGAAACCGATAGTTGATTTGAACAAGATTTGGGAAAAAGTTCTTGCAAAGTTTCCGAGGCGCGAGGATGGGAACGAAGCTGTTTACAAGCGGGTTCAGCAGTGGGCTGAAGAGCTTGTTGGGAAATTATCCATATTGGAGGTGAAGGCTATCCACAGCTCGGTGGGTAGCGGAGGTCGAGTGAACAGGATGTTCGACATTCTTTGTATTCGGTACGCAGATTGGCCCGCTCCTTCGAGCGACGACGCGCCGAAGAAGAGGAAGCGTAAAGCTTCGGGAGAAAGGGAGATCGTCTTTCGGCCGAAGAGAGGCCGTGGTCGAGGCCGTGGCGGAGCTGGTGGCCGAGCGAAGGTGCTTGCGATGAAGGTCGCTGCTGGCTCTGTTGCTGCAGGCACTTCTTCCTTGGCCGTAGCTCCAAGCGGCCGAGGTGCCGGTGCAGTCGGGGGACGCGTGCCTCGCGTTGGAGGGATCGGCGCTTTAGTCCAGATTTCGGGCGGCGAGGATGAATCTGATGATGATGAGGTGGAGGAGAAGGACGCAAAGGAGGGGGAGACGGACGACGGTTCGTCTGATGAAAGCAGCGAGGGTTCTATTGAAGGGCATGACACGGATGAGGAGGTGTCTATTGGAGGCGGAGCCTCGCCGATTGTTGGTGCGATGGTTGCCCAGGGCGCAGTTGAAATCGCACAAGATATTGAGCCAGGTAGCCCTCGACGAGGTGCGGTTCCCAGCTTTGCGGGCTCGCACCTTTGGGTGGAGGGGTTTGAGTTCGATGGGGAACTTGACTCTGCGCGATCCCGGGGAAAGAGACCGTTCGGCGAGGCTAGCCGGTCGAGCCTCCCGGAATATGCTAAGAAGCTTGGGATTTCTGATCTGGCGACTGCGCTGTTCACCAGTCCGGACCTTCGGGATTGCCACTTGCAGTGTAGCCCGGAGGAAAGGCGTTTTCTAGGCCGGATCTTCGGCCGCATTTGTGTGCCGGAGGCGGAGGTTCTTCTTGCGGATCAAGCGGTTGGCGACACCTTCGACGACGTTGACGCCAAGTTGGCGGAGCTAATGCTCTTGAACCGCTCAGCGAGGCGGAAGGTTAGCTCCGACATGGAATTTATGAGGAACCATATTACTGATCTTGAGAAGGAGAATAGCAAACTGGCGCGGAGTCTAGAGAATAAAGAAAATGAAATGAAGATTGCTTCAGAGAAGGCCGCGAAGGCTCGTGAGGAGGCGGATGAGCTGGCGAAGCGGAATGCTGACCTGATTGCCGCAGGAAAGGAGAAAGACAAGGCTTTGGCCGAGGCCGAGGGTCGGCTAGGTGATTTGAACAAATCTTGGCGGGCGAGTATGGAGAATGTCAAACGTAAACTTGATTGTTGTCTGACCGATGCTGGGGGCTCTGCCGGAGAGCCATTGCCTGCAGCTGGCGCAGAGGCCTTCGAGGGCTGGCTGGGTAACGAGCTTGATGTATTTAGCTCGCTAGTTTCCAATGCAGCCGATTTTGGTGGCTACGCCGGGGCCTTGGCAATGGCGAGCACGCTTCGACTGGCGGATTGTGATCATCTTCGCAAGATCAAAAGGCCGAGCCATGCCTTTCCGTCGGTTGATGAAGTTCGTCGGATGAAGGTTGATGACGCAGAAGTTCGGAACTGTGCGATGCGCTTGCTTCGCAAGTTTTGGATCTCCGGAGGTGGCCGAGCTCTCGCCTTCGAAGAAGCTGCCGAGGCTACACGCCAGGTTCGCATTCTTTTTAAGATTTTTGATTTTTGTTGGTTTGTTTTAGAGGGGTTGTTGTTGATTTTGGCGAGGTTTGTCTTTTGTTTTGCTTATAGGCTCGACGAGATGCAATGCCCTCGCCGCCCATGGAAGTCGCAGCGAAGGGTGGCTCCGAAGCCGCCCCTGAGCCAAGTTGTGCGGGGGTTACGCTCGCCGAGATCGGGGCGTTGACCAGGGACGTGCCGATCACTGAAGGAAATGCTGCGCAGGCGACGGCGATGGAAGAGGAGACTGCGACGAATGTCGAGGCTGCTGCGGAAGAAAACACGGCGGTGGAGGCGTCAGCTGGGACCTCGACTGTCGCCGTTGGCGAGGGTTTGGAGATTAGCCGAGGGGAAGCTGGTCAGGTGTGATGCCTGGGTTTGTTGGGGCGAGGGAGGCCTTTTTGTAGATACTGTGGTTGTTTGTAAAGACTTGACGAGGCTGAGACATCTCGTATTTTTGTGCAACATGCAGGTTCCTGACGGAACCGTGCTAGACGTATTCGACGTGACTCCGCTGATGTTGAACTGCCAAGATGTTTTTATTACTGGTGAATCGTGGGCTCGCGCTAGGTTTAAATATCCTTCGCTTTCCTTTGAACGTTTTTGGTGGTCGAAGGTGCGGAGGTATGATTTAAAAAATAGTAGGTCGAGTCGATTTTGGCGCGAAGCAGACTATACAGACCGTCAAGCCGATCGTTATTTGTTTGGATCTTCTTCGACCTCGCAAGCTGGTGGTGATGATGATATTGACGAGAACGCAGCTTTAGAATATTTGTTCGGGCAAAGAGAGCTTGAAATTGGTTCGGATGGGGCGCTTTTGATCCCGAAGGAAGAACCTTCGGAAGTTAATGAGACGAGGCATAGATATATGTATAGGGCGAGGGTTTTGCCCGGGGAGCTGCCAATTGTCCCTGCAGCTCCTTTGTTGTGGGGGCCCCTGGTTCCAGTGGAGGGGGGGTTTGAGGAGGAGGCCGAAGGTTTCGGTGATTTGGTGTTGATTGAGGGGAGCGGTGGTTCCTTGTAAAGATTTTTTATTTTGGGATATGTTCGTTGTTGTAACGTTATTTTGTAACGGCATGAGAAAGGCGTATGGGTTGTGTGCCATGTTTGCTGTGCTATTTAACGTTTCTTATATTGTTTTAACAGCGACGCCCTGTTTTATTTTTGGCGAGGCTCGCGCGCTTGCTCGCGTGAGCTTGTTTTGAAAAAACAGCGACGCCCCCTTTTTCTTTTAGCGAGGCTCGCGCATTTGCTCTTGTGAGCTTGTTTTGAAAAAACAGCGACGCCCCCTTTTTCTTTTAGCGAGGCTCGCGCATTTGCTCTTGTGAGCTTGTTTTGAAAAAACAGCGACGCCCCCTTTTTCCTTTAGCGAGGCTCGCGCATTTGCTCTTGTGAGCTTGTTTTGAAAAAACAGCGACGCCCCCTTTTTCTTTTAGCGAGGCTCGCGCACTTGCTCTTGTGAGCTTGTTTTGAAAAAACAGCGACGCCCCCTTTTTCTTTTAGCGAGGCTCGCGCACTTGCTCTTGTGGGCTTGTTTTGAAAAAACAGCGACGCCCCCTTTTGTCCTTTAGCGAGGCTCGCGCATTTGCTCTTTGTGAGCTTGTTTTGAAAAAACAGCGACGCCCCCTTTTTCTTTTAGCGAGGCTCGCGCATTTGCTCTCGTGATGAGCTTCTGATGTGCTTTTGCGGGGGTGCTTGATGTTTTTGGACTTCGCGCCTCCCTTTGTTTTAGGCAGAGGTGAAGCTTGTTTTTTGCGAGCCCCTGTCGTTTGTGCCAGGGTGCTCGACTTTCCTCCCCTTATCTTGGGCGGAGGTGAAGTTTGCCTTTTGCGAGCCCCTGTCGTTTGTGCCAGGGTGCTCGACTTTCCTCCCCTTATCTTAGGCGGAGGTGAAGTTTGTTTTTTGCGAGCCCCTGTCGTTTGTGCCAGGGTGCTCGACTTTCCTCCCCTTATCTTAGGCGGAGGTGAAGTTTGCTTTTTGTGAGCCCCTGTCGTTTGTGCCAGGGTGCTCGACTTTCCTCCCCTTATCTTGGGCGGAGGTGAAGTTTGCCTTTTGCGAGCCCCTGTCGTTTGTGCCAGGGTGCTCGACTTTCCTCCCCTTATCTTAGGCGGAGGTGAAGTTTGTTTTTTGCGAGCCCCTGTCGTTTGTGCCGGGGTGCTCGACTTTCCTCCCCTTATCTTAGGCGGAGGTGAAGTTTGCTTTTTGCGAGCCCCTGTCGTTTGTGCCAGGGTGCTCGACTTTCCTCCCCTTATCTTAGGCGGAGGTGAAGTTTGCTTTGAAAGGAAAAAGAATGTTTTTCGAAGCAATCTTAGCAGGTTTTCATCGAATGTAGCGCTCTTGAGAGAGACCCGCTTTTTCGATGTTTGTTAGTAGAGGTTTGGAGATTTTACTTCTTTTTGGGGGTTCTAACCTGTATTGATGCTTTGGATACTGCCTCGTTAAAAAACCTTACGCCCCTTCGTAAGGAAAAAGAGTGCAGCTCCTTTGTTTTGTTACATTCATAGAAATGGAAACATGAGAAGCGAAGATGAATTACAACTTGCGAGGGCTCGCTAGGGCCCCTCTATGGGTAGTATTTGCGGAGGTCGTCGATGTTCCAAGTGTGAGACAGGATGTTACCCTCGCTGTCGGAGAGGTGGAAAGAGCCAGGACGGTTGCTTTCCACGATCAAGTATGGACCCGTCCACTTGGGCTGAAATTTTCCTGCCAAGCTGGCATTTTGTTTTCTGATGAGGACGAGGTCACCCTTCTGCAACTCTTTGATTCTGATCTTTTTATCTCTCCATTTTCTGGTTTCTTCTTGGTACTTGCGAAGGTTGTGCACTGCATTGCATCTTGCTTCTTCGAGTAGGTCTTTATCGAGCGATTGGGCTCGCTCGTCAGATGCGAGGGTTGTTCTGAGCGATCCGTATTTTAGCTCTTCTGGAAGCACCGCTTCTTCGCCGAACAGCAGCTTGAAAGGAGTGAATTTTGTTGCTCTGCATTCTGAGGTGTTGTGAGACCAGGTGACCGAAGGTAGTTCATCGGCCCATTTACCCTTGGGTCTACCCTGCAGCTTTTTGGAGATAGCTTGGAATATTGTCGCATTGGCTCTTTCAACCAGGCCGTTGGATTGCGGGTGTCGGACGGAGGCGAAGCATAATATTGTCCCAATTTGTGCACAGAATTCTTTGAAGACCTCGCTGTCAAACTGAGTGCCATTGTCGACGGTTAGGTGCTGAGGAACTCCAAAGCGACAAACTATTTGTTGCCAGAAAAACTTTTTAACTGTGAGGGAAGTGATGGAGGACAGTGGCCTTGTTTCAATCCATTTTGTGAAGTATTCCACAGCTACCACCGTATAGCGAAGGTTCCCGGGAGCTGTCGGTAATGGGCCTACGAGGTCCATCGCCCACCTTTGCAGAGGCCAGGTTGGGCATATGAGAGTTGTGGGTGCCCCTGGGGCGTTTTGGTTTTTTGCCATCAGTTGACAACCCTCGCAATGCTTGACGATGGTTTCCACATCTCTTAATGCTGCTGGCCAGTAGAAGCCTTGCCGGAACGTTTTGCCGACTAGAGCCCTCGGGCCGTTGTGAGAACCACAAATGCCCTCGTGGATTAACTTGAGAATGTCATTGCCTTCGGACTGTGACACACATTTGAGCCATGGCGAGGTTACCGAAGCTTTGTACAACGTATTGTCAATGATCTTGTATCCTCGCACTCTTTGTTTTAGTCTGTTTTCTTCTTCTCTGTTGTTTGATTCATGGAGCCCCTTGATGTAGGCCATGTTGGGTGCTCTCCAATCCTCGCACTGAATTGCGCTGATCAGCTTGATGCTGATTTCAGAAGCCTCGAAGGCTGACCGAGTGGAAACCTCGTAGAACACATCTGGAGGAAGCTGTGACTGCTGCGCGGCTGCTTTGGCTAAGCAATCTGCTTCGGTGTTTTCAGTCCTTGATATTGCTTTTACGGTTATGCCGAGGAAGAAAGATTCTAACCTTCGGACATATTGAAAATACTTTTGAAGCTCTGGGTCTTTTGCTTTGTAGTTCTTTTCAATGTGCCCCGCAATGACTTGAGAGTCTGTGTTGATTAGTGCCCTTCGGACTGATAACGATCGCAGCCTTGAAAGCGCCAGGATCACAGCCTCATATTCAGCAGAGTTGTTTGTGCATTTGAAGTCAAGCCTTCGTGCGTATCTCAGCTTCGACCCGGAAGGCGAGACTAGAATGGCCGAGGCACCGGCTCCAGTTGCACCCCAGGCCCCGTCGACGTAAACGATCCAAAACTGGTCCTGTTGCAGCTCACCGGGGCGAGGGTCGGGTGTCCATTCTGCTATGAAATCAGCCAGCACTTGTGATTTGATCGCTGTTCTGCCAACGAAGGTTACGACATAACTGTTAAGCTCGACTGCCCATTTTGCTACTCTTCCAACGGCTTCGTTGTTTTTGAAAATGTTCTCGAGAGGGTACGTCGAAGGTACTTGGATCTCGTGCGCCTGGAAATAGTGCTTGAGCTTTCTTGATGCCATGACGACGGCATATGCTATTTTCTCAAGCTCCGAATAATTTCTCTTTGGGCCCTCGAGGGTTTCTGAAACATAGTAGATTGGAGCTTGTCTGGTTTTATTGTTTTCGCGGAGCTCCTTGATGAGGACTGCGCTTGCTGCGTGTGGCGAAGCTGCGACGTAGAGTAACAATAAGTCTCCCTTGCTTGGGCTGGTCAGTGCAGTCAAGCTGGTCAGATACTGTTTCAACTCGTCGAAGGCCTTTTGCTGCTGGGGACCCCAATTGAATGGAGCGTTGCTTCTGAGTGTTTCAAAGAAGGGTAACCCTCGCTCTGCGGATCTTGAGATGAATCTGCTAAGTGCTGCCAAACGACCGGTCAGACGCTGAGCTGCTTTCTTGGTCGCCGGAGGTTCCATGTTCATGATGGCATCAATCTTCTCAGGGTTGGCTTCGATTCCTCTGGCTGAGACGATGCAACCTAGCAATTTACCTTCACTTACCCCGAAAACACATTTTTCTGGGTTTAGTTTCAGTCCGGCGGACCGGAGGTTGCTGAATACCCTCGATAAGTCTGGTATGTGGTTCTCTTTTAGTTCACTCTGGACGACTAGGTCGTCTACATAGGCGGAGACAGCATGCTCATCCTTGAAAACTTTGGAGGTCATGCGAGCGAAGGTTGAGCCTGCATTTTTCAAACCTTCTGCCATCCTTCGGAAGCAAAAGGTGCCCGAGGGTGTGATAAAGCTTGTTTTTTCTTCGTCTTCTTCATTCATCCAGATCTGGTGATAGCCTGAGAAGCAATCAAGGAGGGATAGCATTTGGCAACCTGCCGCTCTGTCGACCAGGGTGCTTATGTTTGGGAGGGGGAAATCATCCTTCGGACAGGCTTTGTTCAAGCAAGTGAAATCGACGCACATTCGCCATTTTTTGTTCTTCTTTTGGACTAGGACCACATTTGAGAGCCAAGTTGGGTATTTGACTGGGCGAATGACGCCTGCGTCCAGAAGCCTTTTTACCTCAGCCTTCGCTGCCTCCTTTCTTTCTTCTGACATCTTGCGAAGCTTTTGTTTGATTGGGCGATAGCCTGTTTTGATGTTCAGGCTATGCTCGATCATTGATCTGTTGACTCCTTTTAGGTCTTCTACGGACCAAGCGAAGGTGTCAGAATTTTCTCTGAGGAAGGTGACGAGGCTGCCTTCTGATTGAGGGCCTAGGTTGGCTGAAATGATCACCTTTCTTTCGGCATTACCCTCGAAGAGTTGGACTTGTTTGGTTTCCTGCTTTGGCGCTGCCTTCACTCTGTCATTGCAGACCTCGCCCTCGACGCTGATACCGGGGGTTTGAGGTTTTGACAAATTGTGTACATTACGTTGCCCCGGGGCTACGTTCCCTTCAGCTGTCCTTGCAATGTCCTGGTCCCCAAATACTGCGACCACACCCTTCGGAGCGGGAAGTTTCATGCATAGGTAGGCGGGATGGATGACCGCATTGAACGCGTTTGTGACCCCTCGGCCAAAAATGGCATTGTATGGGTAGAACATGTCGACGACATCAAATGTTATATGTTCCGTCCTGCAGTTGAATTGGTCGCCGAAGGTCACGGGCAGAGAAATTTTCCCGACGGCTCTCACTTGTTGACCACCGAAACCGTATAGGGGATTGTCGGCCGGTTGCAGAAGGTTCCTGTCAAGCTTCATGCTGTCGAAGGTTGAAGCGAACAAGATGTCAGCGGAGCTTCCTGTATCGACCAGTATTTTGGTGACAGTCCACCCAGCGAGGTTGGTTTCGATCACCATAGCGTCTGTGTGAGGGTAATCTCTTAGCTTCATGTCGCTGGAATCGAAGGTTATGGGGATGTGGGACCAACGACTGAACTTATGTGGTCCTTCGACGGCCACGTGGTGAACGCGCCTGGCGTGTTCCTTCCTCTGTCGTTTGTTACCATGGTCCTCATTTGAACCTCCGGTGATAGCTAGAATCACACCGAAGGTTGAAGTTGGATTGTTGATGGTCGTTTGGCTGGAGGCTTCGGCTTTCACAGGTTGTGGTGCTGGTAACGCGGGGATTGGCGGTGGTGGTGGCAGAGCGTTGGTGGCTTGGTGGGTTGTTGGGATTTGGTTTTGGGGGGTGGTTGGGTATGTAACTGTGTAAGCTGGATTTTGGCGTTGTGGAATGGTGGTTGGCTGATAAGAGGTTTGGTTGTAGAGTGGGTGGTGAGTGTAAGGGGGTTGTTGCGAAGGTAGGCCGTAGTTTATGGGGGTATAGTGGTATGATGGATTTGGTGGGTGGAAACTTGGTTTCCTTGTGTGGTTGATGGTTCGGGAGTCTGACGAAGCAGCTTTCCTGGATTCCTGGTATTCTTTTCCCTTGGCGAAGCATTCGCATTGCTTTGTTGTGTGCCCCTTTCCCATTCCACAGAAGTGACAATACATTTTGGCAGGATCTCGCTGCTGGAACCGCTGATTCGGCGGAGGTGGCAAACCCTGCGGGGCTTGGCTGCTCGGGTGTTGAGCGTCCCGTCTTTGATCTTCATAATTTGTTGCTTTGTTGATTGCACCGACGTTGCTTTGCTCTTGGCGAAGGTTGCTTTCTCTTGGTTGAGGCCTCGGCTGTGGCCTCCGAGCATCGGATTTCGCTCTGAAATCCATATCAGCTCTACAGTATCTTTCCATTGTTTCATGCAGCTCTTCGATTGAGTTTGCCGGTTTTCTGGCAAATTTTGAGGAGCATGGTCCTGGGCACAGGCCACTGACTGCAGCGAGGATGACAGCCTCGTCAGATATCCCCGGGGTCCTTGCTCTGAGTTGAATAAACCTTCGCCAGTAATCTTGGAGTGGCTCGCGTTCTTCTTGCTTGCAATTGAACAGCTCGATGGGGTTTGACGGGGCTGGAGTGATGCCCTTGAAATTTGTACACAGGTTGTCTCTGAGGGTGGCCCAGGAATCCACAGTTCCGGGGCGAAGGTTGCTGTACCAAGTTTGTGCGATGTCTCGCAGAATGATGACAAAGGATTTTGCCATTGTTGATTCATCACCGCCTGCTGCGGCAACCGCTGCTTCGTAGCTCATGATGAACTGGCGAGGGTCGGAAAGTCCATCATAGCGGGGTAGGTTTTGTGGATTATAGCATGGTGGCCAGGGCTGGGTTTGGAGTATTTGGGAGAGTGGTGACTTTGGATCGTACGACATTTGGTGTTGCTGATGCCTTCGCTGAATGCGAAGGTTTTGTTCTCTCTCATCTGGGTAGAGTTGGCGGAAGTTTGGGTGTCTCACAGGATATGGCTCTGGGTGTACTGGTGGTGGTGGGGGTGGTGGATGGTGACGAAGGTTATCTTGATTCGGCTCCTCATTCCCCCCTTGCAGCGGGGGTATCTCCTCATCATTCCAGCCTTCGGCTTCGGCTTCTGCCGCGGCGAGGGATTCCTCCAAACGGCGAAGCCGCTCCCTGGCCTCGTCTGCCCTCTGTCTGATCGAGCGCAGTCGGTTATGCCTCTCAAGCTGCTCCAGGCGCCTCTTCTTCTCTTGCAGCTCAGCCTCGAGCCTTTCAAGGGCCTCGAGGCCCACCTCTTCTTCTTCTCCCGAAGTGTGTGGGTGCGGCTGCGTCGCCACTCGGGCCTGGGGGCCCAGGGATTGGGGTTCCGGGGTGACATTCTCTCCTCCCGAGGGCTGTACAATTTCCTCAGCAGGCGGGACCACCGCCGCCGCCTCTCTTGCAACGCGCTGGTCCCTCGTCGAAGGTGCTCTCCTGTTTCCCGCAATTTCAGACTTCAGATCCCCACGGACGGCGCCAAACTGTTGGAACGCACTTGCCCTACCTCCGCACTTGTGCAGGGGAAAGAGCGAAGGCGGCCAAGCGTCGGATGCAGTAGCGAAGGTAAGGCGGAAGTGGAAGGTGCTCAATTTTCTCAAAAAGTCGTCCCTTTACACTGTTCATCCCCTTGTATTTATAGGGGATGCCAAGGGGCATGGGCCAAATTACAAAATGGTACAGGGAAGATTCCTCACCTCCACGCAGGGAGGAAAGGCAAAAGCGTAAATACACGGCTGAAGCGGAAACCCTAATTGGCCACCCTCCAACGCGCCGCCACCTGGTTCCCGTTCACCTTCGGGGAAAAATGCGGAGGTTTTGACCTTCGGCCGCGCTCGCCCTTGGGCCCGCGCCCCTCCGCCATCTGCCGGACCTCCGGCTTTACTTGCCTTCGGGGGAGAAGACCGAAGGTTTGACCTTCGGCCGTGCGCGCCGGACCTTCGGCTTCGCTCGCCTTCGGGACAGCGCACACTCGCCGCTTGCTTGAACCTTCGCTCCAAGCGAAGGTGGCGTTGTGGGCCAGCGAGGATTTCCTGCAGTGCGACTGTCGACTTGGACCTGCATGGAGAACAACGAAGCGACGAGGGTTGAACCCGCGTTCGGGGGTCAGAGTAACGATCCCCAGTAGGAGAGGGCCCTCGCAAGGACAACGAGGCATTGCGCGAGGGTTAATTCCGAGCACCAGTTCGAGCGGCGCTTCTGCCGAGGGTCCTTTCCCCCAACAGAAGCTAAAAAAACAAGGTAGAGATGTAAACTTCCATCGACAACTGTAGTATTTTTACCGAGCTATCGAGAAGAAGCATGCAAGCTTTTCCTAGTTCTCGTTGAAGCCCCTCGCAAGGAATTTCAGCAGGGAAGGTTTCTTTGGTACATCAAGCAAAGAAAAAGATCATGCTTTAGTAAGGTAGACTTGCCGGAGCTAAGAAGGAAAGGGACCAATCTCGTTTTTCCACAATTTTCAGTTCCAGTTTACTTAGAGTTCAGTTCAAATAAATATTTTGCCAAATCAAATAATTTCTGGTCAGGATCGTGTGTTCTGGGATCACTTCAGTTATTGCTACGATGAGATCACCATTGCGGATGTTGATTTCGATGAGATCACCATTGCGGATGTTGATTTCATCGACATGCGGCCTTTATCTGTGAGCATTACCAGAGAACAGGTTTTTGGACGATTTGCAAAATCAGCATTAGTCACGGAAAAATTTGCGTCTAGGACTAGAGAGGTCTTTAGCCCCGGTTGGTAACACCAACCGGGACTAAAGTTCCCCAGCCCAACGGCTCATTTGTCTGAGGGGACTTTAGTCCCGGTTGGTGTTACCAACCGGGGCTAAAGGGCAATCTTTAGCCCCGGTTGGTAACACCAACCGGGACTAAAGGTTTTGCCCCGGTTGGTGTATCCAGCCGGGGCTAAATATTGGCATCTTTAGCCGGGACTAAAAGGTTTTGCCCTGGTTGGTGTATCCAGCCAGGGCTAAATGTTGGCATTTAGCCCCGGCTGGGAATAAGAACCGGGGCTAAATGTCTCTTCCTATATTTGAACTGTTCTTCCACCTCTAGCTAGCCGTGCCCGAGCTCTTGTCTTCATTTTTTCTTCACTTGTCTTCATTTTTTCTTCATTCAGTCACTTGCTTGCTTGTTTGCTCTCTTCTCCGGTGATTTTTGTTTGTTAACATATCTCCGGCGATTGATTTATTTCATCACATCTACGTCGTCATCGACTCCTTAAAAGATTACTAGCTTTAGTTTTTCATTTTTGTAGCCGCCATATATATATATATATATATGGTTTTTGAAGCTATTTTGAGTTCATTGACTTGATAGTTCAAATTAGTACTCTAAAAACAAAATATGACCGTTTAATTAGTTTATTTTAATCTTTTAGAGAAATAGAGATCATTTAAATCATTTTTTACAAAAAATCGAAATATATAATACTTTAGTTTATAAAATGTGACTGGTTTAATTAGTTTAGTTTAATTTTTTTGGCGAAATAGAGATTATTTAAAGCATTTGTTTATAAAAATTAGAAATATATAGTACTTTAGTTTATAAAATGTGACCGGTTTAATTAGTTTTTTTTTTGAGAAATAGAGATCATTTAAATCATTTGTTTACAAAAATTAGAAATATATAATACTTTAGTTTACAAAATATGACTGGTTTAATTAGTTTAGTTTAATTTTTTTTGGAGAAATAGAGATTATTTAAATCATTTGTTTACAAAAATTAGAAATATATAATACTTTAGTTTACAAAATGTGACCGGTTTATTTAGTTTAGTTTAATTTTTTTGAGAAATAGAGATCATTTAAATCATTTGTTTAAAAGAATGAGAGATATATAATGTTATATGTCATTTTATAATTAAATTTGTTGATAAGAATGAGAGATATAATTATGTTATATGTCATTTTATAATTTCATTTGTTTATAAGAATGAGAGATATAATTATGTGATATGTCATATAATGCAGACGATGACACGTCACTCGATGTACAATGCCGATCGTCGCTCAAAAGAGTTCATTGATGGCATGCATTATTTTTTAAGAGTGGCCGAGGCAAACAAGCGGAATGGTTTTATGTGCTGCCCATGTCCCTTTGTAATAATTCGAAGGAATATTCTAGCTCAAGGAGTCTTCACTCACACTTGTTCAAGTCGGGTTTCATGTCAAACTATAGTTGTTGGACGAAGCGTG
This sequence comes from Coix lacryma-jobi var. lacryma-jobi, assembly GCA_009763385.1. Classification (NCBI taxonomy): domain Eukaryota; kingdom Viridiplantae; phylum Streptophyta; class Magnoliopsida; order Poales; family Poaceae; genus Coix; species Coix lacryma-jobi. The sequence goes on from CM019827.1 coordinate 99,597,811, forward strand.
GAGAAACTGGGGTTATGATGGAAGAAGGTGAAGAAGAACAATTAGACCCTGACGATGACATTATTGCTCAATACGGTGACTTTGGTGATACTGCAATGGGTGACTTTGGTGATACTGCAATGGGGGAAGGTGAAGAAGAGGCAAGTGGAGAAGACACACTCGCTGAAGATGATGCTCTTGGTGATGTCATTCGTGATGCACAAAGAGATTGCGAAAGTGAAAGAGAGAAGGCTAAGTTTAACCGTATGCTAGAGGATCACAGGAAATTATTATACCCGTCTGCTGCAGATGGATAAAAAAAATTGGGTACAACACTTGAGTTGCTACAATGGAAGGCACAAAATGGTGTATGTGACAAGGCATTTGGACAATTATTGAAGATTATAAAACAAAAGATGCTTCCGAAGCCTAACGAATTGCCCGTCACTACGTACGAAGCAAAACAAGTCATATGTCCTTTGGGCTTAGAAATCCAGAAGATACATGCATGTCCTAATGACTGCATCCTGTACCGTGGCAAGGAATACGAGAATTTGGATGAATGTTGTCGACGAAATATCGCCGATAGTCCACCTAGGGGTATGCCCAAGGTGATAGATTAGAGGGGAAGGTCGCAAGACGACGACCCAGACGTTGACGCAAGGCAAAAGTAGATGAACACATAGGTTTATCCAGGTTCGGACCGCTAGGTTAGCGTAATACCCTACGTCCTGCGTCGAGTTATATTGATTGGATCTGGCTTGTGGCTTATGACCTATGATCTGTTGTCTATGATCTGTTGTCTATGATCTGCCGTCTATGATCTGCCTCCCTCTCGGAGGGCCTCTGCCCCTCCTTATATATTCCGAAGGGACCAGGTTACATGGTAAGTATCTGAGTTGGTACTGTATATAGATTACAACTGTCGTGCGGTGCATGTCGTGCGCCGCACATCTTCATCCTATGGGCCGGACGACCCCTAGTAGTGTGGCCCATGTACCATCATGTGGTACCCTGGGGTCTATATCCCCACAGCTAGTCCCCGAGCCTGGCAGCAGGTGACTCGGTCACGTGGTGCTAGGGTCTTGAGAATAATCAAACTTATATACATGCGCGGTCGAGCGCCATGTATACACGGTAGTCCCCAAGGCTGCTAGAAGATGAAGAATAAATCTTGTAGCAGGCTTATAAAAAATATAAATCCATTATGGTGAAAGCAGTATGTCATCCGAGCAGGTTGTCGAACGACGAGTCCAAGCACCGAGCAGTCCCCGGGTTAGCTGGTGACCCCTCGATGTAGCCGTCGTCGAACATCGAGGAGACTGGCCAGCTGATCGGCGACGAAGTTCGAGCGCCAGGTGGTGAGCACCGAGCAAAGCGACCAGGTGATCGATGAATCCAAGCACCGAGGAGTCCCCAGCTCAGCTGGTGAGCTCTTGGCGTAGCCGTTGATGAGCATCGAAGAGTATGACCAGCTGGTCGACGATGAAGTCCGAGCACCAGGTGATGAGCACCAAGCGACCCAACCAGGTGGTCGACGACGACGAGCACTGTGGAGTCCCCAGCTCAGCCGGTGAGCTCTTGGCATAGCCGTCGATGAGCATCGAAGAGTACAGCCAGCTGGTTGGCAACGAAGTCCGAGCGCCAGGCGGTGAGCACCGAGCGAAGCGACCAACTGGTCGATGACGAAGTCCGAGCGCCAGGTGGTGAGCACCGAGCGAAGCGACCAGCTGGTTGGCAACGAGGTCTGAGCGCCAGGTGGTGAGCACCGAGCGAAGCGACCAGCTGGTCCCAAGCGATGATCTCCTTGTTCTTCATGACTGGTCCAGTCCCCGAGCGTAAAGAATTAGCTCGCAGACCGAACATGGTTCCTGTAAAATAAACATAAAGAATGGTAGTACATGACGTACAAGTAAAATATGGAGAAAACAATAGCGGTAAAGAAACAACATATGCCGCTCAGCGGTCAATCAACTGGTATGGACGCTTAGCATTAAATAAAATTCCCCCGAACAGTTTGTTTGTAACTGAGTCACCAGCCCCGGCTAGTCGATAACTCCGAAGCGTGAGGCGCGGAGCCCAGGCACGCGTAAGAGGACTAGCGTCACCGAGGAGCCGCTGCCGACCACCCGTAACGCAGAGCGCAGAGCTACATTCACGTGTAGGGAGGAGTCGGAGACAGGGCCGTCTCTGGAAAGCACGAGTGTAAACGTGGCTGCTCGGGAAAACGCATATGTCATCCTCAGGATGATATATATATATGGTGAGAAATAACAAAGAGACGTTGTAAAGAATAATGTGACCACAGAGCCACATGATAATATCTAGAGACATATCACGATCGAAGAAATATTTGATTAATATGAAAAATAATACTTAGCTTGATTGTAGACGTGTCGTCGTGGTCGAGTAGGCGTGGTCGACGAGAGGCGTCGAGGACGGCGATGAGTCGCCAACGAGCGGTCGGCGAGGATGGCGGTGAGACGATGATGACGTGATGGCTCGCTTGTGGCTCGTCGATGGCTCGGCGTGGCTCGTTTGACGGCTCGGTGGAGCTCGCTCAACGGCTCATCTGATGGCTCGACGTGGCTTGCTTGATGGCTCGACGCGGCCTGCTTGATGGCTTTGACATGGCTCGCTCGACCCGATTCGACGAGATGATGAGGTCGGAGCCGTGCACCAGTTTCCTATTTGCTTGTTCGTTGCCTTGTAGTAGTCACGTACATGTCCTGTATGCATCCGTGGTTTCCAGCTAGCTTGCTTGTACATACAGATCGGTCCTTCTTGTTTGCTTGTTGCTATAGATGGAAAACACTCGTCTGTGCCTGTAGCTTGCATGGCTTTCAACAATATCCTTGTACGTGAACGTGCTCCAACTTGATCTCACGATCCTGATCTGTAGCCTCCGCGATCGAACGTGCTTTGACTTGATCTCACGATCCTGGTCGGCAACCCACGCGATCGGACGTGCTTCGACTTGATCTCACGATCCTGGTCGGCAGCCTCCGCGATCCGACGTCTCAGCGATTGGAGTGCCGTGTAGGCCACGGCCGATTCCAGCTTCCAAGCGTGCTGGTTTCCCACGGTGAAAACGAGCTTCGGGAGATCGAGTCCGTGGTCGGCGGTTGAGGAACGTTGCTGGGATGTCGAGTTGTCGCGTAGGATGTTGATGAAGATCGTCCGCCACAGGAAGCCGAGTTGCCGTGGATGACGGCGCTGAAGAAAATTTCCATCTGGCTCGCCATAAAGTCCATACGCACATGCCCCACGGTGGGCACCACTATCGACGAAATATCGCCGATAGTCCATCTAGGGGTATGCCTAAGGTGGTAGATTAGAGGGAAAGGTGCGCAAGACGACGACCCAGACGTTGACGCAAGGCAAAAGTAGATGAACACAGAGGTTTATCCAGGTTCGGGCCGCTAGGTTAGCGTAATACCCTACGTCCTGCGTCGAGTTGTATTGATTGGATCTGGCTTGTGGCTTATGACCTATGATCTGCTGTCTATGATCTGATGTCTATGATCTGCCTCCCTCTCGGAGGGCCCCTGCCCCTCCTTATATATTCCGAAGGGACCAGGTTACATGGTAAGTATCCGAGTTGGTATTGTATCTAGATTACAACTGTCGTGCGGTGCATGTCGTGCGCCGCACATCTTCATCCTATGGGCCGGACGACCCCTAGTAGTGTGGTCCATGTACCATCATGTGGTACCCTGGGGTCTATATCCCCACAAATGCCCTGTATATAAAGCGTCACGATATAAGATCAGGCGAGATGACCCTGATGATGTTGAGGGTGAAGAACGTCCCTGGAAGAAAATCCCTGCCAAGGTTATGTGGTACGCTCCTATAATACCACGCCTGAAACGTCTATTCAGAAACAAGGACCATGCAAAGTTGGTGCGATGGCACAAAGAAGACCGTAAGGTAGACAACATGTTGAGACACCCTGTTGATGGGTCCTAGTGGAGAGCAATAGACAGAGAATTCCTGGAATTTGCAAAAGATGCTAGAAACTTAAGGTTTGGTTTAAGTACGGACGTGATGAATCCTTATGGGGAACAAAGCAGTAGTCATAGCACGTGGCCTGTTACTCTATGTATCTACAACCTTCCTCCATGGTTATGCATGAAGCGGAAGTTCATTATGATGCCAGTGCTCATCCAAGGCCCGAGGCAGCCTGGGCAACGACATCAATGTCTACCTGAGGCCATTAGTTGAGGAACTCCTACTTTTATGGAGTAAACAGGTGTACGTGTGTGGGATGATTACAAACAGGAATACTTTGACCTGCGAGCATTGTTGTTCGTAACAATCAATGATTGGCCTGCTCTAAGTAATCTTTCAGGACAGACAAACAAGGGATATAATGCATGCACACATTGTTTTGATGACATGGATAGTATATATTTGAAAAAATGTAGAAAGGTAGTGTACCTTGGCCATCGTCGATTTCTTTCTGTGAATCACCAGGTTAGAAAGAAAGGCAAGCGTTTTAAAGGTGAGACAGACCACCGGAGCAAGCCTCGCAACAGAACTGGGGAAGATATACTTCAGATGATCAAGGATGTGAAAGTAGTCTTTGGAAAGGTGACGGGCAGTGAACCTGTTCCGAAAGACGCTACGGGACACGCACCCATGTGGAAGAAGAAGTCAATATTTTGGGAGCTACCCTATTGGCATGTACTAGAGGTCCGCCACATGATCGACGTGATTGAAAGGTCCAAAATGGCTATAGGGAGGTGAATAGCCTAATTAAAAATCTACAAAATTACTTACACAAACACTATTAGTATATCAAATGGCGAAGCTTTTTGCGCTAGCCTAATAGTGTGTTGCAAGCCAATTATCCAACAATTCTACCTAATATTTCTATGTCACACAAACAACTAGAGATAATATCTTAATGCGGAATAAAACAATCTAGCTCTAGAACAAGTATGATATAAGAGAAAGTAAATGTGACAAGTATGTGCAATAAATAAACTAAGCAATCCAATCACACTATCACCACACAAAGTATATGACAAAAGATATACAACAAGTAATAGTATCTACACAAGAGAAATAGCTCAAGATAAATACACAAAGTAAATGAGCTAGATAGAAGGGGTTTCACCGAGCCTTCGGGATCGCCACGTAGAGAACCAATCACCGGTGAAATCCACTTGTGAAGCCAATCACCAAAGATGTGAAGATGAAGACCAATCACCAAGATGTGGAAGCAACCACAATAAGCACACAGGACACCAAGATTTATCCCGAGGTTCACGTGCTTGCCGGCACGCTACTCCCCGTTATGTCGACCAACACTAGGTGATCCGGTGGCTAATTGGCGCAAAGCCAAGCTCACAAAGAGCGCCACAAGAATCTACCACTAGTGTGGTAGCTCAATGACACGAGCAATCCACTAAGGATGCCTCTTGCCGCTCCGGCGAGGTGAGGCTCCAAAACCTCTCACAATCTCGATCGGTGGTGGTCAAGAACAATCTCCTTCTCTTGCCGAAACCACCTCAAACACCTCCAAGCCGTCTAGGCACCGGCAAATGCCAAGAGTAACAAGAAAACTCAATGCCGATGCAAAGAACTAGTGCCACTAGATTGAACTCTTTCAAATCACGCACTAGATCACTCAATCTCACTTGGTTTGATCAAATCAACTTGGGAGATGAGTTGGGAGGCTTGCCAAGGCTCACTAGAATGCTTAGGAATCAAAATGTGCAAGACAGCAGCCTAGCAAGCCGGCCAAGCCCCTTAAATAGGCCACACAAAACGGCCTAGCCGTTGGGCCCGAAACAGACGCATCGAACGCGCCGGTGTCGGGGCCAGCGTCCGATGCTCCGATGAGCACCACGTGTCCCTCTGCTATGAATACAGGCCGCCCGATCCCAACGGTCACATTCCTTCCCGCGCTGGTTAAAGTGGCATCGGACGCACCGATGCCTAGCATCGGACGCTCCGATGCCTCTGCTCAATTCAGCTCTTTTCTGCGTCACACCGGACGCTCCGGCACTATCACATCGGACGCTCAACCCCAGCGTCCGATGACCATGCAGAGAGGTTCCAGAGAGGGCCAAAACGCATCGGACGAGTCCGATGGTCCAGCGTCCAATGCTCCTTGGAAAACTAGCTCGCGCCACGACATAGCCATCAGACTCTGCAACAGTGAATTCCCAGCGTCCGTTGCCAGCGTCCGATGCTTCCTCGTCAACTGTCAGTGGTTAGGGTTTGCCATCGGACGCTCGGCCAGCGTCCGATGCCCCTAACTTGACATTTTTCACTTTCTAACTTCTACCCTTGCTTCCATGTGCCAACACCAAAGTGTTTCAACACTTGTGCACGTGTGTTAGCATTTTTCAAAGCATTTTCCAAGGGTTTTGTTAGTCACTCACTAGGTCTATAGCATCGATATGTTAGAGAACATCTAGTGGCACTTGAACACCGCATAAGCCGTGAATAATCTCCTCTTAATAGTACGGCTATCTATCCTAAATGTGATCACACTCGCTAAGTGTCTTGATCACCAAAACAAAGAGCCCTATAGGTTATACCTTTGCCTTCGGGCCTCTTTGCTCCATCTCTTCTCTTCTTCTTGCAATTCACCAAGGGTAGAGCACTTGATCACTTGAGATGCATATGGCCAACACCATCTTCCATGGTTGACGCCTAGCTAGCTCCACCACTTGGCTTGGTCGTAATCCTTCCTCATAAGCTACACACATGCTTAGCAATAGGATTAGACCAAATAGGTTTCATCAATTAACCAAAACCAAACTAGGGCTTTCAGTGATGCACCTGACAAAGAATCTTTGTGTCAACCTTCTAGGATTCATGGGTGTGTATGGAAAGTCTAAGGATGCACTTGAAGCACAACAAGACTTGCAGCGCATGAAAGAACGGGACAACCTACATCTAGAGAAGACATATGATGGACGCCATTACTTAAGACCTGCTAGCTATACTCTTAGCAATGAAGAGAAGGAAATCATGTTTGAATGCCTAAACAACATCAATGTCCCATCTGGATTCTCCTCCAATATAAAGGAAATAATAAATATGCAAGAGAAGAAATTCCTAAACTTAAAGTCGCATGACTGCCACGTGGTCATGACGCAATTGCTTTTGGTTGCTTTAAGAGGAATTCTACCTCCACATGTACGTCTGGCCACTGTGAAGCTATGTGCATTCCTCAATGCAATTTCTCAGAAGGCAATTAATCCAGTAGAACTAGCTACTCTACAGAATGATGTGGTTCAATGTCTTGTGAGCTTTGAGTTGGTGTTCCCTCCATCCTTCTTGAATATCATGACACACCTCCTAGTTCACCTGGTCAAGGATATTTATATTCTTGGTCCTGTGTTCCTACACAACATGTTCCCCTTCGAGAGGTTCATGGGAGTACTAAAAAAATATGTTCACCAACGTGCTCAGCCAGAAGGAAGCATCGCCAAGGGCTATGGGACAGAGGAGGTCATTGAGTCATGTATTGACTTTATTCCTGACCATGACCCGATTGGTGTTCCTGAATCGCGGCATGAGGGGAGGCTGTGTGGAAAGGGGACACTAGGGAAGAAAACATATATCGGTATGGGGAACGATTATTTCAATAAAGCGCACTACACAATTCTTCAAAACTCATCAGTGGTGGATCCATATATCGAGGTACACAAGGAGTTCCTACGATCCCAATTTCCTGGGAAGAATGAAGTTTGGATTACACGTGAGCACATGAATACTTTTAGCACTTGGTTGCAAAAAGAATGTCTGGGTGATAACAATATTTATGAGCAACTATATTTGTTGGCTAGGCAACCATCATGGCACATCCTCACGTACAAAGGGTATGAGATAAATAGAAACACATTTTACACCATTGCCCAAGATAAAAGGAGCGCAAACCAAAACAGTGGTGTTCGCGTAGATGCCATAGACCCAAATGGGAAGAGGCAAACATATTATGACCGCATAGAGGAGATTTGGGAACTAGACTACGCACCTAATTTTAAAGTCCCTTTATTTCGATGCCAATGGGTCAAGACGACCGGAGCCAGAGTAACAGTTGACAAGGAGTATGGAATGACAACAGTGGATCTCAACAATATTGGATACAAAGGTGAACCATTCGTCCTTGCTGCTGATGTGAATCAGGTGTTCTACGTGAAAGACATGTCTACAAAACCCAAGAGAGGGGAAAATGATGATAAATCAACCAAAGAGCCAAAACGCCACATAGTTCTTTCAGGAAGAAGAAACATCGTGGGAATTGAGGACAAGTCAGATATGTCAGAAGATTATGAAAGGGATGACCGAATACCGCCCTTCAATGTGACCAAAGATCCAAGCATCTCGCTAAATACAGAGGAGACTCCATGGTTATGACATGATCATAACCAAGGGACATACGTCAAGAAGAAGATCACCAGTGTAACCGCTTGATATATAGTTATGCTTTAACTAATATTATGTATTACAGTTTTTGTGTAATTGATAATGATTATGGATAGTCATGGTTCGTTGATGTCGGTGTCGAAATGACTTGATTTATTACATTATTTTAGTTATGGATAGTCATGGTTAATAATGATTATGGATAGTCATGGTTAATAATGATTATGGATAGTCATGGTTATTAATAATGATTATGGATAGTTATGGTTCGTTAATATGATCCCAAATTGATGCCCCACATGAGGTGTTAGATTTTTCTGATTATTATTTTAATTATTGGAGGCCAAATTGATGCCCCACACGAGATGCCCAAATTTTTCCGAGTCGGAGGCCTAGTTTATCCAATAATTATTGGGTGACGGTGCGCGGTAATTTGATTAAACCGGAAAAAGTAGGAAACCATCTCCGAAAAATCACAAACTTGTTGGTTGCCTCACCCGTGCCACGTGACAGCCCAATAAAAAGTTTGAGACCAATAAGACATAGAAACGTATATGAACTACACAAATTTATCTTTTAAAATTAAATTGTAATTTAACAGTGAATTTCTCTATCATGCATTTGGACAATAAAAGATGAACAACCCAAAATTTAACGTTCAGATAATGCAAAAATAATTTTCTTATCGAGAACCACTTGTTTCAGATATTTAAATTTAACATTATATTTTTGCATTAACAAAATATGAATTGTTATTTACATTTATATTTGTTATTATAAGAAAAGAAAAGAATTTATGAAAGGAAATACAACTGCAATTTTTAAGAAATTTTGTGCCTAATATTTTATTTACTATACAATTAACAATATTACAACATATTTATATAATCAAAACTTAATACAAAATCCAAAATACTGCAAACTCAAAACACTGGCGGGAGAAATCCCTTTCCCGGGCGGTGACACCACCCGGGACTAAAGGTACCTTTAGTCGACCTTTAGTCCCGGGTGGGCTTACGCCCCGGGACTAAAGGACTTTTAGCCCCGAGTGGTGCCACGGCCCGGGACTAAAGCACCCCCGCGTATATAGGGCACAGTGCCCTCCTCCTTCCTCAGATCGACGTCAGACTCCCTCGCCGCCGCCTCCCTCGCCGACGTCCGCCTCGCCGTCGTCCTCTCCCGCGCCGCCATCCGCCCTCGCCGTGCCTCGCCGTCGTCCTCGGCCGCGTCGGCGTCCTCTCCCGCGCCGCCATCCGCCCTCGCCGGGCCTCCCGGTCTGCCGCCGCGCGCCCTCGGCCACTCGCCGCCGCGCGCGCCCTCGGCCTCCATCGCCGTCGTTCGCGGCGTCCTTGGCCTCCCAGCCCGCCGCCGCGCGCCGTCGGCCTCCCACCGCCGTGCGTGTGTGAAGCGTGTGTGCAGTGTGTGTGCGTGTGTGTGGGCGTGTGTGAAAAAACAAAAAAAATGAATATATATAGAAAATGAATATAAAGAGAAATATATTTATAGAAAAACAGAAAATCATATATATAGAAAATGAATATTAAGAGAAATATATTTATAAAAAACAGAAAATAATATATATAGAAAATGAATATAAAGAGAAATATATTTATAGAAAAGCAGAAAATGATATATATATATATAAAATAAATATATATGTTTTTACTCTAACAAAATATATGTTTACACATGTAGATAAAAAGAGATTGGTCGCATTGACCTCGCCGCCGTCCGCCGTCATCCTCACCGCGACGTCATCCTCGCCGCCGTCCGTCGTCGTCCTCACCGCAACGTCATCCTCACCGTTGTCCTCTCGTCAACGGTGTGTCCTTTGTGATATCAGTCGTGTATATGTTTATGGAATAATCACTTAGATACATATATTTTGGTTCACTTAGATATGATATGTAAACATTTATTTATATCGGTCGTGTATATGTTTATGGAATAATCACTTAGATATATATATTTTTGTTCACTTAGATATGATATGTAAACATTTATTTATATCGGTCGTGTATATGTTTATGGAATAATCACTTAGATATATATTTTTTGGTTCACATAGACATGATATGACTTTTCGTGTATGTTGGTAGTGTTATTTTTACGAATATGGTCTTTATGAATATACGTTATTTTTAATGTTGTCAAAACCTAAACCCTAAACCTAAACCCTAAACCGTAAACCCTAAACTCCAAACCTTAAACCCTAATCCGTAAACCCTAAACTCCAAACCCGAAACCCTAACCATAAACCCTAAACCCTAAACTGTAAACCCTAAACCCGAAACCCGAAACCCTAAACCCCAAACCCTAAACCGTAAACCCTAAACCTTAAACCTAAACCCCAAACCCAAAACCCTAAACCGTAAACCACAAACCCGAAACCCTAAACCCTAAACCGTAAACCCTAAACTCCAAACCCGAAACCCTAACCATAAACCCTAAACCCTAAACTGTAAACCTGAAACCCGAAAGCCTACACACTAAACCCCAAACCGTAAACCCTAAACCCTAAACCTTCACCCTATAAACCCCAAACCCGAAACCCTAAACCGTAAACCCCAAACCCTAAACCCTAATCCCCAAACCCAAAGTGTTTATTATCGATCGTGTTACCTTTACAAAGTGTTAAATAAAAAATGAATATGGTCTTTATGAATATACGTTATTCGCAGAAATATGGTGTTCATTATCCTCCATGTTAGTCGCAGAAATGGTCGACCTAGTTGACAACATGGAGGAGGAAATGTACGACTTAATCAACAGCGGCGCTAATCAAGAAGTAGCAGGTGATGATAACAATAATCAAGAAGTAGATGACGACAGTCAATACTTTGCCGATTATGAAGAAATCATGCAAGAAAATACTGGCGAGGTATACCTACAATCTCTATGTGCACATGAAATTCTAAATAATTTATAAATGTATTTATAATCTACTGTTTCTACATACGTAGCCCTCCGGATCGACAATGACTACCGGGAAGAGTAGGACCGTACGAGGTCCGAAGAAGCCGTTGGATGACCGGTACATTATCTCGGAATTCAACGAGGAAACAGGCCAAGTACTTGGAGAACATGCACAGAAATCTGTTAACCACTGTGGGTACCTTGTAAGGGATAAGAACCCGATCAGTGCTCGTGAATGGAAGGAAAAGAAAAGTGCTCCTGATATAAGTTTTGTCTCTGATCTTGATAAGGAACTAGTTTGACAAGATGTCCTTGCATATTTCATGCTTGAAACAGAAGATAGAAATTTGAACGAAAGAGTTTGGGACTGGGCTATGAAGAAAATGGCAACACTATTCCAGGGCTGGAAGAAGAAGTTGTACAACACATTTATCAAGAAGAACCTAACTCCGGATTTCAACACTAAGGCCTACGTCAAGTTGAGGCCATTTTGGGACGAGTTTGTAGAATTCAAGAAATCAGAAGAGGGTGAGGCACGGGTCAGAAGGAACCAACAGAATGTCCGACAAAAACAATACCACCATCACTTGGGATCAGGTGGCTACAAGAGTGCCATTCCTAAATGGGAAAGAATGGAACGAGAGATGCTAGCCAAGGGCATTGAACCAGAATCAATAAACTGGCCCGAGCGCGCCAAGTATTGGTTTTTTGGTCATGGAGGAAGTCTGGACCTACAGACGGGAAGGATAGAGTATGGCAAAAAACTCCATAGAGCAGCAGAAAGATTTGCTTATGCTAGAGAAATAGCTCACAGTGGCAGGTGGCAGCCGAACAGAGAAAAGGATGAGTTGACATACACCCTGGAGAATCCTGAACATGGTGGGAGAACCAGAGGCTATGGGGAGGTGTCGTGGGAGCATGCCTTCCCTCGGGACAAAGAGACCTATAGAAGCCGCGCGAGAAAGGAGGATGAGGCAGAGCGGATGCAAAGGTTAGAGGAAATGGTTCTTCAGTCACAGGCCGCGGCTCGTGAAGCAGTTGAGCGAGAAAAAGCACTTGAAGACAAAATGAGCGAGGAAATAAAAAGGCAAGTGCAGTTAGCAGTAAGTTCGATGCAAAGGCAATCTGCATCAGAGCCGGGAGTCAACATCAGCCCCCCTGATCAAATGAAAAGCAGTTGCGCTTCCACAGAGGTGCCAGACGTAGGACTGCACTTTCCCGTGGATGACATCACCGAGCCTCTCACGACATGTGAACTGGACATTCCACAGGGGAATGCCACAGTCATGGTGGCTATAGGTGTTGTATCTCCTATCGATCCTACGAAGACACCAAGATGTCATGGGCAATAATACCTCCTGGATATGCTAGCGTCTCGGTGGATAGGGTGGTGAAAGGTTACAACAATGTTGAACTTGACATTAAAGGAGGTGATGGCAAGAAGACATTAGGAGAAGCGGAGAAGACATTCATATGTTGGCGCAAGCGCTATATCATAATTCCTGGTGCATCACCTCCTCCTCCTCAACAACCTAACTCTAGGTGTGTATGAAATTAGTGAATGAATGTTAATAGTATTGGTGAGCTAATAGTATAAATGGATACTCATACCATGTTGTTTTCGCAGCAGGACATCCCCCAACCTAAGTCCAATTATCCATTCACCACATGATCACAGTGTTGCGGGCGATGATGATCAAGATATAACACGACGGGATCCATCACCGCCACTGGCCCCACCATCTCCTCCACGACGGGATCCAACACCGCCACCGACCCCATCTCCCCCACGGCGTGATCCAACACCGCCACCGGCCTCACCATCTCCTCCACAGCGGGCTCCAACACCTCCACATGCCCCATCTCCACGGCGGGTTCCAACACCGTCACCGCCAACAAAGAAGAGGCCTGTCACACAAACAAAGGCGTCAGCCCCACCACCTCTGAAGAAGACAGCCTCTATGAGAAAACCAACTACCATTCCCAAGATGACAAAACTTCCATATGACATGACCGATGAGGAGACTGAAGCTGCAGCGCAAAAAGACTTGAACAAGTTCTTTGACGCTGCCATTGCTAGTAGTCGAGCAAACCAAAACCCAGAGCAGCCGTACCTTTTTGTTCGTCCTAAAAAACTAAGGCAAACTGTGGACGCTCACCAGAAAAAGGTACGTGCTGCCCGTAAGGCTTCGCCAAAATCAGACTATGATCGCACGCTCAGCAAATCAAATGAGGAGGCGAAGAAGACAAAGAAGAGAGCAGGAAAGGGTGTCCCACAGCTCGGGGAACAAACGCAGCAATAAGTGCTGGATCTAGTTGTTGGGAATGAATATGGTACAAACATGGACATCATACAATGAACATATGGAGACGTTGATCCTGAGCAACTGCTCAAATTTTTCGTGGAAACTAGTTTAAATGTGGAAAACATACTCAGAGAAGCAGGCATCAAAAGTGCTCCAGAAGTTGATAAATGGCAGAGGGCATATGTATATGGTCAAAGTCTATACAACCCAGCGGCCCTGAGGGATCTTGGTACGCAAATGCACTTGCTAAATCAGTGGTACCTCACGGCGTGTGGCAGAAAAGCTGATGACTATATTTGCGTCAGAATTAGAGACCATGATTACTTTCGTGGTGATGACATAATATATATTCAGTTTAATGAGTTACATCAGCTCTGCCACATGGACGCTCTCGACAAATCTCTCGTCAGCTACTTTTGCCTGTAAGTGATTGTTTCTTTTAATAATCTCACTTTAGCTTATGTATATGTATAAGTAATTATCCTCACACTAGCAAGCGTTTCTAAACATATGCAGAAACATGATGAGACAACTAAGGCGTAAAAATGACAAGGAGATTGGTTTCATCGATCCATATATCGTATTCAAGCACCCAAGCAGTACTCCCTCGGATGCATGGAAAACTCAAACAGAGAGGAATTTGCGGAGGTTCTTCGTAAACCAAAGGGACAAAAGATATATACTATTCCCCTACAACTTTAGGTGAGTTTTGTTATCATATAAGCCATCGACCATTGTAAAACTGTTCACAACCATATCAATACAAATCGGCCCCGTGCCATCTTCGAGTCCTTAGTCGTGTCGTCGAGTTCTTCGAGAGGAATCATCGATCCGTCGACCTCCGTAAGTCCCGGCAACCTTGTTATCATGTCTAGTATCATGCAGTGGATTTAGATATGATGCAAGTAGTCTTGTTTGTTTTCAATGGTTGTGCGGTGGACCTTTGTTAGCGATCAAGAGGTCTTTGCTTATGCTTTGCTTGTGGATAGACACCGTGCGGCAGGCGTTTATTCATGTGTTTGGCAAAGGCAAGATAGTTATCAGCTTTGTTAGATCAAGCAAGATCTGATAGATTCATTAAGTTATCATGTGTTGCATTGTTTATTTAATTTTTTAACACTCTTTTGCCCAATCTAGATTGATCTTTGTTCGGCCTTGTTCCACAAGTTTGCTTGTGTTTTTATAATCGCAAGATCATGACGGCCGAATTAACTTTCAATCTAGATTGTTACATGTTGCGGGTTCATGCATGTCAACTACGGTTAGGCTTTGATAAAACTAGGTGTCGTGCGGCAGATGCAGGTTTTTAGATTAATCTAATCGTGCTTGTTTGTACGTTCCTTCTTCATGGACCCCAACTCGGCTAGTTTGCTGAGCTTGGTTAAGCTTACACGAGTAATGAGACTTTGTAGATTTATTCAGATACATGCATGCTTTTAACTCCTTATCATTAGATTGTATCATGCGGTGGATTAATCAAATTATAAGGAGTGGTGTAGACTTAGTTTATGCTTGACGGGTTTATAAAGATTAGACGTGCGGCAGACTAATCGGATTAACCTATGCATGTGTTGTTTGGATAGATTTATATTTACAAGTTACCTGTTCATGATTCATTACATCTTAATGATGTCCTTTTACATGTACATTCGGCAACCGGTTGTTGATATATGCTCACTCTTAATGTTAGTCGAATGATCTTTGAACTTATCGACAGACAGCTTCTGTGGCTGTATGCCGTCGTGATTGGCTTTGAAGCCGTACATATGGAACTGTCTGGTCTTATCCAGCATGTTCCAGTTTATTCTCACAGTTTTATCCCTTGTTGGTTTTCTGGTCAAACCGACTGGCACGTCTCCGGATTCCAAACCGTCCGGGCACCCGATTGAAGCCACGCTTTTTCCGGCTTGCTGTGTGTGAGGCGCGAACCACATTTTGCGTCAACACACTTTTTGGCATGCCCGGTGGGACACTTCTATTTCAAGATGCCTGAAATCAACGACGATCAAATTCTGGATGTGACCATGGATGAGTTGCCACCAGATTCGAGAAGTTTAATACAACAAACTTGCAATGATCTCCAACGCAAGTGCTTGATGACTTTCTCCAAGAACAAGAGCGGTAAAATCTTCCAGAAGCAACCATTCCCAAGGGTTCTCCTTCCTCACCAATCCGATAGCACTGATGAGGAAGATATTCAGAAAATGACCCAAATAGTGTACAAAGCCGTATCGGAGGCCATGACCAATCATCAATCAGCTTTCTTGAATACCTTTCGAGCTGTTATGATTGGTATTTTCGGCCCAGCAATGGATAAACGCTTTGAAGAGGCCACTGGTCCGATGCAAGGACCATTGTTATTCCCTGTGCCTCAGCCTCAGAGGAAAAATGCTGAAGGTGGCGGAGCTGGTACAAGTGCAGGTGGGATGACCCCGCATGAGACACAACAACCTCCCACAACGTATGGCCAGCTCGCGTTCGGCACAATAGGAAATGTCCCACAGTCTGCTTTCAGGGTATCTCCCGCAACGAACAGGATACAAAGGAACATGTTTAGAGATGGATATCAGGAGTTTGTTGATTATAATGCGATTAATGCTCTTCCATATCCAGGCTATAAAAGTTCAGCAGGGGGGCGTCTTGGAGATCAAACACAAGCACCTCCAGATTCGAGTGTCGATCTCATCATGCATAGGATGGCTGATATGATGCAAAATCAATTCGGCCTGAAGCCAAAGAACCAGTCATACGCTTACAAGTCTCCTTACCCAGAGTTGTACAACCGAGTAGCACTTCCTCCAAGGGTAAAACCTCCTACTGACTTTACCAAGTTTTCGGGCCAAGATGACACCAGCACTATAGAACACATCAGCCGCTACTTGATGCAACTTGGAGAGGCATCTGCAGATGAAGCTTGGAGGATTCGGTACTTCCCATTGTCATTAACAGGACCGGCCTTCTCGTGGTTCACCTCTCTGCCAGCAGACTCTATTAATACATGGGCAGAGCTAGAACAAAAGTTCCACGCATTTTTCTTTACGGGCACCAGTGAGAAGAAGTTGGTCGATCTCATGAGTATGAGGATGAAACCTAACGAGACACCGCAAGAATATTTGCGCAGGTTCAGGGAGACCAAAAACCTTTGCTATTCCTTGAATTTACCAGATGATCAATTGCCGGGGATAGCCATAGCTGGCATGTTGCCGAATATCAAGCAGAAGCTATTTGGCATGGAGTTTGACGACCTCGGGCAGTTATCACAACGGTTGGCAATGATGAGTAGTCAAGCCCAAGGGTTCAAAAGGAATAATCAGTTCCAGAAAGGTGATGTGGCTACCGAGATGTATCAGGCTTTCTTAGAGGAAGCAGCAGAATACGATGATGAAGATAAGGTAGCTGCAGCCGAGATAGTCTGGGCTAAAGAGCCGACTCAAGTCAACCAGCGATGGCTGAGGCAGCAAAAGGTACTTATGACTTTGATGTTTCCATGTCAGATAAATTATTTGAATACTTATTGAAGGAAGGACGCATCAAGTTGCTGGAAGGTCATCCTATGCTGCACCCCGAAGGAGTCAAGGACAAGAAGTATTGTGGTTTCCATAATACCATATCCCACTCTATAAATGATTGCCGAGTGTTCAGGGTGCGGATCCAGAAAGCTATCCAGGACAGACATCTGAGGTTTGATGGAAAGATGAAAGTTGATGGTAGTCCTTTTGGACAGAATACTGTATCTTTCTCTGTTAATATGGTTAATGCAGCTAACCCCAGGGGCAAAAACAAGATAAAAGTGTTAACCTCTGATAGAGCGAGAGAAACTGGTGTTGTTGACCCTGATCGGCAAATTACGAATGAAGAATTTCGGCAATGAGTTCGTTTTTAGAATAGCCGAACTGAGAGGGGTCAAACTTCTAGGCCCAGGGTCACGACGCGCATTTTGTTAAACAAATGGCGTCGGGAGCAGGAGCGGTACCAAAAGCAAAGGTTTTATGAGGAACAAAAATTCATGGAGAAACAACAGAGGTATGAAGGGGAAATATACCGAGAGGAGCGAGAATATACGAACGAACAAGAGCAGTCACATTGGGAGTGCTCATTTTTCAAGTATTGTTGGAATGAAGGCTTGAAGCTGCCTGCTAAGAACAACTGCCCTGAATGCAGTGATCAATATTCTGAGTATAGGCAGTCTCGAGTCAACCGCCGTTCAGTCCATGAAAGGCTTGGGGCACGAATCCCTAAGGACGATCGGCGCTTAGGAAGAGGATTTGTCGATCGAAATTGGGCTCGCACTGGAGAAGAAGAATACCGCGAGTATGTCTGGCAGAGAGGACAGTGGTGTCCACCAGGATTGAGAAAGAGCCAGAAAAGAAGGGTGCAGCGCCTAAGAAACAGAGAGTTAGCGCAAGCAGGCACCAGGACGAAACAAATTTGGCGCCCTAAAGAGAAGTCGGATGAGGGTGATCGTTCGGCTGATGCATGCATGGTATTCTTTCTTCCATCGGAATTTATAGCTCCTGAAGATCAAGATGTCCAGGAGGAAGTGTATTCAGATTTCGACGAAGATGAATTCCAAGATCTGTTAGCTCATCTTGTTTTGGCTCAACGGACGGTATTTGATAAACCAACTAAGCATCGACATTTGAAGCCACTCTATATGAGGGGATATGTTAATGGCAAGCCACTGACCAAAATGTTTATTGATGGAGGAGCTGCCATAAATATCATGTCATATACTACCTTCAGGAAACTTGGGATGGCGAGTGAAGAGTTATTAAAGACTGACATGGTGTTGAGGGACTTTGCTGGTAATTCTTCTGATACTCGAGGAGCAGTTCATGTTGAGTTAACGATTGGGTCAAAAACTTTGATTACTACTTTCTTCGTTATCGATGGCAAGGGGGCATACAGTTTGCTTTTAGGAAGGGATTGGATACATGCAAACTGTTGTGTACCGTCAACTATGCACCAGTTCCTCATCCAGTGGATTGAAGATGACATTGAGATTGTCCATGCTGATGATTCGATGAATGTTGCCAATGCAGAACCCATCTACTGGGAATATGATGGTGTCGAGTGTTTCTCTGGAAGAGCTTGGGAAGCAGGTCCTGTGAACATTTTCGATAAGGACCAACAGCCGATTCGAACGATCGGCTCTCAGAGTAATTTTTGAATAAAATAAACCGGCTGATGATGATGGAGAAAAGTTGAGACCAAGTTTCATGTCGGCTGACAAGGAATAAAGTGTTGGTGATAAAGTCAAAGCAGGACCAATATATGCGAGTTTGATCCAGATTATAAACCTTTTGAAAGAGTTCTGTCTATTTCTCTGTTGCCAAAAGAAGATCAAGAGTTCACGTAAGGTGACGTATAACAACTTTTGATGAAATTGAAGAATATATGAAGGCACTTCCACAACTTGGTAATCGTCTCGAGTTGTACGTGGCGGCCGATAGTCTTATAATAAGATCGGCCCTTATACAAAATTCAAAGGAAAAGATGAGTAACAGCTAGCCTTAGCCGAAAATGTTAGACCCAGAGACGGATACTCGGCTATGAAGAAATTTTGATCGTGTATGTGTTGCTTATGAACCAAGCTTCGGCGCTACTTGTTAAAAGCCGAACGCGTAGAAGCGGATTCAGGAATGTTTTTATGCAGAAATAGCCGATGTAAAGCATCACCTTTAGCAGAAAAAATGCTTTAACAATTTGGAATATAGCCGATATTATTTATATCGTCTTTAACACAGAAAAATCTTCATAATCCTGGTAACCCTAGCATTTTTCGGATAGCAGATTTATCAGGAGAAGAAGAAAAGGTGAAGTGCAGTAAGATGTCGAGCAACGTGACATCGCAGAACATGATCTAGTCAGATAGGCTGACATCATGTGTCCGGGAAACGTTTCTTCAGAGAAATATTGCGGTCAGGAAAGTCACTGAGGTATCCGCCTGCAAATACCGATTGATAGGGAAGAGTAGTCTTCTTTGGTCCAAAGGCTCATTGCTGCTAGTCTGATGGAGGCGCCAACATGTACCCCTTGGACAACGGCCTGATCTATACGGTCATCCACAGCATCAGGACGGGCCTCAACTGAATCCCCATGAGCATTCACCTTGATGGCAATTTTGTTCACTGCCATTTTTGGACGATCATTCTCTGCAGAAAGGACTAGCAAGGGGAAAGGATGCGTCAGGCAAAACAAGCTCAACCAGGAGAAGAGGACCAAGTTTTCACTAACCTGTGATGATGCTACAGGGCCGTGTCCGTTGGGCATTCAAACGAGTTTTGTTGAGGTGAGTCATCAAACCCAGGATCTGGTGGCTTAGAAGGATTGAGAGAAGACTTCACCCTGGAGAGATAGTGGATAGCGAATCAAAAATTGATGATTGGAAACAGGCTATTGCAAGGGGGCAAGAGATCAATTTTCTGCCCGTAACACTGATGAGTTCGACTTCCTCCTGCTTCGTCTCCAGTAAAATGTCTATCGTGATCACTATTGCCTGCCATTGGTGAAACACAAGCAAAGGATTTTCTCTCTGGCTTGAGCTAGAAGCCGAGAAGTAGAGAGTTTTATGAATCAAACTGTTTGGTTGGGGACAAGAGTGACAACTTGTGTAGGGTCATAAACCATGGCTTGCACACTGGAAACCAAGCATCGAAGTAGGGTCTTTACGTTTTATGGGCCGTTATTGGGCCAAGCCAAATCTTTGCTGACCTGAGGAATTCATGATTCCAGAATCGAAGAGCCGATAATATTCGGCTAAAGACGGTTGTTGTGTGAAGTGTTCAGTTTCGGTTGATTATTTGGAGACTCATATTACCGATTGGCACTAAGGACAAAAAGCTGGAGATAAAAAATTCCTTGAGAGAAACTACCTTGACGTCATCATAAATCGGAAAATTAAGAAAACACTGGAACTTCGAATCTGAAGTAACCGATTACAGCAATTGTCTGCAAAGCAAAAGTATCTGATATAATTATCAGCAATAGCTGATGTAATATGCATCGCTGTTGAGGCAGAAATAAAAGTCAGTGACTAATGCGCAAAACAGGACACACATTGATCTCGAAGAATCAATCACAGATTGATTTCAGAAAGACGGACAAAAGAACTTCTTGTTTACAAAGGAGGGAGCAAGATTGCAGTAAGAATGTGGATACATGGGTGTATGCCGAGTCTCTGAGTGATGAGTGATTGTCAACTGGGATGATGCGCATGTTCTTTGGCTTGTGTTGTGCAGGTGTCGAGCACGGAGACAGTGATCAGAGGCAAGGTGAAGGTCAAGTAGAGACGTGCCGTGTCGATGGACCGAGAGTGGCGAAGGACGGACGTGAGGCTTGGACTGAGGGACCGGTGGCTCGAGGATCAGCTGTGGTGGCTGGCAGCCTAGGACAGTGACGAGCGGAGACTTGCGGGCACGATGTTGCTCGGGTCGAGGACCTGGGGACACGTGTCGGTGGACGAGGTGCACGGGCGGTGCATCCCCTCTACAGCGTCGGTTTGGTGGTAGAGCCAGGGAAAAACCATCGGGTGGACGGTTTCCAGGTTTGGGCCTCAAAACCTGGGCGCTGCGGGTTTGCTGAGTTTGGGCCTCAAAACTCAGATGCTGGTGGGCTGGTTTCCCGGTTTGGGCCTCAAAACTGGGGGTTGGCTGGAAAAGGCTGGTTTTCCGGTTTGGGCCACAAAACCGGGGGTGCAGAGCGGATGGCAGCACGTGGCGGCAATCTGGAGGTTGCGTCGAGGCAACGCTTCGAATTGTGCGGGCGTGGCCGTTGGATACACCTACCACTGAGTTGGTCCAGAATAACCCTAGGGTTTAGCTGGTTCGCTCTGTAATTATAATAGTGAGGGGTAGAGTAGGAATTAGACTTAGTTTAGAATTAGGATAAGTAGTAGGGAGACTCCCTCCTCCTCAAAATCTAAGTCATTTGCTCTTTCGCACTTAGGGTTTCCTGCTCTCCCAATCCCCTGCTGTAGCTAGCTGAGATCCGCAGAGAACCTTGCCTCTGTGTACTGTTGATTCTGAGGAAGTGAGGCCGTAACCTCACCATTGTAGCGTGTGGTAGCCACACGGTTGCAGATCGATGTGTTGATTCGCGTTTTGGTTCGTGTTCTTTGCGTTCTTCGTTTCTCTGTGATTTTCCCGTCACTCGATCTCTCTCTCCTGTGCGTCTTTGCGAAATCCATTTGAATCAACTTGTTCGTATTTGAAAGGAGATCATTTCCACCGAAGGAATTTATGTATCTCCTTACGAACAAGTAGATCGGGTTGATTTCGTTTTCGTAGCGCTTTTCGTTCAATCCACCTCCCCTTTTGATTTCCCGGTGATTTGATCGATTTGAGCGGATGATTTCTTGGGGATAGTCTCCTAACTACTTCGTGATCATCCTCTCCAAGTTTGGGAACGTGGGATCGTGAGTTGATTCGATTTGGGATTGATTTGGGTGAAGGGCGAACAAAATCGTCCTCCCTGAGTGACCGCGGACAGTCCGCCACTCAGGGCGCGGACAGTCCGCGCATCGGGATTCAGCCGAGCAGTGGCTGCGTGTCTCGGTGAACAGTGCTGAAACTTGACCGGCGGACAGTCCGCCGTTGTGTTTGGCGGACAGTCCGGGACTCGGGCAGGGGACTTCAGCAACCTTGCTGTTTTGGTCATTTGACCAGCGGACAGTCCGCCCCTTGCTCACGGACAGTCCGGCACTACCGCGGACAGTCCGGGACCATACCTGCGGACAGTCCGGGATTTGGCTGTGTCTTCCGGTTTAGTGCGTTTGCTCTCCCGGTTTGTTCGCTTGGTTTCCGGACTTGTCGTTTGGCCCTATAGTTGACCAAGGAACCTCTCTAGGTATCTTTGCTACTTGTTAGCATAGGTATTTAGGAGTTTCTCAACGTAGCCGTCAATCTACGTTTGAGACTTGGTTTTTGGGGTTGTGTTCGAGCCGATGCTTTTGGTGTTTGCTTTGCTATCTTCTTGTGGTGCCTCGCTGTGATCCTAGGGATCACCCACCCTCGTCCAAGGGTCGTGGGCATCACGGTTTTGGTCGCATTCTCTCGGGGTTGATTTTGGGACATTTGGCCAAAGTTTCGAGAGAAATTTTTGAGCTCCCATTCACCCCCCTCTGGTCGCCTTGCTAGTGCATTCTCGGTCCTTCAAAGAATGGTCAGTTCGTCCACTCCATCCTGCGCCTAATCAGGAGAAAGTGATCAAAAAAGTCGGCCAGATCTGTTTCGGCTTCCTTCATATCATCTACAGAGTGTTCTACTCTATCTTCCAGTTCTCGCTCGCAGACATCAAATCTGCGGTAATCAGCGCCAGAGTGAATCCTCACGGCATTGAAAGCGAGCGCTGCGCCATACCCCATGTCGGCCCTAGAGATGACGGGGAGAATTCGGTTAACCTCATCCACCCGCTTCAGAGGCGTCGTACCCATCACATCAGCCGTGATAGCAAGTTTGGTGACAGCAGCCTCGAGGGCATGGAGTTTGGCCACCAGGGCTGAAAACAGAAAAAGTAAGTAAGGGCAAGAAGGAAGAACAGGGAAAGAAGTGATGAAAAAATATTTACCGGCTGCCCGGTTCCGAGGGACGTCACGTTCCCGAGAGATTCGGGTAATCTCCCGATCCTTCCCCTCTAGATCAAATTGAAGGTCTATGACCTTCTGAGTCAAGTCCTCGGGGAGGTCATCAACAATCCTCCTAAACAGGAACAAACAATGTAAGAACAGCTGCTTCATTTTTGGAACAAGAAAAGAAAAGGGAAGGAGCAACCTCTTCTTGGAGGTGCTGGAAGCACCAAGCTCGGAGCTGTGTCGACTTGCTATGGAGGACATCTTCTAGATTGGATCGGACGATGATAGGAGAAAAGAAGGGTTTTCTGGTTTTAAGTCAAAGCAGGGGAGTTCGGAATGCGCAGGCCGAAACAGAGTGAAGGAAAATTTTAAAGAATCCCAAGAGGTGCATCGGGGGATGAATCGGTAGGTGAAGTAATTATGACATGCAAGATTTCTACAGAGGTGGATGCTTCCAGAGGTTCCACGTATGTATATGGAGAAAAGGAATTTTGGAACAAATATTTGTCCCAAAATTAGGGGGCATGTGTTAACACCAGATTTTCGCACACGCAAGGGAATGACAGATGGGCCAATGTGCGAGAGATGGTCGTATGAGGCATTCGGCAGAAAATCAAGATCGGTTAATTCTCGGAGTTTCGGCAAGTGCATAAGCGGTCGGCTATCTTGCAAGACAGTAATCTTGTTTGGGAGGCAAATATGACAAGTGGAGCCGGCTTGCGTAAGAAGACACGTGACAATGGAGAGCGCCGAAAAGAATAGAGGCAGGATTTATATCTTTCCAATTTTTGTTATGTAAGTCGTAATCGTCTAGGATTCGTATTTCGTCCAGGGTATAAATATAAGCCCTCGACCATTGTAAAACTGTTCACAAGCATATCAATACAAACTGGCCCCGTGCCATCTTCGAGTCCTTAGTCGTGTCGTCGAGTTCTTCGAGAGGAATCATCGATCCGTCGACCTCCGTAAGTCCCGACAACCTTGTTATCATGTCTAGTATCATGCGGTGGATTTAGATATGATGCAAGTAGTCTTGTTTGTTTTCAATGGTCGTGCGGCGGACCTTTGTTAACGATCAAGAGGTCTTTGCTTATGCTTTGCTTGTGGATAGACATCGTGCGGCAGGCGTTTATTCATGTGTTTGGCAAAGGCAAGATAGTTATCGGCTCTGTTAGATCTGGCAAGATCTGATAGATTCATTAAGTTATCATGTGTTGCATTGTTTATTTAATTTTGTAACACTCTTTTGCCCAATCTAGATTGATCTTTGTTCGGCCTTGTTCCACAAGTTTGCTTGTGTTTTTATAATCGTAAGATCATGACGGCCGAATTAACTTTCAATCTAGATTGTTACATGTTGCAGGTTCATGCATGTCAACTACGGTTAGGCTTTGATAAAACTAGGTGTCGTGCGGTAGATGCAGGTTTTTAGATTAATCTAATCGTGCTTGTTTGTACGTTCCTTCTTCATGGACCCCAACTCGGCTAGTTTGCTGAGCTTGGTTAAGCTTACACGAGTAATGAGTCTTTGTAGATTTGTTCAGATACATGCATGCTTTTAGCTCCTTATCATTAGATTGTATCATGCGGTGGATTAATCTAATTATAAGGAGTGGTGTAGACTTAGTTTATGCTTGACGGGTTTATAAAGATTAGACGTGCGGCAGACTAATCGGATTAACCTATGCATGTGTTGTTTGGATAGATTTATATTTACAAGTTACTTGTTCATGATTCATTACATCTTAATGATGTTCTTTTACATGTACATTCGGCAACCGGTTGTTGATATATGCTCACTCTTAATGTTAGCTGAATGATCTTTGAACTTATCGACAGACAGCTTCTGTGGCTGTATGCCGTCGTGATTGGCTTTGAAACCGTACATATGGAACTGTCCGGTCTTATCCAGCATGTTCCAGTTTATTCTCACAGTTTTATCCCTTGTTGGTTTTCAGGTCAAACCGACTGGCACGTCTCCGGATTCCAAACCGTCCGGGCACCCGATTGAAGCCACGCTTTTTCCGGCTTGCTGTGTGTGAGGCGCGGACCACATTTTGTGTCAACACTATGACTCTCTGAGAAAACCACAAGAAGATTACCAAGATATGATAGATATTATCTGAGGGTAAATGTGATCTGTAAATATTGATTCCTGCTCTTTAACTCTGCAATAGTTAATTAACGATCCAATTATATATATTGTGCAGGGTTTGGGCTTGGTTTGTTCAGAAACACCGTCCGGATCTGAAAGCGCAACTTCCTCATCCTCTACGACTAAATGTAAGTTGTACTACCTCCCCGCCTCTTTACCTTCATTAGCATCACTCAGCAGACGCACGCTCAGCCGAGAGTAATATTTTTATATCTTGTACAGTGGGTTCTACGGCAGTCACTGGGAAACAATTTATGTGCGTATTATGTTTGCGAGTTCCTGACGGTGTATGAAAAAAGAACTCCTCTACAGAGTCAGCAAGTACGTAACATGTAAATGAATTTATTTCATTTTTTTGCTTTTACATAAATATTATGTATGTTAATACTTTCTTTTTCTTTTAATCCAAATTGAAAGAGACATGGTTGAAGAACGAGGTGATGGATAAGGTCCGCCTCAAAGCAATTCAAGAGACCATCGCGAGCTTCATTAATGACCATGTCCTTAAGTCTGGCACCGAGTATTGGTTTAACAAAGACGAACCAATGAAGCCAAACCAAGACGAACACTTGTATGACCTTTAAGTCAGGAACAATATTTGTGTTGTAAATATCAAGTTAAGGATGCATGATGGATAATATTGTATATATTTATGTACATATGTATAGCTAGCTCGATCTATAATATATATATAGTTTCATATTTCATTTGTGTGTAATTGTAAATTTTATGTGTTTATATATATATTTATTAGCAGCGAAGAATACGTATTTGAAACTCTAATGGAATATATTAGCAGCGAAGAATACATATTAGAAACCCTTGTAATTGCAAAACCGAAAACAATAACCAATTGAAAAGAAAAGAAAAGAAAAAGAAAAAAGAAAAAAGAGGCGGCCTCTTTAGCCCCGGTTGGTAATACCAACCGGGACTAAAGAAGTCAGCCACTGTGGCCCGGCTGGAGACCTCTTTAGTCCCGGTTGGTATTACCAACCGGGGCTAAAGGTCCCCCTTTAGCCCCGGGCGAGTGAATCGGGGCTAAAGGTCGGGCCTTTAGTCCCGGTTCCTTAGCCCCGGCTCCATGTCCGGGGCTAAAGGCCAAAATGGCCCGGGGCTAAAGACCCGTTCTCCAGTAGTAAAGGGAAGAGATGCCTACTAGGACAGCGACTCCAGATCATCGATCTCATCGCTAATGGTCCCAAAGAGGATTTCAATATTCGAAGGTGATGAATCTGCAGCCTACATCGTACCTGTCGATATTGTTGTAGCGATTTAGATGTATTATGGACCGGTACCAAAACGTTGGATCTTGGGACATATCTAATATTTTGAGGTTGATCATTGGATTCGGCATAAGGACTGCACTTTGGCTGCAGCATTCAAGAATGTCATACTTTTTTTTATACTCTACTGGGTTCGTGCCTGTGCATTGCTACGGGATTGCTAAACTTTTATATAAAAAATATCGATGTTAAAGTGACATTTAATCCAAAAAGCAAAGTTCGTGAAATAGAGTTGCACGACATTCTCCTTTTTTGTGCCACCTGGCTCATCTGCGCTATGGAGTCATCTCCACGAGCAGGAGACGTAGCGAGCCATAGTACACTTGATGAAAAAGGAGAGTCAATCATGGCGGGGCTTAGCGAGCACAAGTGATCGCCTCTCTTCACTTCTGTGACACACGAACAAAGAAGGCGGTGAGCGATCTCCTCTCTTCTCTTCCCTTCCCCTATGAGAGTTGGATGGAGTTGACTGGCGACGAAAGCATTGGCAGCGCTTGAGGGCACCGATGACGAGGCCTGGCTTATGGGCATGAGAAGACGGTTCCCAGATGATGTTCCAATTCAAGGTGTTAAACGACGTGAGTGATTTGGCTAAGGGCGTTGCGCTATTATTGGGTCGGTTTTAGGAGAACCGCATGCAGAAGAGAAGCCGCAATAACGTGAGAGCGTTGTTTCCTACTTTGACTGATGACATGACAAGGTGGACGATCGTGGGGAGGACCCACCTGATGATGTCGTGCATTTGGACTCATGACTGGGGTTGCATGGTTGGGCAGACAGACGATCTGAGGTTTGTAACGTGTTTGTATCAGATCAACACCTAACACGCTAGCGCAAGCATGTTTTGAAAGCAACTCGCGTCTGCATAAAAAAGATATACAACAATCAAAATATTGCCATGCATATATCAATCAAAAGATGTGTCATACACGACAATCAAAATATTGCCATGTATAAAAAGTTGAAAAAAGGACAATACATCATAAATCCTATATTATTTCTATATTCTAACTATTTTTATATACTCTTTCTCTCTTGTACATTTGCATCAGAAATCCTTCTATATTCTTTATTTCCTTTTCCACCCTCACACCTGGCTAAACGACGGAAGTTTTTTCTCATGGACGATCCGACGATGAAGCGAAAATTTTTGTCGCACGAAAAGATTATTCCCTTTTAGTCTTTTTAGTTGTGAGAGATTTTGCTAGTTGCTAGATTTTTTTTTTTTAGGAACATATCTGCACGGGAATGTGAGGGTGCGGTGATTTCAGGACAGTACCAGGCGAAATTTTTTCAGAAGATTTTGACCATGACCGGACAGGATCTTTTAGTGAGCGGCTTCACCATGGCCGGTAGACGGATCCTCTCTGTAATTTTTAAGTTGTAGATAGAGATAGAGATAGAGATAGAGACTTTAATTTAATTTGTCTCAAAATCACTAGAATACAGTTTATTACATGATAGACTGAGTAGTGTCTAATGACTGTATCGGATAATCGATCAGATTTAAGCAATAGAGGTTAAGGGTTGCGATTTACTCTTTCCTTATTACGATGGGAAGACTGAAGCACACAGACACAGTATAATGGCCATTTATATATTTTTACTCTTTTTTTCCTAAGGACAAAATCGAGTGCTTCCTTGCATCGGTGCATAACAGTTGATTTCATATTTTCTGCTTGTCATCCAGACTGGCATCCCTCTCTCGCTATGGCTGTATGGCAATTGTTCGTAGCAATCCAGGTCCCCTTTACGACTGAGCCATTTGCCCACAGCCACAGATCAACTTTTGAATATTCCTACTAGTCCAGATATCTCCCCCTCCGATCCCCCAGCAAAGCCCAGAGGCCACAGCAACCTTTTTTTTTTTTGTATATCACTGAAGGCTTTCCTATAGATCCTTCTGTCTATCGGCAAGGAATGGAATGATCGATCCCATTCATCATAGGCCAAGAAAGTAAGAGAGATCTCTCCCCTTCTGCGCCGCCCCTGGCCACACCCACACTTTCTTATCCCTTCAAGGATCTCCAAAGAATAAACCTTTCCGAAAGTGATTGAGCATGACAAGATAAAAAAGGATCCGGCTTGTGCTTCTGGATCCATTGCAACTGGCACGGTGGCCGGAAAGAATCGAGAATCCGTCAGTCAAATCCAGCCACCCTGACCCTGCTATATGCGATGTCTTTGCAGTCTGGTCGTCGGTAGAGTAGATAGTGAGTTTACCCGAGCCTGAAGCGAAACCACACGTACCCCAGCGATATTCGTTTCCTCCGAAGGGCTATAATATTATATTATAGTCCCTAAGAACTATAAATTCCCAGGTTCCAGCTCCAACACAGAGTTGTGTGGCGATGTGTGTCTTGAGCTTTCACTGAGACTTGCCAGTTGCCACTCCAAGACTGCCCGCTCGGTCCGATCTGTACGCACAGTACCGAAGTTAACAGGCTAGCTAGAGTAGCGAGCGAGCAATCCAAAGAAGCATGACGGAGTCTTCTTCTGCTGACCACGGCCAGCCGGAGAAGGAGAAGGAGACCACCGGCGCGAGCCACCACAGCAACAAGAAATCTGCAGGCAAATCAAGGGCCGATCTTTACGCGGGCGCCGTGGCGCAGCGGGTCCTGTATGGACCGAGCCGGTGCCGTGGCGGAAGCCCGAGAAAGCCGGCTGCTGTCAGTGTCACTGGCAGCGGCAAGCCGCCGAGCAGGCTCAGCAAGATGTCCGGTTCCGCCGAGGCCACATGAGCCACACTAGAGAACAACTAGTTGATGCCTGGCAGCCTGGGAGTGTTCCGCGGTGCAGTGTTGATGTGTGTGCACCCAGCCGTGCTGTTGGTGACGGTGAACCGTTGCAACTGTT
Organism: Coix lacryma-jobi var. lacryma-jobi; assembly: GCA_009763385.1. Taxonomy (NCBI): domain Eukaryota; kingdom Viridiplantae; phylum Streptophyta; class Magnoliopsida; order Poales; family Poaceae; genus Coix; species Coix lacryma-jobi. Next base: position 99,627,268 of record CM019827.1, read on the forward strand.
GAGTTATACTCCGTATTATATACTGATAAGGCCAGTCTCAATGAGATTTCATAGGGTTTTCATGCACATTAAATATAGTAGTGACACATCAAATTTTTGCATGAAACTAGGAGGAGAGACCCCACGAAACTTATCAGTGCCGTTTCCAACACCGGATGAAACTAGCACTGAGACGCTCGATTCGTTTCATCGCGACCTCGGCTCTTCCCCGGCAATGCCGCGGCGCTGGCGACTTCACCCCTCCCCAGCACGACGTGACGTGAACTCGACCCTTCCTGGCATGGTCGCGAGTAGCCGTCGCAGCCCGCAAGCTGACACCGCCGCGGCCGCAGGGCCACTCCGTTGCTTTTGCCGCTTTGCTCCACCATGGTTGCGAGCCCGCTCCGCCGCTATGCTCCACTGGCCACGAGACGGGAGCGCCGGCCATGGGACGGGAGCACCGAGCACCGCTGGGCGCTGCTCCATCAGGCGTGCGGACTCCACTAGCCACCGGGACGCGACCTCCACACGTGCACAGGGGAAGCCGACGTGCGTAGAGAAGCGAGCTCCGCCACCGCGAGGGGAAGCCAGCGAGAGGGTCGTCTGCTAGTCGTGAGGCAAGAGGGTCGCCTACTAGTCGCCGGGCAAGAGCGAGCCCCGCCGGCGCGAGCTCGGCCGCAGGCTCCATCGTGCCGCGCACGTGGGCGCAGGCTCGCGGCAGAGCGCCATCTGCCAGTCGCCGGGCAGGAGCCCCGCCGGAGTGCGAGCCCCGCAGTCGCAAGCTGCTGAGAGCGGACTTCGCCGGACGCGGGCGTCGCTCTGCCACGAGCCGGCTCTGCTCGTCGCGGGCGCGTCGCGAGCCCCGTCGAGCGTGGCCGTGGGCGTAGCTTCGTTGGTCGTTGGGCAATGACGCGAGTGCAAGGCCGTGGGGTCTGAGCGACGATGGGAAAGAAGCAGCAGCCGAGTGAAAAGATGGAGAGAGAGGGACCCACGAGATGCTAATAGTCCTATAAAACTGTGTATGAAACTACACTCTGAGACAGATGCTCGTTTCATGTTTAGTTTCATGGTCTTAGAAACTGGGAGGTGAAACTATACATTAAGACTGGCCTAACAATACCACTACAATGTGTACAGTTGTTACTGTATACCAGTGAATATGCACGTACGACACGCACGTGTTTATAAATACCATATCATGTTATACGCAATGTGATATTAAAATAAGAAGATCGTGTTAGGTAGCATTATTAAAAATTTAAGATTATTGGAATCGTATGGTTATATCAAAATACAAGATTATTGCAATATTATTTAAATTTGAATGTTGCAGCCTAGGGACACTCTAAGAAGTTAGACTATCTACTGCAAGCCTTTTACTCTGATAGCCAAATAACCTTTTTTTTTCTCATGTATTCTAAAAACAGCCTGCAAAGGTCCAAACAACTCAAGCTAAAATTATAATTGATTAAATTTTGGAGTCCCACTAAAGTTAATTTGGTAAATAAAACTGAGTGAAAATGATCTCTTACAATTAAAAAGTGCTAAACCACATGTCATTTTACTAATTAATCAAAGCATTGCAATCTCAAAATATTTCATTGAAACAAATTCAATTTTACCAATTAAATCATTGAAGTCGTACCAGTTCCAATAATATATCAAGAATTCAGTATACTTCAGTATCATGATCCAAAATATCAGGAACAAATGGGATAAGCTTCACTATGTTGTTCGAAAAATCAACACTGTAATAACTTTATCCAAATAGTCTGCATAATAGTCTGCATGGGAACAGTGCAGCAAAAGAATTATTAGCATATGGGTTCCTAAAACTGAATTGATAAATGATTATTATTATTATTATTAAAAAAAGGTAAGCTCACTGCGCTGAAGAAAAAAAACAATGGCAAATAATGAATGATTAGGCAAGATCACAAACAGAAAATTGCTATTTTCATACTTTAGTTATGTGTTCAGAATTAGACTGATGAGTCCTTATTATTAAGGACCGAAGTTAATACCTATCACTTATAATTATTTTTTTATGTGTTTGAAGTTCACTTCATGCCTATAGTAACTTAAATTGCTGGATTGGAAATTCTAGCTGATTAAAAAGGAAGGCTACAGAACATTCATGATGTCCTGCTCGCTTTGTCAATTTATATTTGCTTCTTGACCAAATTACTAAGCACAATGTCTAGCATGAGATGTAACTAAAAGCAAGCCAATTTTAAAATAGTAATTGAAATAAAATTTGCACAAATCATCTTGAAAAATGGAAACATGTTTTATATCTAGCATCATATCATACTAATGCCATTGTTTCAGCCAGAAGAGTTGTTGTTGCATCTCTACAAGAAGCACAAGTGCCATGGAAGAGATTATAACTTATAAATCAATGAAGAATGGTGCAAAGGTGCACCTTTACCATAACTCTTGGATCTTGATACAAGTGATCTCTCCAAAAAAATAATGTAGTCATGAAAGATTGTTCATCATCATTTTCGTCCACTATTAAATGGACTCTTTGTTCTGGTCAACCTGATATATTAGCTATATATCTTTTTTAAAAAATATATTAATATTTATGATATATAATTAGTATCATCAGAAAGATCTTTAAATATAGTTTTTAACAAATTTATCTAGAGATATAAAGGGCATGTTTAGAAACTAAATCTTTACATTCCAAATATTTTGGTTGTATACTTTACAACCCAAAACTTTACAAGTACTTGTTTAGTTGTCTATAAATTTTTATGTGGGCTGTTGCAAACAAGATTGTATATTTGGTCTGCACGGGATCCAATGTAAAATTACAAATTACAAGACTTTTGGGCCTCCAAGATTCTAAATTCTAAATCTTTATAGGCCTTCTTTTCCCAAACTTTAAAGACCTGTGTTAACACTGGATTTTAGTCAACATTAAGAAGACGACAGGTGGACCCAACGAGCAGTGAGAAGAGCATTCGGTAGACGGCCAAGCGGTCGGTTACTCCATTCAGGAAATAGATATGGCAAGAGAAACCGATCACGAGAATAATCGACCATGACCGTGACAGATTAAACGAGTATTCAAGAAGCCAGAGGGGTCTGATCTCATTGGCCAGGAGTTGGATTTGGTGGCGTTGTGATGTGGCAAGCATGCAAAGAAGGCAATATATATAAAGCATGCACGTCTCGACGTCCAGTTCTATATTTAGCATAAAGGAAAGGCTAGAAGACAGTGTGCATGTCCAGTGTGCGGAGATGGGCGTATGAGGCATTCGGCAAGTATCCATGCGGTCGGCTAGTTTCCAGGGATTCGGCAACTGCTCATGCGGTCGGCTATTCTGAGAAAAGGGAGTTTCCATTGAAACGATGGAAGCAAGAGCCGATCGAGCAACAAATTGCGACAATTAAGGCAATGAAGATTCCGAAGGGAGTTGAAGGCCAAGAATATTGTATTTTCCTTTAATATTTCATAGTCGTGTCCTCTTAGGACTTGTATTGCGTCCAGGGTATAAATATAAACCCTTGGCTATTGTAAAAACTGTTCACAACCACATCAATACAAACCGGCCCTGTGCCATCTTCGAGTCCCTAAGTCGTGTCATCGAGTTCTTCGAGAGGAAACATCGATCCGTCGACCTCCGTAAGTACCGACAACCTTGTTATCATGTCTAGTATCATGCGGTGGATTTAGATATGATGCAAGTAGTCTCGTATGTTAAGCTTAGTATCGTGCGGCGGATTTAAGCTTATGACGGGAAGTTTTTGCTTGTGCCTTGTATCGTGCGGCGGATTAAGACATGAGTAAAAATAGTTATCGGCTCTATTAGATTTGGCAGATCTAGTAGATTCATTAAGTTATCATGTGTTACGTGTTTTATTTATTTAATTCCTGTAACACTCTTTTGCCCAATCTAGATTGATTTCTATTCGGCCTTGTTTCACAAGTTTACTTGTGCTTTACTAATCATAAGATCATGATGGTCGGATCAGTTCTCAGTCTAGGTTTGTCGGGGGAACACCAAAGGGGTACCCCCAATCGACGCAAAACAAACAAGTTAAACCTAGAACGCCAATTAATAAGAGGAGAAACTAGTCTAGCTCCCTAAAAACCAAACCCTCGAGGTCGGCCGCACCGACCCTCCGCCAGGAAGCTTAGACTCGCCAAAGCCTTACTGACCGCCTCCCGGCAACCTACCCCTCGAGCCCTGGCACATAGGCCTCGAGCCCACCACAGCCGTACACCGCTCCTCGAGACCCCGCGCGGGGACCTCGAGCCTCTCAAGCACGATAGCCTATCCCTCGAGACATTTCACATCTCCTTCGAGCAGCGCCAGACTTCGGATGCCAATCCCACACTGCGCATTTAATGCGTTCACCTACTCCGGTCACGTCCTCTGGAACCCGACGTGCGCCACAGTAAACCGGAGCCACAGTCAAATCTCGCTTTCACCTCAAGCATGGGCAAAAAGGCGCAAGTACAGCACTGTTCGGCCATACCTTGCACTGTAGTACCCTCGAGCCACCTCTCGAAGCCTGGATTCCCGCTGTTCGGCCGGGCTTTCCGGGACTTGCCCATACCTGCGGGGGCTCGAGCCCCACGTAAACGCCACCTCGAGGCCGGCCCTGCGCCCCTCGAGCCCTGACGGCTTTCCTGCTATTGGAGGACAGGTACCCCCAAGACCCGGAGGAACCCTGCCACGTTATGTACGCGCCGGGATGGGCGCTGCATGACCTCCACGTCGCCACGTCTCCACATCCGCGCCAGGGATGGAGGCCACGCTTCAAGGACGCTTCAACAGCAGCCCCCACGCCGGCTACAGCGACCCCGACAAGACAGAATTCCTACCCTCTGTCGTATTGGGCATTGTACATCCCGACTCCTGTATCATTCCTGTGTAACCCTGGCCTCCTCTTGCTCTATAAAAGAGGACACCAGGGGTCTTCACGCACCCGGTTACACAACTCCACGATAGACAAGTCTAGGTCCACCTCCACTCGGGTCAGCACACAAGCCCATACAACCCCATACCCAGACGAGTCCGGACTCCGGTCCAAGCTTGTTGAGCTTGTAACGCCCCTGTACAAGCATTTAGGTGCAAGTAATACAAGAGCATCCTCCCTCCGCTGGACGTAGGGCCTTCTTCGCCCGAACCAGGATAAATCCTTGTGTCATCTTGCATCACCATCCAGGAAGAGAGCACGCGATCATAATTACCAGTTGGTGACATACCCCCGGGGTAGAAACACCGACAAGGTTGTTACATGTTGCGAGTTCATACATGTCGATTACGTTTATGCTTTGATAGAACTGGGTGTCGTGCGGCAGATACAGGTTTTAGATTAGTTTGATCATGTTTGCTTGTATGTTTCCTTCCTCATGGACCCCAACTCGGCTAGTTTGCCGATTTTGGTTATGCTTACATGAGTAACGAGCTTTTATAGATCTATTCAAATATATGCATGCTTTTAGCTTGTTATAATTAGATTGTATCATGCGGTGGATTAATCTAATTATAAGAAGTGGTATAGACTTATAGCAAGTGGTATCATGCGGTGGATTAGCTTTGCTTAAGTTTATGCTTGATGGGTTTTTGAAGACTAAACGTGCGGCAGATTAGTTGCATTAGCCTATGCATGTGTTATTTGGATAGATCTATTCTTGCAAGTTGCCTGTTTATAATATCTTTGATTCGTTCAAGCATGTCTTTCTTTTGCATTCGGCAGTTAATATGCTTCATACACTCTGTTCTTATACTTGCCGAATAGCTCTGTAAACATGCTCTGACAGACAGCTTTTGTAGCTGTGTGCCGTCGCGATTGGCTTTCGAAGCCGTACATATCGAACTGTCTGGTTTTACCCAGCATGTTCCAGAGGTATTCTCACGTTTTATCCCTTGTTGGTTTTCAGGTCAAACCGACTGGCACGTCTCCGAATTCAGCACACTCCGGGCACCCGATTGAAGCTAGCCTCGTTCAGCTTGCTGTGTCCTGGCGCAAGGTGTCACTTTTTGCGTCAACACTGTGTTTAGATCCAAACTTCAAAAAAGTGACCTAAATTCAAAATCTTTTAGAATTTTAGGAGCAACTAAACAGCCCAAATATTGGATATATTTTGTATAAATCAAATCAAACTTGTGGCATTGAAACCCAAAGTGACAACTAATTTAGGACAGATGGAGTATTTGCCAATTCAGGGCATGTTTAGATCCAAAATAAAAAACTTTACATCTATCACATCAAATCTTTAGACACATCCATGAAATACTAAATATAAATTAAAAATAATTAATTACACAGTTTGCATGTAATTTACAAGACAAATCTTTTAAGTCTAATTAGTTCACGCGCGCGATTTACGGACAGATTCTGTAATTTGTTTTTTTATTAGTATCGGAATATATCATGCAACACACCCTACATAACATCCAATATGACATTCAAAATTTTTACAGACATGACTTAAACACGCCCTCAATATCCTTTTCCATTGACATGTTAGGCACCGGAATGGATTGCTCATTATTCTAAAAGACAAATGCCTTCATATCAGTACGGTATTTTTAATATCATGTAAGCTACAAATAATATTTAGCACATCACACTATTAACATGAGATCAAAATTGATTTTATATGAATATGAGCACATTTATCAAGTCGGGGATTTGAACCCGAGTTAATTAACAGCCAAGATTTATCAACCGAAGAAAGTCCATTAGACGTCTCTCCTATAGGATGGGACTCTATCCTGATACGCCCATGCGACTGCAGGTTCCGTGTCCCCATCCGCGTGTCCCCGGACACTTGGAGGCCAGCGGGACCTCCTATTTTTTCCGTCCATGTTCCCACGCTTGGAGAAAACGGAGCTGTCTATCTAGTCCGTCTCCCACGTTATGCCTCTATTTTTCTCTCTGCGCTCAAAGCTGATAGTCTATCAGGTCTGCTGGTGTATGGCGTGAGGAGCTTCATTTGAAGCAAAATTTAAATCCGACGGTTAGAAGCTTGATCTGGACAACAATTGATTGTGATGGTCAACCTAGATTTTAGTTGTGCATTTTGAATTGGACTGCCATGATCTCGATTTTAGCTTGGGGATCTCAATTCTGGCTTGCGGATGTCAATTCGGGCTACAAGAAGTTTGATTTTGCCTTTTATCTTTGAGGCCTATCGAGCTGACACAACTATGGTGCTTGTCCCACATTGCCCGCATGGAACATGGTGTGGGCCGGTGCTGGTGTCGTGCTACGACCTGGACATGGCAAGGCTGTTCTGCCTCCGGGAGCTTCGCGGTCATGGTGGAGGTGCGCCCTAGCTCCTACGACGGGTCCGTGCATTGCCGCTACCAGAAACGCTGGCATGCTTGGGATCCTCCTCGGCGGCTGCCACCACTAGTGCCGGTCCTACAATTTTGAGGGTGCTCTAACGAAATTGTCATGATGTCCTATCTAGATTATACATAAAATCTTATAATATATATACACTAATTCTATGTCACTGAAAATTGTTTCTTAGATAATATTTTAAAATTCTACTCTCTAATCGATTTTATCTAACACACACATATCAAGATTTAAACTTTAAAAACTTCAACTAATAATTAAGCTAATAATTTTTAAATATTATAATGCAAACTTTATGTCACTATCTAGGGCTTGAACATGAAGCGAAATAACTGATCAGCGATCACAATTCATAAGAAGCCAAGAACCAAGATGTCATTGTCGTGGAGCCATGCCTGGTCGCTAAAGTTATGCCCCGTTTTCCAGAAGTTCACTCATATAATAGTTAGATCTTTATCATTAATATATGACTCACTTGTCTCTCTCATAAATTTTATTGATTTCTGTATTTATTTATAATCGACTTATCTCCTCTCTTTTCTTCGTCTCAGCATATTAATTTCTGTATTTATTTATAATCGACTTATCTCCTCTCTTTTCTTCATCTCAGTATTTAGTCAGCTTACAGTTTATTATTATACTTACTATTAATTAGTTTATTGATACTTAATAAACTATAAGGTGTGCGAGATTAGTATACCTGGGTTTGGGCCTCTTAGCTGGCTGGGCTCTCGGCCGTCGCACCACCTCTTGCCCTGCCTCTAGGACCGGCACTGGCCACCACGCATGTCAACAAGCGCGAGCTCCTGCTCGTCGCCGGCGTCGACGACCTACTCCGAACTCTTGAGTTGATCTGCGCACGTCGTTAGGATCTATCTACCTGAGATCACCAAGGTCGTCGTCGGGGACCTCTCCACCAGCGGCATCAACGACGACAAACGAAACGGCCGGCGCCTTGGAGCTCGACTGGTGGCGCTTCCGTCTCCCGTCCTGCACCTGCACGTTTCAAGATCGACGGGTGGCCACACAACAACGAAGCGGATGGGCTGGTTGCCTGGTTCTATTTTCCTTGTGATGTGCGATGTGGATAGATAAAGTAACAGACATGCAGATGCAAGGGACAGCCGCGTCGAAGGCGAGGGACCAGCGAATATCTTGGACAGCTTCAACAAACCACAAGCGATCCTTGATCGTGGGCCTGGTGGAAACTCTTTGGTGACAAAAAATGACACGAGGAGCCGCGAAAGTAGTAAATTGTAGGAAACACGTGTGTCAGTATGATCCGTCTATACTGATCCCATCAGTCAATAATATCTAGCGTTAGATGTAAAATCAAAATATATACAACGGAGGAGACCCTAGTGTTAGAATTTTACATGGGCTTGGCCCAATAATAAATTCTGAAATTCCTAAATAAATCTCAAAGTCCATTCATGTGTGCAAAGAGGGGAAGTCAAATTCTTTAGTCCCACCTTGCTAGTAGAAGAGGAGGAGGACTTGCTTAAATATGGAATTTCTCTCCACTTCCTCAAGTCTAGTGTGAGGAGGAGAAAGAGAAGTCCGCACGTGCGCACGCGCTCGCTCGCCTCGCCGTGGCTGAGAGTCCTAAATCGATTTAGATCGTGATCGCGACACGAGGTCGGTTCAACAGGACTATATAAGCAACAATTCAGCCACGCCAAAACGCATCTCACAACACCTCTCGAGCTAGGGTTTTGCCTCATCTCGCTTTTGCGCTGCCGTCTAGTCGTCTCCAGTCTGTTCGCTTGCGTGCACCAGCGACCGGACGAGCAGGTCTCCGGAACCCTCGTCTTTGCGATCCTGCACCGGGAGAAGGCGAATAAGGTTTTTGGGAAGCGCTCGTCGCGCGACTGCTCTCGTCTTCAACAACGGGTCGTCTACCGTCCAAGTCAGGCGGCGCTGCGTCCAGACGTACTCGTCGTCAACTGCTCCGAGCTCTTCCTCCAGCGCTCATCGAGGATCGTCCAGCACCGACTCCGCCGCCGTCTTCTCCAGCAGCAGAAAGGTACACCGCTCGTGATCTAATGCTTATGCTTATACCAAATCTGATGTCTTTGTTCTTGCTATTTAATCTATCTGGTGTACGAGCTATGTTTACACCGGTTATCATGTTTGAGATCATGTTATGCATAATTTGTTATGCTAGTAGACAGTACAATCTGAGATATCTAGATCATCAATTTATCATAATTTATATTCTGGTTTTAATCTGGAAATTGCCTATTCTTTTAATAATCCAAAAACCTTATTATAGGTTTCCAGAATTAACTATGGCTAGTTTTGTTGATGCGCTGAAGCCAGAAATCTTTTCTGGAGAGCACTTTAAGAGATGACAAGTTAAGGTCACCAATTGGTTGACAGCCATGAAAGTGTTCTGGGTGAGTGCTGGTATGCCCGAGGGAAATATCTCTGAAGATGATCAGAGAAGATTCGAGGATGCCAACCAAATCTTTGTGGGAGCTGTGCAGAATGTTCTTGCTAATCATATCTTTGATACAATTCTGCACATTAAAGATGCAAAGACTTTGTGGGATTATCTGGTAGCTACTTTTGGTGCTTCATATGCTGACAAAGAGTTGTACATCATGGAGACTTTTCGTGACTATAAGATTGTTGCGAACAAATCTATAGTCGAGTAAGCTCATGAATTACACCGTCTGGCTAGAGAGCTTGAACTCCTTAACTGTGTTATACCCAATGAGTTTGTAGCTGGATGCATTATTGCAAAGCTACCTTCCTCTTGTAGGAATTTCGCCACAAGCCTTAAACACAAGAGACAGAAAATATCAGTTCAAAACCTGATAGCATCTCTTGATGTTGAGGAGAAGGCTCGGGCTAAAGATAACACTGAGAAGGGGACGAGGAAAGAGCTAGCGCCCACTTCGTCCAGAAAAAACATGGAAAGTACAAAGGAAAGTCTAAGTCTTTCAATGCCAAAACTACTACTGCATTTAAGAAGAAGAAGAATAAAGCAGAGTTGTCGTGCTTCACTTGTGGAGAGCTTGGGCATTTTTCCAAAGAGTGTCCGGAGCGAGCGGACCGCAAAGGGAAAAAGAAGAGTGTCAACCTTGTGACTACTAGCGATGCTGATGACGGGTATGGTAATTTTCCTACTGTACTATCAGTGTTTCAAGCACCAAATTGGTGGGTTGATACATGTGCTAATATTCATGTGTGTGTTGATATCTCTCTGTTTTCTTCTTATCAGGGGCTTCAAGGTTCCTCCGTCCTAATGGGGAATGAGTCACATGCTTCTGTTCGTGGTGTTGGCACGGTAGATCTAAAGTTTACTTCGGGAAAGATCGTGCAGCTGAAGAACGTGCAGCATGTCCCTACTATACGCAAGAACCTTGTTAGCGTCTCTCTTCTTTTGAGGGATGGTTTTAAAGTAGTTTTAGAGTCCAATAAAGTAGTTATGTCTAAGCATGGACAATTTATTGGTAAAGGCTATGATTGCGGAGGCTTGTTCCGTCTATCTTTGGCAGATTTTTGTAATAAGTCAGTAAATCATATTCGTGGCACAATTAATGATAGTTCTAATATTTGGCATTCTCGTTTATGTCATGTGAACTTTGGTTTGATGTCACGTTTGGCTAGCTTGAGTTTAATTCCAGATTTCACTATTGCCAAAGGTTCCAAGTGTCATAGTTGTGTGCAATCGAAGCAACCTCGAAAGCCTCATAAGGCAGCGAAGGAGAGAAACTTGGCACCTCTAGAACTCATACATTCTGATCTTTGTGAAATGAATGGTGTGTTGACAAAAGGTTTAAAGAGATATTTCATGACTTTAATTGATGATGCAACTAGATATTGTTATGTTTACCTGCTTAAGACTAAAGATGAAACGCTAGAGTACTTTAAAATCTATAAGGCTGAAGTTGAAAATCAACTAGAGAGAAAGATTAAACGTCTAAGGTCAGATCATGGTGGTGAGTATTTTCCTATACTTTTTGATGAATTCTGTGCGGAACATGGTATTATTCATAAGAGGATAGCTCCCTATTGTCCCGAATCAAACGGAATTGCCGAGAGGAAAGACTGCACGTTGACTGACTTGGTGAACGCCATGTTAGATACTGCTGGTCTATCTAAGGTATGGTGGGGGGAAGCTTTATTGACTGTGAGTCATGTCCTGAATAGAGTTCCAAACAGAAACAAAGAGACAAATCCATACGAGTATTGGGTTGGAAGGAAACCATCGCTTATATACTTACGCACGTGGGGATGTTTGGCGAAAATCAATGTTCCAATTTCTAAGAGGGAACGTATGCTATGGAAACCAGGTTCCCGTGAAAACTATAGAAACTCGCACGTGGATCGCTGAATCTAAATCCGATGGCTATGGCTAATGTTGTTGTGCACCTGTGTTGGCTATATATATTAGAGAGAGATAAATGGGAGGGGTTAATTGCTAATCTCCACCATTAGCCATAGCGATCGGATTTAGATCCAGCGATCCACGTGCGAGTTTCCATAGTTTTCACGGAAACCTGGTTTCCATAGCATACGAGCCCTTTCTAAGAAGCGTAAGCTTGGACCAAAGACTGTGGATTGCATCTTTCTAGGATATGCACATCATAACATTGCCTATAGATTTTTAGTAGTAAAATCTGAAGTTCCTGATATGCATGTGGATACAATCTTTGAATCTCGTGACGCTACATTCTTTGAGAATATTTTTTCCTACGAAAGATATGCGTAGCAATGCTAAGTTTTTCTCTGAATTAACTCCTAATTTTACTACACCTATTGAGTCTCCGCTTAAGTCATTTGAACAACCACTTAATGAAGTCCTTGAGGAGGATGACAATAAAATACCTGTGAGGAACAAGAGACGAAGGAGTGCAAAATCCTTTGGTGATGGTTTCATTGTGTACCTTGTGGATGATACTCCCACTTCTATTACAGAAGCATATGCATCTCCAGATGCAGATGATTTGAAAGAAGCTGTTCATAGTGAGATGAACTCAATTCTGGTTTTAATCTGAAAATTGCCTATTCTTTTAACACCTAGGTGGATAGAATTTTTTTTTGAGTGAAAGATATTTTTTAATTTCTTTGCTCTTTATAGTATATATTTATAGTATAAATATAGATAGATGTATACCCCAATTTTACTACGACGGTCATTGAGGAGATCGAAACTCAGCGAACGATCCGACCACGTCTTTTCCTTTTCTTTTCCGTCTGCGGAACAGAGACGACCCAACGAAACGCCATTTTCACTCTAGCGTGCGCTCGTTATGTTTTATACTTGTTCTGAATCTGACAACCGGGGTCCCAGCTAATTACGCGGGCTTGCGGAGGTGGACAGGCGAACGGTGGGTCCAGGTCCAGCTCGTTCCATAGCCTGTGGATGCGGTCAACGACTTGTGGTTGCGGATGTTTTTCTTTTTCTTTTTCCTCTGCCACTAGAATCAAGCGAACGCGTTGGTACATACAACCAAACCTTTGGCTTCCTTTCCGCGGGTTACACATGGGTGTTCGAATTTTTGTACTTCAATATTTTCTCATCTGAATATTTAGTATCCTTTTCATTTTTTATATTTCTGATCCTTCTTTTATATATTTTTCTTTTTAAATTTATTTTTTTAGCGTTGACATATATTCACAAGTTGTACAGAATAACTTATGTACATAAGTTACGTTTGATAACTTCTAAACGATGTATCCCTTTTTCATTGTCTACATCAATATATTCTACGCTCTACGCATAAGTTTTTTTTTACATCATCTACGCATAAGTTGAATTAAATAACTTATATACACAAGTTAGATAAATAACTTATGTACTCCCTCTGTCCATGAAAGAATCAATTTCTAGAATCCGTGCCAGTCAAACTTTCTAAACTTTGACTAATTTTATAGAAAAGAGTAATAACACTCTGTCCATGAAAGAATCAATTCCTAGAATCCGTGTCAGTCAAACTTTCTAAACTTTAACTAATTTTATAGAAAAGAGTAATAACATTTATAGTATAAAATGAACACATTATGAAAATATACTCTATGGTATATCTAATGATACGAATTTGAGATCATCAATCTTGATAGTTTTTTCTAGAAATTCGGTCAAAGTTTAAAAAGTTTGACTTAGGACAACTCTAGAAATCTATTTATTCGTGGACGGAGGGAGTACATAAGTTGTGTTTGATAACTTTTTATCTACTAGTTAAGTGTCCGTGCGTTGTTATGGGAGCTAATGGTGGCAATGCCATTAATGAGCTTTTACATGTTAAGTATTTTTGTCTCATGATGAATGCGATAGTCAAGAAAACGCAAACTATTCGATGACTTGTATATGTTCTATGACGGACGGTACATAATACAGTAGTACAATTTATTTATTTCTTTTACACTACAAATGTCAAATTGACAAACCAATATCAACTCAGTAAAACTAGCTGGTATTATCACTAAGCATTGACCATTACCAAGCGGCCAAGTCTTTGGCTATACATGTGGACTAAGCATGGCAGAACCATTAAACTACTCCAGCTTATCCTAAATCATCATCAGCCAAAGCTTTTGGAACAATTCAAATATCTATCTTTGGTCCAACTATCCAAGTACAACATTGATCATGAGTAGATAGTTATGAACCACTCTGAAAGGTCCTTATTTGGTTTTGGTAATTGAATGACAACCTAGGTGGACTAATTGTGTTTATATTAAGATACACACGTGTTTAGTCCACATGTACTAGTGTGGTCGACAATACTCTTGTGTGGTCGGCATGAGGTTAACAAGACACTTGAGAGGTCGGTAAGACACTAGAGTGCTCGACCATGACATAAGAAGAGGTCGGCATGCGGTCGGTCTAGCTATGATGAGGTCGGCAAAGGAGATGATGTGGTCGGAAGAAGGAGCTTATTGCATATGTGGCATGATATGGAGTCATGTGGCTAAGATGGTGAAGATCAAGGCAAGACTTGGCTCGATGGATCGGTTGCGAAGATGAAGGGCAAGTTGGAGGCTTCGAAGTCGTTGTTACCGAGTGTCGGGAGGCTTGAGCAAAGACTTGGCACCGAAGGACCAAAGCAATGTGAAGAGCAAGTGAGGTCAAGATCGATGGACCATAGAGGCCATAAGATGATATGAAGCGGCTCATATCAGCTCTTTCACGAGATCTTTTATTTTGAGGGATAGATTGTGAATCCGTTTGAACCATTTTGTGCATAATCGTGAGAGACATCTTTCCACTGAAGCATTTTCTCCAATTCCTCACGAGCACATAGATCGAGTGGATTTCGTTGTGGATCTCATTTTGCTTGTTCTTCACAGATTTTCTTCGATTCACCGATCTGCAGTTATGTTCGAGCCATGATCTCGTAGAAGTAGCTCACTAACTTGTTGGTGATCCCTTGTTCAAAGTTTGAGCCCAAGTGCTCTAAATTTGAGGGAGATCGAGACGTTTCGGTGGAAGAACAGAAGGCTGGTCGGGGTGACCGGACGCTCACCTGTAAGTGACCGGACGCACCTGGCAAAGTTTGGTCGTTGAATACTAGCGCAACCCAATTCGCGAGTGGCGATTGGACGTTGCTCAGAAATTGACCGGACACGTCTCTACCGAGTCCGGTCGGTTCCACAGAGGTTTTTATGCGACCGGACGCGTCTGTTGCCCTGTGACCGGACACACTGCTCGCACTATTTGCTAAGCCACCTTGACCAGACGTTGTTGAGCGGACGCTCCTCTATAGGGTCTGGTCCAACACCGAGGGGTCCAAATACAAGATTTCTGTGACCGGACGCGTCCGAGAGCTCTAGTCGGCCACTCTCAGAGTCCGGTCAGTTCAACTGTTACGCCGTTTCGTCCATAGCAGTTACATTAGGCTTTCGATTTGCGTTCCGGTTTTTGTGTTAGGTTCCCGCTTTCTATGGTGTGTCGCTGTGTTCCTAAGAAACATTCACCCTCTCACTAGGATCGTGGACATCACGTGGGTTGGCTTCACTTTTAGGGTTTGAGCTTGAGACAGAGGCTATCTATTTTTAAAAAGAAATTTATGCCTCTCATTCACCTCCTTTGTCGCTATTTTTGATCCTTCAAGCTGCGTGTGGCGGAGGAGCGTTGAGGTGGCTATGAATAGTGTCGGGCTGTTGCTGCTCAGGAAGGAGCAGTGGGAGGGTTCGTCGGCATTAGCGTGGCAACAAGCAGCGGGCATGCGGCGGTGAAGGAGCTCGATGCGACAATGGCGAGAGGCGTGCTCGCCACAACAACTACGACCTCGAAGAAAGAAGAGAACATATCCTCTCACTATGTCGATGACGAGCTGACGCTCATGTAGGGTGGGCGTACGGGCGTGTCGTGGTTTAGGGGGTCTCGCTCAGTTCGCGAAATATCTAGAAAAAAGTTATTATAATATTTTCGTTATGATTTGATAAACGTTGTCCTAATATAGACTAACTGGACTCAAAAGATTTGTCTCGATATTTACAGTCAAACTATGCAATTAGTTATTTTTTATCTACATTTAATACTTCATGCATGCGTCTAAAGATTCAATGTGACAGGAATCTTTAAAAAATTTAAGATCTGACCAACCACGACACATAGAGCCCATGACGTGTGTCAGTTTGATGTGTTGTGGTTGTGTCATGTGTGTTGTGTCCGTGCCATTGTAGGCGAACTGCGGTGCGAGGTTGGATGTAGGGCTGGTCTAGAGTGCGTTGTGTTGCGGTCGGGCATGCCGGGGTCGAGCTAGGCCTGTTTGCTATAGCTCACAACAGTTTCATGAGCTGTTGTGAGCTGCTTTTTACAAAATAATTTTACCCATGAAATTGTTTTATTCCCCTTCTCACAAAAGCATAAGCTAAGATAAAGCTGAAAAAAGTAGCTTTTTATAACTTACACCCTCACTTCTCGGGTCTAGAATCTAGTCGTGCACATGAAGGTTGTCAGGACCGCGGTGCATTGCATGGCTATTTTAGCAGCACATGAAGGCTGCTAGGACTAGTTCAGTGCATGGCTATTTTAGGAGTTAGTGGTGTGCATGTAGCCGGTCAGCATGGAGGAGGCCGCAAAGTCAGAGATGAGTGAATGAGGCCACCGTTTAGTTTCTCAAATTTCCCCAAAAATTTTAC
The DNA here is from genome assembly GCA_009763385.1 of Coix lacryma-jobi var. lacryma-jobi. NCBI lineage: Eukaryota > Viridiplantae > Streptophyta > Magnoliopsida > Poales > Poaceae > Coix > Coix lacryma-jobi. The sequence continues at coordinate 99,643,684 of CM019827.1, forward strand.
ATAGTACTCATCACATCAAATCTTTAAACGCATGCATGAAACATTAAATATAGGTAAAAAATAACTAATTATACTTTTAGTCTGTAAATATCGAGACAAATCTTTTAAGCCTAGTTAGACCATGTTTAGACAAAGTTTGTCAAATAACAACGAAAATGCTACAGTAACTTTTCCAAAAAAAAACATTATTTGAACAAGACTCTCATGGTGTTGCTGAGCGAATCGTGCTGATTTGGGCCCCGTTTGGCAAGGCTTCTCCACTAGGGCCTAAAGCTATTTGGCTATTTGGAGCCGTTTTGTGCCAAACGGCTTCACGCAAGGAGCTCCTAAAATCACACTCTTACAAAGAATGTGTGGGGGAAGCCAAAAATAGTGGCTTCACTCGACTTCGCCTCGTCTGTGAGAGCATGTTTTAAGGGCTCTACTTATGGAGCTGTTTTGCCAAACAATTTATTAAAACGACTTTAGCTCCATCAATAAAGTTGTTCATGGAGCTGAAACCAAAAATAATGACTTCACTGGTGAAGTAGAGGCATGCCAAACGAGGCTTTGGTGTGAAGATCGGGTGAGTGGATGAGAACTTTGTGGTGTGTCTCTGGTCGGTTAAAAAGACCATTTACTCCTCATTTTAGTGTCCTGAGTTGAGTTTTCATTAATAATAACTAAGGGTGCGTTTGACAGGGCTGTGGCTGTGGCTGAAACAGCTGTGGTTGTGGCTGTGGTGGTGAAACAACTTCTCTGGCTAAGCTGAAGCCGTTTTTCGAAAGTTACACGCGTTCGTCGCTGGAAAATTCCCTCGTCTATTGTTTATGTTTTCGTGATTGTCTATCGATCCTCGGTTGCAACATTATATGAGTTTATAACTTTTGCCATGGCTCGATTTACCTTAGCGGTCAAACCGCCAAGAAATTTATATTTAATTAGGAGTGTACCATTAACACTATACCACAACTAACAATTAGCGTCGAATAACTGTTGTTAGAACAAAATATTAACAACTAACTATCAGTCGGTTCAAGTTTCTACGGTGCAATGTTGTACTAGCAGTTTTAAAAGTACCATCAATTTTGATTCAACAATTGTACTAAACTTTCACAATTACGGATGATCGATCACTGCACCAGCACAGATTAATTTCTACCGCTAGTATAAATTGTCTCTGTACATCAGTGGCCCTAGGGGCACCACATTCATCTCAAGTCGTTGTAATTAGCTGCTAATTGATCCACATTGCTTAGCTATGTGTTCTTGTGTTAGGGTAATTAATCAAGATATTAGGGATTAATAAGTGGTTTGAGACCTAACATATGGGTGAGTAGGATAGGAAGGCTTGAGCAACTCCATCCCACCTCCTAAACAGGTCCCTATTCCAAATTTGGAGACTTGATAAAAAAATCAACTCCAGCTCACCTCTTATTTGGGCTCCTATTTTAGGAGACATCTCAAAATTTGGTTGTAGGCCCTCACCCACGGGAGGCCCTATCCCTCTCCCAGACGCCGGTACGGGTCGCGGTCTTGGCCCCGACGCCACTACCCCGACGCCGCTCCTCCACTGCCGCCACCCCGCCACCGCTCCTCCACCGCCGCTACCCCGCCACCGCACCTCCCGCATGCGGCCGCACCCCGCTCCTCTCCTCCACCGCTGCTCCACCACCGTTTCCCCAATCTGCTCTTCCATGTGCTCCGCCGTCCGCCGCCGATCCCACCTCTTCCCCACCGGGGAGCGTCTCCTACCCCTGCCCGGGCAAATGGTAAGCACGCACGGCACCTACCTTGCTCCTTCATTTTGTCTGATAAGATAAAACTCCGTTTGCGATCCATCGACGGGATCTGCAATGTTCGTCTTCTTCTCTGAAAACCTCCCTTCAGAGTTCAGTCACGAGATAATTGATATTTGTCCATTTGCCATTTAGTTAGATTCTCGTTTAGTTCAATTTATTTACCCTCGATTTTGGATCGCAAGCACAGTAGACTAGCAAGTGGTAGCATCAATAGACCTACAGTACTTGGCTACTTGCTACTAATCCAGCCTCGTATCGTCAGCCAAACTAGTACAACAACATTTTTGTCATGCCTAAATGAAAACTTAGTTTAGAACAATCACTTTTGGTGCCATATTGCTATGATAGATTAATTTTCCTATGCAGTCAAGTTTATCAAGGAACTTAGTTTCTGAACTCTGCAGTCAAGATTAATTTAAACTCTGCAGTCTGGTGCTCTTTTTGGAGACTGCCTAAATGAAAACTTAGTTTATGAACTCTGCAGTCAAGTTTATACTACTCATGCATTTACTAGCCGTCATTATGGCTCATTGCAAATGACATAACACAATGGCAAAGATGCTAATGGAAAAAAGTCATATTACTCAGTGTCTCGGTCATTTAGTTTGTACTATGTATTACTTTTATCAAGGATGTCAACGATCATCCGTATTACTTTCTCATTGCAAATGACATAACACAATTGCATTTGCTGCAGACATTTGCTGAATCATTTGCTAATATTGTACTAGCATTTGCTGCAGACCATGGACAGAAATAGGACCGGCTACTGTGACAATTTCTTCCAGGAACATGCCGCTGCCCACGACAACGAGGACTACGACATCTTTTCCCAGGACAACAACTCCTAGGGTTGGTCTGCCGAACCTAGACCTCAACTCCCAGGCCGACGGCTTCCCGCACATGGACTCCTACACTGAGATATTGGAGGAAGGTCACGGTGAGCCACGAGTACCTCCTCTTCCCCCAAGATCAGGCCATGTACCGTTCCAGCCTCCTCGGCAAGGCGGTGGTGGCAGGGGACCTGGCCGTGGAGCATGCCAGGCTGCGGGCGGACAAGGTCACCGCAACTCCCGCAACAGTAGAGTTGCAGCCGGCCGCGTGCCACAAGGATCTGCTCCTCCAGCCCATTTCAATCCTCCGATGGTTGGTGGCGGAGGCCGTGGTACTATGATGCTAAACCGTCCAGGTCGTGCATCGTCTTCGTCTTCTGTTGGGAACTCCTTTCCTCCACAAGATCTCAGTGCCCACAATCAGTGGGAGAAAGCAGATGATAACGTCTCTCGGTTGGTAAGTGTCCATTGTTGTCTTCTGCTGGGAACTCCTTTGAAAGTATTTTCAGTTTGTTTTCACACTAGTTGCTAGTACCACTCAACAGACTATTCTAGAAAAGTTAAGAAAACTGAATTTTGGAGCACCAATGTGCACACAGAGGGTTTATTCAGGTAGTATTTAGTTAGAGAAACAATCTTTTTTTTGCAAAAAAGAAAGAAAGAAACAACCTACGAAGGTCCTGAAATAGAACCTATATCATAGTATCTTGTAGTTACACTGTCTGAAATAGAACATGTATTTACCCTGTACATTGTTCTTTGTTTCCTGGGTTTATGCATTTTGAAATAGCTCTCTTATTCTTTGCAGCAACCATGGGCTTCAAGTTCCTTGGAATTGGATGATGGTTTGGAATTGCTGAATCAGGAGAATGCCACTCCAAGTACCGGCGGGGAAGGAGCATCCAAGCGAGGCAAATCCTACAGTGGTCTTGAAGATATCCAACTTTGCAAATCCTGGATTCATATCAGCAATGACCCTATCGTAGGGAATGATCAGTCACGAATAACTTACTGGGAGAGGATCACAAATGACTTCCATATCAACAGGGACTTTGAGTCCGATAGGACTCCCAATTCACTGGAGCATCGCTTTGGAATCATAGTAAAGGAGTGCATGAAATTCCAAGGCTTCTACGAGGAGGTCCAGTGTCATCATCCAAGTGGCGTCCCATACGAAGAACATGTATGTGATCTTGCACTTGGTTCATCCCATATGTATCTAATCACTTTGGAATCACTTGATCTTTGCTGCTATGTATCTAATCGCTTCGGAATCACTTGATCTTTGCTGCAGCTGTTGGAAGCCCATGCAAGGTATGCTAGAAAAGCGAATGGCAAAAAAATTCAATTTGAAGAATGCTGGCTCACGTTGCGGCATACTCAGAAGTTCCAATCAGCACTTGAAGTCAGCAAGGGGCCAGCCGAGTCCAGAGACCTCAACCTCTCAGTAGGAAGTCAACAAGACAATGAGTCAACTGGCCAAGGCCAAGAGAGATCCTCAATCCCTTCTGCCAAGACAACCCAACCTCTGGGTTGAAGGCAATCCAAAGAGAAGCTGAAAAAAATGAAGGAGAAGACGAGTACAAGGATATGATGCAAAATCTATTGGTAATGAAGACCGAGGAACATATAATGAAGAAAGAAAGGTGGGAGAAGGATATGAAGCTTGAGGAGCGCAGGCTTAAGATGGAGGAGGACCGGTTGCAGTGGGAGATGGAACAAAAAGTCATGTTTTGTGATGTCAGTGCGATGGACAATGATCAAAGGGAATATGTGAAGGCGAAGAGAGCGATGTTTGCGAAGGCGACGAGTGCTAGTGTAGGTGACACAGCTAGTGGTGAGAGTGTAGTGTAGTGTTAAGTTCAGTGTCTATCTCTGCTTCCATTTGTCTAGGTCCTCTTTGCTGTAAGGATCATCATATTGACCAAAGTTGAGTGTTATCCTCTTTGCTGCAAGGATCATCATATTGACCAAACAAGTTACTGTTCATCCAAATGTCATGAACTATTTTTTTTCTCTTGGACAAAAGTACACTCCTGTAACTTTGGGTCTTTATAAAGTTGATTGAGTACAAGTTACTGTTGATTGAGTACAAGTTACTGTTGTTCAGTGCCAGTTCATATCCTGAACTAATAGAACCTGAACTAGATCCAAATGGAGTAAACTGATTCAAAGTCAGACAGACATTCAGATTCAAAATCAAACTCAGACACATTGTGACTGAAAATAACAGTACTATGACTGTATTCCCTGAGCATCTCCACTCAACAGTTCAGTCAGATACACAAAAAGGACACATATTCATATGATTTTATTCTGAAAGTCTCCCCAAGACTTGGCAAACTTGGATCAATAACAATTAGAACTAAAAACACACACAACAGTAAATAACAGTTTTGTCATTGTGTTACAGCTTACACATACACAATGGTACATAACTTGCTACCTAGAACTATGAATTGCCCACAAGTGCTCTACAAGGTCATCCCGAAGTTGCTCATGTGATGACCTATCCTCAATCTCGTCGTGTATCTTCAGAAAGTCATCTAGCACAAGCGGATTACGATGTTGGTAGTCCGTAGGTTGCAACACACGGACACCCTCCTGATGGTAGTTAAAGTCATCTTCCTCATCTCGCTCGTCCTCTATTATCATGTTGTGCAAGATTACACAACAAGCTTGCATTATGTACCAAATATCCTCCTTGTCCCACATTCTTGCATGACTCCGCACTATTGCAAAGCGAGCTTGGAGTACCCCAAACGCTCTTCCGACATCTTTCCTCGATGCTTCTTGTGCCATTGTGAAGTGGATTTTCTTGTTGCCCTGTGGTCTTTGAAAAGCTTTGACAAACGTTGCCCAGGCTGGGTATATCCCATCGGCAAGAAAGTACCCCATTGTGTACTTGTTTCCATTGACCATGTATTCCACCTGTGGTGCCAAATCCATAGATCTTGTGATGCAACGGCCTCAAGGATCATGGTCGGCCCATCTTCTTTCCCTTCATATGCTCCTCTCCAACCTACTGGGCACTTGTCCCATTTCCAGTGCATGCAGTCAACGGAACTAAGCATACCAGGGAACCCTCTTGCGCTATTCACTGCCAGCAGCCTGGCTGTGTTCTCGGCATTAGGGGCCCTCAAGTATTCTTCGCCAAAGATCTCGAAGACAGCCTTCACAAAATGTTTCAGACACTCAATGATGGTGCTCTCTCCCATCCTCACATACTCATCCAAAAAGTCGGCCGAAACACCATAGGCAAGCATTCGAACTGCGACAATAACCTTCTGTATCGGGCTTTTGACGGAAATAGTCATCATGAGACTCCACTTTATCCACTATCAGCAGAAAGAGAGACCTGGACATCCGAAACCTTCTTCTGAAATGTCCCTCACTGTATACACACTAGTCCGCGAAGTAGTCCAGGTAGATGCGATTGTGACCTCCCAACATGTCCCGTAGCACTTTGCGGTGACCCGGCAACGACCCACAGAAGTTTTTCTTGCGCTTGTTTCTCTTGGAGCCCTCAAGAAGACCAACAATGATGAAGAGGTTGTCATCAGATTCGTCCTCTTCATCCCACCGTCGACGAACTCTAGTTACAAACCTTGACATCTGCCATAGCAACAAAAAAGGGAAAAAGTTAACATAAAAGTTTGTAATGCCATTACAATTCATCGACGAAAAATCAGATTCTTTTTATAATGACACTCAAAGCTTTCATATTCAACACTTGCTGTTCCAATATGTGGGAGCTCAAGTAGAAGACTCTAATGGCTGGATGGCAATCCTTGTGTTAAAGGGGAACATGGCTACAATCCTTTTATGTTAGTTGCATTCAGAAATGAAAAAAAAAACAAATCAACATTGTACGTGCTGACACTTCCATCAATAGTGACTGGAAATTGTCTTGGCCTACTGAATTTCGCCAAGCAACTGTAGTGGAACTAAACATAGTAAGCTGTAGCAGAGTAGGAGCAGCTAGTAAAACTTTACTGCAACTTTAGTTCAGAGTTAGGAAAAATTCAGAGTTCAGACATTACACAAAATTCAGAGTTCAAAGTTCAGAGTTAAGCAACTTTACCTGCAGCTTCTCCTTTGCCTCACAGGCGTTTCTTGCAGCAGGAGGCGACCTGGCTGAAGTTGGGGAGGGGAGGTGAGTGGCGGCCGGCGACGGCGGTTGTCAGGCGAGACAGGGAAGGCCGAGGTAGTGGGCTGGGGCCGCGGTGCGGTGGCGGCGCGCGGCTGGTGTCGCCGGTGCACGGCGCGTGGCTGGCCGGTGCTTCCGGTGCTGGTGCGCGCGGGAGGGCTCGGTGCTGGCGGCGCGCGGCCGGTGCTGCCGGTGCGGGTGGCGCGCGGGAGGGCGCAGTGCTGGCGGCAGGCTGCTGTGCGTCGTCGTCCTCCTACTCCTGATGTCGTCAGCCGACAGCAGGAAGCGGCGCAATGGAGGGGCGCCGGCGCCAGTGCGGACGGTGCGGGTGCTCCGGCGTCGTCGATGCGAGTGACTTGGGAAAGGAGGGATAGGGTAGGGGGTGTTGGGCCGGAGTTGAATGCAATTTTAGGTTCCTATTATTTGCAAGCTAGTATGCAAACGAGGAGAAAAGAGATTCAATTTACATGCTGAGTTGGAGTTGCTTATAAGTGTCCATCTAGGAGTCTGGATGAAATCCATCTGTTAAAATTCGACAGATTTTGGGAAGATCAAGCCATCCGAATATCAGATCGATGTGTAGACAAACAAACCATTTATATCAAACATAACCCTCTCTATCTCTATCATGAGATGCACACATGTTGAAATTAGTGAAGGAAATTTGTTGAAGAAGAAGAAGAATAAGAATAAAATGGTGGTGTGTCATGGAGCAGTTTAGGCGAACTGTGTTTATCGATGTGACCGCTAGCTCATACATTTCTTCGTGATCAGAATGGTTACATGCATGCCGCAAGGCGGGATGTGGATCAATGGATCACTCAGAGGCACGGCCGTTGAACGATTCTGACTTGAACTGCTCGTAGAACTTGGCGATGAACTCCTCCGCCTGCATGTCGATGGCGTGTGGGCAACTGCTGTCGCCGTCGCCACCCTCCGCCACCAGGGCCGGCTCTTCGTCGGCGCAGTCCATCTGGTGCAGATCCTCAGCGGACGCGTAGCGGCTGGTCATGCCCACCTCCTCGGACACGAAGCCGCCGGACCGCGCCGGCGACGGTGGCGGGAGCATCACGTCGTGGTACACGTCGGCGTGGCCCAGCGGCGGTGGCGGCGGGTAGTACTCCAGCTCCTGCCCACGGAGGCGGAGCGGGCGCATGCCGTCCACGAGGTTCTTCCAGGACGGCGACTCGTCACCGGCGCACTTGCGCTTGTGGTCGTCGACGGCAGCCGCGATGGCTCTCTTCTTGGGGCTCCTGGTGTCGCCGTCTGTCTGCTTCTTGGTGCTGTCGCTCCGGCCGAAGGACAGGAACATCGCCCTGAAGAGGCCGAACGCGCCGCGCTTCTTGCGAGTGGAAGGGCTCCTGGAGGAGACGACGGGAGTGGTGCATTCCGTCGATCCCTCGTCGTTGTTTGCGGCGGCCGAGGTGATGATGGTGGGGACGTCCCCATTGATATCTTCTTTCTCCTCCGCGCTTATTGGTACGCTAGGGATGGCAGGGCTGGAGACCGCGTCGGCGCCATTGTTGTCGAGCACTACTAGGGCGGCAGCCATGGGCGAAACAGCTACTTCCTCCATGCGAGGAGGAAGAGCCGGCCGAGACAGGAAGAGAAGGCACGAGGCCTTCGGCTTCGAGGGTGTAATGCAATCTACGGCTCTCCTGCAAAGCAACGGGGGCTGATAGGAACGAGTCCTATATATCCTCTCGTGTGGAGAGATGGTCGGAAGCGCGGGCTATTTTAGGACAATTTTATTTATGTGGTCAATGACGTCCGGACTCGAGAAATTCTCGGCACTCGTCCTTGGATGGTCGTGAGGGCATGTACAACACGGGTGCCCCGTCTTTGTCTTGTGAATTTTACACGAACAACCTCACTCATCCATATTGAATGAGGAGAGAAGCTCTCCTTGTCGCCTCGCCAGCCGACGAGTGTGGCTCGTGGTCTAAGATGGTGGAGGCAATATGAATTGTGACAGACATGTACGAATTGACTAGTCTGTTGGTAGTTAGCACTAGAAAGCTATGGGACTTGAACGCTCACCACTTTGGATGGTCAAATCTATGTTCGTCCTCTGCGCCTCGATCGACAACAAGTTCGGAGCGAAGATAGCGGCTGACACGGAATTTCATATCCTGAAATCCTGGATGCAGGAAAGCAGCTCAGATTGTATGTTACCGACCCGAAGCAAACGAATAGTGACAGAAATTCAAAAACTGGTTGCCTGAGTTAGCTTAATTCATTTCTATACTGGTTGGAGATGCAAATCATAAACTGATTCAGGGCCAAATTAATACTATCTCAACCTGTAGTTGTAGACCATATATAAAATGCTAACTAGGTTGAGCAGAATGACTGAGGTGTGCTACGGGACAACAACTTTTATACTAAAAACACATGGACCGTACGGTAAAATAACAATGTTGATTAAATACCGACATTAAAATAGCATTTAATCTAAAAATCAGAGTTTATAGAATCAATATAGTCACGGAGAACGATGTCGCAACCATTGTTCACCTAAACGGTTGTTTAGTCCATTTACACACCGTTTAAACGCTATAGTGGTATACCGTTTCCGTTTAATCAATCGTTTTATCGTTTAAACGACCGTTTTGCCCGTTTAAACATCTGTTTTTGGCCAAATAGTGGCTAAACGGCATGTAACCGACTGTTTACCGTTTACCAACATTGGTCACAACTCACAAACTCTACATTATAAACCTTTCTGTGATGTGTCTAAGGTGTAAGGAAAATAGACCTCAAATCATTTAACTTTGGATTTTGGTGTTTGATGAACAACATAACCATATTAGACTAATATTTTTGGAAGTGTTTATTTTATAGTTCAATAGGGTGCAAATGTGACTTGGACAAAGGCTACGTGGTGATCCGATGATCAACACCTCAAGCAAGACATTGGAAGCTCAGTAGAAGACTCACAAAGAACAAGCAAAGTCCAAGGCACAAGACTGGAACCAAGACGGCGCAAGAAATCGCAAAGAAACGAAGAAACAGGGACATCAGACGCTACATCGGACGCGTCGGACGCACCGATGGCAAACCCTAGCTCAGGTTGGTGCCAGCAGAAGAATCGGACGCGCTAATGGTGCCACATCGGACGAAACGGTAACACTGTGCGTCGTGCACAACGTTACATCAGACGCTCCAGATGTACATCGGACGCTCAGGACCCTGCGTCCGATGCCCATGCAAAGAGGTTCCAGAGAGGCTCTGAAGACATCAGACGCGTCAGGTGTCGCCACATCGGACGCTGCCCAGAGTCCGATATGATGTGACTCAGTGCCAGGCTGGCAACTAGCCGTTAATGGAGCATCGAACGCGCGTCCGATGGTCACGACTTCAGCGTCCGATGCTACGCTGTGAAGTCCAATGTGTTTCTCCAACGGCTCTATTTGGTTGGGGCTCTATATATACCCTCATGGCCGACCAAAACAATAGGGTTGGAGCTCAAGGAAGTGTACCAAGTACTTAGACACATATTTAGTTGCTCTAGCCACCAAAGTGGTTAAGTGATATACTAGTTGATTAGTATAGGTGCTTTGCGAAGTGCTTAGGCTAGTTAGACCACCGCTTTGCGCTTGCTCTAGGTGTTATGCTTAGTGTTTAGTGAGGTTTAAACACCTCTTATCTAACGGTGCTTGCGCGCACTGTTGTTGTACATCGGAGGGGCTTGTAGTCTTGTGAGACCACACCAACCGCGTTTGTGGTGTGGCCGCCACCGTGTACCGAAGGGAACAAGGCCCGCGGCAGTTCGGTCAGAAGCTTGATAGGGAAGACGGCGGGGAGCATCCGAGAGAGGCTTTGCCACGAGTGGCTTAACCGGAGACCCACTTGCGCGTGGGGAAGGCCCATAGCTATTCACAGAGTTACCCGACCGGGAGCTTGGCCCTTGCGAGGGGCTCCAACGAGGATTTGGGGGAAGCTTGCGCGCTTCTCGATACCTCGGTAAAAATACCGGAGTCGTCCACGGGAGTTTGCATCTCTACCACTCTCTTTAGCTTCCGCATTTACTTGCTATCTTTGTTGTGTGCTTTACCTTTCCTAGCTTCGTTGATAGGCTAGTTGATAGGTTTGGATCATAGGTTGCAAAACTCTTTTGCGGTAGAGATAGCAAAACACCTAGCAAAACCTTAGTTGCACTCTAGATAGTTTCCTTTGTTGCATAGGTTTTGACTAGGTGGAAATTAGAGTCCATAGTTTAGAGTAGAAGTTTAAGTTGCCTAATTCACCCCCCTTCTTAGGCGTCACGGTCCTTTCATAAGGTAATGTTTTATATCAGCAGGAAGATATCTCTGATATCCATTTCATTCGTGCACCAATAGATCTACGAATAAGTTCTGTCGCATCTTCATACCTGAAAGCATCTAGGCCCCTAGTAGATTTCGGTGACTGAATGAAACACAAGATTACTGTGAGTAACGTGTGTTTTGCAGAAACAGGGATGAGTTAGGTCACGGTAATGGCGACGATATGGGCATACGGAGTTCATGTCCCCTGGCGATGGAAATCGTTTCGATTTTCAAAGGACGGATGACGAAGATGGTGATAGGCTAGCGCTAAGTGTCATATGGTGTTGGAGGACACTTAGGTAGTCTTAAGTCTTTGTTTTTCCTTTGGCCGTACTATAAAGGGGAGCGTGAATCAGTAGCTTGACCTAGATAAGACTATTAAGGTAGGTATGGTGCACACTTGTTATTTTATAGCCCTAGGTAGCTCAGAGAGAGCCCTTATGTCGTGAGTATGAAAAGTCGTTAAGGCAGCGTCGCGATCTGAAGTCGTTTTGGCCCTAAAATGGGCATCGGACGCTGGCCTGGGTGGCATCGGACGCGCGTCCGATGTCATTTAGACTTGAGAGTTTCTAGATCGAGGCATCAGACGCGCCGATAGTGTCACATCGGACGCTACGGTGCCACTGTTCACTTGCGAGTGAATTCAGCGTCGCGTCGGACGCTGACATCGGGGCATGTAGAGAGGTTCTAGAGAGGCCATTTCTGCATCGGATGCGTCCAAGGCAGAGGCATCAGACACTGCCAGCGTCCGATGTCACATAAACCTGCGTGTCAGAGATCGTACAGTCGATCGTTGGACGGGGGCATCGACGCATCCAATGTCGGGCATCGGAGCGTCTGATGCCCCCAAAACTGTACTGTTTCGAGCTCTTTTTGGATGGACGGTTCGGGGAGTATTTATACTCCTCCACCTCCATTAGAGCATTCTTGCCCATTTCATCTGTTGAGATACACCTTGAGAGAGTGTCACACCCCAATTTTAAGGACAAAATTAGGGCACAATATATGTATGTTAGGATCAATATTCATACATATATCGACATCATAGTAAATATCAAAACAATGCTTTTATCAATATCTCGAACATTATGACATAAATGACCCTCTGGTCTGAAAGAAAAGTACAGACTCTCATGACAACTGGCGCTAATGAAGACTCTAAAGAAGACGCGGAAGATCTGGACTTCACTCCACAGGAAGGTCGACCGGGGGTAGCGCCATCCTAGTACATGTCGTCAGGGTCGAAGCCACCATCCTCGGTGTACTCCTGCTCCTCGTCGATGTAGCCGCCAGCGTCTGGGTGGGGTAGCAGGGGGACAAAGAGGAAGGGTGAGTACATCGAAATATACTCTGCAAGTGTAGGAAATATATGCTTGTGAGGCTAATATGAAAGGTAGGCTCACTCAGTTTGACTCAAGCGCCTAATGCGACACATCCTATTAATCCTATTAGTCCTATGCACCTATTTACTAGGTTATAGACACAGACACTATAGAAAAGTATAACACTCGGAGTTCACCGAGCAAAACCAACACTTGGAATCCACCAAGAAACCACACTTGGAGTCCACCAAGCAAACCCACACCTGAAGTTCATCAAGCAAACCACACCTGAAGTCCATCAGATGACCCGAACCCAACACCAACCAGTAACCAGCTAATCCCAAAGAAGTCCAAGCCACTCGTGACTGTGAGCATGACTGATATATCAGTTTTATACACTGCAGAAGTTGCACATCGTTACCCATGAGTCATGCGTTTCCCGTCACGCTAAACACTGCCAAGGTGCATAGCGGGGTCGCACTACAAGGCCGTTACAAAATTCTCTCCAAGTCTGTTTTACACGTCCACTAAGGTTTCACCGCTAACAGTGGTTATACACACCACTGCAGAAGCCCCCTCTTGTACCACAAATCTGACCCCGTGTAAACCCTCAACTTGGAGGCAATTAATTACTTAGCCGGGTCCAGCACATCCAGACCTCATGTCTGCGCTGTTAAGACAGGTACAGCTTGATGAGAACCGGGTCCTAGGGATCCAGGCAGGATTATCTAGCACGAGCCTAGAACCAAAAACCAAATAAGAGCTGCCAAATCCATGGCACAAAACCACCAGTATGGGTTCATTCTGCCGGATTTACCTAAAAACCATGTTACTACAAAAATTACCATGTCCACATTATTTCATAGTTCATTAATTAGAATTATAAATATTTAACCACCATCTCATCCCGACATGACTGCAGGGCTAAGCATAACTTCTGCCCGAATATCCCAAACCAGGCGTTAAGGATAATAGAGCAAAATCTAGTAAACCATAATATAGGATTCAATTTAGTGGCAAGCATGCATCTACTGGATATAATCTACTCTAATATCAAAATAAAATAAAGCATAGCTGCAAGATGTTCAAGAACACTTGCCTGCGGGCTGGGTCGTGCTGGAAACAGGGTCAAGAAAAGTGGAGTGTCCTCGAACTCCGCACTCTCTGGCCCAATCAACATACATGACACAATACAAGAATATAAATAACAATACATAAAACAGTAAGAAAACAGTAAATAAATAGATCTATCGCATAGAGCTCGACAAGACGAATCTAATGCGACTTGAACGGGTCAAATCAGAGTTAAAATGAGCAAGTTATGGGCTTTTGAAGTTGGATGGCAAAACTGTAAATAGTTTGAACTCGTTTTGTGGATTTAAATAAATAAAAACGAAAAGAAAAAGGCTGCAGGACTGGGCCTTACTTTCTCGGAAGAACAGGGGCTAAACCGAGAGATTTACTAGACTCAGTGCACAGTCGGGTAGGACGGCGGGTTGATTTAGGTTAAGTCAAGGGGCTCTTTTGCAAGTCTGCGGGATCGGCCGACGCGATGTGCGGCTGCTTGCGTGTCCGCCACGTGGCGCTGACTCGGCGACCGGTGGCGCACGGGGAGTGGCTGGGCGCACCGTGTGGCTGTGGACCCTAGGGAGAAATGATGTGGTGGACTGAGTTCACCGATTCATGAACTCGGTGCATACCCCTTCGGGGTCCATCTAATCTGAACCATCCACGCCAGATCGGACGGCCAAGAGGCGAAGGAGGAGGAGAGGGTTGCCGGCGGCGGCTCTCTACGCGACGGCTCTTCAAACAGGTATGGCAGCGCCATGGACACCTTGCCAGAGCTCGCTCGGAAAAGCATCTAGGGTACAGTGGCGACCGTGGGGTTGGGCAAGATTGATCGGGAAGCTCACCCCGGGACCGAGGGTGATGTTCTCGTGGGTGATTTCAGTCCGAGGAAGGAGGCCGTCAGAGTTGGCCGCGACGGAGCGCCATTGGAGCTCGGTGGAGCTCACTCTGTACCGGTCTATGGCTCATGAATCAGCGAAGAGAGTGGTGCAACTGGAAGCAGAGCTTACCCTGGTCAAGACAGAGAGCTCGCTGGTGCCGGAGGGGGCTCGGTGGGGATGAGTCACTGGCAGTCGCGGCTCGAAATGCGGTGACGATGCAGTCGGTGGCTCCCGAACGTAACGAGAAAAAGAGAGGAGCTCAGGGAGGTTGAGGGTGGCGGTCGTGTGCGAGCAGGGGATGGAGGGCTGGCTAGATTGGAGCGGGGCACGAGGTAGACCTGGTCGGGGAGCTCGGAGGCTAGCGGGTCATGGTGGCGGTGATGCGGCGCAAGGTTCAGTGCACGAAGCCCTAACGGGGCCTCTTATAGGGTCGAGGTGAAGTGGATGTAGGCGGCGAAGATCTTGGTGTCCTTGCTGATTATGGCGGCGCGACTCGGCGCTGAGGAGCGCACCGTGAAGAGAGGAGATCGGGAGGAGGGGCGCCGGGAGTTGCGACTGGAGGTTAGGGAAAGATCTGTCCGACAAGCGGGGCCACACATCAGAGCACTAACCTTGGGTCCCGGCTGGCAGCAAGAGCAAGGGAGGGAGGGGCTCTACTGTGGGTGGGCTACGTGGCGCCATCATGGGCCGGTGCGAGCGCGCATCGTGGCACTACGGTGTGCTTGCGTGGGCCGCACGGAGGGAGGACGAGTGGGCCGGTGCAAGGTTATAAGTGCATCTAGCCCTTAGTCGGTTTGGGTGAATTGAGTGACAACATAATTAAAGGTCTAACAAGTTTGCTAAGTGTATGAAAGGTTCAACAAGAAAAGAAAACTTGATGGTATTCCACATAGTGTTGAAATGAAGGTCAAAATTATGTATTGTTGTATTGGAAGATTATGGAAACAACCTAGTTCAAGCAAAACACAACAATGCAAATGAATTGATGAAATGGCTTCTATGTTGTGGGATATCATGACATCATGAGAAAGCAAGCGTATTTGGCAAATGACAAGTGAGAAATGGATTGATGATTCGGATGATGATTGGAATGGTCTAAACAATGGGTTGCTTTTCATGAACAAGAAGAGTTTGATAGTGAACTAGCTTTGATCAAGGTTGAAGAATGAATCAAGAATGCATAAGTGAGTAAATGCCAAGCAAATGTCAAATGACAAGGACTTAACTCATATTGGATATATGTCATCTCTACATTGGTTTGCTTGTATGGATAAATATTTGGAGAATCACTTTGCATTTGATCAAGCTAGAAGTATGAAGATGGAGATTGAAGTGAGTGTTGAGTGTCAAGCCAAAATGGAGAGAATATAAGGAACCGTGAATTGGCTTGACCATATTGATGTTGATTCATATATGACACTCTATGTGAAGCTTGATTGATCTCAACATTCATATCTAGAAGATATTCAAGCAAGGATCATAATATTAAAGAAATGGTTTTCAATGGATGTTTAATATGATGTGACTTGAGTATGGCTTGATAGGGGGTGAAGATAGCAAGGAAGGGCTTCGAGGTACTAAGCAAAGGTGAAGGTCAAGGAGACAGAAGTACTATGGCTAAGGTGAAGAAGAGAGTACTTGCATTGAGTCGAGGTACTAATCAAGCTATGAGGAGTCATATTGTGTTGAGGATCAAATCATTAGTGGAAGTGACTTGAAGCCATGAAGTTGAACTCACATATGTAGAAATGGTTCAAGTCACATGCTCAAGGGATGTTTGGTCGAAGAGATGAGACAGTTGCAATTAGTTGCAACCTCTATGAAGTGACATTGAGAAGAAATGGCATATGAAGACATTGAAGACTCAAGTGGTTATTTGTATATATTCTTTTATTCTTGAGTTTAGGAAAAGCCATACTATTAAGAGGGATTCTAGCACTGAAGGGTCGAGATGGCGGACTAGAGGGGGGGGGGGGTGAATAGTCCTTTCTAAAATTAATCACGTCGGCTAACCGAAACAAATGCGGAATTAAAACTATCGATCTAGCCAAGACTACACCCCTCTACCTATACTCTATGACACCTTACAAAAGATCCTAACCAAAGCAAATAAGGTGTCGGGTTAGCTAGAGCTCACCTAACCAATTCTAGAAGCAAGGTCACACAAACCTATGCAACTAATACTCAATCAACCAGGAGCTCCTACACATGCCACTA
Source organism: Coix lacryma-jobi var. lacryma-jobi (assembly GCA_009763385.1). NCBI lineage: Eukaryota > Viridiplantae > Streptophyta > Magnoliopsida > Poales > Poaceae > Coix > Coix lacryma-jobi. The sequence goes on from CM019827.1 coordinate 99,660,246, forward strand.
AGCAAAAACACCAAGCCTAAGCTCACTAGCAATGCTCAATAACAAGGCTACACAAGCCAAATTAGTGAGCTCAACTTAGCTACACAAACTAAGCAATGTGACTAGCAAGACTACAAGTCAACTAGTCACTCACGGGATCAACTTCTATGCTACACAAGCAAGGAAGGTAACTAGCAAGCTACACAAGCTAACTAATTACAAGAGCAACTATTAAGCTACACAAGCTAGATAGCTACACAAGAGCAACAACTAAACACTAGCACAAGTATGAGTAAGGAAATACAAGCTAGTGAATGGAGATAGCAAACCACCGAGAAGATGTAGACAATGTTGACACGGTGATTTTATCCTGAGGTTCACTTGGTTGCCACCAAGCTAGTCCCCGTTGAGACAAGCTCAAGGTTGCCACCGGTCCTCTTGGTAGTGGTGACTACACTAGTCACACTCTCCCCAAGGAGTGCTTACCACAAGCTCTAGCACTTGACCCGGCCGGACCACTTGACGCTCTTCACGTCTCTCTTTTACTAGAGTTGCTCTTCACGATCTCCCGCGGGGTGAGCACAATACCCCTCACAAAGCGGTCGCTTCCGGAGCACCACTCAATCTCCGAGCGTGCTACCACGGAGCACACACAAGCCTCCAACCGTCTAGTAGGTGGCAACCTCCAAGAGTAACAAGCACCACCGCTTGCAACTCGCTCGATAGTGCCACCACAGCTCTTGCCTCGATCACCTAGTGCAACTTCAATCTCATGCACCGCACTAGAATCGCTCTCTCACTTAGCGGATATGATTAGCACTAATCCCAAGTGAGTTGGAGGGCTCCCAAGCACTCTCACACAAGGACACTAAGTCCCCAAGGTGCCCAACACACCAAATGGCCGGCCACCACCTCTATTTATAGAGGGAGGGCTCAAACTAGCCGTTTGGAATCGTGCTGAAATTTGAACTGCGGACAGTCCACCCTTATAACCCCGGACAGTCCGCCCTTATAACAAAATTAGCCGTTAGGAGCTGCAACGGTCACCCCGGACAGTCCGCCCCTTGGGCCCGGACAGTCCGCCGTTGAAAATCGACAGCCTACACAGAACCTGTCCAGCAACCTTGTTCTCCGAAAAATTAGCCGGCGGACAGTCCGCCCTTATAGGCCCGGACAGTCCGCCGTTCACCTATCAACCCGAGAACAATGCGCTCGTAGCGTCCGATGCATCCCCATCGGAGCGTCCGAGGCCCGCGGACAGTCCGCCACTAAAATGGCAGACAGTCCGCCACTCTCCAGAAAGCCTCCCACGAGAACGACCATAACTCTTAGCTCCCAACTCGGAATTCGATGATCTTGGACATTTTGGAAAGCTTATTCAGAGGACTACACAACCCAAATGAACTCATGATCCAAAGCACAAAGGATCAATACAGTTTTCCAATCCAAGAACCATCACTTCTCTTTTTCAACCAAAGTTTTCTCCAAAACTTCTCCAACTTCTTCTTCTTTGCAAATGTGCCAACACCACCAAGTGTATACAACCTTGTGCATGTGTGTTAGAATTTTCACAATCATTTTTCAAAGGATTTTCACTTGCACTCACCACGCCACTCGATACTAGTAACAACGCAATGTTAGATCGCTCAAGTGGCACTAGATGACCGATATGCAAACAAGTTTGCTCCTCTTGATAGTATGACCATCTATCCTAAACCCGGTCATAAACTTCTACACACCTATGACCGGTGAAATGAAATGCCCTACAATTATACCTTTGCCTTGCGCATTCCATTCCATCTCCTTCGGTGTTGATGCAACACATGCACCAACCTATCATCAAATGATATATGATCCACTTCATATCATCACATGGCCTCCATGGTTCATCGATCTTGACCTCACTTGCTCTTCACCATTGCTTCGGTCCTTCAGCGCCAAGTCTTTGCTCAAGCCTCCCGACACTCGGTACCAACGGCTTCAAAGCCTCCAACTTGCCCTTCACCTTCGCAACCGGTCCATCAAGCCAAGTCTTGCCTTGATCTTCACCATCTTAGCCACATGACCACATGTCATGTCACATATGCAATAAGCTCATTCTTCATCACATGCATGAGCATTGCAAAATTCTTCAAGCCATTTCACCCCTATGGCATATGTTGCTCATACATGATCACCTGTGGACTTATCACCTGTGTATCTCACATAAACACCATTAGTCCACCTAAAGTTGTCACTCAATTACCAAAACCAAACTAGGACCTTTCAAGCACCTACAGTGAAATTATGATACCAATGCTCAATCTTTGCCAGAAAGACATACTTTCAACCACCTTTCTAACCCCACAGGTTTCACCTTGATTTGACTCAGTTGGGGGTGGTCGGCAGTGCCGATCATAATCAAACCATTGGGCTCACACTATAAATACCTTTCTAGAAAGCCCACAACGGCCCAGTTACACCAGTGCTTCTTCCAGCTCGGATTTGACCGTTTGAAAAGCTCCCCTCTCTCTCCCTCTCTCCTCCATTGTTGCCCCTCAAGCTTTCAAATGGATCACCCATTCCAACCAACAAAACTTGAAAGAAAAGGCAGCAAAACACCATTGGAGAGCAGATCCATCGAATCCCAAAGTCTTAAAAGCATTGGTTCACGTTTGGCCGGCGGTTCTAGGGTTTGTTACTCTTGGAGCATGCTCCTAGCCGGCTAGGCGTCACCCTTGAGCTTGCCAACTTGTGTGGCAGCCTAGGGAGGTTTGTAACCACCTTATTGCAGCTAAGAAATCATGTCTCACCTTAAGAGTTCACTCTCTTGACTTGAGAACGAGGAAAGGGCAAACCTAAGTGGTGAGCTTGAGCCTTGGTGGTGTACCTCAACAACGTGGAGTAGGTTTACATTTATGGTGAACTGAACCACGGGATAAATCCTTGTGTCACCTTGTGCTTTGGTTTACTTTTCGTTCTTGAAGTGGTTTCTAGGGTTAGGGTTCGATCTAGTGCTTTACACTTGTACTTTCAGTTTCTAGCATACCTGTGAACTGTCTAACCCTGCAGGAAGCTTATCCTCTGCCTGTGTAACATTTCTTCCCATACTCATGAAACTCAATTTTACACTTGCCCTAGTTGGCAGTGCCGACCATCTGAACGGAAGTGCCGACCGACTTATTGATCGAGTTAAGTTTTGAGTTTTGACAGACCTATTCAACCCCCCTTCTAGGCCTCCAGACGACATCAAGGTCCTTTCAATTGGTATCGGAGCAAGGCTCTCAAATTCAAGCTTAATCGCCTTGAGAGACGATGTCGACAAGTGAGGAAGTATCCCTAGAACTTTTACTTTTAGATGGCTCAAACTATGCATCTTGGTTTGCTTGTGTACTTGATATTTTTAGGGCCATGGGTCCTCATATCGAGCAGATTGTAGATGTGAGAATTTCACCTCCAAGCAATGATTTGACATACTTATCTAAAGAGGAAGTGAAATGCTTACAATACAATGCTCAAGCTGCTAATATCTTATTTAGTGCTTTGAGTGAAGATGTATTAGATGCTGTCATATTTGGGGATGGTGAACCACTTGGTGATGCTCATATCATTTGGACCATGCTCAAAGAAAGATATGACAAGTCCAAATGTGATGAGAAGATGCCCGCATTGGAGGAATCACTTGAGGAGTGCTCAACTTCACCGACAAATGATGAGCCTCAAGTGATTCTCCCAAAAGGCCTAGCAGATCATGCCACAACCACTCTCTCACCAACATATGTGGAAGGTAATGACATGGTTGTTGAGAACAAGGATGCATGTAGTGCTTCTACTTCCTATAGTTCTTGTGAGACTAACATTTTGAAGGAAGAAGAAGCTTGTGATCGGTGGATGCCAAATGATGAATCCACTTCACCAGAGTGCTCAACTATCCATGCCACTTCTCATATATATCTTATGACAAAGGGTAAGAAGGTAAAATCAAAAGCCCAACCTTCTCCACCTCCTAGTGACATCTCTAGTAGTGATCTTAGTGATACCTCTAGTTATGATGAATCTAGTGATGAAGAGATAGACAATCTAACTAAAAACTTGGATAAAAAGACCAAACTCTATATCACTAAGCTATTAGAGGAATTAGAGAGCGTTTAAGCCGAGCTAGCCACTAGAGATGATGATCTCATTGCAGAAGAGAACATCTACGTAGCTAGCAAGGGCTCTTGCAATAGAGAGAAGTGAGGTGGCTCCCTTGCGCAAGTCTTTGGCCAAAGAGCAAGAAAGCCATGCTATTACAAAGAATCAGAATGTTGCACTCAAGCAAAAGTATTGTAGCTTGGATGAAAAGTACAAGGAGCTTGAGTTGCAATATAACATTCTTTGGGATAACAACTCACATCCCTCTAAGGCAATGAATGAATCTACTCTCTCCACTAGCCAAGGATGTGAAAAATGTTAAAACCTTGATATAAATGCTTATTCCACTAACCTTGTGTAACACCCTAAATTTTCTTAGTTCAAAATAGATAAATATGATTTATTTTAATTTAGTTGTGGCATTTTAACATAGGAAATTAATAAATGTTGGGGAAATAAAATTTATCCTAGCCTTACAACAAGCTGATGCATTCATGCTACTGCACTCTTTTGATTGAGTGAAGTTTCAAATTGAAAAAACTAGAATTCAAATTCAGTTTGGAAAAGGTTTTGAAAATCATTTGCAACTAAAAAGAAAATAGCAAGCAATTTATTTCTCTCCTTTTCCATTTCGGCCCAAGGCCACCCATTCGGCCAGCCTGTTTCCCGCTTCCGGCCTCCGCTGCACCTCCTTCCCCTTCCGCGCGGCCCAAGCTGTCGGGCCGGCCCAGATGAGCGCGCCGCCGCACCCTCGGCAGCGCTGCAGCGCTCTCCTCCGCGCGCGCCGTCTGGCTGACAGGTGGGGCCCACCCGTCGGAGTCGTCCCCAACCTCCGCTCGATGTTCCCGCTGCAAGCCACCGCCGCCCCGCGTCCGTTTTCCTCGGCGCTGTGCTTATCCCGCGTGCGCTGGTTCTCTATAAAGTGGAGAGCGCCATTTCCGCCTTCCACTTTCCATCCTCAAGCCATCAACGCCGCCAACAAAGCTCGAGTGAACCGAAACCCTAATAGCCGCCGCCTCCAAAGCTCGTCTCCACATTCCGGTGCCTGACCGTCGGAATTGCTCTTCTCCGAAGCACCACCGCGCCATAAGGAAGCTCTGGAGCATTTTTCTTTCCATCTTCCCGCTCCATCTACTCACTAATTGCTCGCCGACTTTTGTAGTTGTCCCCGATCGCCAAACTCCGTCATGTGCCATCCTCGATCGATCTCCGGCCTCGATTTGTGTCTTTGTGAGATCCCCATCATCTCCTCTTTCTTCCGGTCGTTTCCGCGTCACGAACGGTGGCCGGATTGGTCGAATCATCGTTCGCCGTCGAGTTTCCGCCACTGCGGACATGGCGCTCCACCGTGTCGGCTCTCAGCAAGCCGGCGGCGCCGCTCATTCTTCCCCAGAGTTAATCTGGACTGTCTAGATCTGATCGGATGGACGAGAACTCATCATACCCTTTCGCTGGAGGTTTTGCAAAAGAGCCCCTCGGCTTTTGCCGAATTAACCCGTGGTCCCTGCCGGCGCGGTTAATCAGATTTATCCGATTTATTTTTATTTCAAAAATATTTGATCTAATTACAGAACTGCCATTGCACCATTTTGTCCATAACTTGCTCATTTTAACTCCGTTTTGATCCATTCCAATTGCGTTAGTTTCATAATTTCGTACTCTACGTAGTAGTATCACTGTTGTTCAGATTTGCAAAAGTTTAATTTCACGTTTAAGTCAGTCTCGTTTAGGCCTTTTAGAATCTTGTTTAGGTCGTTCTTCCGCGTTTTAAATCCGATTTCGGTGATCCAAATGTCTATGTGATCGTAGTGACGTATAGATCTGTTTTACAACTTTTATTTATTTATTTAAATCTGTTGGTGTACTGTTCTAATGTTAAATTTGTTTGCAATGCATGTGTGTGCATGGATGCTTGTATGTTGCGCTGTGTTCGAGTTCAGACGGTGAGCAGTACGTGGGAGACCAAGATCAGATCTACTACGACCAGCAGGAGAACCAGAACCAGGAATACGCGGATCAAGACGAGTATACATGGGATCATCCTTGTTACCTACGCACTCTAATCTACCAATCATGTGCATGTGTCAAAATGATAACCATAGGACTCACCTAGATGTTCAACTTGCACCTTGTTACCGTGGGATATGTGCATATGGGTAGATCTGCTAGTGCTGTAAACCTACGAATAAGATCTAATAAAATGACTAATGATACGTGCAACTTCTGATCTTATCTTGTTCTTGGTAATGTGAACCCGGGCGTGGGAGCCTTCATGCTCTTGGCCCCCCCTCTAAATGATCTTTTGCGGGCAAAAGCTGGGACATACAGTACAACTGTGAGGGCTACATGGCTCTGGTTTTAGTTGATTCGAGGACCTCTCATCGCTTGATGGTGGTTACCCGAAAGGGCACAAAAGGGGCTCGCCGACTCGGATATATGACGGCCACCTTGTCTCATGTGTATAACCGGGAAGGAATGTGCCATCGGAAAGGGGATTCCTATGTCTGCTTGCCGATTGGAAACCTAGTGGCCACTATCTTATTAGGGGAACCTCAAAATACTTCATTGTGTACCCTGCCGCACTTCCTTGGTAGAGGTGATATGGGATTTGCAACCCCTGGCACATGGGGATCACGGCTCACGGGTAAAGTTGTATAAATTTTGCAGAGTATTAAAACTGATATATCAGCCATGCTCATGGTCACGAGCGGCTCGGAAAACTTGCAGGCTAATCACTTAAACGAAATTTACTTTTGTTCACGTTACTATCATATTTGTGGTTCTGATGATGTTGCTCATATTATTATTCATGTGGGATAACCGGGTTTGCAAGCACAACTTGATGACTACTGAAAGCTAAAATCTTGACCAACTAAAAATGCTATCTGCAGTAAAACAGTGTCAAGCCTTTTGAGCTGCATAACCCCATGTTGCTTGCTGAGTACGAGATGTACTTACGCTTGTTATATTTTCTTCTTTTTGGATAAAAATCCCGGATGGGTAATAGATGGATTTGAGTATGAGCAAGATAAGTTCCCAGAGGATTGCTAGTCTTGCGGTTCACCACTCGACATCCCTGTGGAGTGGAGCTTTCATCGAGAGTTATTTATCTTCCGCTTGCTTATGTTAGTTTTATTTGATGAGTTGTAATAATAACTCTATGTATTGAGCACAATGATGATGCCTTCGTTGTAATTTGTCCCTTATATGTGCGACTGTTTCCTGGGTGCACATAAGTTTATACATTCAATTTTGTTCTTAAAATTGGGTGTGACAAATTAGTATCAAAGCCGTGTTGACTGTAGGACGCAAGCTTAGGTAGAAAGGGTCGTCATAGTCTCTTTTTACTCTTCTGATTCTTGCTTTTACATTTTGTTCTTGTTAATTGTCAAAATTTTATTCTACTTCCTCTGATTCTATTATAAAATGGTTGACCTAACCTTAGCTTATCCTTAAAACTTTGATAGATGCCTCGTGCCAAAAAGACCGCCCGCATCAGCACCGGAGGACAGCTTCCACCTTTGGTCTCCTACGTGCCTCAGGAGGACGACATCATCATGATCTCTGATGATGAGGAGGAGATGGAGCCTATGGAGGAGGAGCCCGTGGAGGAAGAGCCCATGGAGGAGGAGCCCGTGGAGGATGTGGTGTTGGTCCATGATATCATTGGACATGACGGCGAGGACTGGTACCTTACGCCAGATGCATCACCAGAGTACACCTCCACTCTAGCACCTGCCCCAGTACCTGCTCCAGCACCTACTCCGACGCCTGCTGCGGAGCAGACACCCCCTGCTACACCGACACCTGCACCTGCGTCGGTGCCACCAGTTGTACCGGTGTACCCCGTGGTATCTACACGGACACCGACTCCGTCGCCATCTCCCGTGCTGCCGGAAGAAGACGAGGCGGGCTGGCGCCGCAAGACCACATACCCGAAGCCCTCTACTAGTGCTTACTAGCACAAGCTCCTGGTGGATATGTTGGGGGAGTACTACCCCGACCTGAAGGCCAACCTTCGGTATATGAGTATTGAGCATTACCACTCAGTGGAGGCTACCCGCTGGGAGACATACTTGACCATCACCTCCTGGAATGAAGGTCTGGACACCGAGCAACATGAGTCTACCCACACCCATGGGGCCAGACGACAGACACTGTGCTCCAGCATAGAAGATGCTGCGGAGGTGGCTTACTTGCATTATCATGGTCGTCGTTTCGAGGTCATGAGACATGACAAGTACAGGTACCTGCCGCGCAACAGGCCAGAGGAGGGTACCTGGGCTGTGTTGATGCCCCCTGGCATCAACCCCGCCATGGACGCTGCAGTGGATCACCTGTGTGAGGTGCAGGTCCACAAGGACAACCTGATGATTGAGCTAGGCAATGCTCAAGCTGCTGCACGGCGACATCAAGATGAGATCGACCACCTTAGGGCACAACTGGGGATGCCCCCACTCTACAAGGAGAATGAGGAGGCCTACACCTACACCGACACAGCGCCATAGATAGATTGTTCATGCCTTGTAATAATCGTTACTAGATCGTTAGTCGTGTCGCATGAGTGTGTTTGGAACTTGTTGATCATTTGCTTATCATTATGAACATGTTTGATTTGGATATTTTTATTATTGTGAGATTGTGGGCTTGTCCCGCATATCTCTTAGATGAGTTTTTCATATGAGTTAGTAAAGTTTTCTGGGTTTTCGTATATGCTGTCTCTGCTGTTCTGTTTGGAGCAGTCTGCGTTCTTTTTGACATATCTCCAGATCCGTACGACCAAATACAGTAAAATTTTTATGGTCACAACTAGACTTCCATATCTAACAAACCCCACTCGAATAACCTAAAAAGCGTTTTTCGTTTGTGAGATATGGCCGTCGCAAATTGAGGTTTCTGCGCAGTCTGGAAGACAAAACAGTTTCGCTTGTGCTCTGATTTTGGGTATTTTAATGACAGAATCTGGGAAAATGATCTGAATAAAAGTTGTAGATAATTTCAGTATCTTTCCAACCGTTTAAAGAACGCCTTAATCCGATATCTGGAACTCGATATATGACTGTTTTACCTGACTGTTACTGCTAAAACCGTTTCACTTCTATTCCATATGCTTACCCCAATGCTACTCTCTGATCACTAAATGAACTTGCATATTTTTGGAACACAGATGGCTGCCAGAGGAGGTGGAATTGGAGGTGGTATTGGAGGTGGACGTGGACGTGGACGTGGTCATGGTCGTGGAGCACCTGTGAATCCACCACCACCACCACCACCAGTGGACATCCAACAGCTGATGGGCATCCATGCCCAATTCATGCAAACTATGACGCAACACCTGCACAACCAGCCAACTGGAGGACCACCGCCGTTGCACGTGAGGGACAAGAGGGGAGAGTTCTTGAAAGGGCACCCTCCAGTGTTCAGCCACACAGTGGATCCACTGGATGCAGACGACTAGCTGCGTGCAGTTGAGAAGCAGCTCAACATAGCCCAGTGCACCGACCTCGAGAAGGTTCTATATGCTTCAGGGCAACTTCAAGGGGCTGCTCAGGATTGGTGGGAGTCCTTCGAGTATGGGCGTCCCAACAATGCACCTGCCGTCAAGTGTTCCGCTCTTATCACATACCGGATGGTCTGGTGGAACTGAAGAAGGAGGAGTTCAGGGCCCTGAAGCAAGGGCCAATGACTGTGGTGGAGTACCGTGACAAGTTCTCACAGCTGTCACGTTATGCTCCCAATGACGTGGCAGAAGACAAGGATAAGCAACGCCATTTCCTTAAGGGGTTGCAGGATGGTCTGCAGCTGCAGCTTATGGCCAATGTATATGCTGATTACCAGACGCTGGTAAATCGTGCAATTATCATAGACAATAAGCGCAAGGAGATGGAGGCCAAGAAAAGGAAGTTCTTGGGGGCAGTCATCCAACAACAACACTCGCCCTCACATGAATCCTCCACCCCAAAACCAGCTGCGAATTCAAGGACCCCCGAATCAATGGGGAGGAGGACAGAACCAGCAACGAAATCAGTTCCAACAACAACGTCAGCAGAAGCAGATACAGGGAGGTCAACAGGCGCCTCGACAGGGAGTTCCTGCCAACAATCCAGCAAGAGGTGGAGCTCCAAATAACCCCATTGTGTGCTTCTGTTGTGGAGAGCAGGGGCACTATGCTAACAATTGTCCCCGGAAGCAGAATCAACCCGTACCACAAGGGCAGAACAACCACCAGAAGGGGAATCGCCAGAGGGTGGCACCAAATATTGGGCGGGTGAACCACGTGGCTGCTTAAACTACACAGGAGGCGCCAGAAGTAATGATGGGTACGTTTAGTATCAACTCCATCCCTGCTATAGTTCTTTTCGATTCTGGTGCTTCACATTCTTTCATCTCGCAAGATTTTGTTAGAATACATAGTGTACCTTTGTGTGCCATGAACAACCCTATAGCGGTAAATTCGCCTGGGGGTTATATGAGAGCCGCATATCAGTGTCTTTCAACTAGTGTGAGTCTAAGGGGGGTAGAGTTCTAAGTGAGACCCATTGTGTCGAGGACAGCGGGAATAGATATAATTCTGGGTATGGATTGGATGAAACAACACCGGGCAGTGATCCAGTGTCAGGAGAGGGTAGTGGTGTTGACAACTCCTAGCGGGGACATGATCAGTATTGATGTGCTAATGAAAGAGCAGACAACAGCTGTGGTGAACCAGTTAGAGAAAGATAACCGACCACAAGATCGACTGCTAGAAGAATTCCAGGATGTGTTCCCCAATGATCTGCCAGGTATGCCACCTGACCGAGATGTTGAATTTATTATTGAGTTATTGCCTGGAACTGCACCTATAGCTCAAAGGCCATATAGAATGGGGGTAGATGAACTAGAAGAACTAAAGAAACAATTAAAAGAGTTACAAGAAAAGGGTTTCATTCGTCCTAGTTCCTCACCTTGGAGGTCACTAGTTATTTTTGTTGATAAGAAGGATGGGGGCCAGCGAATGTGTGTTGATTATCAGACCCTGAACATAGTCACAATTAAGAACAAATATCCCCTGCCTAGAATTGATGACTTGTTTGACCAGTTAAAAGGTGCTTGTGTATTCTCTAAGATCGATCTTCGATCGGGGTATCACCAGATCAAGATTCGAGCTACGGATATCCCTAAGACAGCCTTTGTCACTAGATACGGGCTGTATGAGTACACTGTTATGTCTTTTGGATTGACTAATGCCCCCACACACTTTATGTACATGATGAATAAGGTTTTCATGGAGTACCTAGATCTGTTCGTGGTAGTATTCATTGATGATATTTTAGTATATTCTAAGAATGAGGAGGAACATGCAGAACACCTAAGATTGGTTTTGCAGAAACTCTGTGAGCATAAGTTGTATGCAAAATGGAGTAAGTGTGAGTTCTGGTTGAGAGAGGTTGCTTTTCTGGGTCATGTTATCTCTAATGAAGGAATAGTTGTGGACCCAAGCAAGGTTAAGGATGTGTTGGATTGGGATCCATCTGTGGATGTAAGTGAGGTTCGTAGTTTCCTGGGGATGGCAGGATACTATCGACGGTTCATTGAGGGGTTTTCTAAAATAGCTAAACCTATGACCGCCCTATTAGAGAAAAATGCCAAATTTCTATGGACTGATAAATGCCAAGCCAGCTTTGAGGAGTTGAAGAAGAGGTTGACTACAGCTCCAGTTCTAGTCTTACCTGATCTGAGTAAGAAGTTCTCTATCTACTGTGATGCTTCTCGTATGGGTCTAGGATGTGTTATGATGTAGGAAGGTAGAGTTGTTGCTTATGCATCGAAGCAGTTGAGGAAGCATGAGTTGAATTATCCTACTCATGATCTGGAGTTAGCCGCAGTGGTTCATGCACTGAAGATTTGGAGACACTATCTTATAGGACATCCTAGTGATATCTATACAGATCACAAAAGTCTGAAATACATTTTCACTCAGCCAGATCTAAATCTAAGGCAACACCGATGGCTGAAGTTAATTAAGGACTACGACCTGGAGGTGCATTTTCATCCAGGGAAGTCCAATGTTGTAGCCGACGCACTGAGTAGGAAGAGTCATGTTAATGAGCTTCTAGTCATAGAGTGGTCTGAGAAATTATGTGAAGAGATGGCCTATCTGAATCTGGGTTTTGTTACTAATGCAGTGGAGATGGAAGTAATGCCAACACTTGAGAAGGAGATACGTCAGGCTCAGCTGCAGGATAAAAAGTTAAAGGAAATATCTGAGAATATAGTAATTGGGAAGGCACCTGGTTTCAGGTTGGATGATGATGGTACCTTGTGGTTTGGTAAGAGAGTGTGTGTACCAGATGTGAAGTCCATTAAGGAGGCTATTTTGAGAGAGGCGCATGAGTCAGCTTACTCTATTCACCCGGGTAGCACTAAGATGTATTTGGACCTGAAAGAAAAGTATTGGTGGTATGGTCTGAAAAGAGATGTAGCAGAATATGTGGCAATATGTGATACCTGTCAGAGAGTCAAGGCTGAACATCAGCGACCTGCCGGATTACTGCAACCTATGAAAGTACCAGAATGGAAATAGGAAGAAGTGGGCATGGATTTCATAGTTGGTTTACCTCACACCCAACGAGGATATGACTCAATTTGGGTGATTGTGGATCGACTCACTAAGGTTGCTCATTTCTTACCAGTTAAGACCACTTATACAGGGGCAAGATTGGTAGAGCTATATATGGAAAGAATAGTGTGTTTACATGGATTCCCTAAGAAGATCGTGTCAGACAGAGGCACTCAGTTCACATCACATTTCTGGGGAAAGATCCATGAATCATTAGGAACGCAATTGACTTTTAGTACAGCTTATCACCCTCAAACAGATGGATAGACTGAGCGGACCAATCATATTCTAGAGGACATGTTGAGAGCCTGTGCTCTGCAGTATGGGACCAGCTGGGATAAGAGTTTGTCATATGCAAAGTTCTCTTACAACAATAGTTACCAAAAGAGTCTTAAAATGGCACCATTTGAAGCCTTGTATGGAAGAAAATGTAGGACCCCGTTATTCTGGAATCAAACAGGGGAAAGTCAAGTGTTTAGGCCGGATGTACTCAGGGATGCCGAAGAACATGTGAGGAAAATCAGGGATAACTTGAGGATAGCCCAGTCCCGTCAAAAGAGCTATGCCGACACTCGTAGAAGGGACTTAACCTTTAAGATAGGAGATTTTGTGTACCTGAAAGTATCTCCTATGCGCAGTGCAAAGAGGTTTAATATGAAGGGCAAGCTAGCACCCAGATATGTGGGACCATTCAAGATTCTGGAAAGGCGTGGGGAAGTGGCATACCAGTTGGAGTTACCAGCGAGTTTGTCTGGGGTACACAATGTGTTCCATGTCTCCCAGTTGAAAAAGTGTTTACGGGTTCCAGAGGAACAAATACCAATGGAGGAACTGACTGTGAAGGAAGATCTGACATATGAGGAGTACCCAGTGAAAATTTTGGAGACAGCTGAAAGGATTATCAGGAGCCGAGCTTTTAAGATGTGTAAAGTACAGTGGAATCGGTATACCGCAGAAGAGGCTACTTGGGAAAGAGAGGATGAACTCAGAAAGGCTTACCCGCAGTTGTTCGAGTAAGCACCAGCCGAATCTCGAGGACGAGATTCATGTTAAGGGGGTAGGTTTATAACACCCTAAATTTTTCTTAGTTCAAAATAGATTAATATGATTTATTTTAATTTAGTTGTGGCATTTTAACATAGGAAATTAATAAATGTTGGAGAAATAAAATTTATCCTAGCCTTACAACAAGTTGATGCATTCATGCTGCTGCACTCTTTTGATTGAGTGAAGTTTCAAATTTGAAAAACTAAAATTCAAATTCAGTTTGGAAAAGGTTTTGAAAATCATTTGCAACTAAAAAGAAAAGAGCAAGCAATTTATTTCTCTCCTCATTTTCCATTTCGGCCCAAGGCCACCCATTCGGCCTGCCTGTTTCCCGCTTCCGGCCCACGCACCTCCTTCCCCTTCTGCGCGGCCCAAGCTGCGGGGCCGGCCCAGATGAGCGCGCCGTGGCACCCGTCGCAGCGCTGCAGCGCTCTCCTCCGCGCGCGCCGTCTCACTGATAGGTGGGGCCCACCTGTCGGAGTCGTCCCCAACCTCCGCCCGATGTTCCCGCTGCAAGCCGCCGCCGCCCCGCGTCCATTTTCCTTGGCGCTGTGCTTATCCCGCGTGCGCTGGTTCTCTATAAAGTGGAGAGCGCCGTTTTCCGCCTTCCGCTTTCCATCCTCAAGCCATCAACGTGAAGGACCGAAAATGCTAAAGCAAGGCGACCAGAGGGGGGGGGGGTGAATGGGAGCCTAAAATTTCTTCTCAGAAATTACGGCCTCTGTCCCAACAAAATCAACCCCAAAAGCTTTGGACTCAAACGTGATGCCCATGACCCTTGGAAAGAGGGTGGATGATCCCTAGGATCACAGCGAGGCACCACACAAGAGAGCAAACCAAAACTCTCAAAACCCCGAGTCAAGTTCGTGCCTCAAAGACCCACTCCCAAACGTAGATAGAGGGCTACGTCGGGATTCCTCCAAATACCGATGCTAACGCGTAGCAAAGATATGTAGAGAGGTTCCTAGGTGAACTCTAGGAGCAAACGAGAAGTTCGGAAACAAAGCGGAAAAGCCGGGAGGGCCAACACACTAAAACTGCACAAGCTGCAGAATCCCGGACAGTCGGCCGTCAGGCTCCCGGACTGTCCGGTGAAGGCCGGACTGTCCGCCACACGGGGGACGGACTGTCCGCCGGCCAAAGGACAAAAACAGCAACGCTGCTGGACGCCCCTGCGCGACTCGTGGACTGTCCGCGCCTGTCACTGGCGGACTGTCCGCCGATCACCCGAGGGGAAAAACACCGAGGCAAACAGCCACTACTCCGGCTGAAACCCTGACTCGCGGACTGTCTGCGGCTGGGGGGGCGGACAGTCCGCCACTACCCAGAATGCCCAAAAACGCCACGGGACAAAACCAAAATCGATTGGATCTTCACCAAATCGAACGGGGCAGCAACCAAACTTCTCCCAAGTGTTCTTCTACGTGTTGGGAAGCTAATCCTAGGATATCATCGCTTCAACCCAACTAAACCATGAGAAATCCGAAGAACACTAGAAAAGGGGAAGAACGAAGAACAAAAATGATTTCGACCCGATCTTCTTGTTCGTGAGGGTAGAGATGAATTCCTTCGGTGGAAATGTTCTCCTCACATCAAAGAACAAGTTGATTCAAACGGAATCGCAAAAGACGCAGCGTAGAGGGAGATCGAGTGAGGGGAAAATCGTGGAGAAAAGAAGAACGCGAAGAACAAATTCAAAACGTGAATTCAACCACGAATTTGATCCTTGGATTCAGAGGAATGGATGATTGTTTAATCACTCGGTGTCGGGCTACAAGCCACTCCTAGCAAATCAAAGCTTGGATGGCAAAAAGCTCAAGAACAAGAGCCAACTCTCCCTAACCCTAGCCTTCTCTCACAGGAACAAAGTGAGAGAGACACCGCCCAAGGATACGGCTGCCCTAGCAGCCCCCTCAAATATATAGGCGCACGTCCGAAGACCAAAACACCCTTACATTAAGCACTCAACCCAAATACCCCCCAGGGGTAAAACCGTCCAGTCCGGTCAATCTTCATCCGACGGCCACGCCCACACATCCGGTAGCTTCGCCTCGACGCGACCTCCCTGATGTCGCCACGTGCCGTCATGTCGACCACCGTGCCTTCCTCGTGGATAGCTTCGCCGCCGCGCCAGCCTCTCCACGCCGCCACGCGTCGACCGTCCTTTCGGACCACCCCGGTTTTGAGGCCCAAACTGGTAAACCCGTCAACCCAGGTTTTGAGGCCCAAACCTGGAAACCGTCCACCCCGAGTTTTGAGGCTCAAACTCGGAAACCCACGTGCCCAGGTTTTGAGGCCCAAACCTGGAAACCGTCCTCGCCGAGTTTTGAGGCCCAAACTCGGAAACCGGCCACCCCAGGTTTTGAGGCCCAAACCTGGAAACCGTCGATGGTAGCTTTTTGAGGCTCAGCTACCGAACCCGCGCCGTAGACGGGATGTGGTTCGCACACCCCGACCACCGGCACCGATGCCGATGCATGTCCAGCCTCCATGCCGGGCACAACGCCTTCACCATCCTCCTTGACTCGGCCGACGGCACTTGCGCCGCACGCAAGCCCGTGTCCGACCTCCCTCCAAGTGCCACGACGCCATCGTCTTCCTCCTGACTCGGCCGATGCATCACACATCCCCATGTGCTCCTGCTCGTCGATGCCACGTGCCAGCTACCACAGCTGGTCCTCTGGCCCTCCGATCCATCGGTCCAAGCCTCACGTCCGCCCTTCACCGCTCTGGGTCCATCGACATGGCACGTCTGCCGCACGACACGCCCATCCTTCACCGCTCCTGGTCCGTCGGCACGACACGTCTCTACTTGACCTTCACCTCGCCATAGACCACTGTATCCGAGCTCCACACCTGCACATCAACACAGCCAAGAGACACATGTTGCACACACACACCAACACAGTAAACACACACAACTCACACCACCAGTTAGTCATAAGCAATAAGCGCATAGTGATATATGGACTAAACCGGGAAAAGCCTCAAACCTTCCTCATCAAAGTCAATCATTCATCATATATGTTCTCACAACGCCGCCAACAGAGCTCGAGTGAACCAAAACCCTAATAGCCGCCGCCTCCGAAGCTCGTCTCCACATTCCGGTGCCTGACCGTCGGAATTGCTCTTCTCCGAAGCACCATCGTACCGTAAGGAAGCTCTGGAGCATTTTTCTTTCCGTCTTCCCGCTCCATCTACTCACTAATTGCTCGCCAGCTTTTGCAGTTGTCCCCGACCGCCAAACTCCGCCGCGTGCCATCCTCGATCGATCTCCGGCCTCGATTTGTGTCTTGGTGAGATCCCCATCATCTCCTCTTTCTTCCGGGCGTTTCCACGTCGCGAACGGTGGCCGGATTGGCCGAATCGTCGTTCGCCGTCGAGTTTCCGCCACCGCGGACATGGCGCTCCGCCGCGTCAGCTCTCAGCAAGCCGGCGGCGCCGCCCGTTCTTCCCCAGAGTTAATCTGGACCATCTAGATCCGATTGGATGGACGAGAACTCATCATACCCTTTCGCTGGCGGTTTTGCAAAAGAGCCCCTCGGCTTTTGCCGAATTAACCCATACTCTACGCAGTAGTATCACTGTTGTTCAGATTTGCAAAAGTTTAATTTCACGTTTAAGTCAGTCTCGTTTAGGCCTTTTAGAATCTTGTTTAGGTCGTATCTTCCGCGTTTTAAATCCGATTTCGGTGATCCAAATGTCTATGTGATCGTAGTGACGTATAGATCTGTTTTACAACTTTTATTTATTTATTTAAATCTGTTGGTGTACTGTTCTAATGTTAAATTTGTTTGCAATGCATGTGTGTGCATGGATGCTTGTATGTTGCGCTGTATTCGAGTTCAGACGGTGAGCAGTACGTGGGCAATCAAGATCAGATCTACCACGACTAGCAGGAGAACCAGAACCAGGAATACGCGGATCAAGGCAAGTATACATGGGAAAATCCTTGTTACCTACACACTCTAATCTACCAATCATGTGCATGTGTCAAAATGATAACCATAGGACTCACCTAGATGTTCAACTTGCACCTTGTTACCGTGGGATATGTGCATATGGGTAGATCTGCTAGTGCTGTAAACCTACGAATAAGATCTAATAAAATGACTAATGATATGCACAACTTCTGATCTTATCTTGTTCTTGGTAATGTGAACCCGGGCGTGGGAAACTTCGTGCTCTTGGCCCCCCTCTAAATGATCTTCTGCGGGCAAAAGCTGGGACATACAGTACAACCATGAGGGCTACATGGCTCTGGTTTTAGTTGGTTCGAGGACCTCTCCTCGCTTGATGGTGGTTACCCGAAAGGGCACAAAAGGGGCTCGCCGACTCGGATATAGGACGACCACCTGGTCTCATGTGTATAGCCGGGAAGGAATGTGCCATCGGAAAGGGGGGTTGCTATGTCTGCTTGCCGATTAGAAACCTTGTGGCCACTATCTTGTTAGGGGAACCTCGAAAGACTTCATAGTGTACCCTGCCGCACTTCCTTGGTAGAGGTGATATGGGATTTGCAACCCCTGGCACATGGGGATCACGACTCACAGGTAAAGTTGTACAAACTCTGCAGAGTATTAAAACTGATATATCAGTCGTGCTCACGGTCACGAGCGGCTCGAAAAACTTGCAGGATAATCACTTAAACGAAATTTACTTTTGTTCATGTTACTATCATATTTGTGGTTCTGATGATGTTGCTCATATTATTATTCATGTGGGATAACCGGGTTTGCAAGCACAACTTGATGACTACTTAAAGCTAAAATCTTGACCAACTAAAAATGCTATCTGAGTAAAACAGTGTCAATCCTTTTGAGCTGCATAACCCCATGTTGCTTGCTGAGTACGAGATGTACTTACGCTTGTTATATTTTCTTCTTTTTGGATAAAAATCCCGAATGGGTAACATATGGATTTGAGTATGAGCAAGATAAGTTCCCAGAGGATTGCTAGTCTTGCGGTTCACCAGTCAACGTCCCTGTGGAGTGGAGCTTTCGTCGAGAGTTATTTATCTTCCGTTTGCTTATGTTAGTTTTATTTGATGAGTTGTAATAATAACGCTATGTATTGAGCACAGTGATGATGCATTTGTTGTAATTTGTCCCTTATGTGTGCAACTGTTTCCTGGGTGCACATAAGTTTATACATTCAATTTTGTTCTTAAAATTGGGTGTGACACCTTGCAAATATGGAGGCAATGAAAAAGGAAATTGCTAGGCTCAATGAGATGATTGGTCAAGGGTGCAGCAACAAAGGTATACACATAGGCACCAAGAAAGTGGATGACCAAAGCAAGCCCAAGTACAAGGATGGAAGGCATCCTTCCATCAAGGATGGTTTGGGTCACACAATAGGAGCCAAAACCAATGGAAGAAAGAGAGTGAATGGCTATGAGTGTGTTAAGTTCTTGAGCAAGGGCAAGGTTGGTACAGATCAGCCTGCACAGATGTCAGCACAACAACCAACCAAATCAGCACTACCACGCTTGGTCGGCAGTGCCGACCCCCGCAAAAAAGGGAAGGCCACCAACCATGCCCCTGGTCAGAACAAGCCCAAGAAGATGGTGCCCAAGCAAAAGCAGGTTCCACAGAAGTCAAAAGAATCAATGTGGGTGACTCAAAACAAGGTGCAACATCAACAAAAGATGACTCTCATCACTTGTTTCAAGTGCAAGAAAGAGGGTCACCATGTAAGGGATTGCTCCTTGAAGAAAGAAGCGAATGTCATGAGAAAAATTCAAGAGAAGAAAATGATGGCTCATGGCAAGTGCTCCAACATGGGACACAATGCCTCGATGTGTTCCAACAAGGTTGATGACCAAGCCACACTTCGAAACAAAAAGGCAAGAAGAAGCAAGAGGAAGTGTTATGAGTGCAATGAGAAGGGTCATGAAATTGCAACATGGCCCTACATGAAGGACAAAGGCTTGCTATCATCAAGAAAGAGGCACTTTAGCAAGGTGGCAAGCAAATTGCAAGAAGAGAAGGCTAAGAAGAATAAGACACGCCTATGCTACACTTTCAAGGGAATGGGACACCTAAGCGTGGATTGTCCCATGGGTAACTCTCCTAAGCCTAACTTGTCAATTGATTCAAAATTGCTTAGGAGGCCCAAAAATGACACTTGTGCTAGAAAGGTGATTGTTTCACCACTTGCTAGCACAAAGGCCATTTGGGTGCAAGTCTCTTGTGACTAACCTTAATGGACCCAACGTAGTTTGGGTACCAAATTGTGCTTGATGAGTGTTGTAGGTACTCGAAGGTGATATGAGGCTTCGGGGTGCTTGAGCAAGTTGATTGAAAATATTCACTCAAGCTATCAACCAATTTATATTGTCTTTTATTATATGGTTGACCCGAAGATAAGTTGATGGTAATATTTGAAACTTCATATTCACCTATGTAACAAGTACCTAACCTTGTAGGCTAGCCACTTGACTTGTGTAGTCTCTAGTAGTTTATAAATATGTGTTGTTTGTGAATTATTAGGAGTGGCTAGAGCATTTTAAGTTTAAATGGATCATTTGCCATATGATGCTTTTAATGGCTCTCTAGTAGAGCAAGGTCTTGTTCATGTTGTAGGTAATGAGGATATACCTTATGAGGCAATCAAGCAATTAGCTATCAATGATATTAGGCCACTAGAAATCATTGAAGGTTACTCAGCTTGCTGCTATAACAATTTCCGCTGACGTACTCGATGCAGAGGTGTTGCACACCCCTGCTGCAAATCAGCAAGGCGGCAATGCCGCACCCAAGGGCGGTAGTGCCGTCCCTCCTACTGCAGCAACTGATTCCACTTCAATTCATGGACAAAACCTACAACCTTCATATGAGCATAATGAAGATAGAGAGACCACATCATCCATTATATTTCCAGAAGGGTGGTAACATTTAAATCTCAAGTGAAATTTATTTCAAATCTTATCTCTTTGTGTCTTGTGTAGTCACTTAGGGAAAGAAAGCACTTGAGGATATGTATTGGTTGTTGGTCAGGAAAGTAAAGTGTAATTGGAATTGAATTGACCATCTACACCAAGCAACATAGATGATTTGAGTTTCCTTTGTGGACCTCAAATAAAGAATTTCAAGAAAGCTCAAGTAGAGGCACTTATCACTCAAGTCTCAAGAACTCTCTTGATGGAATCTTGTCATATGGTAGATTGGCAAATTCTTATTCTCATCTTATGGTCATCTATACATGCTCAAATGATTGTAAGTATTTCTTGGCATTAGCTAAATTGATTATTCTATTATTGTCATGACCTAGACATAGAGTGAAATCCCAAGTTCTTAAATGAATAAAGTGCTATGTGAGAAATTCAAATACTTAGAGCACTTATAAAAGGAGGAATTCGCTCTATGACTAGAGTTATGAGACTAACCACTTCTCTAAGTGATTTATGTAGTCTCACTAAATGAGAATGTGTTTCTCAAATGGAGTGTGCTATCATATCAATGCCATCAATCCAAAACTATGTGATATGTTCTCTCTAGTTAATATGGATTTGATTCATCTATGTTAGTCACTCACCGTAATATGGCTTAAATCTGCCCTTTGGACTTAAGTGACCAACCATGCACATTCACAGTTCCATTCCACTTAAAAGAGTGTGCATGAGGCATTAAGGGAAATTTAGTCCATGTTATGAGGTTTCTCTATTTTGGTAGCCCATTTGCCTTCCACACATAAAGGGTTACTAAATGAGAAACTAGTGGTTGTGTTACTAATGTCACTTTTGTGTTGAGCTTATTCATAGGAAATCAATAAGAAGAGGTTGTGTGTGTATAATTGGATAACTCACAAGCCTAAAGGTTACTCTTCACCTAAAGCAAGATGGGATTGCTAGAGGCCGACAAGTTCAAAATCTGAATTTGAATAAGATCAAGTTTGAGGTTGAGTTGTATAAGCTATATTGGAAGAATTCACAAGATTGAAAGCATTGATAAGAGGACTGAATGGAAATATTATCCTGGATTTGGAAGTTCAAACACTAATGAAATGAGAATAAGAATTTGGGATGCAGTTTGGTTTAGAAGAAAATCAAACACTAATGATATATACATCTAGTACTTGTTGTTGTACAGTTGGGATGCAGTTTGGTTTAGAAGAAAATCAGTTTCAGTTGAATTTATCAGCCTCAGCACTGCAGTTTCAGACTTGAGTAGTTTTGGTAGAAAGTATAATTGACTGAACAAATGGAGTTCAAATGGGTTGAAATTTTTACAGCGGTTAGAGGACTCATATATGCACATCTCTACCAAATGTTATGCATATTGGACTAGCAGTCTGGGAGATATGAATTTTTCTTCAAGGAAGACAGAATCTAAAAACTCACTGAATGTAATTGGATTGCATTGCAAGAACAAGTTTCAGTTAGCTCTCAAGATGGCCATGAAGAATCAGTGAAGATGAGGAGCATCAATTTGTTCTATTGGAATCTCAATGAATGAAAATAACTCACACATCTGGAACCAGAAGAAACCAGTTGCATGCTTTCAGGTTCAGTAGCTACAATCAATTGAAACCAGATGTAATTGATTGACTTTAGCAGATACAAGCAATAGTAATGAGTTATAATCAGCTGAAATTATTTGAAATCAATTGGAAGCAACTACATCTAGCTGAAACTAATGGGACTGCAAGCAGCTTGAAAGAGTTTTAGTTAGTTGGACATTAGTGTAAACTTCTCCCTTTGCCTAGGACCTTTGATATGCATGAGTGTGCTTTGTGTACTCTTGTATGCACAAATTGAGGGGGAGTTTACTCTAATATCTTATGGGACAAATGATTTCTCTCAAGTTCATGTTGTGCAGTCTCACACATTGAAAGGATGGATGGTTCCTTTTGGATTCACATTGGGTAATTCACAATTACTTTAGGAGGTCTCGGTCTTTATAAACTGAGTGCTCCTGGCTTAGTGTCAAATGCCCCAATCCTTAGTGCCTAGTGGAACATGATTCTAATGAGTTGGAGAAAATAATCAAAGGGTGGACTCTCATTGTAATTTCTCTACTCTAGAGCTCATCAAGTGCACATGATCCATCCTATTGATCAACCAAGAGTGGTAACTCCTAGTTCATAATTTGCAAATTTCATGAATTTTACCATTTGCTTTCTATGTGAGATGCTTTAGGTAAAGAAAGAACTAGGAACTTAATATGGATCTTGGATGATCACCAAAGCTCTAATTCACCACATTTCATCAAAAGAGAACTAAGTCCATTCAAATCATTGAAATCTTACTTATATGATGGTCATGTCAATCAAAATTCATGTGGTGATCTCTCTACCTTAGTGGTGGTATGTTTCCTTTGGCATAATTTCAATTGTTGCAAATTTGGTGTGCCTTGACCAAAATATAGCATGAACTCCTCTAGACTCTGAAACCGATTCAAGTGCATTTCACAACTAATTCGAATAGTTGATGCACATGTTAAGGGGGAGTTTATTCTGTCTTGTGTCTTTTGAGACTAACCTTTTCTTCTAAGTGAACTTGTGTAGTCTCTTGGTGAGAATAAGTTTCTCATGGGTATGCTACATAACCAAATCAATCCAAATTGGTAAAGTTATCTCTCATATTCATTTGGATTGCAACTTTAACTCTTATGTAGCTACACTCCATAATATAGCTTAAATTCCCTTGTTTGGACTTAATTGACCAAAAGTGCATATGTTCTGCTTTCCGCATACATATGTATGCACTATCAAATAGGGGGAATTTAGTCTATGTTATGAGGTTTGCAATTAGTGATCCACATGCCTTCCACATCCAAATGGTCACTAGTTGTAAAACTGTAGCTTGTGCAATTTAATGTTATCTCTTGTCTTTGTGAGCATTCCCTAGGAGACATCCAGGTGATATTATGAGATACAAGCATCCATTCCAATTAGCATCAACTTGTGAAGATTCCTTCCATTGGTGTCAAACTATGAAGATCATATTTCAAGTGGTATTGGTGGATAATCTTCCAATTTGGTATATCAAGAAATATGTCTTCAATTGGTATCTCAAAATGATAACAAGAGCTAGCAATGGACTTTCAACTAAGATGAAGCAAGTTTATAATGTCTCCTTGAAGATGATGAAAAAGAGAGATGGGCACAAATGAGATCTTTTGATTAAAGAAAGTGCTAGTCCCATTAAAGCACTAAATTCAAAATCATCATCATGGTGGATATTATGAGGCTTAGAACAAAGGTATATCGCTCTATGAACATTTGTATTACCTTTGTGCATCTAGGCCCTTACATGCTAGAGTGTGCATGTGTATGCAATATTTTGAGTCGCACCATGAGTTTGTTCTTATGGTGACGATTAGAGAATGAGTTAGATATTTGGTTGATACCTCTTGTGGTGATTATGTGAGTTTGTCTCATGTTATGTCACCTATGTGAGGTATGAGCTAAATATGCTAACCTCTCAAGAATTTTGACTTAAAGTGTTCCATACTTTGTTTGGTAGAAAACATAGGAGAGAAATCCTATATGCTAAACTTTTACCTACCTCTTGCCCTCACTTGTCTACCATCATTTCTTTCTTTTGGCGGAGAGATCCTTTTTGGAGATTAATGCCAAAGGGGGAGAAATTTTGGGGGAGAATGTAAGGGGAAGAGAGATTGATATGAGGATGGAAAGGGGTAAAGGAGAGGCATATAAGATTTTTCAAAATCGTGTGGAGTGTGCAAGGATAATTTAAATTGATGCTCTTGATAAGGATTGTTTATGCTAGTATGTGACATTCATGTCTTGAGTGGTGCTTGTTTTCTTCAGTACTAGTCAGGTAGGTGCGGCAGTGCCGCCCTCTGCTGGTTAGCAATCTTCGAGTGCATGAACTGTCATAAGCATCATGGTTATCATGTTAACACCTTGCACCCCACAGATGCTAAGATATAGGAGAGTTTCCACACTTTCTCTTAAATATGTGCATTTTGCATTTGAGGCCAAGAATTGAAATTCCTTTCAATGCACACATTTAGGGGGAGCTCACTATATCATAGGATTCAAAATCTTAATGTTTATCAATCTCTTGTAAGCTTTAATTATGTTGTCATCAATCACCAAAAAGGGGGAGATTGTAAGTGCGTCTAGCCCTTAGTGGATTTTGCTGAATTGAGTGACAACATAATTAAAGGTCTAACAAGTTTGCTAATTGTATCAAAGGTTCAACAAGAAAAGCAAACTTGATGGTATTCCACATAGTGTTGAAATGAAGGTCAAAATTATGTATTGTTGTATTGGAAGATTATGGAAACAACCTAGTTCAAGCAAAAGACAACAATGCAAATGAATTGATGAAATGGCTTCTATGTTGTGGGATATCATGGCATCATGAGAAAGCAAGCGTATTTGGCAAATGACAAGTGAGACATGGATTGATGATTTTGGAATGGTCTAAACAATGGGTTGCTTTTCATGAACAAAAAGAGTTTGATAGTGAACTAGCTTTGATCAAGGTTGAAGAATGAATCAAGAATGCATAAGTGATTAAATGCCAAGCAAAGGTCAAATGACAAGGACTTAACTCATATTGGATATATGTCATCTCTACATTGGTTTGCTTGTATGGATAAATATTTGGAGAATCACTTTGCATTGATTTGATCAAGCTAGAAGTATGAAGATGGAGATTGAAGTGAGTGTTGAGTGTCAAGCCAAAATAGAGAGAATATAAGGAACCGTGAATTGGCTTGACCATATTGATGTTGATTCATATATGACACTCTATGTGAAGCTTGATTGATCTCAATATTCATATCTACAAGATATTCAAGCAAGGATCATAATATTAAAGAAATGGTTTTTAATGGATGTTTAATATGATGTGACCTGAGTATGGCTTGATAGGGTGAAGATAGCAAGGAAAGGGCTTCGAGGTACTAAGCAAAGGTGAAGGTCAAGGAGACCGAAGTACTATGGCTAAGGTGAAGAAGAGAGTACTTGCATTGAGTCGAGGTACTAATCAAGCTATGAGGAGTCATATTGTGTTGATGATCAAATCATTAGTGGAAGTGACTTGAAGCCATGAAGTTGAACTCACATATGGAGAAATGGTTCAAGTCACATGCTCAAGGGATGTTTGGTCGAAGAGATGAGACAGTTGCAATTAGTTGCCACCCCTATGAAGTGACATTGAGAAGAAATGGCATATGAAGACATTGAAGACTCAAGTGGTTATTTGTTTATATTCTTTCATTCTTGAGTTTAGGAAAAGCCGTACTATTAAGAGTGATTCTAGCACCTACAGTCAAATTGTGATACCAATGCTCAATCTTTGCCAGAAATACATACTTCCAGCCACCTTTCTAATCCCACAGGTTTCACCTTGATTTGACTCAGTTGGGGGTGGTTGGCAGTGTCGATCATAATCAAACCGTTGGGCTCAGACTATAAATACCTTTTGGGCTCAGACTAGAAAGCCCACAACGGCCCAGTTACACCATTTGAAAAGCTCCCCTCTCTCTCCCTCTCTCCTCCATTGTTGCCCCTCAAGCTTTCAAGTGGATCTCCCATTCCAACCAACAAAACTTGAAAGAAAAGGCATCAAAACACCATTGGAGAGCAGATCCATTGATTCCCAAAGTCTTAAGAGCATTGGTTCACGTTTGGCCGACGGTTCTAGGGTTTGTTACTCTTGGAGCTTGCTCCTAGCCGGCTAGGCGTCGCCCTTGAGCTAGCCAATTTGTGTGGCAGCCTAGGCAGGTTTGTAACCACCTTCTTGCAGCTAAGAAATCACCTCTCACCTCAAGAGTTCACTCTCTTGACTTGAGACCGAGGAAAGGGCAAACTTAAGTGGTGAGCTTGAGCCTTGGTGGCGTACCTTAACAACGTGGAGTAGGTTAACCTTTGTGGTGAACTGTACCACGGGATAAATCCTTGTGTCACCTTGTGCTTTGGTTTACTTTTCGTTCTTGAAGTGGTTTCTAGGGTTAGGGTTCGATCTAGTGCTTTACACTTGTACTTTCAGTTTCCGACATACCTGTGAACTGTCTAACCCTGCATGAAGCTTATCCTCTGCCTGTGTAACATTTCTTCCCATACTCATGAAACTCAGTTTTACACTTGCCCTTGTTGGCAGTGCCGACCGACTTATTGATCGAGTTAAGTTTTGAGTTTTGACAGGCCTATTCAACCCCCCCATTCTAGGCCTCGAGACGACATCAAGGTCCTTTCAGAGGCGCTGGCCCGAGAGGGAAAATGGGGAGGAGGGAAGGGCTGGAGAGTTTGCAGGCCGAGGAGGAAACAGTTGGGCTGGGCCGAGGAGTGAAGAAGGGAGAGGAAGGAGAGAGCTTTCCCCTTTTTTCCTTGCTTTTTTCCTTTGATTTTATTTTCCAAATCCTTTTCAAAATTCAAAATCAAAACTGTTTGAAATCAAAATAGTTTGTAAAGTTTTGAAAACATTTTCCCTAGGTTTTGCAAATAAACTTTGAGTTTGTAAAATTTTCATAAATCTTTTATTTGCTTTCTAAATAGAATAAATTCGATTTGCCCTATTCGGGTTTAATAAATTTATTTTTCACCCAATAAAATTATGCAACAACATGAATGCAACAAACATCTGGTTAGAATATTTCCTCCATCTAGAATTTTGGTCATTTCCTAATTAAATTCTATTTTATTTTATTTAATTTAAACACCAGGGTGTTATAGAGAACAAGGAAGAGCAAGAGCCCTAGTAAGGTTGAGAGATTTCCTAATTGTGAGAATTAGGGACCTCATTAGTGAAAGTGAGTAGCAAGTGTGCATCCATCCATCTTTTTGGCCTTGGCTTGGTCAAGTGAGAGTTCGAGCTTGTTACTCTTGGTGATCGGCATCACCTAGACGGCTTGGTGGCGATCGTGAAGCTTGGTGATCATCTGGAGGCTTTGTGGATGACCCAAGTTGAGTTGTGACCGGTTGTGACCGGGCCGGAGTGGCGAATAATCAGCTCATAGTGAGCACTTGATCCTTGCACGGATCAAGGGGGAGCGATACCCTTGCGCGGGTGCTCCAACGAGGACTAGGGGGTGTGCCGACACCTCGATACCTCGGGAAAAAGATCGCTGAGTCATTTCTACTCTCTTTACATACGCATTTATATTTGAGCAATTCAATTCCGCAATTTACTTGTTGTTATTTCATAATTGAATTATCATGCTAGAGTAGGAATGAAATAGAGATAGTCTTTTGTGCGGTAGAGTTTAGAGAAACACACTTCTAAGCACAAAGGGGTTAATTGGGCTTGCTAGGTTTTAATTGTTGCAAAAAGTTTAGAAAAGCCCAATTCACCCCTACCTCTTGAAATCTTGATCCTTTCAATACCATCCTATTGGCATGTACTGTGTATACAACTTCTCCTTACAGAGACTCATAAACCATTTGAAAATACCTAGGAATATAAAAATATATGGCGTTAGTGAAATAATATTTGTACAATAAAATATGGTGTTAGTGAAATAATATTTGTATAATATAAATTGAAGTAAAAGAACATTGTATGTGTTAGTAATATTCTATTACTTTAGCTTTGACGTTAGAACCTTCTTAAATACAATATTCTTTGTGAATGTTCTATCCACTATTTAGGTCTTCATGTCCTTATCTTTTTTTTATTTGAAGCATTTTTTTTCCTCACAACACTCTTTTTAGTATTTTTCTTCTTCATCTTTTTGGCCTCCTCCTCCTGTATATCTGCATCGGGCGTGAGGGCAAGAATCTTAATATTTGCTTTTAACGTGGTTCTAGATATCACAACATACAACTAACTATGAGAAAATACTGTTGCGGGCAGGTACATACCCACATTCAAGATAGTTTGACCCTTTGACTTGTTGACCGTCATTCTAAATTTCCAATAACAAAAAATGGTCGTTATTGGACCAGTGGTCATATTACTCTACAATTAACAACCACAAAATAAACCTCTCGTTAATAAATTAACAACTGAAATTTTTGCGTGATCGTTAATGGTATTAAATTTAGATGTTAAATTGGATATTAAATTTTTTGTGTAGATATTAAATTCGATAGTAATTTTTTGTAGATATTGAATTAGAAAATTAGAACACTAACAGAGTAATATAGAATCACTTAAATTTAGAATATTTTTTTTCAAAAATTTACGGGCTTCTTCTATCCCTATGTAATCTAATAAATAAAATAATTAAATTAATGGATGAACCATTAGCTAAAATCAATTGATGCTTCTTTCTAGGGATTAGATTTTAATGTCGAAAAGAAATTTGAATGTCAGATCAACTGCAACTATAAACTATAAGTGTAGACTGTCAAGACATATCTTACACCTAAAAAACACGGCTGCTATCGTGATCCAGCAATCGTCGCCCCGCCCGGCTCCTCGCCCCGCCCCTCTCTCTTCTATCCGGCGCCGCACGCTCCCCCGCATAACCGCTGCCGAGGGCCAAGGCCACGATCCTCCATCCGTTGAGCCAGTCGCCATCCACCGCTTCTCCCCACCACAACACCGGCTGCCCCACGCCCCGCGCCGCGCTCATGAGTCAATATCCAGATCCCCGTGCTGATCCAGATTATGGCTGAGAAGATCCTCGGGAGGCCAGGATGCGACGGGAACCCAAGGTCCGCCCGCCCAAGCAGAAGCGACTCATCGACGGTGGCACCTGCGCAACCAGAGATCGGTCGTTCCATCTCCTCCATGGTCTAACATCGTCGATTTGTCTGCCACCCCGCCCCTCTCACGTAACACCACCGCCAAGCCTGCCTCCCTGCCCCTACACCGCATGCCTACGCAGGTGTCCAGTCGCAGCCGAGTCTGACACCCCTACTTGGCGAGGACGCGTCACCTCCCTTCCCACGGATCCGGCCGTGGCACCCTGCCCTCCTCTCTACCTATTTTGTTTTGCTGTCGAGGAACTGCCTCCCATGGAGATGTGCACCTTCTGATGGTGGGAAGACAAGCTGAGAGCTCTCTGTCTGTTGCGGCATAGGCAGAGGTGGATGAGTACGAGGAGGCGGCGGCGCCCGGAACAGCCGGGCCCCGAAGAAACGACCCATCATCGACCTGTACCTGTTATCATTCCCCGTTTGATGATTTTTTTTAACCTTTTCAGATTCAGATTCGCTGCATCACTGTTGTTATGTTTGATTTATAACCAATCCTATGCGGGAACATCCTTACCTTTCAGATATGTCATTTTCGATCTCATAGAACATCCTCAACCACTATGTAGGTGAGTTATTGCCTCTGCCTTGTGAATTGATTGTATGAGCTGGATGCCTACTATATGATTTGGATTTCATGGACCTGATTTTGAGCAACATATGTAGTAGTTTTATTCGGGTTTCATTGCTGCTTTGATGTGTTGTTGGGAGCCAGAGTACTTTAGATTGTTAGGATGATTGGTTCCCATGGCAATCTCGCTATTAATTTGAACAAACCCTGATCCTAGGCTGATCTTGAGTGTGCCGCTGGTGGGGAATGACTCACTCCTCGATGCCAACCTCAACCTGCTGAAGCTGGAGAACGTGGTCCTCTACCACGACACTGACTGCTGATCTTGAGCGTGCCGCTGGTGAAGGATGACCACTCCTCGACGCCAGCCTCAACCTGCTGAAGCTGGAGAACGTGGTCCTCTACCACGACGCTGACTGCTAGGGGCTAGCTGTGTGCTACAACGTCTATGGCGAGTTCTAGAACAAGGATCTCTAAGAGAAGGCCTTCGACGACAAGGAGCAGGAGCTCTTACTCAAGTGGCAACAATGGAGATACTTTGAGGGTCTCAAGTTTTTTTAATTACTGACAGCTGATAGACAGAAGGTGTGAAGGGAACAAATTCCGGTATGATCTTCTCCTACCTTCCTTCTTGTCCAAAGTTAGTTGGATCTTATTTGAAAAATGGAAGCATTAGAAGACTGTTGTAGAGTTACAACATTGAAATAGAAGATTGACAGTATTAGACTGTACAACTGAATTCTAATCTCATTTATTTGAAGTCACGGACATCGCCTTCATTTGGCTATGCAGTCGGCTACCACCATGGAGAAGGTGTCACTACAGGACATCCAGGCTTTGCCGAGTGCTGGCAGCACTCGGCAAAGGGCCTCTCGCACTCGGCGAAGGCTTTGCCGAGTGCCGCACTCGGCAAAGCGCACTCAGCGAAGAAATAGTCGGCAAAGAATTCTTTGCCGAGTGCCAAATATCGGGCACTCGGCAAAGGCTTCGCCGAGTGCCAGGGCAGCACTCGGCGAAGCAAACGGGAGCCGTCACTTGACGGCCTCTTTGACGAGTGCCACGTGGCCCGGCACTCGGCAAAGAGGCCCTCTTTGCCGAGTGCCACGTGTACTGACACTCGGCAAAGAGGCCCTCTTTGCCGAGTGCCACGTGGGCCGGCACTCAGCAAAGAGGGGCTCTTTGCCGAGTGCCACGTGGCCTGACACTCGGCAAAGAGGGGCTCTTTGCCCCCTCTTTGCCGAGTGTCATGGTCAAGGCACTCGACAAACAGGCCGAGCTGGGGAAAATTTGCCCAGCTTTGCCGAGTGCCGTGGCATCTTTGCCGAGTGTGGCACTCGGCAAAGCTGGAAAAAATTATTATTTTTTCTGTTTTCATTTCCCTACACAGAAAACATATCACACATCCATATTCCATTTCAGACAAATATCACATGCATATATATATATCACACATCCATACATCACATACATATCCATTTCAGACAAATATCACACGTTCAGTCTCCATGCATCACAAGCTCACAAGTTTATCATAAGTTCATCACAAGTTCACAAGTCCATCACAAGTTCACAAGTCCATCACATCCATCTCACAAGTCCATAACAAATCTAAGTCGGCCCTCACTCCTCACCTTGGTGCTCAGATTGTGAAGAACCCCCACCTTGCCACGCGTCCCACGACCCGCCCGAAGGACCACCTTGCCAACCTTGCCACCCGGGCGGCGGAGGTCCAAATGGCCACCCGGTGTACCCCGACTGGCCAGGAAGGTAACCTGGCCACTCATAGGGCGGAGGAGGGCCACCAGGGAGCCACCCAGGCTGCGGAGGAGGGCCACCAGTGATGTGCAGAGTGTGCGGAGGAAGGCCAGGTTGAGGAGTCGGTGCCGAACCCTCCGACTGTGAGTGCACAGAGGAGAAGCAAATTCGTTAGCACCTGGAGGACGACCGTAAAAGTTAAAGAAATATAAACAACCATATATACTCACCGGAGTCTCTGTCGAAGGAGTAACAGGAGGCACAAAAGGAGTGAGCAGCGAGGGAGGCACGACAACACCCGGGATGTTCAGGCTCCCAAAGAAGTGAGCTATGTCCTGCGTCCTCTGCGCCTCCCGCTGCTGGACGGCCAGTAGCTCGCGACGATGGGCCACCGACGGGGCCTCGTGCATGGCCTGCAACCTCTGCACCTGGTCCTCCTGGGCCTGCATCTGGGCCTGCAAAATTCGTCCCGTAAGGTTTAAACAATGCAATGACAAGGTATATGTGTAAAAGACAGTCGTTGGATCCTAGGTATGAAAGGAAGGTACCGTAGGACCATCTCGGGGATATTAAGTTGTTCCTTCTTGCCATCTCCATGGTCTACCTCCACATACCTAGAGGTTTTGCACTTTGGACAGTGTGTTGCTTTCTCGTGATCTTTCCTGAATAGGACGCACCCTTTTGGACAAGCATGGATCTGCTCATACGACATCTTAAGTGCACGAAGAAGTTTCTGTGACTCGTACGTGTTCTTCGGCAGAATATGACCCTCCGGCAACAGGGTGCCCAAAATTGCCAACATGCCATCGAAGGCGTCTCGACTCAAGCTATACTACGACTTGAACCCCATTAGGCGTCCAATGGCATCCAATTGTGAAACCATCGTCTTTTCGTGAAGGGGCTTCTGTGCCGAAGACATCATGTCGTAGAACGCCTTTGTGGTTTCCTCTGGCTCCTCCATTCCTTCACCGAATTGTGCCTCTTGAAAGTCTCCCATCATGTCTGCTACCCCGGCATCTCCATCATACTCCTCGAGGCGTTGTCTCACCACCTCCTCTCTAATCCGATCGGCTTCACCATGGTGGACCCAACAAGTATAGTTTTCAACGAATCCGTACTTGTAAAGATCTACCCCACGTTATCCTTATTTTTTCTTTTCTTGTTCCCACATTTGCTGCAGGAACACGACATCCGACTCGACCCTTTAGCAGCCGGACCAAATGCATGCTCTAGGAAAGCATTGGTCTTAGTAACCCATTCTGTGCTCTTACTTGTGTGGCCCGTGTACATCCAATCACGGTTATCCATCCTCTGGCATATACATATGTAAGCGAGTAATAAACCAGAAATTGCATCTACACGGCGTTCCTACCATCTAATAGGTGAAGGATAGGTCCTAATCCTACCCGAGGATGCGTAGATGGGTTAGTTTCCATGTTCTACTCCTACCCGAGATAGAATTTCGGCAGCACCTCCTCGCTGTTCTCCCGATACACGTCCTGGCAGGGAGAGTGTGTATCCGGAGAACAACAAGGAGGTGGTGCCGAAACTCCGACTCTGACAGGAGCAAAACATGGAAACTAGCTCATCTACGCATCCGCGGGCTGTCCAAAATACGTGGACAATCCGAAAGAGATACAGTCGTAGATATGCAAAGGTCTGTATATCTAGGATTGTATCTCTTTCGAACGGGAGACGTCTAACTAGGTTACGCGACCAAAGACCAGATAACTAAGGATACAGATAGAGGGGTTATACCTAAGGTGTCGGTGAGGTCAGGGTAGCGGGGCAGTGGTGACTCGGGGCAGTGGCGAGACGACGCGGTGCAGGCAGACCCGCAACGCCGACGAAGACGATCGGGGTCGCCGAGTCCCTCCGACGGGTCCTCCTCCTGCCAAAAAACAACATATGGTTAGTCTCGACTGAAAATTTCGGCAGCACCTCCCCTGCACGGGGAGGTTCCCAAAACCTGCAGAAAACGTCGGCACGAAGGCCAACAACCACATATATCTTCACAGAAGCCATGTAATTAACTTCTCTTTGCATACTTCCACTAATATTACTACTTCTACTACTAACACAACAACAACAACTACTAACTAACTACTAACTACTTACTACTACTAACTACTTACTAATATTACTACTAATAACTACTTACTAATATTACTACTAACTACTTACTAATTACCTTGTTGGCGACGGACGATGACGTTGACAACGGCAAGATGACGACGGGGACGTCCTTCTCCTCCCTTCTTCTTCTCCTCCTCCTCCTCCTCCTCCTCCTCCGACTCTTCTTCTTCTCCCTCCTCGCGGCTTGGGCCGACAAGAAGCGTGGGGGTGCGGGGCGGCGGCCGGCCGCGCTGGCCAGGCAGCCGCGGGCGGGCGCGGCGGCCGGGCGCGCGGGCCGGGGAGGCGTGGCCGGGGACGGCGGCCGGGGCCGCGAGCGAGGGCGGCGGCCAGGGGCGCGGGCCGGGCAGGCGCGGGAGCGGCATGGCGGCCGGGAGCGCGGGGCGGCGGCGGCGGCGGCGTGGTCGCGGGCAGGCCAGGGGCGCGGGGCGGCGGCGGTGGCATGCGGGTGCGCGCGGGCGTGTTGTGTAAGTGTGTGCGTGTGTGTGGGTGGCCGGTCGGATGGCCGTTTTATATTTTTTTTTATTTTCGAATGGCTTTGCCGAGTGCCAGATCGGGTGACACTAGGCAAAGAGGGGACCTTTGCCGAGTGCCAGCCGATCTGGCACTCGGCAAAAAGGGGCCATGTGGCACACATCCCTCGCCCAGTAGGCAAGGCTTTGCCGAGTGCCAGCTGGCACGACACTCGGCAAAGATCCCCTCTTTGCCGAGTGGCTGCCACGTGGCACTCGGTAAAGTAATTTTTTTTTGGATTTTGGACACCAAATTTTTTGTGGATGATCCCCACAGTACCATGGCCAACATGTTCAAATTTCACACTTTTTCAAAGCCTTTTGTTATATTTTATGTCTTTATTGCATTTTCTTGAATTTTCTCACTAGACGCAAGTTTGAACTGCGGGTGCATCAAATGATGGATTTTCATGATTCGAAAATTGTTATTGTTGTTCTTGAGTGTATGTTGAGGCCAAATCCAAAAACTGACCCTAGGTTTCGGTCAACGTGCTCACGGGACAACGCCTCCAAATTATGTGCGGACGGTTTTAAAATTATAAAAAATACAAATGATTTCTGAAAATCACGAAACTTGGCGAGATGTCGTTATATCTTATGAATATGCTATGAAAAAATTTGAGAAAATTTGGAGCACGTTGTCACGTACGGCACTCACAAACCTGCACATCTGCTCATCTTCTCACATGTGATCACATGTTGAGATGTGTAGGTTTGTGAGCGTCGTACATGACAACGTGCTCCAAATTTTCTCAAATTTTTTTCATAGCATATTCATAAGATATAACGACATCTCGCCAAGTTTTACGATTTTCGGAAATCATTTGTATTTTTTATAATTTTAAACCGCCCGCACATAATTTGGAGGCGTTGCCCTGTGAGCACGTTGATCGAAACCTAGGGTCAGTTTTTGGATTTGGCCTCAACATACACTCAAGAACAATAATAACAATTTTCGAATCATGAAAATCCATCATTCGATGCACCCGCAGTTCAAACTTGCGTCTAGCGAAAAAATTCAAGAAAATGCAATAAAGACATAAAATATAACAAAAGGTTTTGAAAAAGTGTGAAATTTGAACCTGTTGGCCATGGTACCGTGGGAATGATCCACAAAAAATTTGGTGTCCAAAATCCAAAAAAAATACTTTGCCGAGTGCCACGTGGCAGGCACTCGGCAAAGAGGGGATCTTTGTCGAGTGCCGTGCCAGCTGGCACTCGGCAAAGAACCGCCCACGTGTCACAGAACGGGGCCACACGCTTTGCCGAGTGCCACGTGGCCGGCACTCGGCAAAGAGGGGATCTTTGCCGAGTGTCGGCCACGTGGCACTCGGCAAAGAACTGCCCACGTGTCACAGAACGGGGCCACACGCTTTGCCGAGTGCCACGTGACAGGCACTCGGCAAAGCGCTCCCTCTTTGCCGAGTGTCAGACGGCGGGCACTCAGCAAAGCGAACGGTCGTGGATGCCGTCTGGTCCGCTACACTTTGCCGAGTGCTCATCGGGGCCGAGTGTACGACACTCGGCAAAGAGGTTTCTTTGCCGAGTGCTTTTCGTTGCCGAGTGTCGGACACTCGGCAAAACAGCCTTTGCCTTGTACTTGGGCTTTGCCGAGTGCCATATGTCCGGCACTCGGCAAAGAGGCTCTTTGCTGAGTGCCCGAAATTTGGCACTCGGCAAACTTCCAGGCAGTCGGCGAAGCCTGTGTTTCCTGTAGTGTGTGCCAGGCAAGGCACCGCACGCCACCTTTTTTTGGACCTGGGTGGTCCTTCCTGCTGCCGCTTGCAGGGCCAGGGTCACACGCGGGCACCTTCAGCTGCTTGTGACGTGGGGGAGAGCAGGAGCAGCTCACGCCTGATTGACTTAATGAAGGAGATCAAAGAAGTATGTCATTCCCTTAATCTAAATCAATTGACGCTCCTTTCTAGACAATTTCTGCACCTTAGTATCCTTTCTGATTATCTTTTGATCAAACACTATTACACTACCTTATTGTTTCTCCTCCAAAGAATTGCTTCAGTTAATTCTTTGGCTGAACTTAGAGGCATCATGGAAAACAATCTTGATTCACATCAACCATCGATTTTATTATAGATACAAACATACGTATTCAAAGTAGATGCTGAGCTATTGATTGTGCATGTTAATGTGTAACATGCCAATGGGTCATCTCAACTTAAAGAGGGGGGAAAAGGTTAGGATACCTACAGTATGGGGATTTCAGGTGATAAATTTTTTTGATAGGCAATCGAAAATGTGGCATGGCTTGTAGTTTTAGTCAGGTATGTTGTTTTCTTTTGAATCAACAATGATCAGCTATAATCTACACACTCCATCCCATTTGTTTTAGTCTGGTACGTTGTTTACTGATGTTCTATTTAGACAACAGATTAGTAGTACAAGAGGTCAAGTTTATTGCAGGTCAATATCATAAAGGACAAATGATAAGAAGTTGGAGATCCAAACACTACAACATTGACTTTCTTTTATTACGAGATGACACAGAAATCAGATGTTATGGTTCCTGTAAATGTCTTAGGATCCCTTATTACGATTCTATTTGACCAAAACATTACTTTATTTTGTAATTCATTTTTTCCGAACACAACAGGGAAAAATAATCATTTCAATAAGTATGTGCAGACATGTGTGACTTGGAGATATGCTTATGATTTTTACGGTTGCTATTTTTATTAAATATGGATCTGTTTGCTTGAACTTATTTCGGTTGTTTCAATAGTGGTAAGTGAGAGAGAATAAACAATAGTACGACTGATGAGTTCAAGCGAACAGAGCCCATATCAATAGCGACATGAGTATTATCGTGTTATTTTTATTATTAATAGTAACGTGAGATATGCCATTGGAAACATTTTTTGTTGACGTCGGAAGTGATCCGAATCAAACACCAGCAGAGCTAGAACGCCCGGAGAGGTTGCGATTCAACCTGAGACAGCAGGGACCCTGGCTAAACTGATGAAAACCGATCTAGAGATCGGTTTAGGTTGATCTAGGGTTTTGAGCTCCTGCGTTGATAACTCTAGGACTCCTCTCGGGAAGACCCGTCGGGGAGAAGCACGTAGAGGTTGCTCTAGGACCAGCAAGGCCGCCTAGAACGCCGTCGAGTCTCGCCGGGACACGCGCCGAACAGCAAGGTAGAGGGAAAAAGGCGTAAAAGGGATAGTAGATTGGTTTTGATTGATTAGGGTTGGATGCCTCAATCGGCCATTATCCTCTCATATATACAGAGGGGTTGGTCTTATCCCAATAGCAAACATCTTCAGATCGATCTCCAAGTTTCCTATGCGGACTCTATCAACATATATAATGCAATCCAGACGCAACAAGGTGACCCTAATCTCGCCGATCCTTAGATCGACCAGATTGGTCTCAATCAGTCTTAATGGGCTTTATCAGCCCATACGGATCAACAAATCGTCACCGGACTCAACCTTCATCATAACCATAAGGCCTCCGACCAGTGCCACCTGGTCGGACACAAACATTGACTGGTCGGAAGTCCAAAATGATCAGGCTCATTTGACTTAGAACATTTGATCCGTCAAATATAAAATAAAAGAAGACAAATTCGACTCTAATATTACAGGCCGAATACCTCTTCTAAATTTACTTTACCTGTGACACTTTTGAGTGTCAACATATGCCCCCCTGTTTTTAGGTGATCTTTAGCAAAACCTAAAAACAAACCGAATAACAACGATGTCCAACTCATCGGCTATTCGATAATTAAGGATAAGCTTTCTGACTATTTTTGTTCTAAGGGCGATACATGTATCAGCCATTACTTGGAAGACACTCAGGCTTCTTGCCAAGCACTTGGAAAGTATTTTTTTCAAATACCTCCCGTTTATTGCTCTTGGTAGACTTCCACCTTGCAACGTCTCCAGCATATATGCATTTCCGAATCAACTCGGCGACCACTTGCCAAACTTATTGCTCTTCGATCCATGCGGTAATATAGTCTTCCACACCAATTCTTCTACTTGGAATGATTTGCTTCTCACCCTTTTGTTGTAAGCTCTGGCAACCCGGGCTTTGTCTTTCTCCATCTCCTTGAAAGCCTTCAATCTTTTATCGGTCACTTCATCAATGTTGTCCATCATGGCATCATGATACATAACAGCGGATAAACTATTCTGTTTAGCCAGTCTATATGCATTCATATTTACCTCGACAGGCAACACTGCTTCTTGTCCATATACCAACTCGAAAGGAGTAACTTTTGTAGCACCATGTTTTGACACACGATGAGCCCATAAAGCTTCAGACAGAACCTCATGCCACCTCCTTGGGTTATCCTCAATCTTCTTTTTGATAAGCTTCATCAAAGTCTTGTTACTAGACTCAGCCTGACCATTAGCTTGAGCATACTATGGAGATGAATTGAGCATTTTTATTTTGTATAATTCAGCAAAATCACGTACCTCTTTAGAAATAAAAGATGTCCCTTGATCTGTAGTTAATGTCTGAGGTATGCCAAATCTATGTATAATATGCTCAGTAATAAACTCAATTATCTCCTTATGTGTCATATTCTTCAAAGGCACCGCTTCAGTCCACTTAGTGAAATAATCTGTAGCGACCAGGATAAAACGATGTCCTTTCGACGATGGAGGATGGATTTGGCCAATGAAGTCTAGCCCCCAACCACGAAAAGGCCACGGTTTGATAATAGGATGAAGCATAGCAGCAGGCGCAAGCTATATATTTCCAAACCGTTGACATTCTTCACACCCTTTGTAGTATCGAAAACAATCAGCCATCATCGTAGGCCAATAAAACCCAGCTCTACGTAATAGCCATTTCATCCTTGGTGCCGACTGATGTGTACCACAAATACCTTCATGGACCTCCCCCATAGCCACCTTTGCTTCATCAGATCCCAAACACTTAAGCAACAAGTCTTCGGCAGTCCTTCGATAAAGCTCATCATTGTGCAGTACATATTTGAATGCACTCCGTCGAACACTTTGATCAACCTTAGTACTCGGATCATTAAGATGTTTAAGCAGGGGAGTTCTCCAATCTTCTAAATCAGTTCCACTCGATTCGGACCGATTTAGAGTCCCTTCAGACAAATTAATCGTTCCAAGATCGACCAGGTCAATCGGACGAATTAACTGACTTAACTCAAAAACAACCTGGTCGGCCATAGTGTCTACCCAAGTATGCTTAACATGTACCTGGTCTCCAAGGTAAGGTGGTCGAACCAGTTCTAAAACAAACTGGTCGGCCAAAGGAACCGACAATACTTCTGCACGCTGTTGCACCGGCTTTATGTGAAAATTGCGTCTACTAACATAATAGCCAGATGCGCGAATAAAGGCCGTTTTGGACATATCCTCTTCGGCCATGAATATTTGATTATAACCAGCGTTGCCGTCAAGAAAATTGACGACTTGGTGTCCTGAAGCATCATTGATTAACATATCGGCTGTAGGCATAGGATACTCATCTTTGGGAGTGGCTCTATTTAAATCTCTAAAATCAATGCAAACCCTAATTTTCCCAGTGTCTTTCTTCTCCACAGGCACGATATTAGAGACCCACTCCGCATACCTGCATGGTTGGATAAACCCCGCTTGTAATAACCGATTAATTTCCTCTTTAATCCGGTCATATATTGTAGAATTAAAACGGCGAGGATGTTGCTTGAATGGTCGAAACCCCGACTTAATAGGAAGTCGATGCTCAACAAGTTCTCGGCTTAACCCGGGCATCTCCGTATAACTCCATGCAAAGCAATCAACACACTAGTACAGAACGATACTACACAGGCGGTTGTAGATCGATTTGTACAGGCGTTTTTATGAACCGCCTGCGCTGGGGGCCAGTAGAAATAGGACCACAGCACAGGCGGTTGCTTATGAACCACCAGTGGAAAGAATTTTCACAGGCGGTTGACTTAGCGAACCGCCTGTGAAAATGGGCATTTCGCTATGTGAACCGCTTGTGAAAAAATTTCTGAAAAAACCCGTAAATAAATCTACACAGGCGGTTGTAGATCGATTTGTACAGGCGTTTTTATGAACCACCTATGCTGGGGGCCAGTAGAAATAAGACCACAACACAGGCTTCACAGGTGGTTGACTTAGCGAACCGCCTGTGAAAATGGGCATTTCGCTATGTGAACTGCCTGTGAAAAAATTTCTGAAAAAACAGAAGAGCTCTCAGCCCAACGCCCGCCCGTCTCCGCCGAAGTCGCAAGTCACGACATTTTTCACGCAAAATCCGCGGCTAATGCGGCCGGTGGGATTCGAACTCACGACCTCGCCCTCGCGCGAAGGCTCCTCTACCACTGCACCACACACATGTGTTCAAATACCCCTTCGCTTCCCCACATATTATACAAACCCGAGTGCAATTTGCTTGTTGGAAGTCCTAAACGATTTCAAATGAAAAAATTGTCAACTACAAAGTTTCATAACTTTTCGATACAAACAACTTTTGTATTGGTCATTTCTCCATCCGAGATCGTTTACAAAATTTGAATTTCAAATTTGAGACCATTCAAACATATTTTTCGATGACAAGATGACTTCAAATTAAAAAGTTGTAATTTACAAAGTTCCATAACTTTTTGAGACGGACAACTTTTATTTTGGGTGTTTTCTCATCCGAGATAGTTTGAAAAAAATCAAATTTTAAAAAACACATCTATTTCTACTGGCGGTTGTCTTAACGAACCGCCTGCAGAAATCCATTTCTAAAGGCGGTTCTAGACTTGAGGTCCACCGGTTCATTTCTACAGGCGCGTGGTAACTCAAACCGCCAGTAAAAAAATTGAGGCGCTAGAAAAAATCATCATTCTACTAGTGACATACTCTTTCAGAAGCGCGATTAACTTTATTTTATAATCGGCTTCAAGATTTTGTTTTACAAAGGTCGGCCTAGGTACAGAACCATCCCCAATATCTACCTGTTCTAAAAGGTCGGCCGACGTAAAACCTTGGTCCAACTTATTGAGCTCATCGAAATCATCAATAGCTTCACAAGTATCGGTCTCATGAGTCCGATATTGTTCAACACGATGTTTCAACCAATCAACATTAGCATCCATTAAATTACATGATAATGTTGAACCGATTGTTGGTCGGCTTTAAAGATACTAGTACAAAACCTTCCCTAGTAACACTAACAAACTGAAAATCAGAAAGATCCCGACCAGATAAACAAGCGATAGTATCATGCCCCCCGAGCAAAGGAGCATCGGCTGTAGCTACATAGGCCGATGAATCTGAGTGTACCACCTCAACATCGTCTCCCACCCATTGGATAAGAAACTGATGAAGGCTAGAAGGTATGCATCGATTAGCATGAATCCAGTCACGCCCAAGTATAAGGTTATAGCTACCTTGTATGTCGGCGACGAAGAAAGCAGTGGCCAAAGTCTTGCTCCCAACGGTCAGCTCCATGGACGCAACTCCTTTGGCCGGAATGGGATCTCCTCCTCCGACTCCAGTAATAGTCATGTTAGTCTTGATCGGCTCTTCATCGGTACCGCCGAGCTTCTGGTAAAGCGAGTATGGCATCAAGTTCACGATTGCCCCGCTGTCTACCAGCATCTTGTGGACTGGAGTACCATTGATGTGACCTTTTATATGCAACGGCTTAAGATTATTGACGGATTCCTCTGGCTTCTAGAACACAGCAGTCTGCGTAGCGAAGTTGAACTCCGCTACCATCGAATCATCTCCGACCACGTAGTAGTCGGCCGATAAGTAAACTACATTAATCTCCGTCCTTTCTGGGGAAGGTTCATAGTCCACCATTTCCTCATCTGGTCCTTCAGGTAACTCTTCACTGGTCGCAGTAATACCAGCGGAGGAAATAGGGTCACTAAGAAGCGAGCCTAATCCCATCGGCACATCAGGAACCAATTCGGTCCTGGACCCTGGTCGGGTTGGCTCAATTCCTGATCCAGTAGTAATCGGCTCAGCTTGCTCGACCGCTAAACTGGTCGGCACCTGTCCTGAAGTGGTCGGATTAGTGTCTGACCTGATTGGTTCCAAAGCCATTTGAGTAGTTTCGGTGTTCAGACTGGTCAGTTCAGGATCCGACCTGTTTAGTTCTACAATCATTAAAGTCGGCTTTTGATTACAAGCCGACTCTTCACCTCCTTGCTTGCCCTGAGGGAAAACAGGATGCGTTGAGTTAAATATATCCTCCCTCATTCTTTTGAGTCGTTCCTTCCTCTGTTTGTTGCAACGAGCCCTCTGCAGCTTCCTTCGCTGAGTTTTAGTTAAACCAGGAGGACACCACCTAGGCTGCAGGTACTTGGGGTCACGCTCAATAGGCTTTTCTACCTCCACTTCGACCGAAGTATCTTGAGCTTCTGGGACCTCTTCAACTGGTCCCTCGACCACCATCGGCTCGGGTTCATTGGCAAGAGGAACTTCCATAGACCCGATCGTAATAGTGGGCATAGGATCGGGTCTGGTCGGAGAAACAATGGGGACGTTCTGCACCTTCTTAGGCACATAAACTTGTCGCGCCTGCGCTTTCCCTGTTTCCTGAGAGGTTAAGGTCCTTGACGTGATGAGCTGATTCTGATTTGAGTCACTAGAATTTGGCCGACCACCCAAGCGATCGAACACTGAGACCCTTGTAGGTTGATTGGTGGGCATTCCCCATCCTGGCTGATAATACATATGTGCCGGCATAGGGTAGGGCACCCATACTCCTTGAGGACCCCATTGTGGTGGTGGCGAAATAGGAGGGGCCCACTGATGGTAATAAGGGCCAGTCTTTGGTGTCGGAGACGCCGCCTGAGACACCATCATATGTTTGGTTTTCTCACTCTCACGCTTCGGAGGAGTAGATTCTCTCTTTTTTAAGGACCGATTCTGGGAATCGGCCTTTTGCTGTTTGTATTTGGCCATGAGCTTGTCAAAAGTACATGGTTCTCTAACGACTTTCCCCTTACTCCTGTCCGCATTAGTTTTCCAAGTGCCAACTTCAGGTTTCTGCGGGACAAAAGTGCGAATGACATGTACTCCCGAAGGGGTAGAATCTTTAGAAACAGCCAAACCGACTGCATCAGTCGGTTTATTGATCCTACTGGAATTAGTAGAGACCGGTTTGATCTAGTCGGCTTTCTGCACTGGCTGCTTTGAAGATGAACCAGACTGGTTGGCTTGAGAACCTGACTTGGTCGGTCTTTGTTGTGCTGCCCTGGTCTCAAAATACCTTTGTCTATGCAGGTGTCGTGTTGACCCTGCAGTGATTGTGAATTTACTTTTGCCATCGTCACCCTTCTCGAGCACCACCTTGCGCCCCGAATCGTTCTCAGTATTCAGTGTTCCTCGTGGTTCGCCGATGACCACATTCTTTCCTCTGGTCGTATCGGCTTGCTCTGGACGAATCATAATAGCAGGATTCCCTGCTTCTACCATGTGCACTGGGATAGGAGTAGTACTGATCTGCATCTCAGTCAGACTCAATCGTCCTTCATTGAGGGTCGATTGGACCTGTCGACGGAAAACATTGCAGTCGTTAGTGGTATGAGAGAAAGAATTATGGAATTTGCAGTAAGCCCTCCTTTTTAGTTCATCGGGTGATGGCAAAGCCCTCCTTTTTAAGATAACCGAATTTAAGTAATTCATCAAATATTCGGTCACATTTAGAAAAATCAAAAGTAAATTTCACCTCCTCACTCCGATTCTTTTGAGTCGGTTTAAGGGAAGGACAAGTGATTAGTTGATTTTGCGCCGGCCATAGAATTTCGGTAGCGCAGCAATCTTTGGACTCATCATCGGAACTACCAGAATCTATCTCGGCAATATGCACGCCCGATCGATGGGTTTTATGAGGATCATAAGGTTCTTTAAGGCGCGATTCTATTGAAATGGCCTTTTGCAACAACTGATTCACATTAAAGAAATAATGATGCTCAAGTTTATCCTTGATCTCTCGACG
The DNA here is from genome assembly GCA_009763385.1 of Coix lacryma-jobi var. lacryma-jobi. Taxonomy (NCBI): domain Eukaryota; kingdom Viridiplantae; phylum Streptophyta; class Magnoliopsida; order Poales; family Poaceae; genus Coix; species Coix lacryma-jobi. The sequence continues at coordinate 99,704,518 of CM019827.1, forward strand.
TAGACCAACTAGACATAGATCTGTTAGATCTCTGTCGGAGATCATCAAATGGAAACATCGGTTCTTAATCTCCTTAAAACGCTTAAAGAAATCAACCACAGACTCGCTACGCCCTTGTCGAACCGACATGAGATGTGACAACCTAGTTTCTTGAACCCCGTCATAAAAGTGATTATGAAATTTTTCTTCTAACTCGGCCCAAGAACCTATGGTGCACTCTGGTAGTGACGTAAACCAGGCGAAAGCCGTACCAGTCAAAGACAAAGGAAAATGTCGCACATTCATGTAATCTAAAGTACTGGCTTCACCCATTTGTGCAAGGAACATGCTAACATGCTCCATAGTTGTTTTGCTACCGTCACCGCTAAACTTATAAAAATCTGGTACCCTCCAACCATCCGGTGCTTTCATGAAATCAAAACACGAAGGGTACGATTTCGAATACGTGGTCCTAGTAGGCTTAAATTGGACTCCTAAACTGGTCTCGAGAGACCTAGTTATTTCTTCCTTAAACCGATTTATGGCCCGTCCAAAATCGATGTCAGCAAGGTTAGGGGTGCCGCTGTGCATGGGATTATGGCTTGGTGACTTCGGTGGATTGGGTAACACTGTCCCCTGTCCTCCCGAAGTTCTGTTTGCTGCCGTTCCCTGGTCGGTCTGTGTAGTCCGACCAGAGTTATGATAAGCGTTATTGACATTTGCTAAGGTACTGACTTTGCCGTGTCTGGTCTCAACAGACCCTGATTGTCTATAATCGATATGTGAAGTCTGTCCTCTTAAAGAATTAAAAAGCATGCTGAACTGTGGTTGCACGATTGAAAGTTCGGGTTCGACGGTTTTACCTTCTAACTTATCCATGCGATCGCTAAGTAATTTAAACGAATGCTGAATAATCAGCGTGGGTAGGATAAGGATCTTCATGTACCTTAGCGTTTACCTTGTTAGTAGCATCTTCAACAGTTGTAGTTGACGTAGTAGGGACGATCTCGCTGAAGTCTGGCTGCTTGTCTTGAGTGACTCTACCGCGCCGATCCTTCAAGCAGCTTTCGAGGAAAGCCTTCAATACGGCGTCGAGCTTGACTTGTGCTTGTTGCTTCAACTCATCGGGGAGTTCGTCGATGCCTGCAGGACGGACGATGTTGTCTTTATCGGTAGCACCGTCTTTGCCGCCCATGTTGGTAGTAGATGAGATTTCAATCTTCCCTAGCGGAGTCGCCAAAAAATGTGTTGACGTCGAAAGTGATCCGAATCAAACACCCACAGGGCTAGAACGCCCGGAGAGGTTGCGATTCAACCTGAGACAGCAGGGATCCTGGCTAAACTGACAAAAACCGATCTAGAGACCGGTTTAGGTTGATCTAGGGTTTTGAGCTCCTGTGTTGATAACTCTAGAACTCCTCCCGGGAAGACCCGTCTGGGAGAAGCACGTAGAGGTTGCTCTAGGACCAGCAAGGCCGCCTAGAACGCCGTCGAGTCTCGTCGGGAGACGCACCGAACAGCAAGGTGGAGGGAAAAAGGGGTAAAAGGGGTAGTAGATTGGTTTTGATCGATTAGGGTTGGATGCCTCAATCGGCCATGATCCTCTCATATATATAGAGGGGGTTGGTCTTATCCCAATAGGAAACATCTTCAGATCGATCTCCAAGTTTTCTATCCGGACTCTATCAACATATAGAATCCAATCCAGACGCAACAAGGTGACCCTAATCTCGCCGATCCTTAGATCGACCAGATTGGTCTCAATCAGTCTTAATGGGCTTTATCAGCCCATACTGATCAACGAATCGTCTCCGGACTCAGCCTTCATCATAACCATATGGCCTCCGACCAGTGCCACCTGGTCGGACACAAACATTGATTGGTCGGAAGTCCAAAATGATCAGGTCCATTTGACTTAGAACATCTGATCCGTCAAATATAAAATAAAAGAAGATAAATTCGACTCTAATATTACAGGCTGAATACCTCTTCTAAATTTACTATACCTGTGACACTTTTGAGTGTCAACAATTTTATTTTATTTGTGTTTATTACATGAGATTCTAAGCATATCTGTAGCAACGCACGGGTACTCAACTGTAACACCTCTGGTGTTTAAGCATGTAATTAACTTGACATATCATCTTTAGCATCATTAATCATCTTGATCATGATTTCATGTGTATGCATTTGCTTAGTGTATCATTTTATGTGATGTTCCTCTATTGCAAAAACCCTTTTTAGCCCACTTCTTCCTATAGGGGCAAAATGGTAATTTCACCTCTGTGCCTAGTTCTAGGTAATTCTTGTTCAAATTTAGTGCCCTGATGTTTGTGCTTTGATCTAAGTTCAAAAAAATCAGATTTGATTTGAAGTTCCTTTTGCAAAACCCTAAATTCCCAAATCCTGGATTTATTCCCTTTTGGATAACTTTTTCAAAATTCAAAATTTTGAGTTGGTTCAAAAAGCAAAGTTGTGAATCTGACCTAGAGGAACAACTTTGGTATTTACAGATTTCCATGTTTCTATATAAAATTTGAAGTAATTTCAAATTCGTTCAAATTCCAGTTTTTGTCCCCTTTTCAGTTTTAAAAATTTATTCAAAAACTATTGAGTTTCAGAAAAAGTGTATATTAGCAAAGTTGTAGGTTTTGACAAATGGAACAACTTTCATATATAAAGATTTTCAAGTTTCAGTTTGAAATCCAAAGTAATTTTGATTTGAATCAAAGTTGAAAAGTGTCCCCTTTTCTGTTTTTGAATATAGTTCAAAAACTATTTGGAATTTGAAAATGTTCATATTGACAAAGTTGTAGATCTCTTTTTTCTGAACAACTTTGGTGTTTTGAGTTTTTGTCGCACAGTTCAATTTTTGAGAGTAATTTGCAAAATACAGAATCTGGCCTAAAGTCAAACCCTAGACCTAGCACTGTTCTTCTTCCCGTAGAGCCAGAGGGAAAGAGGGGGGGGCCCGGCCATGGCGCCGGCGCTGCGGCTGCCGCGCAGACGGCTGCTCCCCACGCGCCACCAGCCTGCCGCCGCTGTTCCCCTGTCCCCTCCGCGCCCGCACGCGAGCGCTGACCTTCGCTCTCGGCCCCTACAGTGCCCAGCCGCCGCCGCCGCGTGGCCATCGCCGGCCGAGCTTGCGCCCGAGCCCCGGCTGCGCGCCAGCTCGTCCGCCAGAGCGCAATCGAGTGCGCACGCCCCCGCAAACCTAACCCGCGCAGCCCCGAGGTCTCTACCGTCCCCTAGCCGCGGCTATATAAGCCGCCGGAGCTCCGACCTCCGCACTCCACCTCCGCCACCGTGGCCAGAGCACTCCAAAGCCTCCGCCTCCCCACCAGCTAGCCCGAAAGCTCCGCCTTGAGCTCGTGAAGCTTTCCCACCCCCCAATTTCACCTTCCCCGCCTCCGTTTGCCCGGCGTAACCCCATCTTCCCGGTCTCCGACCGAACGCCGGTGAACTCGGGTTCGTGAAATTCGCCGTCTCCGGCCTTGACCATCCCCCACCGAACCCCGTGTCGTGTTCCTTGGATCCGTGCGACTCTAACCCGGCCCTTGCGGTCGCTGTTGTGGCTCAGGACCGCCGGACCGCCGGAGCGCCGCCGCGGTCGTCTTCTCCCTCGAGCAAGTCGAGCCTCACCCTCGAGCACAAGTCGAGCCTCACCCTCGAGCACAAGTCGAGCCTCACCCTCGAGCCCTGCCTCCGACCCGTGGTAAGCATCCGAGCCTTCGGCCTCTGCTTCCCCTCCGTTTCGCCAGAGCCTCCCAGGTCTCGGACGGAGGCTTGTTTTTCCGTCTCGCCCGAGCCCAAGCCTCGGCGAGCACATGACCCTCCGCTTCGCCCGAGCCCAAGCCTCGGCGACGCATGCTCTCCGCTTCGCCCGAGTCAGGCCTCGGACGGAGGCTCACTTCTCCGTCTCGCCCGAGCCTCCGGGCCAGGCCTCGGACGAGGCTGTCGCTTCCGTCTCGACCGAGCCCGTCTCGACCGAGCCCCGTGCGATTCGCCCGAGCCCGCGATTCGCCGAGCCCGGCCTTGAAAGAGCACAGTGCTCTTTTCTTTCTCTGAGAGTTGTGAATAGTGTTCTGTTTTCTCTTTTTTGTATGATTTTCTGTGTGCGTCCAAAAATTCTGAAATTTTTGTGGTAGACTCTTTATGCTCTGGAGTATTTTATAAAAATATGAAACTTGAGTTTTGTGCAAAAATTTGAAAATGTAAAATTCCCCTTTTAATTGAAAAATGAAGGTTTTGGTATTTTTGGAGAGTGATTTATAACTCCAAAAATCATGAGACAAATTTTTGTGAGCTTCTTATGCCATGTTTAGTCTCTGGTAAAATTTTGAAGTCATTTGAAACAAGTTGATTTTTGAGCTTTTATTTTAATTAAGGAATAGTGCCTTTTGTTAATTAAATGTTTAGATTTATTTGAGCACCTTAATGACCTCCAAAAATTATGAAATTTGTTTTGCAATCTATCTACACCATAATGAACTTATGTGATTAATTTGGTAATTTTTGGAGCAACTTCATAAAATGACCTTTTTAATTAATTTAGGAAAATAGGAAAAAGTGATTAGAGTTGGTAATAGGTGTTTGATGATGTGATCTTTGGATTGATTGATGTTCATAGACCCCTACCCTTTGGTCTATGATGGTGGTGATGCTATGATTGGTTGATGCTTAGGATAACTATAATAAGGGCTAGTTTCATCAATATTGCTTAAGGAAGAAATGGTTACCTTTTATGCTCAACCTAGATTTCAATCATGCCTTGTTTAAGAGTAATCTAGAATCAGTGGAATTGTCTTGCACCTTAAGTTCATATCATCATTTTCTCATGAGCATTCATCATTGCATCCGCATAGTTGACGAAGAAGGACCTGAAGTCGAGGTAGCCACCGAAGGATCTGTTCCCGAGGCGACCCCGAGCTCCGGCACCTACACCACCAACCCCGAGTCTGCTCTTTTTGCCATCCAAGGCAAGCCCCGGTGCATTTAACCCTTCCCTTGAATTTTATAAAATGATTTCCTTAAATGCTTTTGAGTTAAATTACTGCATTAGGTTTATAGGAGTTGTGTGCTATCCTAATTGATGCACTATCCACCTTGACCACTGATACACCCGATACCTGCTTTTCAAAAGTATTTGAAAAATGCTTAGCAATGCTTATTGAATTAGACTTTGCAATAAAAATGCCAATTTCAAAAGTGTGATCACTTAAAGAACTTTTATGGGAATTTGGCTTTACTCCCACTATTGGCTAAGTATCTGATCCGCACTTAGTCAATGGGAAGGAGAGGTTGTCCTTGCGTACGGTGCCGTCATGTTGTAGTCCGGGACTCAACAGTTGACACCGACCGGGACAGGGTTGAAAAACCGACAGGACCTGTACTCTTGGGTTAGAGTCCCGAGGTGCTTGTCGCTGGCGGAAAAATGTAGGGACCATCCGTATGGGGGCCTGCTGGTCAAGACTTGTAACTATTCACATACTACGGAAAGCTCTGGCTCCGAGAAATCCATTATTGGACCGACAACCGCGCACTGGGAGTGGAGAGATGGCGGAAGTAGCATGTACCCACGTGGGTTAGAGTCCCGGATTGGAGTGGTGTACTGTACTTCCGGGTGGCGTAGGACCGGGCCCAATCTTGGAGGAATCGTGGTAGACGAGTTGGCATATGCAAGCTTGGGTGCTACATATGCAGTGTGGATAGGGATCCTCAGCTGAGTATTATTTATCCGGATTAACGTTGCTCCTCGGTTATGGAGACTTGGTCCACTGACTGTCAACGGAGAGTGGTTCTCAACTAGGAATGTTTTGAAATGTAAAATGAATCATGAATGATGAAGAATTGAGGAATACTGAATCTTTCAAAATAAAATAAGGTTTACAAAAATGCTTTTCTGCAAAATACTTGATCTTGCTTAAGCCTTACCTTGACTACCCTAAGCTTTCATTCCTGAGTCTTCTCCCTTTTTCTTTAGTCGGGTAAGTCTTGTTGAGTACCTTTGTACTCAGGGTTTTATTACCCATGTTGCAGGTATGGCAGATTCCTCAGTATGCCTTGGACCCTGCTGTGTGACTGTTGTTCAGGAAGAGGCCAATGAGGCCGATGAGTGATTATTCACCCTCGGGCTGGGTGAAGTATCTTTACCTTTCAGTTGTTGTCATATGCTACTCTGCCAACTCTACCTATTTGAACTATGGTCTGTAATAACTTCCCTTTAAACTTATGTTGAACCCTGGTTTGTAAAACTATTGTTATCTAAGTCTTCCGCTATTTACTCCGATGTTATTTGTCAAAATGTTCAAGAGATTGTAACTGAATTGTGAGATGATCCTGCGGACATCGGGCACTGATGTAGCCCAGTAGCGGAACCGGTCTTAATCTCTTGGCTGTACGGATCGACTGTCAGTGGTTGACGGTGATCAGTGGGCCATGGGATTAGAGCTGTTACGTTACAGAGTGGTATCGGAGCATCTCACTATGACGTTGCAATCTTTTTGCGAAAACTTCAAAATGTTTTTAACGAAAACTAAACTTGACTATTTTGAGTCCAAATTGCTTCTCTCATCTCATCTTGTCTTTGGCAACTAGTAGCAAGACAATTTGTATAAGCCCTATGTACCTTACCTTAGTAGTTGCGTTGCCTTGTTCCGTAGGAACGATTCATGCATCATGTCATATTCACTTAAGTTTGTAAAGGAGTTCGTTGGGTTAGTGTGCCTATACCTTTTTCTTGCTAGCCTTTCTCATCTATAACCTCTTGTCCAGATATGGCCATCATCAAGCGGACTGCCCGCAAGTCGACTGGACCGCACGGTGTGCCGCGTCACCAGCTGGCGCCACGCACCGGAGAAGAGACTGGAGAATCCTCCAATGGTCGTCGCTTTCCCCGCCGCACCCGCAAGCAGCTGAAGGAGGAAATCAAGAATCTGAAGGCTGAAATGGAGAACATGGAACATGACTTCTACCTTTCCCGCATGGAGTTTTATGAGACACGAGCTTCCCTGGAGCAGGCCAACCGAAACACGGTTCGCGCTATCGAGCAGCGCAATGATGCTTGGACCCGCGAGGATGTCACCAGAGCCCAGCTCCATGGATTGCAGCAGTACACCGCCCAGATCGAGCAGTACAATGATATGCTTCATGAGGAAGTGCATCAGTTGCATGATCAACTCCATCCCTTGGTACCCCCGGTTATGGAAGACCCCGAAGACGGAGTCGTGGAGGAACCTGAAGTGGAACACGAGCCCGATCAGAACGTGGAAGTGGAACCTGCTGAAGATGTCCACGTTGAAGATGAAGATGAGGAGGAAGAGCCTGAGCTTATCATCGAAGATGATGATGATGACGAAGAGTTGATCTTCATCGATGATGACTAGACTCCTTGTGTCTGTACCATCTGCTTACCTAAAACCTTAGACTAGGTTTGGGGCGTTAGTCTGTCTGTTGCCAAGTCTGGCATATATCTTTCCTTTCGTACCTTTTCCCTTATCAGTCTGTTGTCATCTTTATCAAGCCAGCTATCTTTGTATCAGTGAAGTTGTCAATCAAGTTGTTTCAGAACCTTTGTCCATATATGCTGAGTTCCGAGTTGCTTATACAGATGCCTGTGAACACCCGTACCGGAGCTGGAGGTTCTGATGATGCCAACATCCCAAACCCTCCACCTGTACCAGCTACCCTAGCAGATGCCATTGCAGCTTTGGCCGCCGCTGCCAATCTGATGGCTCAGAATCAAGGGCAGCAGAACAACGGCAACCGTGGTCGCCGCAACAACCAAGAGACAACCTATGTGGAATTCACTGAAACACGCCCACCGGTCTTCACAAAGGCCGATGAACCTCTCGAGGCTGACGACTGGTTACGCACCATGGAACAGAAGTTCAGTCTACTGCACTGCACAGAGATCCAGAAGCCTCGGTTCGCTTCTCAGCAGCTCCGTGGTCCTGCAAGTGCCTGGTACGCCAACCTGTTGGCGGCCCAGCCGGAAGGACACCAGCTAACCTGGGAAGAGTTCCGCACCGCTTTCAGAGCACATCACATCCCTTCGGGATTGATAAAGATGAAGTTGGATCAGTTCTTGGCCCTGCAACAGAAAGATTCCACCGTCATGCAGTACGTGGGACAATTCAACCACCTCAGCCAGTATGCCTCCGACTATGTCAACACAGAGGAAAAGAAGAGAGATTGTTTTCTCAGGGGTCTGCACCCTAAGATTCGCAGAGGTCTGTCCAACAACCTAAACGGATCCTACCATGATGTCGTTGACCGTGCTGTTGCTTTCGAGGAAAGCAACCGCCAGTATCAGGAAGAGAAGAGGAAGAAGAAGGCTGGGTCTAGCAGTTTCTCCAGCAACCATAAGCGCCCAAGAATCATCTACCACCCCAGCCACCACCAAAACCGTGCCCCATACCCCCATCAGCAAGTGGTCGTTCGTACCGCAGCCACCACCCACAATGCCAACCAGCAAAGTGCCACTCAGCCGAACGCCCCCGGTGTTCGTGTCACCACCCCACAAACAGCTTACAACCATCCATGCTACAACTGTGGCCAAGTTGGTCACTGGTCTCGCGAGTGCCCAAAACCCAAGGAGAATGCCCAGTATGCACAGAAAGGCCCTGGAGGATCACAGCAGCAGCACCGTGCACCGCAGCAGCACGTCCAGAAGGGCAAGCTTGTCAGGAAGCACGGGCAAGTCTACTTCACCACCGTCAGTAACATCCCAGAAGGAGAGCCCGTCATGCTCGGTAGGTTCCCTGTTGCCAATCATCCTGCAGTCGTCTTGTTTGATTCTGGTGCATCGCATTCCTTCATCAGTCGCACTTTTGTCATCAAGCATGAGTTGCCCATGGGGGAGTTAAAAGAAAGTTTCTGCATACTTTCGCCTGGAGGGCGGATAAATACTAAGGAAGTGGTCCGCAGTATACCAGTAATGTTGGGGAAACATGTCTTTCCTACCACCATGATAGTACTGCGCGATCAAGAGATAGATGTCATCTTAGGCATGAATTGGATGTGTCAGTATAAAGCCATGATAGACATCTTGAATAGAGTTGTGAGAGTGGATATTCCTAACAGTACCTCCAAACTCCTTCTCCAACTCCCTATGCCTTCAAAACCAGCTACCACACAGCTAAATGCTACCTATGATCAAGGGATCCGAGACATCCCTGTAGTCTGTGAGTTCCCTGATGTCTTTCCTGAAGATTTACCTGGTCTACCTCCCGACCGGAATGTTGAGTTTGCTATAGAGCTAAAGCCCGGGACTGCTCCTATATCCCGTAGAGCTTATCGTATGCCTCCCAGAGAGTTGGCAGAGCTGAAGATCCAATTGCAAGAGCTATTGGATAAGGGTCTCATTCGCCCAAGTTCATCTCCTTGGGGCTGTCCTGCTATCTTTGTGAAGAAGAAGGACAAAAGCCTTCGTCTGTGCGTTGACTATCGCCCGCTCAACGAAGTCACCATCAAAAATAAATATCCCTTGCCTCGAATTGATCTTCTGTTTGACCAGTTATCTGGAGCCAAAGTGTTTTCCAAGATCGACCTCAGATCTGGCTATCACCAAATAAAAATTCGTCCCGAAGATATTCCCAAAACAGCTTTCACCACCAGATACGGCCTATATGAGTACTTGGTCATGTCTTTTGGCTTGACCAATGCCCCCGCTCATTTCATGTATCTCATGAACTCTGTGTTCATGCCAGAGCTCGATAAATTTGTAGTCGTGTTCATTGACGACATCCTTGTTTATTCAAGAACTCCTGAAGATCACGCCAAGCATCTTCGTGTCGTTCTCTCTCGTCTCAGAGATCACCAGCTGTATGCCAAGTTCAGTAAATGTGAATTCTGGCTAGATCAAATTCAATTCCTTGGTCATGTCCTGTCCGCTGAAGGTGTGTCAGTTGACCCTGGAAAAGTGGCAGATATCTTGGATTGGAAGCCACCTACCACTGTCCGCGAAGTTCGCAGCTTCATGGGAATGGCTGGATACTATCGTCGTTTCATCCCAGACTTCTCCAGAGTTGCCAAGCCTATCACAGAGTTGTTGAAGAATTCCGTGGATTTTGTTTGGTCAACAGCCTGTGAGCAAGCTTTTCAAGCCTTGAAGAAACTACTAACTACATCACCAGTCCTAGCTCAACCAGACATCGAGAAACCCTTTGATGTATATTGTGATGCATCTGGTACTGGGTTAGGCTGTGTTTTGATGCAAGAAGGTCGAGTGATCGCTTATGCCTCACGGCAGCTTAGGCGACATGAGGAGAATTATCCAACCCATGACCTTGAGTTAGCAGCAGTGGTGCATGCTTTGAAGATATGGCGTCATTATCTGTTGGGCAGTACCTGCAATGTGTACACCGATCACAAGAGCCTGAAGTATATCTTCACTCAAGAAGAGTTGAACATGAGGCAGAGAAGATGGCTTGAGTTGATTAAAGATTATGATCTCGAAGTGCATTACCATCCTGGTAAGGCAAATGTAGTTGCCGATGCCCTCAGTCGCAAGTCATACTGCAACTGTCTGACGACGAAGCCCTATGATCTTTCCTTGTGCCATGCTCTTGAAAGGATGGGTATTGAGATAGTTCCGCAAGGAAGCCTGAACAATGTCAGGATAGAAACATCGGTCAAGGAACAAGTCATCGCTGCACAGAAAGATAACCCTGGAATCAAGCACATCATCGAAAAGGTCCAGACCGGTAAGGCTGACTGTTTCAGGATTGATGATGAAGGAGTGGTATGGTTCAAGAACCGTCTGGTAGTTCCCAAGGTGCCTGAGTTGAGACAATTGATCCTTGATGAGGCACACCTGTCTAGGTTTTCCATCCACCCCGGCAGCAACAAGATGTACCAGGATCTAAGGCAGAGATTCTGGTGGACAAAGATGAAGATTGAAATCGCTCGCTATGTCGCTCGTTGTGATACTTGTCAAAAAGTCAAAGCCATGCACATGAAGCCTGGAGGAGAATTGCAGCCTTTATCTATACCTGCCTGGAAGTGGGAGGATATCAGCATGGATTTTGTAAATGGACTACCCAAGACCCGGAAAGGTTTTGATTCCATTTGGGTAATCGTGGACCGACTCACCAAACAAGCTCACTTTCTGCCAGTCAAGACCAGCTACGCCGTCCCCACGTATGCCGCCTTGTACAAGAACAACATAGTGAAGCTTCATGGAATACCCAAGACCATTATCTCTGATCGTGGTACTCAGTTTGTCGCAAAGTTCTGGAAAGCGTTCCATACCTCACTTGGAACCAAGCTCTTGCATAGTACAGCATATCATCCACAAACAGATGGACAAACTGAGCGAGTCAACCAAGTGTTAGAGGATATGTTGAGAGCATGTGTGCTCACCTTCGCAGATACTTGGGATGACTGTTTGCCCTTGGCAGAGTTCTCATATAATAACAGTTATCAAGAAAGCATCAAAATGGCACCCTTTGAAGCACTGTACGGTCGTCGTTGTCGTACACCCCTCAGTTGGTCTGAGCCCGGAGAAAGAGAATTCTTTGGAGTTGACCTGGTCAAAGATATGGAAGAGAAAGTCAAGCAGATACAAGAGAACATGAAGATTGCCCAATCCCGACAAAAGAGTTATGCTGACAAGAGACGTCGACCTCTGAAGTTTCAAGTTGGAGATTACGTATATCTCAAGGTCTCACCAACCAAAGGAGTCACTCGCTTTGGAGTAAAGGGAAAGTTAGCACCCCGCTACATTGGTCCGTTTGAGATTTTGGAATGTTGTGGCAAGGTAGCTTACAAGCTGAAGTTGCCCGATCATCTCTCTGCAGTCCACAATGTTTTCCATGTCTCCCAACTCAAGAAGTGCCTCCGAGTTGTAACACCTCTGGTGTTTAGCATGTAATTAACTTGACATACCATCATTATCATCATTAAGCATCTTAATCATGATTTCATGTGTATGCATTTTGCTAAGTATATCATTTTATGTGAATTACCTCTATTTCAAAAACCCTAATTAGCCCACTTCTCTCTACTAGGGCAAAATGGTAATTTCATCTCTGTGATTAGCTTTGTGTAATTCTTGTTCCTTTGGTGTCTTGTAGTGTTGTTGTGTTGGCCAAAGTTCAAAGATCAGAATTTGATTTCAAATCCCTTTGTGAAACCCTGATTTCCAAATCCTGGATTTTATCCCTTTTTTGTAATTCAAAAATTATTCAAAATTTGGGATTGGCCCAAAAAGCAAAGTTGTAGATCTGTCAAAGAGAAACAACTTTGGTATTTACAAATTTTCAAGTTGCAGTACAAAGTTTTGAGTTATTTCAAATTCAATCAAACTCCAGTTTTTGTCCCCTTTTCAGTTTTCAAAATGAGTTCAAAAACTAATGAGTTTCTGGAAAAGTGTATAATAGCAAAGTTGTAGGTTTTGATAAAAGGAACAACTTTCATGTTTACAGATTTTCAAGTTTCAGTTTGAAATCCAGAGTAATTTTGATTTGAATCAAGTTTGAAAAAGTGTCCCCTTTACTGTTTTCAAATTTGTTCAAAAACTATTTGGAATTTGAAAATGTTCATATTGACAAAGTTGTAGCTCTCATTTTTCTGAACAACTTTGGTATTTTGAGTTTTTGCTGCACAGTTCAATTTTTGAGAGTAATTTGCAAAATACAGAAAGTCAAACCCTACCCTAGCTACTGTTCTTCTTCTCCGGTAGGGGGGGGGGACCCGGCCGCGCGCCCTCGCCGGAGTTGGCGTTTGCCGCGTGTCCGAAGCTCTTTCGCCCGAACCAACTCCACGCCGATGCTCAGCGCATCATTGCGCACGCGAACCGTCCCCAGTTGACAATGCTACCGGCCCCTACCGCCCGCAGCACCTTGCCGCCGCGTGTTCGCCGCCGGCGAGCACAGCGCCCGGTCCCTGCAAGCCAAACCAGCTGACTTCTGGCCTCGCACTCGATTGCGCACGCTCCGTGTGATCTTATCCGCGCCAGAATACGCTCCGCCAGCCTCTTGCCGCGGCTATAAAAGGCCCGACGAGGTCGCCGGAGTAGAACTCATCTCCGCCACCGTCGCCAGAGCAAGCCAGTGCCTCCGCTTCCCTCCCAGCTAGCCCTAAAGCTCCGCCGTGGTCTCACGCAGCTTCACCGCCCCTCAATTTGGTCGCTACCGCCTCCATTCACCCGGCGTAGCTCGCCGTTGTCATCTCCGGCGAAAAACCCGGTGAGCTCGGATTCGGGAAATCCGTCCTCTCTGACCTTGATCATCCTCCACTGACCCCCGCATCACCTTCCTCACTCCTTTGCGCCTCTGCCTGACCCCTTGCGGTCGCTTGTGTCGCGCAGGGTCGCCGAGTCGACGATCGCCGCCGCGAGCTTTCCGCCGGTCGCCGTCGACCACCTCCCTCCGTGCATCCCCTTCCCTCGCCGAGCAGCCTAATCAACGCCGGTGAGCTCCCTGTTGCCTTCCGTGCCCTCGGTTTCGCCGCGGAGTGCCCGCAGTGGCCGGCATAGCAGCGCCGCCACCGTCCGGTCGCCGGAGCGCGCGGGGAGATAAACAGTGCCCTTTTCTTTTTTTCAGATTTATGTGAATAGTGTCCAAATTTCATATTTTTGTGTGATTTTCTGTGTTGATTCAAAAATTCTGAAATTTTGAGGATAGATTCTTTGTACCCTGAAGTATTTTATAAAAATATAAAACTTGACCTTTCTGCAAAAATTTGAAAATGAAAAATCTCCCATTTAATTAATAAATGGATGGTTTTGGATTTTTAGAAAAAGATTTATAACTCCAAAAATTTTGAGATAACTTTTTTTGAGCTAGTTATGCCATGACAAGTCTCTGGTGAAATTTTGAAGTCTTTTGAAACAAGTTGATTTTTGAGCTTTATTTTAATTAAGGAATAGTGCCTTTTGTGATTTAAATGTCTAGATTTAATTGAGCACCTTAATGACCTCCAAAAATTATGAAATTTGTTTTGCCATATAGTTGTACTCTAATGAACTTGTGTGATTAATTTGGTAATTTTTGGAGCACCTTCATAAAATGACCTTTTTAAATAATTAAGAAAATAGAAAAGGTGATTAGAGTTAGCGTTGAATGCCCTGTGAAGTGACTTTTGGGATTGCTTGATGTTCATAGACCCCTACCCTTTGGTCTATGATGTTTGTGATGCTATGTTGGTTGATGCTTAGGATAGTTATGATAAAGTCTAGTTTAATCAAATTTTGCTTAAGGAAGAAATGGTTACTTTTATGCTCAACCTAGATTTCGTTTATGCCTTGCCTTAGAGTAATCTAGTATCAGTGGTTTGTCTTGCACCTTAAGTCCATATCACCATTCTCATGAGCATTCATCATTGCATCCGTATAGTTGACGAAGAAGGCCCTGAAGTCGAGGTAGCCACCGAAGGATCTGTCCCCGAGGCAACCCCGAGCTCCGACACCTATACCTACCCCGAGTCTACTCTTTTTGCCGTCCAAGGCAAGCCCCGGTGCATTTAACCCTACCTTGCTTTTATAAATGCTTTCTTTAAATGTTTTGAGTTAAATTATTGCATTAGGTTGATAGGAGTTGAGTGAAATCCTATCTGATGCATTATCTACCTTGACCAATGATACACCCGATACCTGCTTTTCAAAAACTATTTGAAAAATGCTTAGCAATGCTATATGATAGATTTGCAATAAAAATGCCAAGTTCAAAAGTGTGATCACTTTAAGAATATTTATGGGAATTTCTGGTTTACTCCCACCATTGGCTAAGTATCTGATCCGTACCTAGTCAATGGGAAGGAGAGGTTGTCCTTGCGTACGGTGCCGTCATGTTGTAGTCCGGGACTCAACAGTTGACACCGACCGGGACAGGGTTGAAAAACTGACAGGACCTGTACTCTTGGGTTAGAGTCCCGAGGTGCTTGTCGCTGGCTGGAAAATTTAGGGACCACCTGTATGGGGGCCTGATTGACTAAGACTTGCAACTATTCACATACTACGGAAAGCTTCGGCTCCGAGGAATCCTTGATTGGACCGACAACCGCGCACTGGGAGTGGAGAGATGGCGGAAGTAGCATGTACCCACGTGGGTTAGAGGCCCGGATTGGAGTGGTGTACTGTACTTCCGGGTGGCGTAGGACCGGGCCCAATCTTGGAGGAATCGTGGTAGACGAGTTGGCATATGCAAGCTTGGGTGCTACATATGCAGTGTGGATAGGGATCCTCAGCTGAGTATTATTTATCCGGATTAACGCTGCTCCTCGGTTATGGAGACTTAGTCACTGACTGTCAACAGGGAGTGGTTCTCAACTAGGTCTGTTTTGAAATGTAAAATGAATCATGAATGATTATGATGGAACAAGGAATACCGAATCTTTCAAAATAAAAATAAGGTTTACCAAAAATGCTTTTCTGCAAAATACTTGAACTTGCTTAAGCCTCACCTTGACTACCCTAAGCCGGCATTCCTGAGTCTTCTCCCTTTTCTTTAGTCGGGTAAGTCTTGTTGAGTACCTTTGTACTCAGGGTTCTTTTACCCATGTTGCAGGTATGGCAGACTCCTCAGTATGCCTCGGACCCTGCTGTGTGACTGTTGTTCAGGAAGAGGCCGATGAGGCCGATGAGTGATTATTCACCCTCGGGCTGGGTGATGTATCTTTATCTTTTAGTTGTTGTCATCTGCTACCCTGCCAACTCTATTTGAACTATGGTCTGTAATAATTTCACTTTAAGTTTATGTTGAACACTGGTTTGTAAAACTATTGTTATTTAAGTCTTCCGCTATTTACTCCGATGTTATTTGTCAAAATGTTCAAGAGATTGTAACTGAATTGTGAGCTGATCCTGCGGACATCGGGCACTGATGTAGCCCAGTGGCGAACCCGGTCTTAATCTCTTGGCTGTACGGATCGACTGTCAGTGGTTGATAGTGATCAGTGGGCCATGGGATTAGGGTCGTTACGTCACACGAGTACCAGAACATGTCGTGGAAGTTGAAGGTGTCGAGCTAGAGCCTGATCTATCCTACTCGGAATATCCAGTTCGCGTGTTGGATCACAAAGATCGAGTTACTCGAAGAACTACCACAAGGTGGTACAAAATCCAGTGGAACCAGCACTCTGAAGAAGAAGCTACTTGGGAATCTGAAGACTTCTTGGCAAAGAACTATCCCGACTTTCTCGAATCCCTGTCTATGTAAAGTTTTGCCTTTATCCCTTCTTTGTCCTTTCTTAAGACGCAGAATCTCGGGGCGAGATTTCTTTTAGGGGGGAAGGCTGTAACACCTCTGGTGTTTAAGCATGTAATTAACTTGACATATCATCTTTAGCATCATTAATCATCTTGATCATGATTTCATGTGTATGCATTTGCTTAGTGTATCATTTTATGTGATGTTCCTCTATTGCAAAACCCTTTTTAGCCCACTTCTTCCTATAGGGGCAAAATGGTAATTTCACCTCTGTGCCTAGTTCTAGGTAATTCTTGTTCAAATTTAGTGCCCTGATGTTTGTGCTTTGATCTAAGTTCAAAAAAATCAGATTTGATTTGAAGTTCCTTTTGCAAAACCCTAAATTCCCAAATCCTGGATTTATTCCCTTTTGGATAACTTTTTCAAAATTCAAAATTTTGAGTTGGTTCAAAAAGCAAAGTTGTGAATCTGACCTAGAGGAACAACTTTGGTATTTACAGATTTCCATGTTTCTATATAAAATTTGAAGTAATTTCAAATTCGTTCAAATTCCAGTTTTTGTCCCCTTTTCAGTTTTAAAAATTTATTCAAAAACTATTGAGTTTCAGAAAAAGTGTATATTAGCAAAGTTGTAGGTTTTGACAAATGGAACAACTTTCATATATAAAGATTTTCAAGTTTCAGTTTGAAATCCAAAGTAATTTTGATTTGAATCAAAGTTGAAAAGTGTCCCCTTTTCTGTTTTTGAATATAGTTCAAAAACTATTTGGAATTTGAAAATGTTCATATTGACAAAGTTGTAGATCTCTTTTTTCTGAACAACTTTGGTGTTTTGAGTTTTTGTCGCACAGTTCAATTTTTGAGAGTAATTTGCAAAATACAGAATCTGGCCTAAAGTCAAACCCTAGACCTAGCACTGTTCTTCTTCCCGTAGAGCCAGAGGGAAAGAGGGGGGGGGCCCGGCCATGGCACCGGCGCTGCGGCTGCCGCGCAGACGGCTGCTCCCCACGCGCCACCAGCCTGCCGCCGCTGTTCCCCTGTCCCCTCCGCGCCCGCACGCGAGCGCTGACCTTCGCTCTCGGCCCCTACAGTGCCCAGCCGCCGCCGCCGCGTGGCCATCGCCGGCCGAGCTTGCGCCCGAGCCCCGGCTGCGCGCCAGCTCGTCCGCCAGAGCGCAATCGAGTGCGCACGCCCCCGCAAACCTAACCCGCGCAGCCCCGAGGTCTCTACCGTCCCCTAGCCGCGGCTATATAAGCCGTCGGAGCTCCGACCTCCGCACTCCACCTCCGCCACCGTGGCCAGAGCACTCCAAAGCCTCCGCCTCCCCACCAGCTAGCCCGAAAGCTCCGCCTTGAGCTCGTGAAGCTTTCCCACCCCCAATTTCACCTTCCCCGCCTCCGTTTGCCCGGCGTAACCCCATCTTCCCGGTCTCCGACCGAACGCCGGTGAACTCGGGTTCGTGAAATTCGCCGTCTCCGGCCTTGACCATCCCCCACCGAACCCCGTGTCGTGTTCCTTGGATCCGTGCGACTCTAACCCGGCCCTTGCGGTCGCTGTTGTGGCTCAGGACCGCCGGACCGCCGGAGCGCCGCCGCGGTCGTCTTCTCCCTCGAGCAAGTCGAGCCTCACCCTCGAGCACAAGTCGAGCCTCACCCTCGAGCACAAGTCGAGCCTCACCCTCGAGCCCTGCCTCCGACCCGTGGTAAGCATCCGAGCCTTCGGCCTCTGCTTCCCCTCCGTTTCGCCAGAGCCTCCCAGGTCTCGGACGGAGGCTTGTTTTTCCGTCTCGCCCGAGCCCAAGCCTCGGCGAGCACATGACCCTCCGCTTCGCCCGAGCCCAAGCCTCGGCGACGCATGCTCTCCGCTTCGCCCGAGTCAGGCCTCGGACGGAGGCTCACTTCTCCGTCTCGCCCGAGCCTCCGGGCCAGGCCTCGGACGAGGCTGTCGCTTCCGTCTCGACCGAGCCCGTCTCGACCGAGCCCCGTGCGATTCGCCCGAGCCCGCGATTCGCCGAGCCCGGCCTTGAAAGAGCACAGTGCTCTTTTCTTTCTCTGAGAGTTGTGAATAGTGTTCTGTTTTCTCTTTTTTGTATGATTTTCTGTGTGCGTCCAAAAATTCTGAAATTTTTGTGGTAGACTCTTTATGCTCTGGAGTATTTTATAAAAATATGAAACTTGAGTTTTGTGCAAAAATTTGAAAATGTAAAATTCCCCTTTTAATTGAAAAATGAAGGTTTTGGTATTTTTGGAGAGTGATTTATAACTCCAAAAATCATGAGACAAATTTTTGTGAGCTTCTTATGCCATGTTTAGTCTCTGGTAAAATTTTGAAGTCATTTGAAACAAGTTGATTTTTGAGCTTTTATTTTAATTAAGGAATAGTGCCTTTTGTTAATTAAATGTTTAGATTTATTTGAGCACCTTAATGACCTCCAAAAATTATGAAATTTGTTTTGCAATCTATCTACACCATAATGAACTTATGTGATTAATTTGGTAATTTTTGGAGCAACTTCATAAAATGACCTTTTTAATTAATTTAGGAAAATAGGAAAAAGTGATTAGAGTTGGTAATAGGTGTTTGATGATGTGATCTTTGGATTGATTGATGTTCATAGACCCCTACCCTTTGGTCTATGATGGTGGTGATGCTATGATTGGTTGATGCTTAGGATAACTATAATAAGGGCTAGTTTCATCAATATTGCTTAAGGAAGAAATGGTTACCTTTTATGCTCAACCTAGATTTCAATCATGCCTTGTTTAAGAGTAATCTAGAATCAGTGGAATTGTCTTGCACCTTAAGTTCATATCATCATTTTCTCATGAGCATTCATCATTGCATCCGCATAGTTGACGAAGAAGGACCTGAAGTCGAGGTAGCCACCGAAGGATCTGTTCCCGAGGCGACCCCGAGCTCCGGCACCTACACCACCAACCCCGAGTCTGCTCTTTTTGCCATCCAAGGCAAGCCCCGGTGCATTTAACCCTTCCCTTGAATTTTATAAAATGATTTCCTTAAATGCTTTTGAGTTAAATTACTGCATTAGGTTTATAGGAGTTGTGTGCTATCCTAATTGATGCACTATCCACCTTGACCACTGATACACCCGATACCTGCTTTTCAAAAGTATTTGAAAAATGCTTAGCAATGCTTATTGAATTAGACTTTGCAATAAAAATGCCAATTTCAAAAGTGTGATCACTTAAAGAACTTTTATGGGAATTTGGCTTTACTCCCACTATTGGCTAAGTATCTGATCCGCACTTAGTCAATGGGAAGGAGAGGTTGTCCTTGCGTACGGTGCCGTCATGTTGTAGTCCGGGACTCAACAGTTGACACCGACCGGGACAGGGTTGAAAAACCGACAGGACCTGTACTCTTGGGTTAGAGTCCCGAGGTGCTTGTCGCTGGCGGAAAAATGTAGGGACCATCCGTATGGGGGCCTGCTGGTCAAGACTTGTAACTATTCACATACTACGGAAAGCTCTGGCTCCGAGAAATCCATTATTGGACCGACAACCGCGCACTGGGAGTGGAGAGATGGCGGAAGTAGCATGTACCCACGTGGGTTAGAGTCCCGGATTGGAGTGGTGTACTGTACTTCCGGGTGGCGTAGGACCGGGCCCAATCTTGGAGGAATCGTGGTAGACGAGTTGGCATATGCAAGCTTGGGTGCTACATATGCAGTGTGGATAGGGATCCTCAGCTGAGTATTATTTATCCGGATTAACGTTGCTCCTCGGTTATGGAGACTTGGTCCACTGACTGTCAACGGAGAGTGGTTCTCAACTAGGAATGTTTTGAAATGTAAAATGAATCATGAATGATGAAGAATTGAGGAATACTGAATCTTTCAAAATAAAATAAGGTTTACAAAAATGCTTTTCTGCAAAATACTTGATCTTGCTTAAGCCTTACCTTGACTACCCTAAGCTTTCATTCCTGAGTCTTCTCCCTTTTTCTTTAGTCGGGTAAGTCTTGTTGAGTACCTTTGTACTCAGGGTTTTATTACCCATGTTGCAGGTATGGCAGATTCCTCAGTATGCCTTGGACCCTGCTGTGTGACTGTTGTTCAGGAAGAGGCCAATGAGGCCGATGAGTGATTATTCACCCTCGGGCTGGGTGAAGTATCTTTACCTTTCAGTTGTTGTCATATGCTACTCTGCCAACTCTACCTATTTGAACTATGGTCTGTAATAACTTCCCTTTAAACTTATGTTGAACCCTGGTTTGTAAAACTATTGTTATCTAAGTCTTCCGCTATTTACTCCGATGTTATTTGTCAAAATGTTCAAGAGATTGTAACTGAATTGTGAGATGATCCTGCGGACATCGGGCACTGATGTAGCCCAGTAGCGGAACCGGTCTTAATCTCTTGGCTGTACGGATCGACTGTCAGTGGTTGACGGTGATCAGTGGGCCATGGGATTAGAGCTGTTACGTTACATCAACTATGTAATATTATATTTGGAACATAAGGATTGCTATATCTATATTTTAGGTAACAGTATAACACACATTTATACATATTTTATCATGGTATTAATTATGTTTTCCCATAGCAACGCACGTCTATTTAACTAGTAGATGAATACTTATGAACTAAAATTATTTATCGCAAGATGTCAGGATCGTAGCCTCACATAGAGTCACGGATGGATGGATACCACGCTGTTGTGTTTAGCGGGCTGGCCTGGGAAGAAGGCGGCGTCGTGGGGGAAAAAGGTGGCGTCACAGGTGGCGTCGCGGGGAGGAGGTAGCACGCGGTGGAGGACGGACGGAGTCGTAGCATCGATTCACGGGAAATAAGCGCATTGCAGGTGACTTCCGTGGGAGAGAAGCGCAACTCAGACAGCGTCCGTGGGGAGTTTTTTTTATCGGTAATGCTGCACTACAGAGGTCCGGCTCGTCCGGACGGGTGTACTTGGCCTCACCGGCCCAACTAGCGCTTCCCGCGCCCTCCATCGTCCGAAGTTTTCCCGGCCGTTTCCCGTTAACCCCTTCCCCTCCTCACTCCCTCAGCGGTTTCCCATTTTGGAATCTCTTTGGACCGCCGTCGCTCGTCGGAACCGCCCCCCAACCTCCATCCTGCCTTCACCGCGTCGCCTCGACCCCGTCTCCACGTCGCCCCAGGTGCTCGGCCCGGGCCGTCCTCCGCCGCTCTGACCTAGGCCCGCGGCGGCCTCCGACCTCCTCCCGCACCGCGTCCGCCGCTCCGACTCCGCCCGTGCCGCCTCCACCTCCACCGTGCCTTCACCGCGCCGCCTCGACCCCATCTCCATAGCGCCCCGGGAGCTCAGCCCGCGCCGGCCTTTGCCTCTCCGACCTAGGCCCGCGCCGTCCTCCGACCTCCGCCCGCGCCGCTCCGACCTAGGCCCACGCCGGCCTCGGACCTCCGCGCGCGCCGTGTTCGTCGCTCCGACCTCCGCTCGCGGCGCGTCCACCGCTCCGACTCCACCCGTGCCACCTGCAGAGCTCGTACCTCGCCTGACCTTGGCCCACACCGGCCTCCGCCGCTCCAATCTAGGCTCGCGCCGCGTCCACCGCTCTGACCTCGTCTCGACCGTACTCCATCGTGCGGCCTCCAGCGCCCCGGAGGACGGCTCACTGTTGTTGGGCTGCGGCGACCGCCCGACGTCAACCTGGCCTCAACCTCGGCGTCCGCCTGCAGCGCGGGCCATCCCGTAGCGCGGCCCCTTATCCACTGGGACCGGTCGTCATTCGCCCCCGCCGCACGCCTCTCTCCAGTGCGGTGCTGCTCGACTCCACTACGGCTTCGCAATCCCGACGGCGGTTGTCTCCCCAACTCTAGCGGCGCAGGTATGACGGCGGTTGACTGCCTCTCTCCCAACTCTCTCCCACTCTCTCCCACAGCAGTTGGTTGTTTCAGTACCCTACATTTTTGTTTCACTACCCTAGATCTTTGTTTCAGTACCATGATGTTGATTACTCACTATGATATGTATATGTTTTGTGTAAAATTTAACTGGAATTGTTTGGGATCACCAAATCAATTCAATCAACCACTCCTCAAACTGCTTGGACTGCATTGTATATGTATGATGTTCATATAGCTTTATCAACCAATTGGTGCTTGTTGTGTAAATTAGTGAAGCTTAATCCAATAGTTTTATTAGTAGCAAAAGTTTAAGTAATTCATAGTTATGCTTAAGCCTCATAACACCCTTTTTGTTTGTCCACTATTGTTTGTGCAGTCTTGCGTATGAGATCAGGCCGTACTGTTTCACCCACTAGGAATGATGAGTTCAAAAGCAGCAGTGATGAGGAGTTTGATGTTGGTGGGAGACGTGCTCCTTATGTTGAAGTGAGGAAAATATCCACTTCAAGGGCACAAGGAGGAGCTCAACCATCTACAAGCAAATCACCACCCAAGTTGTTTGTGGACAAATCTCCAAAGAAGAAGGTGACGAAGCCTCAAGGTATGATTATCGTGTGATTTTAGAGTACTAGTAGTGCTTTGTTGTATTTTTTTAAAAAAATTTGATGGTGATTATAATGCAGACCTGCTGTTTATTAGTCTATTTAGTGATGTTGCTATGCCTTCCAAGTTCTATTTTGATCTCACAATAAATATTGATCACGACATTTTGATCATAGCAATATATATTCGTTCCTCTTACTTAAAAGAAAAGTAAAATTCTTGCAAATATAAAATTGAATTCATCAATCACTTATGTAACACCTCTGGTGTTTAACTGTAATTAACCTGACATGTCATCATCATTAGTCATTAATCATCCTTGCCTTGCATTTATGTTTGCTTAGTACTTGTGTAGCAATCTCTTTTAAAAACCCTAAAAGCCCAAATCTTCCTATAAGGGCAAAAATGGTAATTTCACCTCTGTGCCTAGCTTTGTGTAATTCTTGTTCAGTTGGATGTCTTGAAGTTTTGTTGTGTTGGCCAAAGTTCAAAAATCAAAATCAGATTTCAAATCTCTTTGCAAAACCCTGATTTCCAAACCCTGGATTTTATCCCTCTTTTTGTAATTCAAAAATTATTTAAAATTTGAGGTTGGTCCAAAAAGCAAAGTTGTAGATCTGGCCAAGAGAAACAACTTTGGTATTTACAAATTTTCAAGTTTCTGTACAAAGTTTGAAGTAAATCCAAATTCATTCAAATTCCAGTTTTTGTCCCCTTTTCAGTTTTCAAAATTTATTTAAAACTATTGGGTTTCAGAAAAAGGGTATATTAGCAAAGTTGTAGGTTTTGATAAAAGGAACAACTTTCATATTTGCAGATTTCCAACTTTCAATGTAAAATCAAAAGTAATTTTGAAATTATTCAAATCCTAAAAGTGTCCCCTTTTCTGATTTCATATTTAATTCAAAAACTGTTTGGAATTTGAAAATATTCTTTTTGACAAAGTTGTAGATCTCTTTTTTTTGAACAACTTTGGTGTTTTGAGTTTTTGCTGCTCAGTTCAAGTTTTGGAAGTAATTTGCGAAATACAGAAAGTCAAACCCTAGACCTAGCCCTGTTCATCCCCTACCTCTAGCCGGCACAGAGCAGGAGGGGGCCCCGGCCATGGCCGCGTGCCAGCGCCGCCTGCGCCACGCGCGTCTGGCAGCCGCACGCCGCCCCCGACTTGTCGCCTGCGCCCGCGCCATCATGCCGCACCCGCACGCGCAAGCGCTGACCTCCGCCCCGTCCCCTACAGTGCCCAGGGCGTCGCCGCCGCGTGGCCGTCACCGGCGAGCCTTCGCCAGGCCCTGGGTGCACGCCGTCCTTCCCGCCGGCTTGCAATCGAGTGCGCACGCTTCGGCCGAGCTTATCCACACCATCCCGTGCTCTCTATCGTCCCCGACCGTGCCTATAAAAGGGACCGCCGGAGTCCGAGCTTCTCACTCACCCCGCCACCATGGCCAGCCCACTCCGAAGCTCCCGCCGCTCAACCACCTAGCCCGAAAGCTCCGCCTTGAGCTCGTGAAGCTTTCCCACCCCTCAATTTCACCTCCCCCGCCTCCAATCGCCCGGCATAACCCCATCTTCCCAAACTCCGACGGAACACCGGTGAACTCGGGTTCGTCAAATACTACCTCTCCGGCCACGATCATCTTCCCCTGACCCCTGTGTCAGCTTCCTTGGCTCCGCGCGACTCTAACCAGGCCCTTGCGGTCTCGTGTGTTGCGCAGGATCGCCGGATCGCCGGAGTGCCGCCGCGGTCGTCTCCTTCCTGGAGCCTCACCCTCGAGAACGTGTCGAGCCTCACCCCCGAGCACGTGTTGAGCCTCACCCTCGAGCCACACCCTCGAGCACGCCTGCGAACCGCGCTCCCTCGAAGCAGCCGAGCCCTGCCTTCGACCCGTGGTAAGCACCCGAAGCCTCCGGTCTCTGCTTCCACTCCGCTTCGCCCGAGCCTCCCAGTCAGGCCTCGGACGGACGCTTGCTTTCCGTCTCGCCTGAGCCTTCCGTCTCGCCCTAGTCCGCTTCGCCCGAGCTAAGCCTCGGCGAGCGCATGCTCTCCGCTTCGCCCGAGCCAGGCCTCGCGAACACATGCCTTCCGTCTCGCCCGAGCCTCCGGGCCAGGCCTCGGACGAAGCAGTCGCTTCCGTCTCGCCCGAGCCCGTTTCGCCCGAGCCTCGCGAGGAAGGAGCACAACGCTCTTTTCTTTTTCCTTTTTGAAAGAGTGTGAATAGTGTTCTGTTTTCTCTTTTTGTGTGAATTAATCTGTTGTTCCTTAAATCCTGATAAAATTATGGTATGCTCCATGCACTGTGTAGTATTTTATAAAAATATGAAACTTGAGTTTTCTGCAAGAATTTAAAAATGTAAAATCCCTCTTTTAATTAATAAATGGATAGTTTCGGATTTTTAGAAAATTATTTATAACTCCAAAAATCATGAGATAAATTTTTGTGAGCTTCCTATGCCTTGTTTAGTCTCTGATGAAATTTTGAAGTCTTTTGGAACAAGTTGATTTTTGAGCATTTATCTTTAATTGTTAAATAGTGCCTTTTGTTAATTAATGTCTGGAATTATTTGAGCACCTTAATGACCTCCAAAAATTATGAAATTTGTTTTGCCATCTATCTACACCATAATGAACTTATGTGATTAATTTGGTAATTTTTGGAGCAACTTCATAAAATGACCTTTTTAAATAATTAAGGAAAATAGAAAAAGTGATTAGGGTTCATGTTGTATGCCCTGTTTTGCATTGTTCATGCTAGCATACTCATGTGCATGCATCATTGCATTCGTATAGTCACCAAAGAAGGAGTCAAGATCGAGGCAGCCGCCGACGAACCTGTCCCCGAGGCTACCCGAGTTCCGACAACTGCTCCGCCGCCTTCGAGCCTGCCCTCTTTGCTCTTCAAGGCAAGCCCCGGTGCATTTAACCCTTCCTTGGTTTTATAAAATGTTTTCCTTAAATGCTTTTGAGTTAAACTACTGCATTAGGTTTATAGGAGTTGTGTGCTATCCTAATTGATGCACTATCCACCTTGACCACTGATACACCCGATACCTGCTTTTCAAAAGTATTTGAAAAATGCTTAGCAATGCTTATTGAATTAGACTTTGCAATAAAATGCCAATTTCAAAAGTGTGATCACTTAAGGAATGTTTATGGGAATTTGGTCTTACTCCCCGGCTGTTGGTTAGGTATCTGATCCGTACCTAGTCAATAGCGAGGAGAGGTTGTCCGAGCGTACGGTGCCGTCATGTTGTAGTCCGGGACTCAACAGTTGACACCGACCGGGACAGGGTTGAAAAACTGACAGGACTATTACGCTTGGGTGAGATATGACCAAGGTATAGTTCTGGCTGGAAAATTAGGGACCATCCGTATGGGGGCCTGCTGGTCAAGACTTGTAACTATTCACATACTTCGGAAAGCTCTGGCTCCGAGAAATCCTTGATTGGGACCGACAACCGCGCACTGGGAGTGGAGAGATGGCGGAAGTAGCATGTACCCACGTGGTCGTCGTACCTGGATAGGAGTGGTGTACTGTACTTCCGGGTGGCGTAGGACCGGGTCCAATCTTGGAGGAATCGTGGTAGACGAGTTGGCATATGCAAGCTTGGGTGCTACATATGCAGTGTGGATAGGGATCCTCAGCTGAGTATTATTTATCCGGATTAACGTTGCTCCTCGGTTATGGAGACTTGGTCCACTGACTGTCAACGGAGAGTGGTTCTCAACTAGGAATGTTTTGAAATGTAAAATGAATCATGAACGATGAAGAATTGAGGAATACTGAATCTTTCAAAAATAAAATAAGGTTTACAAAAATGCTTTTCTGCAAAATACTTGATCTTGCTTAAGCCTTACCTTGACTACCCTAAGCCTCTCATTTCTGAGTCTTCTCCCTTTTTCTTTAGTCGGGTAAGTCTTGTTGAGTACCCCAGTACTCAGGGTTTGTTACCCATGCTGCAGGTATGACAGAGTCCCCGATGTGTCTTGCACCCTGCTGCGTGACCATCGTCCAGGAAGAGGCCGATGAGGCCGAAGAATAGTTGTACACCCTCGGGCTGGGTGATTATAAGTATCTTTGCTGTTCTCCACTATGTTGCCTATGTCTATTTCTATTATCAGGACTTGGTTTGTAATAACTGCACCTTAATTTCTATTTGGAACCCTGTTTTGTAAAACTAATGTTATTTAAGTCTTCCGCTCATTATTCCGATGTTATTTGTAAAAGTATGCAATGTTGTAACCGAATTGTGAGATGATCCTGCGGACATTGGGCACTGATGTAGCCCGGTGGCGAACAGGTCTTAATCACATGGAACATGGGTTCGACTGTCAGAGGTTGACAGGGACACGTGGGCCATGGGATTAGGGTCGTTCCGTCACAACTTAGTATTCATATTTGCAATATCATATACGAATATCAATAGTGTCTAGCTGTCCATATGCAAACTTCCATTGTGTTCAGTTTTGGTCATGACCACCAATAATTCCTTTGTTTCAGTATGTTGTTTTTCTTTGCTTCACTAATACATGTCTATTGTTTCATGTCTTTACTCTTTTATTACATCTCACATTGATCTCTCTTTTCTTATCTCCTATATATGCTCAAACATTTTGTATGTTCATCCCTGCATTGTCTAGTGTTGGATACCACCTTTTCAATATGTTTTCTCATTCCACTTGTGTTTTCTGTTTTTTATACCAACGGTCAACATGTTTTAGCTTGCTGTCCTGCCTTGTTTCACCATTATATGTCCAGTGTTGCATTCAAATTTTTAATTAGGTGTGTGCATCAACTTTTTTTACGTAGGGGCTTCTACCAAAGTCATTGCCAATGATGAGCTGCGGTTCAAATCTAGGTTTTCTGTCCACCGTATTCGTGATCACAAGTTCACTGATGAGCAAAAATGGTGGATAAAAGAGGCTGGTTTTGGTTCTTTGCTTACTCTATCCGATTTTTTAGTCCCTGTGAAGCTTGTTGCATGGATCATGAGGCATGTTGATGTTGAGTTGCGGGAGTTTAGGCTGAAGAACAAAGTTATTGTGCTTGACAAGCAGCTGATATGCAACATTCTTGGTGTTCCTAGCGGAGATGAGAGTGTTGTTGTTACTGGATCCGCTGATCAAAACGATGAATTTGTCAAGATCCGCGAGCCATTTATGGAAGCTTTCAAAGGAAAGTGGCATAAATATATGGAGGTTTTGCACAGGCCTAAGGACAAGGAATCATTCATGCGGGCTTTCATGCTGCTTGCCTTGGGTTCTGTTCTATGCCCACATACAGATAATGCAACTACTTTGCGGTACTTGTACAATTTGTTCGATGTGTCCAAGATTAAATCCTTTGATTGGGCTGGACATGTGCTTGAAGAATTGATTAGTCAAACCGGAAGTACTTGAAGCGTGATCATGAAGGTGAAGGTTCTTCTTCAGGCATGTACCTTGGTTCGTGCCTTCCAATTTTAGTGGTATGTTCTTTTGTTCATTCTGTTCTTCATCCCCTTGTAACAACTTTTATAATTCATTTCAGTGGTACATATTGATTTGTTTCAGTACTTATGTACATTTTGTTTCAGCCCTGTTATTCTACTGTTTCAGTAGTACTACCCACTGCACTTTGCATGTATTTGCAGCCCCCCAATGTTTCACTAAATGTTGGCCTTCATGTTTTCTTTTGTTATATTAATGTAGATTGCTTATATGGACCACCTTCACATCCCTGTTGACCGGCCTTCACACAAGATGAACTATTATGTTCCACGTATTTGCCATGTCACGAACAAGGACTTCAAATTTGTCCAAATGGTTGATAGGAGTAGGCTTCAGCTCAATGCATTTGGGCAGCAACCGGTTAGTTTGATACTTGTTTCATTTTTTTGTTTCTCTTATTTACTGACCTTAACTTAATTATATCTTCATTTATTGTTAGTTCCGGAAGAGCACCCCCTATCCTATCCCGGTGCCCATGTGTGGTTACTTTCCACCACCGCCCAGTTCCTCTAAAGAAGGTGCTTTCAAGGCAGCCCTGCCATTCCCGCCACCAATATTTGAACAATATGAAGATTTTGTGCAGCCAAGTCTTTAGCATTGGCTCCATTGTGCTGGTGCTTCCAGCAGCCGTCGAGGTGCCACTTCTGTTTCTATTGAGGTGATTTTGACAAAACCCTCTCCTGCATTCCATACATGTTTCACTCTGTCTATTTTGTTTGTTGCACTACATGTTTCCTCTATGTTTCATTGTGCAACTACATTTGTTGTAGTCTCTCTTCCTATATGTTGTACATTGCCTGTAATTTCCCCATGCTTCAGTCCTTGAACTTCATATGTTTGACATGTTGCAACTTTATTACTTTCCTTGCAGTCCCTTCCTGAAGATGTGCAAGTTCTAGTTGCGGAGCATAATTCTCTGGTGCAGAAAGATTTTGAGGAGCTTGCACAGTCAATGAAACAGCAGGGGAATGCGATCATGGCAAAATGTGGTGCTGAATTGGCTTTTAAAATGATGGAACTGAACAAACATCGCAATGAGGTTGTTCATTTATCAAGAAAGATGAGCCAGATGAAGAAACCATCGAGTGAGAAAGATGAGGACACTTCCAACGTGGATGAGGGTATTAAAGGTGATTTAGATGTCAGTGCGAAAGGTGCAAGTGCTTCCACTCCACCAACTGTGTCGGATGATAGTTCACTTGCAAAAGGTGCAGTTCTTTCCCCTGCACCAAACACACCATCTGAGAGTACAACACTACCAGTACCTTCCCCTCCACCAAAATGTCCTAGCAAGCCATCACTCTCTTATGTAGATGATATCCCTTCATTTGACTTATTCCAACCACATGAACCAGAGTATGAGGAAATCTGTGGAGGAAGATCCAGAAGCCCTACTCCTGCTGGTTTATTCATTTATCACACATACTTTTTCTGCTCCTTGTCTCAGATTTCATTAAGTATTACTATTCTGTTTCAGTATTATGAGCTGATGTGGTTCAACATCTATCTTTATTTGTTTCAGTTATTATATTTCTATATACTTTAGCCTTAGTTGATATATTTCCTTGTACTTCACCCTGATTTAATATTGTTTCAATAGTAGTAGCTTATATGTTTCCACCATCTAACTGCACATGTTTCCATCTACTCATTTGAGCTCTGTTTTTTTGTCCAGGTCCAAGCACTGGTGATGCAGAAACAGGCCCTAGCACATTGGACAAAAGGAATCGAAAGAAGAGGAAAAAAGTTGATGTTGGGATTGCGCAGAAGAAACAAAAATGCAAGGTTGATGATGTTTTCGTTCAATTGTGGGACAAGTTTTTGGCTAAAAGAGCTTTTGTTAAGGGATTCAAGATAAAGGGTGAATGCCAACCGTGAGTGCTGCTGTCACACTCGGTTTTAAGAACAAAACCAGGTATACACCATATGTGAGCCCAGGAAGTCAAATCTCACATATAGCTACAAATAAAGGGTAATATCGTAAGACAATGCTCATATATAACGTATATAGAACAAAAGAACATAACCTTAAAGAGCAGACAGCGGAAAGACACTCCGATCTTCAGATGGAGACACCAACTTCACAGGGACAACTGACTGGTTGACCACAAGCCTAAGCTTCTCCAAAGCTTAACACTCTGAGGTGTGGGGAAAAACAAGAGTGAGTCCATGTTGAACTCCACAAGTATAGCAACAAGTGATATAGATCCCAAGTTTCATGATCAGTGTAACATAAATAATGAATAGCATAAAACGGTAAATAATGAACATGTTAACCAACAAAAGTCATAATCTTTACGTCTTCAAGGCCGCTCGTGTCCTTGAGCAAGGCTGATACATCAGTTTAATAAACTTTGCGCAAAGGTGTACACTTTCACTGCGAGACGTGAATTGCCCTTTTGCCCGAGGTGATCAGCCTCTTAACCCACTTCCAAGGAAGGTCGGCAGGGTTCACGATGAAGCCTTTCAAAGGTTCGTCTAACAAGTTAGGGCCGCTAGGTCTTAAGGCAAGGGGATGTAGAGCCCTCCTTCCAGGTGGCACAATAACACGCAGCCTATACACACGTGGACAGAAGCCGCACTATACCCGTCTCGTCAAGCGCCTTATGCGCCCTTTCGGGTAAACACTAACAAGCTAGAAAAGGTCCTCATACTAAGCTAAAGCTAGAGCCATATAACCCCCAACAGTTGCACTGTAAATCCCGAAGGTGCTCGTACAGATAATTTCTTAAGTTGCAAATAAGTCATTTTTATCATTCGATGCCTACATTAATTAAGTAACATGATCATGATTGCGAAAAGAACACTCGATTGCTATACTTGCCTTAAACTCAAGATCCTTCTTCTGTTGACTTATATACTTCCAAAGGTTGACTCTTGATCTCGATCTCTTCCTCTTGATCACCAACGTAAACTCACAGACTGGACATACGATCACAGAACACCACACATGCATCCAATAGCAGTCATGCAAAGCAAACATAGCCTATAATTAGAACAGTACATCATTCATAAGAAAACAAGATAAAGAGTTTTGAAAACTGATCTACGATTCGCTACGAACACACAGACGCGAAAATCACGCTAATCGGAGCTATAACGAGAAAGGTATGAACTAAATAAGAGTAAAGACACTAATTACTAGATTAGATTTAACTCAAATTTTAATTACAGAAAACAGTAGTGAAAGTTATATAGTTTGAAAGAACTGCTCGTAACGAATCTAACGCAAGTTAAACGGATCAAAACGGAGTTGAAACAAAGAAGTTATAAGCTTTTGAAATCAGTGGCAAAACTGTAAATAAATTGAAATTGATTTTGCAGATTTAAATAAATAAAACGAAATTGAAATTCGGATGGACTGCGCCTCGTTTAGGAGAAAACGCAGGGGCTAGATTGAAAGTTTCCGCAGACTCAAAGAATAGGTCAAGGTGGAGCGCGGGTTGAGATAAAAAACGTGTAAGGGTTTATTTGCAAACTGACCGGCTGAAGGGGTATCGGCCATCGGTGGCCGTTGGATCTGGAGCGTGCGGTCAAGATTAGACGAGGAGGGGGGAGGCGGCGCCGTTTTGCCGGAGCTGGAGCAGATACGGCGGCCCGCGGGGTTTACGGCGGCGCCATCGCCGGACTTAGGCGGCGATGCTCGGGTTTGGGCTACCGGGCGGTAGAGTCCACGGGAGCAGACTCAATCGAAAGAGGATGACAAGGGGATCTCACCAGGCGCAAATACGATGATGGGGACTGCTCTGAGTTGGCAGGCGTCTCGTTTTGGCGGTGGCGATTTTTCTGCAAAGACGACGAGAAATCAGAGCAAGAGACAAGAGGAGAAAAGGAGGGAGAGGTGTTCTGGTGGCTTCGGGAGATCGATTCGAAGCTCGGGGTACCTTCGGTGAGCGCTGAAACTTGCCAAATCGCTTGACATCCAGCGGCGGGTTCACGGCGGATCTTCGGTGGATACGGAGCTCGCGGTTTGGGCGATATAGGGCACGGAAGGTCGGGGTTTCAAGAACGAGGGAAGGTGGCGGCTCGGGAAAGCTTTATAGGGTGCTCAGGCGCTGCGGATTAGACAAGGAGGAGGCCAAAGGCGGGGCGGGGACGGACTCTGGACACAGTCCCGGTCTGGCGCGAGATGGAGGAAGAAGCTGACGAGGCGGGACCACCGGTCAGCGAGAGGAGAAGGAAGCGAGTGGGGACGGGTTGTCAGTGGAAGAAGGGGAGGATGCGGCGTCCGCGCAGCTCGGTTCGTCGCTGGGCCGGCCTGGTTGCCGAGGGCCGCATTCTTGCAAGAGAAGAAGGGGAGAGGGGGACGCGCGTGGGCCTGCGGCTGGGCTTGCGCAAAAGAGTGAGGGAGCGGCCGGCTGGGCCGTTTCGGGCTGCGAGGGAGGGAATGCACAGAGGAGGGAGACAGGCCGAAATTAGGAGATGGCGCGGGCCGGAGCAGGCCGACCAGGCCGAAAGAGGAGAAGGGTGAGGGAAGAGAGTGAAATGCCTTTTTCATTTTTGGTTTTGGATTTTCAAAGATATTTTCAAATCCAATTTGAAATCCTCTCAAACTTTTGATTTGAAACTTTCATTGAAACATAAAGTTTTGAAACTTTCATTCTTCCAAACTTTTTGAAAAACTAAAAGTCTTTATTTTCAAAACCCTTTTCCATAAAATTTGTTTTTAAAACATTTTGAACTCAATTTGGATTTTAACCAAAACCACACATCACAAAACTCAAATGCTCCAGCATGTATGCACAAACATGTTTCTAAACCCTAGGATAAATTTTAATTTAGAGAAAAGTTTTATTTCTCTATATTTTCTGAGCACAGAAATTCATAAATAAATCATTTTAACTCTAATTTTAAAAATGAAAATTTCAGGGTGTGACAGCTGCCCCTCAAGCTCGCCCTATATTTTCTGCCTTATTCACTTGTCCTACACTTATGACCTTTTTTTGATGCGGTGCTATTACTATATGTTTCATTAGGCTTTCTTATTTGTTTCAGTATCTCTTGTTCTTTGTATCCATAGTTCATTCATATCTGTTCCAACTAGCTTCATTTCTCATTTAGCTCTTTGCTCATTTTTCTTAACTAGTTATTGATTATATTGCCTTTTATTTTGTATATACACAAGGCCACCTTTCATTGAGATTGATGGTTTCCACGTAACTTATGATGAATTCTATGATTCATTCAAATCACGTGGATTGGTTGGCAACAATGTAATGGCCTTGTCGAGTGTATAGTTCAATCTGGACCAGAATGATATGTGTAAAGAGAAGCCTTCAAGAGATGTCAAATTTGCTTTCCCCCAGTTGGCCTCAGTAATGTTTCAATACATGTTTATTTTTCCATTCTCATGCATTGGTCGATCTTTGTTTCATTACGTTTTCCTTGTTTTATGTGTGTTGGACAGGATTACTTAAGTGTCGATCCAGCTTCTATCAATCATGTAGACACTTTCAAGAAGATGTATGCCAAGATAAATGATAGGTGCAGCTTTGGAAAGATGGACCTGGTATGTCAGCTGCATACACATGTTTTGGTTTCAATGAACTATGATGAATGATCTTCGTCCATTGTTCCATGCATTGCAGATGTTCTTTCCCATAGTAAATGACAACCATCAGGTGCTCCTTTGTGCTTGTATCTTCATGAAGCAAATTGCCTTCTTTGACTCTTTGGCTGCCTCTAAGAATAGCTCATGTTTGCAAAGTGCCAAGAATTTGGTAAGTTGTTGTTTTTATCATTTCACAATGATTCCATCTTTGTTGAAATAGCTTTTGCTTTCCTGTTTCAATAGTTATTGCTTTCCTGTTTTAATAGCTCTTGCTTTCCTCTTCCAATAGCTCTTGCTTACCTTTAAGTGTACTTGATTAACCTACCAAGCTTACAGTTAGCAAATATGAGTTTTTCCTAGAAATCTAGTGCCACCTTGTGATTCTAATTTATCACTGTCTCTTGTATGTTTCGGCCATTCATTTTAGTTGTTGAAGTAGCTATTGGTTATATGTTTCATTATTATTTGCTGAATTGTTTCATTCATTTTTCAGATCACGAATTTTGCATCCACAACTCAGCAACTTGGCTTCCTTAAAATTGATGTTTCTGCCTTTGAGTGGATCTACCCTGCAGTACCTAGACAATCTAATGTGTATGTTCTCCAATTTAGCTTTGCCCCTTCTTCTTTCATCATTTTTTTGTAATTACTAAAACTTTTAAGTTCACCTGTTTTTTTTTCGTTTTTCCAAGTTTTGACTGCGGGTTCTACACTATGGCTTTTATGGACGCATGGGATGGCAGAAAGATGGTGGCTTCTGAAGAACAAATGGTACATGTGGTATGTGTTTCCATTCTCTACTTTTCTTTTTATTGCTGTTTTTTGGTCTGCTAACCTGTTGTTTTATCTCTGTGTACTAGGCACCTGTGGCATCGTGGAGAAGGGACACTGCTGCACTACTACTTCAATCATGATACAATGTCGTCAAGCTAGATGACTTTGTGAAGAACTACGAGACGAGGGAGACCTGATGAAGATGATGCTAACTAGTTTTAGGGAGTCCAGTAGATGACTTTCTAAGGAATTATGAGACAGGAAAACAATGTTCTTTGAAACAACAGTTTTTGTTGTAAATATGGGAGTGGAGTCGTGTTATGCTATGTGGCAATTATGTGAACTGTTATGTGAATACCTGTGATCTTAGATCATCACACTCTTTGGTGAATGATTTTGAACATTTTTATAAAATTTCCAGTTGTCCTATTTTCTGCTAATGCTGGTATTTATCAATTGTGGCAGTAGTAAATTC
Source organism: Coix lacryma-jobi var. lacryma-jobi (assembly GCA_009763385.1). NCBI lineage: Eukaryota > Viridiplantae > Streptophyta > Magnoliopsida > Poales > Poaceae > Coix > Coix lacryma-jobi. The sequence goes on from CM019827.1 coordinate 99,739,378, forward strand.
TGGTTGTTTCAGTACGACACACCTGGTGGTTTCAGTATTCTATCAGCTGTGAATCCTGGTTGTTGCACTAGTGCATTTTTTGTTGTGTCAACAGTGGTGCCTGGTTGTCTCATTATTGTATATTTAGGTGTCGCAGCAGTATTACAATGGCAGATGTAACAGTAGAGACATTATGATGTTTGAATAGAAGATTTGTTATATATAACAGTGTTACAAGAAACAAAATTGTGACCAATATTGTTTGTCAATCAAACACCCTCTTTTTGCATTTTCTCAATGACACAATGTCTCACATAATAAATACTACTTGGTCTATATAACTTATAGCATTAACTATGTGTCCTTTAGCTTCAATGCCTCTTGCAAATACTTACAATCCTCCATATCATGACCTTCTTCGTGGCATACCAAGCATGCTGAGTCTTTGCCTTTGGTCTTCTTACCCTTGGACTTGTTCTTCTTCATTGCCTTTTCTTTGAATTGCTTTACAACAGTCTTGAATCGATCAACCTTTTCCGTAGGCCTTCCTATGGCATCAGTTGCTGGCGGGTTCTTGTACTTTGCTTCAGCATCAGTTGCTGGCGGGTTCTTGTACTTTGCTTCAGCTTGCTTGACGCCTCCCTGGGCCTTCCTCTTCCTCTTTCCATTGCCTCCTTGTGCCTCTTCGGCATTCCCAACTGCATTTGGTGTATCATTTTGCCGTGAAAGCTTTGCTTTTGTGGCTGCCTTCACCTTTTCAAGTAGCTAATCGATACCTTCAGATCCCACTAGGTACTATTCTGCCCCCACACAAGCATCAGCTGCAAGTTGTTTCATTTTTCTACACAATGCATTGTATCTTAGTTTACTAGTTAAGTGCCCGTACGTTGTTACGGGAGCCAAATTTTTCTATAAGATAATATTTTGTGGTTAACATAAGTTTCTCAAGAATAAATAATTAAGATGACTACTTTTTAGTGTACATTACACTATTTTCCTTTTGACAGCAGCCAACGTCACTTACTTATTTTTTAAATTAAAAGCTAAATATTAACCGTACAAAAAAAAGATATTTTAGAAATACTATAATCATCAGGTTTCTTGATTCTCTTAGCTCGCCATTGATATGGGTTTATAGAATTCCTGCACGTTCAACCATATTCCCAGTACAAAGCAAGTGCATGTTCAATCATATTCTCGGTACAGTAGTAAGCTACTAAGCTAGTAGCAAACAAATTACTTAACAGTAAAAGTGTAGTAAGTTTTACATTGATAATTTTTGGGTGACACACTGAAGCTGTAGATTGATAATTTAGAACTAATCATTGGCTTGGCACCGGAACATGTTGGCCTTGCCTCTAGACCACCTCTGACCTGGTGCCAGCAAGATCTGTCATTCGACCTGGACACTATGACATCCTTCAGGAAGCAGAGCGAGCCAACAGGCGGCAGCTAGCTGTCCCCAATGGCAGTTCGCCCCAACAGTTCGTCACTATAGTGGCCGCAGCTGCTCGACGGCCGCCAAAAATCCCCGGACCATGTTGCCCCACCTGTACTTTCATCACCGGGTAGAGAAAGTTGAGGGACTATAACAGACTATAAATCTATATGAATTTTGTATGTTTTCCTCTTATCCTAATATCTGTTGCAATTAATTTCCTCTTAACCATAAGGGCCATGTGATAGTCTTCATAAAAACAAAGAAATGAAAGATGGTAGTTACACCAATGTCATACTGTTTTTTTTTAAAACAAAGGTACCAATGTCATACTGTTACTCCATATATTGCATTGAATCACCAGCTGAGCACCTTTCTTTGCAGCCAATTGGTCAGTGTTTCCATCATCAAAAGGGCAAAAAGAATTTGTGAAGAAACTGATGGAAAAATGAAGATTGTTGTGGAACTTAAACAAACTAGAACATATATTCATTAATAGTTTTTATGCGAAAGGTTTCAATTAAGACCGACTCTATTCCTCTTTTTTTTCTCCTTATCTGGTTAGTTTGAATATGCCCCACACCAGTATATAGCATCCTCGAACTATCTAAGGAGAACTTACAGGTCCCAAGGCCACCCAAGCGTTTTTTTGTTATTGATACTCTCAAGAAATATTTAGTGCGTTGACAATAATTTCAGTCACTGTTTATGGGTCTTGAACTGGACACTAAAGATCATTAACCAGTTACTTTAGCCCACTGCATCTAGTCACGATCAGATAGATACATGGAGAGCTCTTCCAGTAGAGATTTATCTAATTATCTTCTACATTCTTAATGCCTTTCATCAGCTTCGTGTTAGGTTTTCTTTTTCCTAACACTCAAGTACATCATGATGAAAGAACAAGGATTTGTTAATTTGCAACCACACTACTGCATCATCACTTGCTACCTAAATTGTTGCTCTAAACTAAACTACAGCATCTGCCCATAAAAGAAAAAAATACAAGTAACTGAATATACAGTTGTTATGTAAACTCAGATTTGGATCGTCTCCAAATCCTCATGTTCTCCACAACAAAAAGTACCAAATAACAAGATTTTGACAGTATATACTAATGAGGCTATAACATTAAGTTAGACCTAAATTAGGAACCTAAATTGGTTTTAACTCAATCTTGCACTCATCACCAAAGAAGCCAAGCAGGGGCATTGCACACACAAAAAAAGGTAAAAAGTGAAGGGATTACGAGGATGCTAAGCTAGCCGAAAACAAAATTTTTCAACCTCATAAACCAGGAACTACTGCTAGCAGTTATAGATCACGGGATTACCACTAGACGCGCAGGTGCAGCAGAAGATGTCTTGGTGTAGACGTGCGCGTCGCAGCGATGCCGTGTAGATGTTCACGTCCGATCTTCACGTCTCCACGTGCGGTTCGTCCTTGTGCTCCAGATGCAGCACCTCCGAGGTATCCACACGTACAGGGAGGAAGCGTCACACCTCCAGACTGCTAGGTCTGCGAGGAGCAATAGGCGCGGGCGTCGGCTGTCTAATGACGTGGTCCAAACGCTAGTCACCCACCCCTCTTTATATAGGCGTCCCTAATGAGCCCACCGACCTGGAGGCCCATTAGCAAACCCTAATCCTGGTCTGATTCGAGTCCAACTCTAATCAGGCTTCCAGCCCCTTAAGCGTGCGACCCTATGGGTTCACGCATACATAGACACGGCCCGAGTACTCCTACTCGCCCGATAGTTGATAGCGGCCTCTAGCAAGACGTGTCAACTCCTATGTATACGCAAAGATCATATCTGACGAACCACCACGATCACATATACGTAATTCCCTTGCCACACAATATTTGGTTCAACTCATAGGTTAACACTTAACCTAAGCACGACCATGCATTTTATGATCCAATCATTTGAGTGGTCCATTGATATCTCTCTCGCATGGAGAGGGGCAAATCCCATCTTGATCGTCTATGTCTCACAGCATACTTCCTGACAGACCCGAAGACTATCTTTATAACTACCCTGTTACGAAGTAGCGTTTGATAGTCCCTAAGTAAGTCGATTCATATCTTGAGTACGTACCACAATCTCAGGTCTAAGGACATAACGTACATGATGTGTAAAGAGATAATAAGAACATCTCATGTTGGGTCAGTCCAGCCCCATGTCATACATGTGCCCACATTATTAGTTTGACATCTCCATGTCTATGACTTGTGAAACATAGTCATCAACTAATACATGTGCTGATCTAATATTCATGTGTGTCCTCACATGAACTCCGATCAGGGACAACAAACGAATAACCATACAAGTAAAAGAGTCTCACAGACAATTCACATAATTGTCGATCAATACAAGTTGTCTTTAATGGATATTCAATGAACATATAATAAATCATGGATACAATAGAAATATCATCATCTCTATGATTACCTCTAGGGCATATTTCCAAAAGTCTCTCACTTGCACTAGAGTTAATCTTTTAGATATCTAATACTCATAGATCTCACATGCGCCTCATGCTTAGGTTGTGGAAGAGACTTTGTCAAAGGATCTGCTATATTTAAATCTGTATGTATTTTGCACATCTTAATTTCATCTCTTTTAATGAAGTCTCGAATGAGGTGAAATTTCTGCAGTACATGTTTGTTCTTCTAGTGATTCCTTGGCTCCTTAGCCTGCGCGATTGCCCCATTGCTATCACAATGTAAAGACAATGGGCTGGACGCATTTGGAAACACACCAAGATCAATGAGGAACCTCCTCATCCAAACACCTTCCTTTGCAGCTCCACTAGCTGCAATGTACTCGGCTTCTGCTGTAGAATCAGACACGGTCTCCTGCTTGGAACTTTTCCAACTGACTGCACCACCATTTATTGTGAACACAAAACCTGATTGAGATTGTGAATCATCTCTGTCAGTTTGGAAGCTAGCATCAGTGTAACCATTTACAACAAGCTCCTCCTCACCTCCATAGATTAGGAACACATCTTTAGTCCTTCTCAAGTACTTAAGGATGTTTTTAACAAGTGTCCAGTGACTCTCACCTGGATTAGCTTGATATCTGCTCGCAACACTTAGAGCATATGTGACATCCGGGCGTGTACATATCATGGCATACATAATGGAACCAATAGCCGAAGCATATGGAACCTTACTCATGCGCTCTCGCTCATCAGATGTCGAAGGACACTGTTTCTCGCTAAAGCGCATGCCATGTGACATAGGCAAGAACCCTTTCTTGGACTGTTCCATGTTGAAGCGCTTCAACACCTTGTCAATGTACGTTTCTTGGCTTAATCCTATTAGCCTCTTTGACCTATCTCTATAGATCTTAATGCCTAGAATATATGTTGCTTCTCCTAAATCCTTCATAGAAAAACTGTTATTCAGTGAAGTCTTTACAGTTTGCAACATCGGAATGCCATTCCCAATCAACAGTATGTCATCTACATACAAGATTAGAAACACAACAGCGCTCCCACTTTCCTTCTTGTAAACACAAGGTTCTTCTTCACTTTGACGGAAGCCAAACCCTTTGACTACCTCATCAAAACGAATATTCCAACTCCGAGATGCTTGCTTTAATCCATAAATAGATTTCTTAAGCTTGCATATTTTTTCAGCATTGCTAGGATCAACAAAACCTTCGGGCTATATCATATACATGTCCTCTTCCAAATTTCCATTTAGAAAGGTTGTTTTAACATCCATCTGCCATATCTCATAGTCATAATAGGCAGCAATTGCTAGAATGATCCGGATAGATTTAAGCATCGCTACCGGCGAGAAAGTCTCATCGTAGTCAACTCCTTGAACTTGCCGAAAACCTTTTGCGACAAGTCAAGCTTTATAGACTTGGACATTTCCATCCATATCCTTTTTCTTTTTATAGATCCATTTGCACTCTATGTGTCTTACCCCATCAGGCGGGTCAACCAAGTTCCAAACTTGATTGGCTCCCATGGAATCTATCTCGGATCTCATGGCACTATGCCATTTCTTGGAATCAGGGTCCATCATTGCCTCGGCATAAGTTGCAGGTTCGTCATCATCTAACAATAACACATCCCCACGCAACTCACGGATTCTTGCCGACCTTCGTGGTTGGGGCGGGGTGTCTGTTGCCACAGGTAGCTCAACATGTTTTGCTACATTAGCATCACTCGTGGAGTCAATCCCTGTTGGCCCATCTTGAACTTCTTCAAGATACACCTTCTGCCCTCTCTTGTCTCTTTTGAGAAACTCTTTCTCTAAGAAAACACTATTTCGAGCGACAAACACTTTGCCCTCTGAGCGGTTGTAGAAGTAATACCCTAAAGTTTCCTTTGGGTATCCCACGAAAAAGCACTTGTCCGACTTGGGTGTTAGTTTATCTGATATAAGTTGTTTGACATAAACTTCACAACCCCAAATCTTTAGAAAAGACAAACTGGGACTCTTACCAGTCCACATCTCATATGGTGTCTTAACTACGGACTTAGACGGTACCCTATTTAATGTGAAAGCGGCTGTTTCTAGAGCGTATCCCCAAAATGATAAAGGAAGGTCTGATTGGCTCATCATAGACCGAACCATGTCTAACAAAGTCTGATTACGTCGCTCGGACAAGCCGTTTCGCTGAGGCATTCCAGGTGGCGTAAGCTGTGGAACAATTCCACAACTCTTAAGATGATTGCTAAACTCATGGCTCAAATATTCACCTCCACGATCAGATCGCAAGGCCTTAATTTTCTTACCACGTTGATCTCTACCTCATTATGAAATTCTTTGAACTTTTCAAATGTTTCAGACTTATGCTTCATCAGATAGACATAGCCATATCTGCTAAAATCATCAGTGAAGGTTATGAAGTATTGAAAACCGCCTCTAGCTGTCGTACTCATTGGTCCACGTACATCAGAATGTACAAGTTCCAACAAGTCAGACGCCCTCTTAGGAAAACCTGTGAAAGGCGACTTGGTCATCTTGCCCAGCAAGCAAGCCTCACATGTCTCGTATGATTGAAAATCAAATGAAGTTAGAAACCCATCAGCATGGAGCTTCTTCATGCGGTTTTCACTTATATGACCCAAACGACAATGCCACATATAGGTAGGACTTAACTCATTAAGCCGAGGCCTTTTAGCAGTAATATTACAGATAGACATAGGTGCATCATCAAGATTTAAAATAAACAACCCATTCACAATGGATGCAAAAGCCACAAACATATCATTCTTAGAGATTACACAACCATTGTCTTTACTCGCAAATGAATAGCCATCCTTCATCAAACATGAAGGTGACACAATGTTTCGACTTAAACTTGGAACAAAATAACAATTATTTAACTCCAAAATAAATCCTGATGGGAGGTGGAGTTGCATCGTCCTGACGTTCAACGCAGCAACTCTTGCATTATTGCCCACGCGGAAATCAACCTCCCCTTTTCCAACGCTTCTACCTCTTATCATTCCCTGCATCGTATTGCAAATATGAGCAACCGAGCCGGTATCAAATACCCAAGAATTAATATAAGAGTTAGCGAGGAAAATATCTGTAATATAAACGACAAGTGTATGAGCAACGGGAGTACCTTTACCACCGTCATCCTTCATCAAGGATGCTAAGTACACCTTGCAGTTTCTTTTCCAGTGACCTTTCCCCTTATAGTGGAAGCACTCAGAATCAGCAGTTGGTCCAGCAGCGTCAGGCGCAGGAGGGTTTGGCTTAGAGATCACATCTTTGTCCTTGCCCTTGCCCTTCCTATTCTTCCAAAAGTTGCCCTTCCTTTTAAAGTTAGGCTTGTTTTGGATCGCCATCACATGGCTGCTGCCAGCACCTTTCTTGATGTCTGCCTCTGCTGTCTTAAGCATGCCACATAGCTCATTCAAGCCCCTCTTCGCACCATGCATATGGTAGTTCGAGATGAAGTTCCCATAGCTAGGTGGGAGAGAAGAGAGAATGAAGTCAGTAGCCAGTTCCGGACCAATTGGGAAGCCTAGCTTCTCCAACCTCTGAGTGTAACCAACCATCTTGATCACATGTGGTCCAACTGCTGCACCAGTTCTAGCCTGAGTCTGAAACATCTCATCGAGCGCTACGATCATATCGTAGGCTGTATGATTATTATCAAACTGCATCTGCAGATCTGGTTCCATGCTAGCAAGCATCAGACATCCCACTTCAAGATAAGCATCACATGCTTTCTTGTAAGCAATTTTCTCAGTAGCAGTTGCATTATCAGCAGGTTCCTCTGGTAGTGGGGTGTCTAGAATATCTTCCTTTTTCTCAGCCCTGAGAACAATTCTCAGGTTGCGGATCCAATCTGCATAGTTTGTTCCATTTAATTTATCTTTCTCAAGGATTGAACGTAAAGTAAATGGTGGATTGCTAGGTGCCATTGATTTACAACAAAAGTAAATGCAAAATACTAAGACAATGTATCCAAGACAGAGTAAATGATATCAAAACTTTAATAAAATTTAGTCCCACTAAGATCAATATCCCTCTATTGATTTTAGTGATTCAAGACCCAAACTAACAAGTCTACTAGTGAGCTTTAGCATCACCGCTAGTGGACATGGTAGATCGGTAAGCAACTCTTTGCTAATCATATCACATATGACTCTTGTTGTTGGCCAACATCTCTATGCGTGCTCAACTCCTTATGCTTCAAGGTCCCTAACCGTTAGGATGACCTTGTTCAAGCAACCAACCCTTCTGCAGTAAGTATCCGATACGAACCTGCCTAGTCAAGGAAAATCAGTGACACCCTAATTTCATAGGCGCGCCACCGATTGTACAAGACATATGACAGTGCAAGGTTTGGGGAAGCATATGACTTGAACATTACTGAGGGATCGTTCTACACTTTCACTACCGTATGTAGACAATTAACACGAATCATACATGAAAGTAGAACAAAATAAGAGAATAGCATTAACACAGATATGACTTGGTATAGCCCAGTGTCCCTTTGGAGATCTCCTTCTCCGACAATCTGTTCACTATGATGATCTCCATCTACATGGTACATGCACGCCATCCTCCAACGATGAATCCACCGAGACTAGATACAACTAGCGTAATTAATAAAGTAATTACATAGTTGCGTGTAGGATCATCATCATTTTGGCACGTAGGCCATTACATCAAATGGACAATATATTTGTGGCTCCAGCCATATTGTCATAATCACGACATGCAAGTCATGAAATAATTACATACATGCATCTCATACACATAAGGGCTATACCAGTCATCAATTCCTGCAAAACAGAGTTAAACGTTCCCGACGTCTAATCTTGAATCGCAGAAAACATAATTTTCCTGGCCTTTTTTCGCAAATCTAAATTTGACAAAACCGGCTAAAGCGGGTGAAAATCGGATGTAAAATTTTCTGTAGATCGATTTTCGTTTAAAGATCATCTCAATCCGAGGTCGTATGCAAAAGTTATGGCCGTTTTAACGAACAACGCTCTTTTGCAGATGCCGCGGTACATCTCATGCACCCGGCTCTTGACCTAGATTCGATTCGATCAATCTGATTGATCTCCATCTTGCCATGATTGGATTTACACGTATCACTTCACTCCGATGGCGGAATTCCGACCGGTAGGAGTAGATCGTTACATGACCAATACGGCAAGATCACGAATCATGATCATAAATTGATCTACAACCGGCATATCTCTATATGCACACAACCGAATCTATAACGAGGCAGTAACGGCTCCGATACCACTGAAGGGATTACGAGGATGCTACGCTAGCCGAAAACAAAAATTTTCAACCTCATAAACCAGGAACTACTGCTAGTTATAGATCACGGGATTACCACTAGACGCGCAGGTGCAGCGGAAGACGTCTCGGTGTAGACGTGCACGTCGCAGCGATGCCGTGTAGATGTTCACATCCGATCTTCACGTCTCCACGTGTGGTTCGTCTTGTGCTTCAGATGCAGCACCTCCGAGGTATCCACACGTACAGGGAGGAAGCGTCACGCCTCCAGACTGCTAGGTCTGCGAGGAGCAATAGGCGCGGGCGTGGGGTGGGCGTCGGCTGTCTAATGACGTGGTCCAAACCCTGGTCGCCCCACCCCTCTTTATATAGGCGTCCCTAATGAGCCCACCGACCTGGAGGCCCATTAGCAAACCCTAATCCCGGTCTGATTCGAGTCCAACTCTAATCAGCCTTCCAGCCCCTTAAGCGTGCGACCCTATGGGTTCACGCATACATAGACACGGCCCGAGTACTCCTACTCGCCCGATAGTTGATAGCAGCCACTAGCAAGACGTGTCAACTCCTATGTATACGCAAAGATCATATCTGACGAACCACCACGATCACATATACGTAATTCCCTTGCCACACAATATTTGGTTCAACTCATAGGTTAACACTTAACCTAAGCACGGCCATGCATTTTATGATCCAATCATTTGAGTGGTCCATTGATATCTCTCTCGCATGGAGAGGGGCAAATCCCATCTTGATCGTCTATGTCTCACAGCATACTTCCTGACAGACCCGAAGACTATCTTTATAACTACCCTGTTACGAAGTAGCGTTTGATAGTCCCTAAGTAAGTCGATTCATATCTTGAGTACGTACCACAATCTCAGGTCTAAGGACATAACGTACATGATGTGTAAAGAGATAATAAGAACATCTCATGTTGGGTCAGTTCAGCCTCATGTCATACATGTGCCCACATTATTAGTTTGACATCTCCATGTCTATGACTTGTGAAACATAGTCATCAACTAATACATGTGCTGATCTAATATTCATGTGTGTCCTCACATGAACTCCGATCAGGGACAACAAACGAATAACCATACAAGTAAAAGAGTCTCACAGACAATTCACATAATTGTCGATCAATACAAGTTGTCTTTAATGGATATTCAATGAACATATAATAAATCATGGATACAATAGAAATATCATCATCTCTATGATTACCTCTAGGGCATATTTCCAACAAAAAGAAGACCTAGTGAGGGCAAGAATGAAACGACATTAAGCGACTTAGGTTGGTGGGCTGACCTTGTCGGGTTCCTGCAGGGCTGCAGCCGCTCCTCACCAACTCGCTGAAGGGAGCGAGTTGTGGTGTCCTGGCTGGAGTAGGCCACTCGGACTCGGCGCTAGCAGCAAGGCCTGACAAGGCAAGAGCGGGTTGGGGCGGCGACCAGTTGTCGCCAAGTTCCGTCTACCAAGCTACGCGTGCGTGATGCCGCTGCTCATAGCGTGGCGGCGTGGGCGGGTCCCGATGGTGGTCAGTCCTCGCCAAGTCCCCGTCCACCAAGCGGCTCGAGCATGCTATAAAACATGCAGCTAGAAAGCAAAAAACACAGAGTTTGAGCCTGTCAGAGTCAGGTTACTGCTACTATTTTTTCCTGCAATTAAGTCACCTCATATGCAAATCATATATTACTGGAAGCGGTGTAGCCACTATAAGCTATCTGCTACTTGTACTATAATTGCAAGCGGTAGAGTCAAACAAGAGGCCGAACATTGAAGACTAAGATCCAGTTGAGCCAAAGTGGCCACATAAAAAGAAAATGGTAGAAAACATCAAAAGACCCACAAGAACCAGATAACACCCACCACAGGTTCTTTAAAATTGGCTAGGCAAAGAAATGAACTTTCATATCTGAAATAAAATCTGTAAGCAAGTGAACTTTAATAACAAATAAGCAATGAAATCCATGCCCTTACAGAAGGTATGTCAGGTCCCAAAATATTATTGTAAGCTCAGTAAATTAACAAGCAACACATAGAACATGTCATAGTCGCTAGTGCATTGGTTATGATTAAAAAGAATAGCAATTCCACCACCAATCACAGAAACCACACGTCCAGTTCGCCCTCACTAAATTCACCAGGCAAAAAGAGATTGAGTTCACCGTATGTTAGTATATCATGTAATTATTACACAAAACAACATGCCACAAGTTGTCATGCATAATTTTTAGAAATCATACTCCTCTGTTTTCAGTACTGCACTTTTCCACTATTGTTAAACAGATACTCTATATTAGAAGCCCATGTTAGGAACACTAACAGTAAAGGGAAGGGGCAGCCCTCCAGTCCATCAGCAATGAACCAACTGTATCAAAGAAACGCATACCCCCACCAAACGATGGCTTCTCCTTGATTAGTTGGCGGTCAAGTCCTTTTCCATGACATTTGTTTTTAGAAAACATTCTTTTTGGGTGATGAACAGGTAAGGACGATGCTACCAGTTCAGTACTTTGCATACTTGCAGAGGTCGACAATTTCTAAAAACTTTGTTGAGCCATCACAAACATGAAGGGGACAAAAGCAGCTAAATGAAGGAAACTACAAAATTCAATATATTTCGTCAATCCATAATAATGAATCAAAACTTTGAAACACACGCAAGGATTAAGCACAAGCAGGAAATAAAGGCCTAGAAACCACATCCTTCCATTGTAGGTGAGTGCAGGTTACCAAAAATATTTAGGCTTTCAAAAATTTTATAGTATATTGGTTCCTTCGTGGCTCTATTACCTCAGTATAGTTTCTTGGGAAAATTGCTACATTGCCCTTGTTTTAAAGTCCAATTGCTTGTTTGCCCTGTTTTTTTAACTTTGCATGTTTGCCCCGTTTTTTGTCTTCCAATTGCATGGTTGCCCATGTTATTCATTTACTTTGCTAGTTTCACTCATAGGTGACAATCAACATGCGCAGATGTGCAGCCTATGGCGACTGTGATTGCTCCAAGAACAAATATTGCTTAACGAAATCCCCAGAGCCTGAGCACATTCTGTTAGGACCCATTAATTCAACAACGAAACTTCACAGAGTGGAACTTTACTGTCATTCAAACAATAGGAGTACTACTAAACACACAAATCGGTTGTGCCAAGACAATCGGAAATGCAGGAGATTATGAGCACATCTGACCTCGCCGGATGCACACAACTCCCGCTCCCCGCTCCTCAGCCAACCCGAGCTGGAAATCAAGTGGAGCCTCGTCGCACGGATCACGCCATCTCCTCGCTCCTCCCTGGACCCGACGCGAGCGGGAGATCAGGCGGAGCAAGCGTGGCGCTTGCCGGCAGAGAGCTGCTCGCGGTGCAGGATTATACGGTTGTAGTAGAAAGGGCCGATTGTTCAAGGAAACACCAATTACACACCAACGAATCCAATACACATCAACGAGAAGAGAAGGGATTCACACACCTGTTGGTTGACCTCGGAAGCAGGAAGGGCCGTGGATGCTGGCGGCGGCGGTGGGCTCACGGAGGCCGTGCGGAGAGGGGACGACGCTCGGTCGACCGGGGAGATTGCGTGGCCCAGGCGAGGCGAGGAGGTCACGACGGCCAGAACGACGCGGATAGGGGACGCTGCTCGGTCGGCCGGGGAGATTGCGTGGCCGAGGCGACGCGAGGAGGTCGCGATGGCCGGGACGGCGCGGAAGGGCCTTTGCCGGGGCGGGGAAGGGCGGATCTGGCCTCAGCCGGGGGAGAGGGGCCGGCGCTCGGTCTGTCGGGGTCACGACGGCCGCGGCGGCGAGGAGCAGGGCACGCGCTCGGTCGGGCGGGGAACAACGTCGGCCGCCGGCGCCCGGTCAGCCGGGGGAGCAGGGCAGGCGCCGGCAAGCGTGGTGGCGGGTGAGGCGAGGAGGAGTGCCGGGGAGCGTGGTGGCGGGCGAGGCAAGGAGCAGCGCCGGGAAAATCGCTGGTTGAGGGCGTCGGGCCTCGGCCGGGGCGGGGAAGGGCGAATCTCGGTGGGCGTCGACGTGGAATCGTCCGATGATGGGGCCGGCGCCCGGTCGGCCGAGGAAGCGGGGCCGGCACTCGGTCGGCCGGGGGAGCGGGGCCGGTGGAGGTCGCAACGGTGAAGACGGGCGTCACGTGAGTAGAGGGCGAGGCGAGGAGGAACCGGGCGGGGCGAAAGAGCAGTTATCAGACGATGGCATTTGACTCATTTTAGGAGTAAAGATTTGTTGCTGGAACTCCAAACACTGGCTTAGGCCCTGCCAAATGTTGGGGCACTCTCAAGATTTCTTCTTCTAGTCACCGGTGCAGTATGTACTTTTGTGGTATCTCTTGCACATCAAGTGTTGTAAAGACTTTCAGGATGTGGGGACACAAGGGTCCATCTTGGTCGAACATGTTGCGAGAGCATGAGTATGTTTGAGATTCTCGATTCGCATCAACATTGTATGTTTTCCTTGTCGCCACACCTTCGTTATATACATATTTCACCACCTGCAACAGATGGGAAATATTGTAATGTTTCAGAAACTGCAAAGCATGAAGAATTTATGTAACACAGATCCACCCAGAATTTATGTTTCAGTATAGTTTTTTCAGTGTTTCAGTATTATTCTAACACATGTTTCAGAATGCTAAACAGGGCATATGTGCAATTTCCAAGGAAAAAAAGTTGATACACACACCCAATTAAAAATTTGAATGCAACACTGGACATATAATGGTAAAACAAGGCAGGACAGCAAGCTGAAACATGTTGACCGTTGGTATAAAAAACAGAAAATGCAAGTGGAATGAGAAAACATGTTGAAAAGGTGGTATCCAACACTAGACAAAGCAGGGATGAACATACAAAATGTTTGAGCATATATAGGAGATAAGAAAAGAGAGATCAATGTGAGATGCAATAAAAGAGTAAACACATAAAATAATAGACATGTATTAGTGAAGCAAAGAAAACCAGCATACTAAAACAAAGGAATTGTTGGTGGTCATGACCAAAACTGAACACAATGTAAGTTTGCATATGGACATCTGGACACTATTGATATTCGTATATGATATTGCTAATATGAATACTAAGTGATTGATGAATTCAATTTTGTACTTGCAAGAATTTTACTTTTCTTTTAAGTAAGAGGAACGAATATATATTGCTATGATCAAAATGTCGTGATCAATATTTATTGTGAGATCAAAATAGAACTTGGAAGGCATAGCAACATCACCAAACAGCCTAATAAACAGCAAGTCTGCATTATAATCACCATCAATTTTTTTTAAAAAAATACAGCAAAGCACTAACACCTTACCTGCACTGTCATTTGGCTCCCCTCTGTAGCAATACCACCTATAGTTAATGTCGTTGAATCACGCAGGCGCTCTTGGAACTTGAAGAAAACCAGCCTAGTGTAGAACTTTGAAGCCTGCTTCTCAATTCGAGACCTCCCCCACAGCGGCGGATTTGTTGTTTCAGCTTTGGCTCCTTCTTGATATTCCTTTTCAACCCTTGTATCCATAATGTACTCATACTGCGTTAGAAACTGCAGCACTGAGTCCTGTGGGTGTATCATCTTCTTGAATAGTGAATTCATACTCTCAGATCTCCTAGTTGTGCTTGTGAAAGGAAAGAAGCACTTCTTGAAATATGCAGGTGCCCACATAGTCCTAGTTGAGGTCATGTTCTGGAAGTGCTCATTAGCATGCAACTCATACTTCACCTCTAAGTTGTGCCAGAACGTCTCGAACTCCTCTGGTGACTCGGTGGAGTTGATGCAATAGTCGAAATCATCTGCAAATTCTGGGGTATTCCTGATCAACATTGCATACTTCTCACACGCTTTTGTCACCACATGAAACTTGCAGTACCTGTGTGTTGCACCAGGGAACACCTCTGCAATCACAGCTTTCATGGCCTTGTCTTGGTCGGTCATGATGTTAGTCGGTGCCATTCCAGCCATTGTAGCCTTGAGCGTTTGCAACACCCAAACGAACGTTTCAGTAGTCTCATCCAGAAGCAAAGCACAACCCAACATGATGCTATGGGTGTGATTGTTGATGCCAACAATCGGTGCAAAGGGCATGTTGTACCAGTTAGTGCAGAATATTGTGTCAAAGAATATGCAATCTTTGAAAGACTTGTAGAGCTCCCTAGATCTGCCATCCACCCAAAATAGACCTCTCACATCGTTCTCAGCATCTAGCTTTAGGGCATAGAAGAAGCTAGGGCTATCAGCTTGCAACTTCTAAAAGTAATCCAGTACAGCGTCCATATCTCTATACCGAACTCCTGCCCTCAGATGCGTCCTCAAGTTCGAGACGTCCTTGTTGTTGAATGAGAGATTCACAAGGCCTCCATGGCAGTCTCCCAAAACTGCCATGATATGCATAGTAGATATGTTTCGATGATGCAGGGTCTTGAGAAGCTCATAATCAGCCTATGAAATCTGCCTGTGAGACCGTAACTGTCTCACCCTTCCCTTTATCTTCACTAAAGGGTGTGTGTGATCTTCACGAAATACCACGACCCTCCACCTCCCCTCACGCAGACCAACAACCATATGAGCTTTGCAATCAGCCTTCTTCAAGGTGTTACGCCAGTCATCACTGCATTTGCGCTTTTCTTCTTGGATGCATTCGTTCCTACTGAAGATTGATTGCTTGATGCACTGTCTTCCTTTTCTGTGATCCGTCCATGTGAGCACTCAAACTCCTTCCGTATCAACTCCTTGGTCACTTGGCTCTTTCTCGATGAACCCACTCTGATAGTGAATCCCATCTTGAATGATAGGTGTTGTACACTATGCTTCTTCTACTGTATCAAATTCCAGTCCTTCGAATGGAACCACCGGCTGAGAGCTGACAACATTTTCTTCTTCTTGATACACTGACTCATTTTCATCAGCAATCTCCACCTCAATATCCCCATGGAAAACACTTTCATGAACATCAGGCCCGACGGAACCCTGCATTGCAAATGTATTGTGTTGTCAGACTATGCATCCTGCAGTTGTAACGAATGTAGATTATCAAGTTATAGTGCCAACAAAAACTTACTTCTGAAACAACCATATTTCCGCCTGAAACTACATCAATCTGAACATCCAAATCAATGTTTCTTCGCACACCCTGCGCGTTATAAAGTTGTTTCAGTATAACATAATTCAGTGTTTCAGTATCACCTAATTCAGTGCTTCAGTTAGTATTTCAGTTTTGTTTCAATAGTGACTATCTCTAGTTGCTTCAGTTTAACCTGATTCAATGATTCAGTTCTGTTCCAACACAAGTTTGAATATTGCACAGATTGCAAAACAGGTAGGAGAATGTCAATATAATCAAGTATAATCAATGACATAATCAATACAACTGTAATCAATAACTACAGTAGTGTTACAGTAGTGTTCCAACAAAAGTTTGACTATTGCTTATGAACAGATTGCAAAACAATAGCTTACAGAAGCTCTTGACGAAGAAGGGTATGTCTCCACCACCTCCTCGACCCTGAAATCCCCAAACTTAAAGGTTGAGCCATCATTGCGCCCCTCTTACCGCAGATCGGCTTCACTGCCTTGAACAATCGGAGGGGGACGACGGCCCTCGGCGAAATCCATATGGGAGAGTACATGAGACATAGCGCAGCAGAACGTCTCCTTGACCTCGCGGCGCGGCGGCGGGATGGCTGGCGCTGCAGCAGGATGGAGACGCAGCACGGCGGCGGGATGTGGGCCAAGGCGGCGCGGTTGGGAAGCACCGCGGCCGCGCAGTTGGGAAGCGCCGCAGCGGCGCGGTTGGGAGGCGCCGCGACGAGGCCGCGCGGTAGGGAGGCTCCGCGGCGGCGCGGTTGGGAAGCGCCGCGGCCGCACGGTTGGGAGGCGCCGCGGCTGCGCGGTTGGGAGGCGTCGTGGCCGCGCGGTTCCGACTTCCGCTGTTGGGACGGGACGGGGCGCCACGGCGAAGCGACCGGGCCCCAAGTTTTGCGTGCGCCTTGCTTGTCGAAGCTGGATTGGTTGGTTCGGTCGCTGCTTTTATCGGAGGTGCGTCCGGACCGTGACCCAGGAACCGGACGTCCGGGCGGTAGTCGTACCGTTTATTTTTCTTTCCTTTTGTTTTCATTTTCTTTCTTTCCTTTTATTTTCTTTTTCCTTGCTTTTTTTCTTTCCATTTATTTCTGACGGTGTCGGCGGGACACGGGCTTTCTTTTTGTTTTTGTTTTTTGAGTAAAGTCCATCACCGGTCCCTGAACTTGTGTCGTTGTGTCATCCCGGTCCCTAAACTCGCAAATCGACCGTCTAGGTCCTCAAACTTGTTCAGTTGTGTCATCCCGGTCCATAAACTTACAAATCGCTCATTTAGGCCCTCAAACTTAGTCAGTTGTGTCATCCTGGTCCCTAAACTTTGTTTTGAGTCTCACCTAGATCTAAACATGACAATTTAAAAACTTTATATCAATAAATAATTCATAACTTTTTCATACAAACTCGAAAGAAGACAAACTGTATATCAAAATTATAGCTCTCGATGTGATCTACAACTTTGTAGTTGAAAAGTTTTTGATTTAAAACTGTTTATGGTCCCAAAATATTGTTGTATGTTTATAGATTTTAAAATTTAAAATTAATTTTTTTGGATACTAAATAACTTTAAATAAAAAAAGTTTATCTACATCGTTGTAGATTTCATTGAGAACTATAACTTTTATATAAATCATATGAATATTCAAGATTGTTTGATAATTTTAAATTTTAAATTTCAAAATCTATACACAACTGTCTAAGTTTGAGGACCTAAACAAGCGATTTGTAAGTTTATGGACCGAGATGACACAACCGAACAAGTTTAGGGACCGGGATGACACAACCGAACAAGTTTGAGGACATAGATGATCGATTTGCGAGTTTAGGGACCGGGATGATACAACGACACAAGTTTAGGGACCGGTGATGGACTTTACTCTTGTTTTTTCTTCCTTTTTGTTTTCGTTTTCTTTTCTTGCATTTCAGCATTTTAGGTGACGTCCGCCCGGGATTGCGAAGCAGCGTCAGCGGGGAGTTTTTTTTTTCTTTCCTTTTGTTTTCATTTTATTTCTTTCCTTTTTTATTTTTTCCTTGTATTTTTTTTTCTTTCCTTTCTTTTCAGACGGTGTCGACGGGATACAGGCTTTCTTTTTATTTTCTGGATGGGGAACGCATGAAGGGTTTTGTTTCTTTGTTCTGAACGCATGGAGAGGCAGGACGAGGAAACCATACAAAAGTTGTACCAAAAAAATTTGCACGTCTTAGTCTTTCTTAGTTTTATATATAAGAAGTCGAGTGTCACTCTGAAAATGATACCATACAATTCTTATATTTCTTCTAGATGACCTTAGCTTATATACAGAGATTGGCAGCCATTTCTGTAAAAGTGTCCTTTAGTTAGACTGTCTCCAATAATGTGACTTAAAATAGAAGACCTATTCGTGATAGGGGTCATGCCGAAAGAAAAAAATCGCGTACCTAAAAACTGCCTTCTCAACATCGAATGCAAACAAAAGTCCGGAACACGGAACGGCTGTGCGACAAATATTTGAGTCGAAGAGAGAGACGGTGAGAGAGGACGCTTATTTGGGTTTCGAGTCGTCTTGGACGCAAAATGGGTCTTTGGTTTGCCTACTCCGTTGGACCGTGATTTTCTAACGCAAAGCAACGTGAATGATATTTGAGTTTGGGTGTCGTAATGGCTAATCAGTTGGAGACAGTCTTAGGGCAAGTACATTGGTCTTGTCTCGTAGGTGGTCTCATGTAAAACACGTAATTTTAAGACGACTTAGTAGACGACATGTACAATAGTTTGTTTTTTAAGTTGTTTCGTAGCAACTCATGATTCCTTAATTTATGGATAAAATAAAAATAAATTGTGAGTTGCATGACAACAACAACTCATATCGTAGAATAGTTGTCTCATAGTCCTAAATTTTAGCTGATGAGGTGGTTGTTTCACAAAACAACGACATCTTCCTCTTTCGCTTCTCTTTTTCCTCCACATCAGCAAAAATCCTACATGGCACTGCATGAGACGATGTACAAGCGTAAGTGTCCTTTAGTTAGAGAAAAATAAGGCTAACCGTTGGCAGCTTAATTATAGCATTTTCTTTAGAATCAGATCTTATGCTTTCTAAAACTATTCACATGTTCCTGAATTTTACTTGTATAACTTCTCAATTGTTTCTCCCATTTCCTTTTTCGGTTTTTAGTCTTTATGATGAATGGCTTGTCGGTTGGAGATTCAGTACCTGACAATATCATGGGGTCCCCAATGAGACTGGAGAATGCTTCTTGCATTAGGTATTTATATACCTTATAATTCTTTATACATCCTCGTTATCTAAGACAAATTTCTCTATATGTCCTATCACACACATTATCAGTATAAGTTGATATGTGTTACATCTTCACTATTTAGTAACTTCATAAAGATGATAATATATTTCATTATTTCATCATAATCAAAATTGAAACTCTTCAGTGCTAGGTCATACAAAACAGAGAATGTGTCTTTGAATCTCACTGGAAATCTTATCTAAACAGAGGGGCTCTGTACTTAACGAACGACACTTCCTTTTTACTTCCTTGAAGGGCTTTGTTTGGATTGGCTCATAGTTGTGGGATTCTGAAGCTGTAATTTGCATATGTTACTACATCTGGTAAGGTAGATTAACCGACATTCGAAAAGCTGGATAGAGTGCTTGTAAGCACAGAATGAGAAACTCAATATCTGCTGACGACTGTTGAACCTAGAGACAGGAATATTTCTGACCATACTCCCCTTGTGCTAAACACAGGAGCATCAACCCACTAGACACATAACCGTCCTTTTAAATTTGAGAGGGGATGGTTAATATGAGATGGGTTTCATGACATGGTTGCAATTATCTGGCAATCTCCGTGCTCCGGGTTGTCTCCGCTTGAACGCTGGCAGTTCAAGATTCGCAAGCTCAGACAACATCTAAGAGGCTGGGCTATGCACACGGCTGGTTCCTATAGAAAAGAAAAAAAAGACACTTCCCGCTCGTTTAGATATTCTTGATAAGAAAGCGGAGGTTGACTCCTTATCTGATCAAGAAACTAACCTTAAGCATTATCTGAAAGAGCGATTAGTAAGTCTTCTCAGGGAAGAGGAATTAAGATGGTACGAGAGGGCCAAAGTTAAAACCTTATTGGAGGGTGATGCTAACACTCGGTTCTTTCATCTAGTCGCTAATGGCAAACATCGCAAGCAACATATTTATCAGCTTGAGGATGATCAAGGGGTTGTGATTAGCGATGGTAACTTAAAGCGCCACATCACAAATTATTATAAAAACCTCTTTGGCCAGCCTGAAGAATCCAAAATCTCCCTTGTGGAAGATCACAACCTGGACATCCCACAGGTATCCCCGGAGGAAAATGATATCCTCATTAGTGCCTTCACTGAATCAGCGGTTTTCCAGATGGAGCATAATAAAGCTCTAGGCCCAGATGGATTCCGTGTGGAATTCTATCAGGTGTTTTGGGGGGTCATAAAGGATGATCTTCTTTCCCTTTTTACAGAGCTACATAGAGAGGCCTTAGACCTCTATAGCCTAAATTTCGGCATTATCACTTTAATCCCAAAAGTGAACAATGCCATTAAAATTCAGCAATACCGACCAATCTGTGTCTCAAATGTCAGCTTTAAGATATTCACTAAAGTTGGCACAAACAGGCTGAATAATATAGCGAGAACGGTGGTGAGTCCTACACAAACCGCCTTTATGCCAGGCAGGAACATAATGGAAGGTGTCGTTATCCTACACGAAACCATTCATGAACTACACACCAAAAAAACGAGACGGTGTCATTTTCAAAATTGACTTTGAAAAGGCATACGACAAGGTGAAGTGGTCTTTCCTGCAACAAACGCTACGCATGAAAGGCTTCTTGCCCAAATGGTGTCAGTGGGTTGAGACTATGGTTACTGGAGGAAGTGTGGGAATTAAGGTGAACGATGACATAGGTCCCTATTTCCAAACCAAATGAGGTCTTAGACAGGGGGACCCTATGTCACCTATTTTATTTAACATCGTTGCGGATATGCTAGCTCTTATTATCAATAGAGCAAAAGACAATGGTCAGATAAGAGGAGTCATCCCCCACCTTGTAGAGGATGGTTTGTATATATTACAATATGCAGACGACACCATCATCTTTATTGATCATGACCCAGAACAAGCAAAGAATCTGAAATTGCTTCTTTGTGCTTTTGAGCAATTATCTGGTCTTAAGATCAATTTCCATAAGAGTAAAATCTTTTGCTACGGGGAAGCGAAAGAGATGGAATCTTTCTATACGGAGCTCTTTGGTTGCAATGCAGGAGAATACCCCTTCAGATATCTTGGGATTCCTATGCACCATAGACAACTCTTGAACTCTGCATGGAAAAAGGTGGAAGATCGCTTTCAACAGAAACTTTCTTGCTGGAAGGCGAAATACTTGTCCTATGGTGGAAGACTAATTCTCCTTAATTCCGTATTAAGCAGCCTACCCATGTTCATGATGTCTTTTTTTTGAGATCCCGAAAGGGGTCCTAAAAAACCTGGACCATTTCAGATCTAGGTTCTTCTGGCAAGGTTCTTCAGGTAAACATAGATATAGACTTGCCAGATGGGACATCCTTTGCCGCCCTAAAGACCAAGGGGGCCTAGGTATCTTAAACTTAGAGCTGCAAAATAAATGTCTCCTAGCTATGTGGCTGGTTAATCTGCTAAACATAGAAAGCATGTGGTAATCTTTGTTAATAAATAAATACCTAAGATCCAAAACCCTTACTCAAGTGGAAGCCAAACCTAATGACTCTCATTTCTGGAGAGGTCTCATGCATATTAAAGATGAGGTAATGGCTCAAGGTTCCTTTAATATTAAAGACGGAACCACCACGAGGTTCTAGGATGATACATGGGTCAGGAATAAGCCTCTGAAAGTTAAATATCCATCCCTTTACAATATTGTAAGGGATCCTCATGCGACTGTATCTAAAGTCATGTCCACAAACCCTCTTAACATATCTTTTAGAAGGGTACTGGTGGATAACAAACTGACAGAGTGGCTTAACCTAGTAGCACAGATCTCTAATGTCGAATTAGTGGAAGGCTCAAATTACTTTAGATGGAACTTGACCAAATTTGGGTTATTTTTTGTTCGTTCTAGGTATCTCCACATTCTACATACACAACCACCTTTTCGACACAAGAAGATCTGGAACATGAAAATCCCTCTAAAAATCAAAATCTCCTCTGGTTTCTTCAAAAGGGTGTCGTATTAACCAAAGACAACCTTGCAAGGAAAAATTGGACAGAGAGTCAGAAGTGCATTAGCTGTAATATAAATGAGACCATACAATATTTTTTTCAACTTCCCGCTTGCAAAAATGATATGGAGGATTATCTTCTATGTTACTAATCTGAACCAACCAAGATCTATCAGCCATATGTTCGGCACCTGGCTTACTAATCGAGATAAAAAGATTAGAAGTATGATCTGGGTTGGGGTCGCTGCCTTTTGTTGGGCGATCTGGAGATGTCGTAATGATGTTATCTTTAATAAAATGAAAACTAACTCTATTATGCAGGTCATCTTCAGGGGAGCATATTGGCTACGCTCTTGGGCCCAGTTACAACATGACGAGACAGCCCAGGACATCCTCTCTACGATGAGCAAAAAATTAGAAATAATTGCCCTAGAGATATCGAATAAAGGATGGAAATATTTATATTGTTTAATGTAATGCCCGGGTCGATCTATAAGACCATGGCTGTCTCTTTGCTTATCCAAAACTTTGTAATAATTATCGGTTGTGTACATCCCTGGATGTAGAGGCCGGATATTGATTATCCTTTATCTAAAAAAATCTGGTTAGGTAGAGACAAAATGAGCTTCACCATTGAACCGTGTTACCCAATTAACATTAGCCATCCAGTCACATGTTACTCCTTTAACATTATTGACATTGGCGGATCCAGAACAGCCCATGAGAGGGGCTAAATACATAGAGAGCCGAGTTTGGACCAAAATTTTCCTTCTATTTTTTTTGTCCAAGAGAAGTTTTTGGTAGATTTTAAGGTGATTTGAACTGAATTTTCTATTATTTTTGTAGCCCGCAGGAGAATTTGGACTAAGTTAAAGAAAAATTAGACTAATTTTAGCTAAAGTCCTACATCTATATTTGGGCCAAAGGGAGGGTTGCACTCCCCCCCCCCCCGCGTGAGATCTGCCACTCATTATTGACATGGTTTGGTTCAGCCATTCAAGCACTGAGCCCGGTAAGGCCAAGTCTTTGAAACCTGGATATTACCATGGTAGTCAGCTAGTCACATAGCAATATTACCTATGTGTATGAAAAGGGAGAATGTAAGCTCAGGTCACTATTTCTTGACATGGATATACCTTTTGGCCCCGACTTCCAATATTTCAAACCTATGTATTAGAGTATATATTTGGTAGTTAGGGGTATTGCAATCCCGTATTGCCATATGTAGGCATCTTGCCTCCTATGTCTCTTAGGCTCCATTTATACTACTCAAGGGTTCCATGCAATATATTCATGCATTATGTACAATCCTTTCCGCTTTCATGGTATCATGAGTTCTGTCGGTGTTTCGGAAATGGGGGTCCTAACACTGGCGAGTGAATTTGTTTCTGCGTGTTCCTAGCTCCGGGTGGTGATGCAAGAAGAACACAAGGGTTTATACTGGTTCGGGCAAACGATGGCCCTACGTCCAGTGGGAGAGCGAAGGTCGTGTTATCTTGCACTGGGGGTGCTTGTAGTTGGGGCTACAAGCAGGTGAGAGAGGGGGAGCTCCCCAAGTCTCGTGCGAATGGAGGAAGCGAGGTTGAAACTCGAGTGTTGCTGGTGTGAGGTGTTTTGTGTGTTGTGCTTGGCCTGCCTTGAGGTGTTCCCGACCCCTCCTTTTATAGCCGCAAGGAGGGCACTAGGTTACATAGAGGGAGTGGTATTGGTGTTCTTGTCTTGGTCAAGAAGACGGAGGTGGATCACCGTAGTCTTCTTCCTTGTGATCGAGCGTGTTCTGCACTGTTGTTGTGCAGCGTCGAGTACCTTCGTCCTGTCATGCTGATTGACAGGATGGAGCGAGTCCCGTGCCACGTCTCAACCCACGTGGTGCAGGCGCGCTGGGAAAGTCATGAGTGGCCCGGGACTTACAAGTCTTTATTGTACCTCCCGCTTGTCGTCTTGCGTCAAGGCCCCTGGTCGAAGGAACGGGCTTCGCCCGAGGCCTGGTTGTGAGGTCTCGGGTGAAGTAGAGAGAGCAGCGTTCAACTGAGGCCAGAGCGCGAGTTGTTCGGGTGAAGCGGAAAGGTTCGTCTGAGGCCTAAATTCGAGGCCTCGGGCGAGGCAAAAAGCAGGCTTACCCCCCGAGGCTTAAGCCCGAGGCCTCAAGCGGTGAGGTGGTTGGCACAATGACTTATCATGCGTGACACTGTTGTTGGATTCGTCAGGATGGAATCACCACTGATTCCTACTTTTGAGGAGCCGGTGGCGTGTGGTCATAGTAGCGCAGCAGCTACGCCTATTAATGGCCTGAGCGTCCTTTCGAATAACGCAGGCGCAACTATTAGGCCATCGGTTCCCGTGGTGAGACGCCCTGGATTACCCGGTCCGTGACTGGTCCTCATGGTGGCGCGAATAAGGAGGCGGACTGAGGAGGTCCTCTGTCCCTGTAGCGTATCGTCCGGCTCATTGTGTTGCTCTTGCACGGGACAATTTCTCCCCTGGTTTGCGCCAGGGGCTAGGATGGTTTGGCGTTTTCTCTCCCGCCTCAGGGCTGAGATCCGTCCCAGGGTCGGGCTCTTCTGCGATCGGCTTTGTCTGAGTGATGTGCCGACGTTCTTGGGCGTGGGTCCTGTCCGGCCAAAGTTGGGCTGGTGTCAGAGCAATCCTGACCGGGCTGGACTTGGCCTTTGCCCTTATTGGGCTGTTCGAGGTACCCTTTATTTTGGTACCCGATAGTAGCCCCGAGCCTTTGGGGGAGTGTCCGGCACTCCTCTAGAGGCTTTGCTATGTCCTTCTTCTGAGTGTTAGCTTCTTTTTCCGGTGGGTGCGTGCGAGCGCACCCGCCGGGTGTAGCCCCCGAGGCCTGGTGACATGCGCGTCGGCGTGACGTGGCATTGAAAGCGTTTGAGGACTGAGGAGTCGACCCTCCGATTTTCTTGCATTGATGAGCGGACCCACTGGGAATCGTGACCGTCGGGGGGGGGGCACATTTTCCTATGAGTCCGTCCGACATGCGCGACAATCGAAAGGCAGTGCGACGCCTTGATCTTCCCTGGGGAAACGCAAGGGCCGCATTCTGGCGGGTGGCGATGGCCTGTCTTTCCCGTTATAAATCCGGGATAGTGGTTTTAGCCCTCAACCAGCCCACTCCGTCGCCCCTATCACCGTCCCACGCCAACCTTCCGCTCCCCAATATGGACCATGGACAGCGAGCTGCCAACGAGCAGTCGGGTTTGAGGGGGTCGGGGCAACATCGTCGTATCCCCGGGTTAGTTTATTTGCTTTCCTCGTCGCGATGTTGCGACAATATCCTGATCGTTCCTTCTGTATTTCTCTCAGGGTTATCTCAACTTTGAGATCGATCCCACTTCGCCGCCCGGTGCCCCCCCAGTTCCTCCGATGATCCGTGGTTTGGAGGACACGGTTACGGCGCCGTCGGCGGCGCTGGACGCTGCCAAGGAGGAGGCCGTGGAGCTCCGTGGCCAACTGGCGATGGCGGACGGTCGGGTAGTCGAGTTGGAGGCCTGCTCCAGGTTCTCCGCCCGGCTGCCGAGGCGGCCGAGGAGTTTGTGAGCGCCCGAGGCTACAACCTGGTGGAGCGTCTCCAGGATGTCCCAGAGCGTGTCCGGGCCTCGGTGGAGCGTGGTGTTCACCGGGGAGCCGCGGTGGCCCTCGCCGGGGCTCAAGTCCGCTTCGGATGTGACCTGCGCTCGTTGACAGGGTTCCCGGAGGGAACCGGGGCCGCGGACTTTGAGGAGCTCATCGAACAGTTCGATGATGCTGCCGAGGCCATGCTCGCTGAGGTCCCTGTAGAACAGGTTATCCGGGAGTCCCGGTAGGAGGTGTCGGCGTCGAGGCCCTAGCTCCTCCTTTGTAAAAAAATCTTAAGTCATTTTTGTCCATGCTTTTGCTCTTTGGCCATCGAGCCTTCCCTCGTCCTTTTTGAATCGTGTTCTCATGAGGACGGATTGTTGCTTGAGTAAGGCCGATCGCATTTTTAGAGCCCGCGCATTTTGCTTTTGGGCGCCCCCTAGACTCGTTCGCTGAGGTTCGAGGGTGTTTGCTTGTAAAAACGCGTCTTGGGAAGGTCAAGGCTCTTTCTTTCGTAACGACACGTAATCTTATTAGCGATCCCTGGGATCAGAGGTGTGAGCCCCTTTGAAACCCTTTTGTCATCAAGGCAGAGGGGCCACCGGTCATTAGGTCGGCGCCGCCCAGGCGCCCTTCTGCAACAGGAACTTTTACCAGCAGGTCTCTCCCCCTCTTTGCGAGGTTTTTTGATGGCCACTGTCTTGGCATGCTCCATTTTGTTCCGTGGCGTAGGGGCCTGAAGACATGGTCCATCATACTGCGGTGCTCCTCGTTCCAAGACATGTTTCTGTAAAAAGGGGTGCATTAGCGTGCTATTGGGTGATCCTTGTTTAAACGGTTGCATTTTTTCATTTTCTTTTTAGTTTGAAAAGTTATCACTTAGGCGCTCCCCCCATGTTTTCGCCTCGTGGCTACATTTGGTCTTTTTGCGTAACTTCCTGCTACGTTGAGGGACAAGAACAAGGGTGTAGAGGCTGTCGTGATCCTGCCCATCGCATCCGTGCTCGCTCAGTCGTCTGTTTGACTCTTCGGGAGCTCGATCTGCCGCCCGCGCTCTAGTTCAACCAGGGGATCGGTGCCATTAGCTGTCGGAGGCATTGGCAGCCGAGTCCCGACTAGTTTCCTCAGAGGGCACGGTTGTTGATGCTGCCCTTCGAGCTCGAAAACAAGGATGCAACGAACACGGTTGCGGTGATAGGGTTTTTGTTTTAATTTTTCACAAAGCATTTTTCCTACTATTGAAACAAAGGAAAAGGATTTAGGAATAAGGGAACGTAGCTTTTCTCGAGGCGAGTCATCGTCACTTATCCCTGCTCCGCTGTCGTTGTTGGCCGATGAAAGCGACCTTCGCATGCGCGAAGTGGTAGGCTCGGGCTGGCCGGAGGATGGTGCACCCGTTCGAGCCTTATCGAGGAGGGCTCGGGCGAGTGCCAGCACGGTTGGGCCTTGGTTTGGCGAATTTCGTGTCCGTCCGAGGCTTGCTGCGGAGGCCTCGTGTGAACCAAGGGGATGGCGTGTTCGGATCTCCCGGGTTCGGAGGCTTGAGTTGGGTATCCTTTAATGAGTCAAGGGGATTTCTCCCCTCTTCTTTTTGGAAAGAAGAGAGCTCTTTTATTTCTTTCTCAAGATTACAGTAGCGAAGAACTAACGTTCTTTATGGAAGTTTGCTAAATGAGAGTAATAAAAGGAGAAGGGGAGAAAAAAAGAAACGAACGGGACATGAAGGATGAATCCATGAGATCCCAACTACCCTGGGATAGACAGTGGGTCATCAGGGTTGATGCTTGTCCCTTGTTTGGTCTCAGCCCCTTCTCTTCCCTTCTTCGACTCGTTCATCACGCCCTCTCTAGGACGGTGTTTTGAACGTGTCGGAGAGTCGTTCGCGGCGAACGTGACGCCATCCCTAGGACTTGACATTGTCGCGAATGACTTCCTCATGTTTGTGGAAAGGGGAGATGGGGCTGCTGGACTCGCCATGCCCTGCTATGTGGTCACCTTTCTGCCGATCCCGGCAGAGGCGATGACCCTGAGAACTGGGGTCGTAGCGCCTGATGGTGACGCAAGTTGGGCGAAGAACCTACCGGTAGCAGCGAGTTCTTCGACTCGTCCAGTCGAACCGCTGTGGGCGTGGGAGGCGTTTCGGATTGTTCGGCCAGTTTGGCCTTCCGAAAGCCTCCTCAGCCCCCAACGACCGCCCTTGGGGGGAGGCAGCTGGTTCCATTGCACTCGACATCCTCTTTTGCTACGCCGGTTCCTGGCCGACAAGAGGGTCATCGGTGGAACCAGTGAGCTCAGAAGCGGGTCTGAGAACGGTGCCAGCCCTCCCCCCGCGCCCCGTCCCTCTGGGTCTGGTCATCTCTCCGCCTGACGTAACATCAGCGAATGGAGAGGTTCACCAACCCTAGGAGGAGGTGGGGGGCGTGATGCGGGTTCTTTCTGGGCCTTTTGCAGGCCCTGGGAAGAACATGGTCTGTTGTCGAGGACATGTCCATCCTGCGGGGTCCCTTAGGGGCGGCGTGCAGCCCCCGAGTTCTTTCCTTGCGAGGCGAGGTTCTCGGCGTCTCTACCACTCGGAGCCGAGCAAGGGTCTCACACAGAGGGGCCCCTACCTGGCGCGCCAACTGTCGGTGTTTTGGAAATGGGGGTCCTAACACCGACGAGTGAATTTGTTTCTGTTGACACGAAAATTTGGACGAGAGTGCCAACACACTCGACCACGGTCCTCAGAAGCCGTGCAGAAAGCAAGGTCTTGACCTCCTGGACCTTCAAGAGATGGTGGTGCCGAATCTTGGTGAGAACGACCGCGGGCGTGCCAGTCAATTTGACCTGCAATTGACAAGGACCAGAAAAAGATATTAAATCGTGGAACCTGCCGGTTTGATGCCAGACAGTTTAAACGTGTACATTAGCTTTATACCGTTTAAACATGTACATTAAGCTAAGTTACGTCCGATACGACAAGCAGATCCATTAGCTTTATACCATTTAAACGTGTACATTATGAAGAAAGCGTAACCGGATCGGCTATCTTAGCCGATACAGGGACCATGAAGCACGAACAAGATCTATCTGTTAAAAACATGATCTAATCTAGGATCAAGTAAATTTAACCCAGCACGCATATCAATGGGGTTCGGGAATACATCCATAATAAACGTGTTAAACCAAGCTTACTCATTCCCAGATCAAGCCATAGATTGAACAGATATCTCAAACGCACAACATGTAGCAATCAAGATTGACGAAATAGTCGATGAGAAGCTTAGATCGACTATTTTCCTTGGTATAAGTGTGAAAGGACTTAGTATAGCCGAAACTAAGCAACTATTAAGCTTAAGCTAGTTCATCAATCTTGATTGGGCAAGATATTGTTTAAATCTAAAGAAAACATTAAAAAGCATAAACAACATCGATAACTTAATGAATCTATTAGATTGCCAAAGCTAATAGAGCCGATAACTAGTCAAGATCGACTAAAGCAAGAGATTGATCAGAGTCAAGACTGTCTTACAAAAGACGAACTTAAACCGATAACAAACCCATGTCATAGCTAAACAAGAGTTTGGTCGATGCCAAATATAGCCTTACTGGACGATAACACGAGCCATTGGTGAAACTTACAAGCAAACCGGAGGTCGGTCTAGCCGATGCAGCCCTGCCTGGTTGAAGGTTCCGCCGAGTTCTACCTTACTTCTACTCCTAGGGTTTTGGCCGGTGGCCGATGTATTGATTGATTTGATGATGTTTACAAAATCGGGTTTTAGCTATTTATAACCCGACAAACTCCTATTCTAATATGATTAGGACACAATGACGATCCGTACTTGAACTCCTCGTTTGAACCCACACGTCTTCAAAGCCCGTTACTTTTGGCCCACATGAACTTTTTCTGGTCGCGTCTGGATCCAAGCAGGCTTCTTTTATTTTTCTGGCCGATTCCCTCTTTAATAAACCAGTCGTTTGTGCTTACAAAATAAAAGTTCTTTTTTGTCCAAAATCTGGTGTAAACAGTTTTTGCGTGTTCCTAGCTCTGGGTGGTGATGCAAGAAGAACACAAGGGTTTATACTAGTTCGGGCAAACGATGGCCCTACGTCCAGTGGGAGAGCGGAGGTCATGTTATCTTGCACCGGGGGTGCTCGTAGTAGGGGCTACAAGCAGGTGAGAGAGGGGAAGCACCCCAAGTCTCGTGCGAATGGAGGAAGTGAGATTGCAACTCGAGTGTTGCTGGTGTGAGGTGTTTCGTGTGTTGTGCTTGGCCTGCTTTGATGTGTTCCCAACCCCTCCTTTTATAGCCGCAAGGAGGGCACCAGGTTACATAGAGGGAGTGGTACTAGTGTTCTTGTCTTGGTCAAGACAATGGAGGTGGATCACCATAGTCTTCTTCCTTGTGATCGGGTGCGTTCTGCACTATTGTTGTGCAGCATCGAGTACCTTCGTCCTGTCATGCTGATTGACAGGATGGAGCGAGTCCCATGCCACGTCTCAACCCACACGGTGCAGGCGTGCTGGGAAAGTCATGAGTGGCCCGGGACTTACGGGTCTTCGTCGTACCTCCCGCTTGTCGTCTTGCGTCAAGGCCCCTGGTTGAAGGAATGGGCTTCGCTCGAGGCCTGGTTGCGAGGTCTTGGGTGAAGTAGAGGGCAGGGCTCAACTGAGGCCGGAGCGCGAGTTGTTCGGGCAAAGCGGAAAGGTTCGTCTGAGGCCTAAATTCGAGGCCTCGGGTGAGGCGGAAAACAGGCTTACCACCCGAGGCTTAAGCCTGAGGCCTCGAGCGGTGAGGTGGTTGGCACAGTATCTTGTCATGCGTGACACTGTTGCTGGATTCGTTAGGCTGGAATCACCACTGATTCCTCCTTTTGAGGAGCCAGTGGCGTGTGGTCATAGTAGCGCAGCAGCTACGCCTATTAATGGCCTAAGCGTCCTTTCAAAGAACGTAGGCGCAGCTATTGGGCCATCGGTTCCCGTGGTGAGTCTCCCTGGATTACCCGATCCGTGACCGGTCCTCATGGTGGAGCGGATAAGGAGGCGGACTGTGGAGGTCCTCCATCCCTATAGCGTACCGTCCGGCTCGTTGTGCTGCTCTTGCACGAGACAATTTCTCCCCTGGTTTGCGCCAGGGGCTAGGATGGTTTGGCATTTTCTCTCCCGTCTCTGGGCCGAGATCCGTCTCGGGGCAAGGGTCTTCTCCTGTCGGCTTTGTCTGAGCGACGTCCCGACGTTCTTGGGCATGGGTCCTGTCCGACCAAGAGTTGGGCTAGTGTTAGAGCTAGTCCTGACCGAGCCGGACATGGCCTTTGCCCTTATTGGGTTGTTCGGGGTACTCTTTATTTTGGTACCAGACAAGTTCAGAGTTTTGATCTTGAGATGATGTTTCCACTACCACAGCCACACCGCCCTTGTGAAGGACCGAGAATGCACCCAGAAAGCGACCAGAGGGGGGGGGGGGTGAATGGGAGCTTCAAAATTCCTTTCGGAAACTTGTCGCAACTGTCCCAAAAATCAACCCCAAGAGCAAACCCTAGAGCTCGTAAGTGTCCACGACCATAGAGATAGGGTGGATGCTTCCAAGAAGCACAGCGTGACACTTCCCGACTCTAGAAACCCAACGCAAAAGCCGGAAATCAAAACCGACAACGAACGAACGAACCGCGGACGAAACCTGCACAAACCAGCAGTGACCGGACTCTGGCCTGCGTCTGGTCAGTGAGCACCGGACGTGTCCGGTCTGAAAAATTCCTCTTGGGAACCTTACTGTTCGTGACCGGACTCACAGACAAGGAGCGTCCGGTCGTGAACAGAGTGTCCGGTCAGTAGCAAAGACACAAATGAACAGTGAAGGAGGCGCGTCCGGTCACACCCGGAAGCCAGCGTCCGGTCAAGTCACAGATGAACACTCTAAGCATTCAACGACCGAACGCACAGGGTCAGCGTCCGGTCAACACGTGCCCAGCGTCCGGTCACCCCGAAACAGTACTGTTCGTCCACCGATTTGACTCGATCTCACCCAAAACAAATCCTCTGGGGATCAAACTTGGTGAGAGGAGTCACAAAGAGTATAGTGAGCTATCTCTAAGAGATCATGGCTCGAACCTATCTCCAAATCGATGAATCGAAGAATTTCGGGGGAAGGGAGAAAAACTTGACCCGCAACCAAAATCGATCGATCTCCTAGACCATGAGGTTAGAGGTGAATTCCTTTGGTGGAAAGAAGTGCCTCATGACCTAGAACACTTTGGTTCAAACGGATTTGCAAAAGATGAACCGAGCAAAGAGATCGAGCGACGGGAAAAACATGGAGAAAAAGGATTCCGCGAAGAACACGAACAAAATGCGAATCACAACCACGAATTGCAACCGTGTGGCTAGCACACACTACAACAGTGAGGTTACGGCCTCACTTCCTCAAAATCTCATGAACACAGAGGTATTGTTCTCTTCTCTGTGGATCTCAGGTTCGCTACAGCAGGGGAGTGGGAGAGCAGGAAAACCTAGAAGCAAAAGAGCAAATGACTGAGATAGATGGGGAGGTGGGTGTCTCCCCCTACTTATCCTAATTCTAACTATTCCTAATTCCCACTCTACCCCTTACTACTTATAGAGCGAACCAGCTAAACCCTAAGGTTATTCTGGACCAACTCGGTGGTAGGTGGAAACCAGCCCACCGTCGCCTGAGTTTTGTGGCCCAAACTCAGCAAACCCGAAGCACCCAGGTTTTGAGACCCAAACTTGGAAACCGTCCTCAGCCCGAGTTTTGTGGCCAAACTCGGAAACCATCCGCGCCCAGGTTTTGAGGCCCAAACCTGGAAACCGTCCACCCGATTGTTTTTCCCTGGCTCTACCACCAAACCGAAGCTGTAGAGGGGATGCACCTCCCGTGCACCCCGTCCACCGACACGTGTCCCTAGGTCCTCGACCCAAGCAACACCGTGCCCGCAAGTCTCCGCTCGTCGCTGTCCCAGGCTGCCAGCCACCACAGCTGATCCTCGGGCCACCGGTCCCTCAGTCCAAGCCTCACGTCCGCCCTTCGCCACTCTCGGTCCCTCGGCACGGCACGTCTCTACTTGACCTTCACCTTGCCTCTGATCACTGTCTCCGTGCTCGACACCTGCACAACACAAGCCAAAGAACATGCGCATTATCCCAGTTGACAATCACTCATCACTCAGAGACTCGGCATACACCCATGTATCCGCAATCTCCCCCTTGATGAGTGCATTGTCAACTACCAACACAAATCATAATGGAAGAAAGAAGGGAAGGAAGAAGGAAGAGAGAACTCGACCAAATGACCCAAAAGCATAACAAAGCCGAAAAAGGTCAAGTGGAAAGAGCAGAACAACTTGGTTCCCAAAGACATGGGCAACGGCTCGACGCAACCAAGCAAAACAAAGCTAGCCCTCAAGAAGAGGTAGAACAGGCTCAACACCGCTAGCAAATGCCAATCTGAAAAATCGAAGCAAAATGCTAGTCCCTCAAGATAGAGGCACAGAGGCTCAACACAACTAGCAAGAAAGCTCGATACCAAAGCCTTACGGCAAATAAGAAGCAAAGCAAGCTCCCAAGCTCCCCCTTGCATGGTGCACACAACGGATTCTTCTCCCCCTTAGTTGAACATGGGAGGCATGATTTGTCCAAATTCTCCCCCTTAGTTGAAAATGCACCATCAAGTAAAAGGAACCGAAGGCAATTTTCTCCCCCTCAGAAAATGCACCATCAAAAGTGCCAACAAGAGAAGTTCTCCCCCTTCCAACATGCATATGAGTCAAAATGCAAGTTAGCAGCTTCAGGAATATAGTCAAGAGAATGCAGAGATGCTCTACACAGTATAAGTCCAATGACACAACTGAAGCACACATGCTAGCAAAGGCTCAAACTGATCACCACTTATGAAATATGAACATATGAGCAAAGTGAGCAATTTTAGCCAAAAAGGAGTCACCATCAAAATAGCACTAGACAAGTATAGACACGAAGTCAAACAAGTGCTAAACATGTATACAAGGTGAACTACCCCTAGCAAAGTTCAATCATCATGCTATAGAATGAAACATAGACTTGTGTATCCAGATTTTATCGGAGTTGCAGCGGTTTGAATTACACAAGTTCAAATTTTAGCATGTGATTGTGAGAGGTTCAAAGCTTGTCTAGCCTAACTTTTCAACTGTGCGAAGCCTATGCAGAAGCAATCAGAAGCTTAAAGCAACAGTCTCGGTCATACACTACACAGCTCAAGTTTAACTCAAAGTGCAATGAGAAACAGTCTCGAAACTGTGATGTGTTGACAAACAATCCCATCTCGATCTTTCTGATTCACTGAACTTGGTTCAAATTAAAGACAGTATATGAACAGACCAAGCAAGTGATCAACTCAGAACTACAGACATAGCAACCTAGCATATATGAGAAGCACAAGTGTGATTTCAACATATTCTACACAAGCTAGTTGCACATCTCGATGGTGAACATTTGTAGATTTTAAGTTCATTAATAAGTTCACCATTTCAAAATAGCTCAGCTCATAGTATGGATTAGTGACCAGAAGGAGCATAAGCTATAGGCATCAACATAAAGCATCGGAGCATATACTACACAGAGCATAATTACATTCTAATGATTATATCCATGAAGCTCAGAATGTAAAAGCGTATGCAGAAAGATGCAACATTGAAGGAACAAAGAGAAGTGAAAAGTCAGTCTATGATACAAGAACCAAAATGTTTCTCCCATCTAAAAGGGGAAACACACACCAAGCTCACCCCTCAACCGATTAAAGGTTGATTCGTCCAAGGGCTTGGGTGAAAATATCAACCAGTTGATGATGAGTATCGACATGGCGAAGGTCGATATCACCCTTCTCCTGGTGGTCTCACAAAAAATGAAAGCGCACATCAATGTGTTTGGTCTTTGAGTGAAGCACGGGGTTCTTAGCAACTCTAATAGCACTCGTGCTGTCACAAAGCAAAGGAACACGAGAAAAGCTCAGACCAAAACCACGCAAAGTGGCCATCATCCAAAGCAACTGAGAACAGCAGCTAGGCGCAGTGACATACTCAGCCTCTGTGGTAGACTGGGCGACACTAGACTGCTTGCGAGAAGACCACGATACAAGAGAAGAACCAATAAATTGGCAAGTCCCAGAAGTGGACTTGCGCTCAATGCGACAACCAGCAAAATCGGCATCGGAATAATGACAAAGGGAGAGGGTGGAGGAAGCTGAATACCAAATCCCAAACTCAGGTGTGAAACGAAGGTATCTGAAAATGCGCTTGACCGCCTGACGATGAGAAGTGCGCGGCGACGCCTGAAAGCGCGCGCACAGACACACCGCGAACTGGATGTCCGGGCGTGTCGCCGTCAGGTAGAGCAGCGACCCGATCATGCTTCGGTACTCCTTCTTGTCCACAGCTTCTCCATCCTTGTCCGCATCCACGACAGTCGTGGTCGACATGGGTGTTGGAAGAGGCTTGGCCTCACCCATATCGAACCTCTTCAGCAAGTCCTTGGTATACTTGCCCTGGTGCACAAACGTCCCTTCTTGGGATTGCTTAATTTGCAATCCGAGAAAGAAAGTCAGCTCGCCCATCATACTCATCTCGAACTCCCTGCTCATAGTATCTGCAAACTTGGCAACCAAAGCGTGAGAAGAACCACCGAAAATGATATCATCCACATAAATCTGGACCAAGAGAGTGTCTTTGCCTTGCTTGAGGAGAAAAAGCGTTTTATCCACACATCCCATTTTAAAACCCTTAGCAAGCAAAAAGGTTTTCAACCTATCATACCAGGCTCTACGGGCTTGTTTCAAACCATATAAAGCTTTGTGGAGTTTGAAAACATGGTTTGGAAACTTGGGATTTTCAAAACTGGGGGGTTGTTCAACATAAACCTCTTCTTCTATGTAGCTGTTTAAGAAGGCACTCTTGACATCCATTTGAAAAAGTTTGAAACCTTTGGATGTAGCAAAAGCCAAGAGTATCCTAATAGCCTCCAAACGAGCTACAGGAGCAAAAGTCTCCTCATAGTCTATCCCCTCCTTCTGACTATAGCCTTTCGCTACAAGCCTGGCCTTGTTTCTAACAACGTGGCCATCCTCTCCTTGCTTGTTTTTGAAAACCCATTTTGTCCCAATAGGCTTACAGTCTGGAGGAGGTGGAACTAAAACCCAAACCCGATTTCGCTCAAAGTTCTCTAACTCCTCATGCATGGCATTGACCCAATCCAGATCCATCAAAGCGTGTCCAACATCTCGGGGCTCAAAATCAGTAACAAAAGCAGAGTGAGCAAAGTGGGAGATTTGAGACCTAGACCGAGTGACCCGTTCGTCAATGTTGCCGATCATCTGCTGAGGGGGGTGTTGGCGCTGGATGTGTCATGGCACCTCCCGTGCATAGGTGATCTCCCCCTCAACAGCAGCTGGTGCCTCCCCGGGTACAAAAGGTACCACTCGGGGTGGCGGATCCCACGGCCCCCAGGAAGAAGAAGTGTCGGGGCCGTGAGTCGTCGTAGAAACCGCTCCTTGCGACACAACGGGTGGAGGGGGTGCTGGATCATCCATACCTTCAGCACCCTCTTCCTCGTCATCAAAAAGAGGCTCACCAACCTCATGATCACCTGCACGGTCAAAATGAGAAGAAGGACAAACCATGGTCTCGTCGAAGGTGACATCGGATGTCACCATGAATCGGTTAGTGTCAAGGTTAAGTACACGATAAGCTCGAGTGTGAGTGCCATAACCCAAAAACACACCGTCAGAAGAACGAGACTCAAACTTGTCCAAGTTGCCCTTTTTGAGTATAAAACAATGGCAACCAAAAACTCAAAAATAACTCACCTTGGGCAGTTTTCCAAAACGCAACTCATAAGAAGTATTTTTCAAGAAAGCTCGGAGAAAAATGCGATTGGAAATGTAGCATGCAGTGCTCATAGCTTCGGCCCAATATCGCCTAGGAGTCCTATGCTCATCGAGCATCGTTCTGGCCATCTCTACAAGGGTCCGATTCTTCCTCTCTACAACACCATTTTGGGGCGGTGTGTAGGGGGAAGAAAACTGATGCTCTAAACCCAAAGAGTTACAAAACTTCTCAAAATCCGAATTCTTGAATTCGGAACCATTATCATTCCGAATTGCTCGCATTGAGTTCAAAGGGAACTCATTCTGAAGACGTAAAATCAGATTGCGAGCAAAGGAGAAAGTCTCGGTTTTCTCAGCTAAAAAGAAAACCCACGAATATCTCGAAAAGTCATCAACAACAACAAGCACATACCACTTCCCACCAACCGAGCTCACCCGAGCCGGACCAACAAGGTCCATGTGCAAAAGCTCTCCAGGGCGCTTGGTCATGACCTGAGTCACTGGATGGTGGGGAGCGGCGACCATCTTCCCATGTCTACAAGAGTGGCAAACAAGATCCTTCTCCATGGATAACTTGGGCAATCCTCGGATTAGGCCAAGTGAACTAAGTCTTGCAAGCAAGTCGAAGCTCAAATGTCCTAGTCTCCTATGCCACTTCCAAAGATCAGAGGAGGAAGGTCCAGCCACAAGACAACGAGAAGTGCCAAAAGACTCCGAGAAATTCGCACGAAAGACTTTTCCAAAGGGCAAAATCAAACACACAAGATTGCCATGAGGATCCAAAATACGACTGAGATTCGGTTTAAAACGAATCTCATAGTCGTCGTCAAAGAGTTGCGAAACAGAAAGAAGGTTAAAATGCAAGTTAGAAACAAGAGCAACATCGCGCAACACAAAGTGCTCATTAACTCGCACCGACCCACGAGACAAGACCTTACCTTTGCTATTGTCGCCGAAGGTGATAAACTCCTTTCCGGCGACCTTACTAAGACTGGAGAACCACTTGGTGTTTCCGGTCATGTGCCTCGAGCAACCGGAATCCACCAACCAAACGTTCTCCAATCGTTTTACCTACATCAATAAAAAGACATAGGGTGAGCATACGGTCCAACACTGGGGTTAGTGAAGTAGGAAGAATACCAGTGTTGGGCCGGTTGCTCAAAAGAACGGTTAGCAGAAAAACCATTCCTAGCACGCCTATGGGGAAAGCGATCACCACGCTGAGGAAAACGTGGTCCGCTGGGGAAGGAGCGCTCACCGCGATACTCCAAACGTGGTGGGGGAAAACGCTCAACTACAAAGCCACCACCACGGGGTCCAAAACCTACAACTGCAGGCTCCCGCCGGGCATGACCTCTCCGCTGCCTAGGCCTGGGAACTTGAGGTTCTGGACCTCTGGGCCTAGCAGGTCTCCTCTGAACATTCGGCACATGTACATCAAAGAGTTGCGAAACAGAAAGAAGGTTAAAATGCAAGTTAGAAACAAGAGCAACATCACGCAACACAAAGTGCTCATTAACTCGCACTGACCCACGAGACAAGACCTTACCTTTGCTATTGTCGCCGAAGGTGATAAACTCCTTTCCGGCGATTGGACTAAGACTGGAGAACCACTTGGCATTTCCGGTCATGTGCCTCGAGCAACCGGAATCCACCAACCAAACGTTCTCCAATCGTTTTACCTACATCAATAAAAAGACATAGGGTGAGCATACGGTCCAACTCTGGGGTTAGTGAAGTAAGGGGAATACCAGTGTTGGGCCGACTGCTCAAAAGAACGGTTAGCAGAAAAACCATTCCTAGCGCGTCTACGAGAGGAGCTGTGGCACCCTAGTGTCAAGCACTGCATTAAGGCACTGCATTTAGCTACTAAAGAAACATAAGCAATGCATTGCATCATTTCATGAGCATGAGAGTGTTTTGTCTTTTGTTTATTTAATTGGATTTGGATTTCTATTGGACTTGGTTGTTTGAGTGGATTTCTGTTTTGGCAAAGAGTTTTATAAAATAGAGAATCTTGAGTAGAGTGCTTTTCATGTTGGAGTTTTGACCTAGTTCAGATTAGTTTGTAAATAAAAATAAGTCAAAACAAAATGGTTTATACTTTAAAATTGGCTTTGTTTACGTGGAGGATTTAAAAATGGTTTTCAGAAAAAGTGTCCTATATGAAAGTCGTAGAGAAAATTATTTCGAGAAACTTTTATATTTGGGTCAAAACCTAGTTGGAGTTTTTGAAACTGTTTTTGAGTGGTCAAAGTTTGAAAAGTTTTTGGAAAAAGAAAAAGGAAAACGATTCCTTCCACGCCCCACCTTTCGGCCCAACTCGCGTGCGCCGGCCCGCTTCCGCGCTCGCCCGCGCACCCCGCGCCGCTCGCCAGCGCTCGCCCGCGCACCCCGCGCCGCTCGCCAGCGCTCGCCCGCGTGCCGCGCGCGCCGCGCGCTGCTGCTGCTGACATGCCGCGCCATACGCCAGCCGCAACCGCCACGTGGCCGCCGCTTTCTGCCGAGGATCTTCGCCGGCCACTCCTCGCTCGATCCCCTCTCACCCGAGCACGCAAGCTATCTCCCCCGGCCACTCTCCGCTCGCCTCGCCTGCCGCACCCGCTCGCCGTGCACGGCATCACCGCGCTGCCTCGCCGACCGCGCCGCCGTGGCCCCGCCACGACCACCGGTCAAGCCGATCAAAACCCCGAGCACCTCTTCACTCCCTCGCTCTCCCGCACACACTCTCCCAATCTCGCTCGCACTCTCCTCCCCTCGCCACCAAGCTAGAGCAAGCGCTCGGCTCGCTCTCGCCGCGACCTCCACCGCAACCTTCCCTCTCCGTTCTGACCTCGTCGGAGCACCTCCCTTCGATTCCCTCCGTACACCGCTCCGCCTACACCGTGCACGCGCCGTGCGCACGTTGTCGTCCCCGACCGAGCCCCTTCGCCGCCGGAGGACGAAGCGCCTCTTTCGGTCCGTCAGTCGCCACCGCCGAGCCGCAACGCCGTTCTTCCCCAACCCGAGCTCCACTGACTCTTCTTCTTCATCTTCGAGCTTCACCAAGCCAAGGCAAGGTGAGAACACCACCTAGCTTCAACGCTACCGCTCTCTCCCACATCTTTTTCCCCGGCCGAACGCCATGGCCGCCCGCCGCGGACCTCGCTCGTGGCCAAGCTCCTCTGGAGCCACCCGAGCCAAACCAACCCCGTAGCTTTGCTCCTTAGGGTTCTCTCGAGCTTTTGCCTCCTCCAATTTCTCCGGCCGCCGCCGGAAACGGCGTAGCCGCGCGTTGCCGCCATCACCGTGCGCCGCCACTCGCCGCCGGCATGCTCCGGCCGTGCGCTAGCCAAACCACGTACACCACTCGATGCGCCTCATCGAGACGAGTTCGCAAGCCTAGCTTAACCGCCGGCGACCTCACCGTCGATGAGGAATCGGCGGTCAAACCTCTCCCCTGTTTCCGTCTCGCCGAGCCCTCGAGCCAGGCCTCGGACGGGCGTGTGTGTTTCCGTCTCGCCCGAGCCCTCGAGCCAGGCCTCGGACAGGCGTGTGTGTTTCCGTCTCGCCCGAGCCCTCGAGCCAGGCCTCGGACGGGCGTGTGTGTTTCCGTCTCGCCCGAGCCCTCGAGCCAGGCCTCGGACGGGCGATGGCTTCCGTCTCGCCCGAGCCCTCGAGCCAGGCCTCGGACGGGCGTTTGTTTTCCCATCTCGCCCGAGCCCTCGAGCCAGGCCTCGGACGGGCGATTGCTTCCCGTCTCGCCCGAGCCCTCGAGCCAGGCCTCGGACGGACTAGTTGTCCGTCTCGCCCGAGCCCTCGAGCCAGGCCTCGGACGGGCGTTTGATTTCCGACTCGCCCGAACTCGGCCTCCAGCGAACCCTCGGCCGCTGTCACGATTCGAGCCAGGCCTCGAGCGAGCACACACCTTTCCGTGCGCCGAGTGCTTCCAGAAAACTCTTTTTTCCAAAATGTTTTTCTTCTTCCCGTAAATGCTTGTTTATTTTGTAGATCATGTTTTGTTAGTCCAAATGGAGTGCTTCCAGTTTTGCTAGTTTGTTTATGAGTAGATCTACCCTGGAAAAATATAAAAGTATTTTTGGTAGGAGTTAATTTTACTGTTTTCTTTTATTTCAGTTTATATGCTTTTGCTAAGATAAATGGTTATATATGTTTTCTGGTTGAGATAATTCCTGTAAAATTTTGTGCAAGTTTATTATCCTGTTTTATAAATGTGAAAAAATATTTAATGCACTGTTTATGTAGAAAAAGTTTCTATTATGGTTAAAAGTCCTTTTTGGCTGATTTCTTTGAATAAAGATTAAGGTGTTTTATATGTCGAGATAAAATGTGGGAAAATTTGTATAGTCTTTGTTTATGATGTCCAAGCTAAGAAAAATATAAGCATGACCTGTTATGTGAAGAAATCTGAAGTTGTTTTGCAAATGTGCTTTTCTGTGTTTTCC
Organism: Coix lacryma-jobi var. lacryma-jobi; assembly: GCA_009763385.1. Classification (NCBI taxonomy): domain Eukaryota; kingdom Viridiplantae; phylum Streptophyta; class Magnoliopsida; order Poales; family Poaceae; genus Coix; species Coix lacryma-jobi. The sequence continues at coordinate 99,780,722 of CM019827.1, forward strand.
TTTGGAAATTCATGTAAGAAATAATATAATATTTCTGTTCATGGAACTTTCTTGATAAGCATAAAATGTAAAGTAGAATCTGGGAAAAATATGAAGTCTGCTATTTAACACTTTTTGAATGAGAAGCTAGTTCAAAGCACCTTTTTGGGCAGTTTGCTTGTCATTTTTATATCTGCAGTTCTGTATTTTATTTTTGGCTGAAATTTGATCAGTGGAGTCCAGCCACTGTTGTGTGCCTGCTGGAATTTGTGTGGATTTTTCTGAGTCCAGAAAAGTGCACTTGCAGTTCAAACCTAAGTTTCTTTTGAATTATTTATTAATCATCGCATACAATAGGATCGACCCCTCCGGAGCCCGACCAGGAGCCAGAGACAAACGCCGAGCAGCAGATTCCGGAGCTCCAGCAAGCCGAGGAAGTCGACCCCGCCAGCGACACTAACTTGCCCGAGTGCCCTTCCCACGAGGCCTCGGTCTTCACCCAAGGCAAGCCCCGGAGCATATTAAGCCTCCTATCTTTTGCAATTAAGATTACTTGAGTCCTTTTATATTGTGATGCATTAGGTTTAGGAGTTGGAATGAATCCTACTTGCTGCATTACCATTCCTTGGTTATTGATTAATATCTACCTTGTTATCCTGTTATTTAATTACAATGTAGAATTGCTTAGCCTGCTTAATAAAAGTGGTAGTTAAGGATGTTTCCGTAATACCCGGATGGGTATTTACCGGATCACGGTTGGCTATATTTGCTATCGTGGAAAAGAACCTGAGTAGTAATGAAATACGGTCAGCGGGATGGCAGGCACAAGTTCGGAAACTTGGGGCAGTCCATCTGTTGGATCGTGTAGGTTTGTATCGATGTTGGCCCTCGTTCATTTTTGAACGCGCCATTTTACTTAGGGATATGTCGGTGCTGTAATCATCGACCCCAAAGCCGGTTAGAAGCTGTTCGGGCCGGTCTCAACCCGTGTCGTGCCCTCTAGTATGGAAATTGCGATCTGCCGCGTGAGGCCATCGCCAGGTTCCAATTGGGCGGTCCGTGCTTGAACTGCGGCGATTACCACCACGAACAAGCGTCGAGCGGTTGCCCAATGCATGGACCCGACGGGGAAAGTGTGAGCTGGTATTAAAGGTCTTTCATCAGCTGATTTGGAATTCGATTCGAGTCGTCGTCTCCCCCGGTTAGTGGGAAACTATGGCGAGCTTCACCACGATACAACTCCATGTAATGATTAAAGGTTCAACTAAAATGTGGATAAGTCAACTGGATATGGTTATATTATTGAGTGGTAGATTCAAGTGAGTGCTCTAGTACAGGTGAAAAACCTAGAATTAAGGAATAGGTCTAAAAATGGCAGCTCATCTTTATCACTGATTACTTCCTATCTGAACTTGAGCTTCTCGCAACTAAAAGATCCCAGCTCCACCCGAAAAGGCCTTGCATGTCCTTGGTGTCTTTATTTTCAGTTGGACGGGTAAGTCTAGCTGAGTACATTCCAGTACTCAGGGTTTATCCCGTTTGTTGCAGATGGCCAGGTCTACTTCGGCTATTGTAAGCACTGCCTCTACCCAGTGGAAGGTGATGAGGAGTAGGCCCAGGGCAGGGTCGTCCAGAAGCTTTCCCCTTTTCTTTTGCTGGACCAAGACTACTAGTGGCACATTATCTTAAAAAGGGAGGAGTGAGTTGTGTCGAGTGGATTTATCAAAACAATGTTTTATTTGGACCACATGTGTGGTGGTCGTGCTTTAAACTATTTCAGCTTCCGCACTTTTAAACTCGGTATTGTAATAACTCCGTTTTAAATTCGCACTCTGATATTTTAAATTCGGTTTCGTTTTCGTTATGATGTATCTTTACGAATGTAATCCTTGAACGATGCGATCCTGTATGATGTATGGTGTTAGAAATCCTTCGAGATTTCCGGACTACCGGGGTTGTATGGGTTCAAGTATCAGTCGAAGTCAGACGGATTTGGCTAAGATAATACTTGAGCTCTTATAACCAGGACGGTTCTGCCACAGCTTGGTATCGGAGCATGGTTCAAGTGATTACCAAGTGATTACCTCCGTAAAGAGCTATTTTCAAACTAAAATGGGTATTTCAAAACTATTTTCAAAACTATTTTCAATTACTAAGTGTGCCCAGTCTCGTCCTTAAGCCCTATACTAGGAATCAGGTGGTCTAACTGCTAACAGGGGTTCAGGGTTTTGCTTCATGCTGGATCTTTATTTGCTGGTCCATTCTCGGGAAAAAGAGAATGCGTCGATCGCGAAAACATGCATAAAATGATTTTGTGAGATGTGAGAGCATGACCGTCCAACCGTCGGTCTAAGTGAGAGTTCTTATACCAAGTATGTGCGAGCTCCACGCAGACCCATACGAGGGTATCAATGTTTTCAAGGGTATTTTCTATATTGGTGCATGGTGTTTAGTGTTGGCTTCTATGTGTTGCGCATATTAGTCAATACTCAGTTGCTTTATCATTGGGAATTTCTTTGGGCTGAAATGGATCTTCTGCAGGTACACTAACTATGCGAACGAGTAGAACGGGTAGATAACGCATGAGAGATCGTTCTTACCACCGACTAAAACGTTAGGACTTGCGAGTCATGTTAGTGAGTGAGAACGTAAGTACGATCATGCATCATGTTTATATTCTTGCATTTACATTACCTCCCCTTAAATTAAAAGAGTTCTCTTTTCTATAAAATATGCCAACTTAGTCTCCGTCTCACGAGAGTTCAAAACCCTTTTGTTTCTACAGATGGCCCGGACCAAGTTGACTGCTCGCAAGGCCACCGGAGGCAGAGGAGTTCCGCGTCATCGCTTGGCCACCAAGCTGATCCGGAGGACGTTCTTGACCTATTTCGGGCTGCCGACTATCCTTTGGAGGATTTTGCAGGCAGTGGATTATGAGGAAGGACAGGAGCCCAAGTACTCCTGGCAGAAGGAGATCTACGGGCAGGATTCCCTGGTATGGTAGAGATCAAGGTCAAAGCCTTGCCTGCCAAGCCGCACTGGACAGGATGGACTGAGATCACCAGAGGCACTTGTGCCAAGGATGGAGCCAACAGGGCAGCATACCTAGTGCTGAAGGATATCATCGCCTGCTTCCCCGCCGACCTGGCAAGTGCGATGGCAGGAGTGTTTCCCCGTGGATCACTTTTCCCATTGCGCTGGAAGCAGACTTCGGAGTCAGTCTTGACAGGGAGCCCAGAGGAGAGGTTCTACTGTGAGACGCCTGCGATGAGCGCCACCGGAGCTTTGTTGGGTGTATGTGAGAGTTTGGAGCACACTCTCGAGAGCGTGTCCTTCACCCTCACAGCCACCTACCAGAGCAAGAGGAAGCTTCAGGAGGACTTCGACGCTGAGGTTGCTCGTCTGCAGGAGAGGATTCAGCAGCTCATTCTAGAGCGTGACGACGCCCGCACCACAGCAGCAACACAGTCCACTGCCAGGACAGTTGCAGAGCAGATGTACCTGACTACCGCTCTTCAGAGGGATGAGGCCCGCACCGCGCTCGACCAGCTCAGAGAGGGAGCCCACCTGTTGATACAGCAGATACACGGACAGCAGGCCTATATCGACCAGCTCCACGAGGCCATCCATCAGATGCACCACGCCGCGCAGAAGGCCGCCGCCCCAGCAGCTGAGGTCCCGGATCCCCAGGACGGAGAGGTCCTTGGTCCCGACGCCCCACCAGAGGACGCTGCACCCGCCGCTGGAGACCCCTGAGCGTTAGCTGTTAGAGATCGTTTTCTTTTGTATAGCTTCAGCTTGCTCGCTAAGTGATGTAACACCCTACACATGTGCTAGTTTTATGTTTAAAAATGTTTGATGGCATGTAAGCTTTTGGACAAAGTCCGGACTTCGATCCGGCACCTTTTATGGAAATCCGTCGTTTGCAGTGTCTAATTTTTGAGCGATTATTCTGTGACGTTGTATGGAAATGAGTAATTATACTTGGTCATGTGCTAAATTTTCGAATTATGTACAGCGCAGTATTTTATTCATGATCGATGTAACATCACCTAATGATTGCTTAATAATGGGATATGCAGATGCCGGCACACACTCGCAGCCAACGTGGGCAAGGGGCAGGACAGGAGGAGAATCTGCCACCTCCCCCACCGCCGCCGATGACGCCAGGAAGCGTTCTTTGGCCAGTTCTTGGGCTAGCCAAAGGAATATGGAGGAAATGCAGAGGCACATGGAGGCCACCCTTCGCAATATCGCTAACAACACTGCACAGCAGCATCATCAACGTCAAGGTCCGGAGCCCAACCAGTACAGCTCTTACCGTGACTTCTTGGACACTCGCCCTCTTGTGTTCAAGGAAGCCACCGAACCGCTCGAAGCTGATGAATGGCTCAACTCCATCACTCAGAAGTTTCGTCTGCTTCGTCTGACGGAAGAGCTCAAGGCAGAATACGCCGCGCACATGTTGGAAGGACCCGCAGGTTTATGGTGGGCCCAGTACCATGCATCCTTGCCAGTAAATGCACGTATCACTTGGGATCAGTTCTCCACCGCTATGCGCAACCACTACATCCCTAGTGGACTGATGGAAATGAAGGTTGCAGAGTTCATGAGGTTATCCCAGGGGACTAGGTCTATGTCCGAGTACCTCCACAGTTTCAACAACCTAGCTCGCTACGCCCCAGACTTTGTTGATACTGAGGCCAAGAAGATTGCAAGCTTTAAGCGTGGCATGAGTGCCGCCATGCTTTCCAAGATGGGTAACAGTCACCGCACCACCTTCAGTGACTTCGTCAGCGACTGCCTAAATCAAGAGGCCAATGACAGCCGGCTAGCGACAGAGATGCGCCGTCGTGCAAATGAAGGAGGTTCATCCCAGCAAGAGGACCCCTTTCGGAGCACGCGCCCCATATCGCCCGCCTGTCACTAGGAGCACGATACCGTCCCCCACAGAGGAAGATCACCACCAACCGTCCCCGTCCTAGTTATCAGAAGCCTTACACCGCTCCCATGATGCAGAACAGGAATAAGGCAGGAAGTGCAGCAGGATCCAAGACCCCATATGTGATAGGTCCATGCTATAACTGTGGCCAAACTGGACACCTATCACGTCAGTGCCCTCGCCCAAAGAAGCAGTACACTCAGCCCCCACCTCGTACGGGTCATGTGCATCACACCAGCGTGGAAGAAGTGCCAGAAGGAGAGCCTAGTCACCGCTGGTACGTTTCATTGTTAATCAATGCCCCGCAGTTGTGCTGTTTGATTCTGGATCATCGCATTCTTTTATAAGTGAGAACTTTGTTATAAGAAGTAATCTTGAGTTGATAAAGTTAGACCGGGGATATCAGATAAGTTCCGCCGGAGCTGTTCTCTCCGTGCGTAAAATGGCTAAAGGAGTGGAAATGACCTTTGGGGAATAAACAGGCCATAGTGGACCCCATAGTCATTCCTGGTCTAGGTCTGGATGTAATCTTTAGGTATGAGTTGGATGAAACTCTGGAAGGTCAATCTAGACACTGCAGAACGAGTAGTTATCCTATGGTTAGTCCCTCGGAATGGGTCTACCTTTCGGTTCAAGTTACCCCGAAACCCCCATGAGATCGGAGTGTTGTTCAATATCACGGCAAAGCAGATAGCCTGAGATTCCGAATAGTAGTGTGAGTTTCCAGATGTTTTCCTGATGAGTTGCCTGGACTACCGCCAGACAGAGATGTGGAGTTTGCTATAGAGTTAGTCCCTGGAACAGGCACCCATATCTCGGAGACCGTATAGAATGCACGCTAAAGAGTTAGCAGAGCTCAAAGTTCAGTTGCAAGAGCTTTTGGATAAGGGCTTGATACGCCCTAGTTCGTCACCTTGGGGATGTCCCGCTATCTTTGTGAAGAAGAAGGATAAAACTTTAAGGATGTGCGTAGACTACAGATCGCTTAATGCAGTAACTATAAAGAATAAGTACCCCTTACCTCGAATCGATGTCTTGTTTGATCAGTTGTCAAAAGCAAAAGTGTTCTCCAAGATCGACCTGAGATCGGGATACTATCAGATTAAGATCAGAAGAGAAGACGTGCCAAAAACAGCTTTCTCTACCAGATACGGACTCTATGAATATTTAGTTATGTCCTTTGGATTGACCAATGCACCGGCACATTTCATGTACCTGATGAATTCGGTCTTCATGCCAGAGTTGGATAAGTTTGTTGTAGTGTTCATCGATGACATCTTGGTATACTCTGAGAATGAGAAGGACCATGCTGAGCATCTACGAGTTGTTTTGACCCGGCTTAGAGAGCATAAGTTGTATGCTAAGTTCAGCAAGTGTGAGTTTTGGTTGAAGAAGGTACCTTTCCTTGGTCACGTCCTTTCAGAGGAAGGGATCTCTGTAGACCCTTCTAAAGTACAAGAGGTTATGGATTGGGAAGCACCCACGAGTGTTTTTGAGGTTCGCAGCTTTTTGGGTTTGGCAGGATACTACCGTCGGTTTATTCCGGATTTTTCAAGAATAGCCAAGCCTATGACTCGTTTAACGCAGAAAAACAAGAAGTTCGAATGGACTCCAGAGTGTGAAGCAGCTTTTCGCACTCTGCGAACGTTGTTGACATCCGCACCTGTTTTGGCTCAGCCAAACTTAGAGGAACCTTTTGATGTGTTTTGTGACGCATCCAAGATCGGACTTGGATGTGTGCTCATGCAGAATGGAAGAGTTATCGTCTATGCTTCTCGCCAGTTGAGACCGCACGAAGAGAATTACCCCACTCATGATTTGGAACTAGCAGCCGTCGTGCATGCACTCAAGATTTGGAGGCATTATCTTATGGGTAACCTGTGTCATATATACACAGATCATAAAAGTCTGAAATATATCTTCACCCAGCCAGAGTTGAACATGAGGCAGAGAAGATGGTTGGAGCTAATTAAGGATTATAACCTTGAAGTGCATTACCACCCCGGAAAAGCAAACGTTGTAGCTGATGCCTTGAGTCGCAAGACTCATTGCAACTCCCTACAACCACTTTTGGAAGATAGATTTAACCTTATGCACCCCGTTATGGTGAACAACATCACTCTTCAGTGCACCCTGGAAAGTGACATCATCGAGAGACAAAAGACCGATGAAGAGATCTGTCAGATTAAGAAGAGGACGGAAACCAGTAGTTCTTTGAACTTCCGGACAGATGAGCAGGAAATTCTATGGTATAATCAGAGGTTGGTTGTTCCTAAAGACACTGAGTTGAAAGAAAGAATTCTGAATGAAGCTCACAATTCAAAGTTATCCATCCATCCAGGAAGCAGTAAGATGTACCAGGATTTGAGAACCAGGTATTGGTGGTCAAAGATGAAGAAAGAAGTTGCAGCTTATGTTGCAAGGTGCGATACATGCTGCAGGATAAAAGCGATACACCTGAGACCTGCCGGACTGTTACAACCGTTATCCATCCCAGCGTGGAAATGGGAAGAAATTAGTATGGATTTCATCACAGGTCTTCCTACTACTCAGAGAGGAAATGATTCTATCTGGGTTATCGTAGATCGGTTATCTAAAGTGGCTCACTTCATACCAGTTAAGACTACACACCGCCCTTATCAGTATGCAGACTTGTATATTCAGAATATTTTGAGGTTACATGGAATTCCAAAAAGGATTGTTTCTGATAGAGGACCCCAGTTCATAGCACGTTTTTGGGAACAGTTGCACAAAGAGCTAGGAACTAAGTTGGTAAGAAGTTCCGCCTATCACCCCAAACCGCAGGACAAACAGAAAGAGTAAATCAGATCTTAGAAGATATCCTAAGAGCTTGTGTTCTATCTTCAGGAGAGTCGTGGGAAAAATGGTTACCCCTTGCCGAGTTTTCATATAACAACAGTTATCAGGAAAGTATAAAGATGACACCTTTTGAAGTATTATATGGACGAAGATGCAGAACCCCAGTAAATTGGGTTGAGTCAGGAGATCGAGGATTCTATGGGTCAGATTACATGGAGGATGCTGAAAAGATTGTGCAAACAGTACAACAACATATTAAGGAAGCACAATCCAGACAAAAGAGTTATGCCGACACACGAAGAAGACCCCTGGAATTTCAAGTAGGAGACTATGTTTACCTTAAGGTCTCACCCATGAGAAAAGTCCAACGTTTTGGAATTAAGAAGAAGCTAGCACCTCGATATGTGGGACCTTACCGGATCATAGCAAAGAAGGGACAAGTGGCATACGAAGTACAGTTACCCCCAGAAATGAGCACAGTTTTCCCGGTGTTCCACGTATCACAGTTAAAGAAGTGTCTTCGAGTTCCAGAACAAGAGGAAGTTCGGATTCCAGACATCACCATCAGATCAGATCTGGAGTACTACGAGCAGCCCAAGGAGATTTTGGATACCAAGACCCGAGAGACTCGTAACCGAACAGTGAAGACTTACAAGATTCTCTGGAGCAATCACGGACCCAACGATGCGACATGGGAAACCGAGGAGTACCTACGCGTAAGCTATCCCGCTTTTGTTAAGAAATGGTACGTAACTCAAATCTCGGGACGAGATTTCTTTAAGGGGGGAAGGGCTGTGACACCCTAGTGTCAAGCACTGCATTAAGGCACTGCATTTAGCTACTAAAGAAACATAAGCAATGCATTGCATCATTTCATGAGCATGAGAGTGTTTTGTCTTTTGTTTATTTAATTGGATTTGGATTTCTATTGGACTTGGTTGTTTGAGTGGATTTCTGTTTTGGCAAAGAGTTTTATAAAATAGAGAATCTTGAGTAGAGTGCTTTTCATGTTGGAGTTTTGACCTAGTTCAGATTAGTTTGTAAATAAAAATAAGTCAAAACAAAATGGTTTATACTTTAAAATTGGCTTTGTTTATGTGGAGGATTTAAAAATGGTTTTCAGAAAAAGTGTCCTATATGAAAGTCGTAGAGAAAATTATTTCGAGAAACTTTTAAATTTGGGTCAAAACCTAGTTGGAGTTTTTGAAACTGTTTTTGAGTGGTCAAAGTTTGAAAAGTATTTGGAAAAAAAAAGGAAAAGCGATTCCTTCCACGCCCCACCTTTCGGCCCAACTCGCGTGCGCCGGCCCGCTTCCGCGCTCGCCCGCGCACCCCGCGCCTCGCCAGCTCCCGCACCCCGCGCCGCTCGCCAGCGCTCGCCCGCGTGCCGCGCGCGCCGCGCGCTGCTGCCTGCTGACATGCCGCGCCGTACGCCGGCCGCAACCGCCACGTGGCCGCCGCTTTCTGCTGAGGATCTTCGCCGGCCACTCCTCGCTCGATCCCCTCTCACCCGAGCACGCAAGCTATCTCCCCCGGCCACTCTCCGCTCGCCTCGCCTGCCGCACCCGCTCGCCGTGCACGGCATCACCGCGCTGCCTCGCCGACCGCGCCGCCGTGGCCCCGCCACGACCACCGGTCAAGCCGATCAAATCCCCGAGCACCTCTTCACTCCCTCGCTCTCCCGCACACACTCTCCCAATCTCGCTCGCACTCTCCTCCCCTCGCCACCAAGCCAGAGCAAGCGCTCGGTTCGCTCTCGCCGCGACCTCCACCGCAACCTTCCCTCTCCGTTCTGACCTCGTCGGAGCACCTCCATTCGATTCCCTCCGTACACCGCTCCGCCTACATCGTGCACGCACCGTGCGCACGTTGTCGTCCCCGACCGAGCCCCTTCGCCGCCGGAGGACGAAGCGCCTCTTTCGGTCCGTCAGTCGCCACCGTCGAGCCGCAACGCCGTTCTTCCCCATCCCGAGCTCCACCGACTCTTCTTCTTCATCTTCGAGCTTCACCAAGCCAAGGCAAGGTGAGAACACCACCTAGCTTCAACGCTACCGCTCTCTCCCACATCTTCTTCCCCGGCCGAACGCCATGGCCGCCCACCGCGGACCTCGCTCGTGGCAAAGCTCCTCTGGAGCCACCCGAGCCAAACCAACCCCGTAGCTTTGCTCCTTAGGGTTCTCTCGAGCTTTTGCCTCCTCCAATTTCTCCGGCCGCCGCCGGAAACGGCGTAGCCGCGCGTTGCCGCCATCACCGTGCGCCGCCACTCGCCGCCGGCATGCTCCGGCCGTGCGCTAGCCAAACCACGTACACCACTCGATGCGCCTCGTCGAGACGAGTTCGCAAGCCTAGCTTAACCGCCGGCGACCTCACCGTCGACGAGGAATCGGCGGTCAAACCTCTCCCCTGTTTCCGTCTCGCCGAGCCCATCGAGCCAGGCCTCGGACGGGCATGTGTGTTTCCGTCTCGCCCGAGCCCTCGAGCCAGGCCTCGGACAGGCGTGTGTGTTTCCGTCTCGCCCGAGCCCTCGAGCCAGGCCTCGGACGGGCGTGTGTGTTTCCGTCTCGCCCGAGCCCTCGAGCCAGGCCTCGGACGGGTGATGGCTTCCGTCTCGCCCGAGCCCTCGAGCCAGGCCTCGGACGGGCGGTTTGTTTTCCCGTCTCGCCCGAGCCCTCGAGCCAGGCCTCGGACGGGCGATTGCTTCCCGTCTCGCCCGAGCCCTCGAGCCAGGCCTCGGACGGACTAGTTGTCCGTCTCGCCCGAGCCCTCGAGCCAGGCCTCGGACGGGCGTTTGATTTCCGACTCGCCTGAACTCGGCCTCGAGCGAACCCTCGGCTGCTGTCACGATTCGAGCCAGGCCTCGAGCGAGCACACACCTTTTCGTGCGCCGAGTGCTTCCAGAAAACTTTTTCCAAAATGTTTTTCTTTTTCCCATAAATGCTTGTTTATTTTGTAAATCCTGTTTTGTTAGTCCAAGTGGAGTGCTTTCAGTTTTGCTAGTTTGTTTATGAGTAGATCTACCCTGGAAAAATATAAAAGTATTTTTGGTAGGAGTTAATTTTACTGTTTTCTTTTATTTCAGTTTATATGCTTTTGCTAAGATAAATGGTTATATATGTTGTCTGGTTGAGTTAATTTCTAGAAAATTTTGTGTAAGTTTATTATCCTGTTTTATACATGTGAAAAATATATAATGCACTGTTTATGTAGAAAAAGTTTCTGTTTTGGTAAAAAGTCCTTTTTGGCTGATTTCTTTGAATAAAGGTTAAGGTGTTTTATATGTCGAGATAAAATGTGGGAAAATTTGTATAGTCTCTGTTTATGATGTCCAAGCTAAGAAAAAGGAAGCATGACCTGTTATTTGAAGAAATCTGAAGTTGTTTTGCAAATGTGCTTTTCTATGTTTTCCTTTGAAAATTCATGTAAGAAATAATATAATATTTCTGTTCATGGAACTTTCTTGATAAGCATAAAATGTGAAGTAGAATCTGGGAAAAATATGAAGTCTGCTGTTTAACACTTTTTGAATGAGGAGCTAGTTCAAAGCACCTTTTTGGGCAGTTTGCTTGTCATTTTTATATCTGTAGTTCTGTATTTCATTTTTGGCTGAAATCTGTTCAGTGGAGTCCAGCAACTGTTGTGTGCCTGCTGAAATTTTTGTGGATTTTTCTGAGTCCAGAAAAGTGCACTTGCAGTTCAAACCTAAGTTTCTTTTGAATTATTTATTAATCATCGCATACAATAGGATAGACCCCTCCGGAGCCCGACCAGGAGCCAGAGACAAACGCCGAGCAGCAGATTCCAGAGCTCCAGCAAGCCGAGGAAGTCGACCCCGCCAGCGACACTAACTTGCCCGAGTGTCCTTCCCACGAGGCCTCGGTCTTCACCCAAGGCAAGCCCCGGAGCATATTAAGCCTCCTATCTTTTGCAATTAAGATTACTTGAGTCCTTTTATATTGTGATGCATTAGGTTTAGGAGTTGGAATGAATCCTACTTGCTGCATTACCATTCCTTGGTTATTGATTAATATCTACCTTGTTATCCTGTTATTTAATTACAATGTAGAATTGCTTAGCCTGCTTAATAAAAGTGGTAGTTAAGGATGTTTCCGTAATACCCGGATGGGTATTTACCGGATCACGGTTGGCTATATTTGCTATCGTGGAAAAGAACCTGAGTAGTAATGAAATACGGTCAACGGGATGGCAGGGCACAAGTTCGGAAACTTGGGGCAGTCCATCCGTTGGATCGTGTAGGTTTGTATCGATGTTGGCCCTCGTTCATTTTTGAACGCGCCCTTTTACTTAGGGATATGTCGGTGTTGTAATCATCGACCCCAAAGCCGGTTAGAAGCTGTTCGGGCCGGTCTCAACCCGTGTCGTGCCCTCTAGTATGGAAATTGCGATCTGCCGCGTGAGGCCATCGCCAGGTTCCAATTGGGCGGTCCGTGCTTGAACCGCGGCGATTACCACCACGAACAAGCGTCGAGCGGTTGCCCAATGCATGGACCCGACGGGGAAAGTGTGGGCTGGTATTAAAGGTCTTTCATCAGCTGATTTGGAATTCGATTCGAGTCGCCGTCTCCCCCGGTTAGTGGGAAACTATGGCGAGCTTCACCACGATACAACTCCATGTAATGATTAAAGGTTCAACTAAAATGTGGATAAGTCAACTGGATATGGTTATATTATTGAGTGGTAGATTCAAGTGAGTGCTCTAGTACAGGTGAAAAACCTAGAATTAAGGAATAGGTCTAAAAATGGCAGCTCATCTTTATCACTGATTACTTCCTATCTGAACTTGAGCTTCTCGCAACTAAAAGATCCCAGCTCCACCCGAAAAGGCCTTGCATGTCCTTGGTGTCATTATTTTCAGTTGGACGGGTAAGTCTAGCTGAGTACATTCCCGTACTCAGGGTTTATCCCGTTTGTTGCAGATGGCCAGGTCTACTTTGGCTATTGTAAGCACTGCCTCTACCCGGTGGAAGGTGATGAGGAGTAGGCCCAGGGCAGGGTCATCCAGAAGCTTTCCCCTTTTCTTTTGCTGGATCGAGACTACTAGTGGCACATTATCTTAAAAAGGGAGGAGTGAGTTGTGTCGAGTGGATTTATCAAAACAATGTTTTATTTGGACCACATGTGTGGTGGTTGTGCTTTAAACTATTTCAGCTTCCGCACTTTTAAACTCAGTATTGTAATAACTCCGTTTTAAATTCGCACTCTGATATTTTAAATTCGGTTTCGTTTTCGTTATGATGTATCTTTACGAATGTAATCCTTGAACGATGCGATCCTGTTTGATGTATGGTGTTAGAAATCCTTCGAGATTTCCGGACTACCGGGGTTGTATGGGTTCAAGTATCAGTCGAAGTCAGACGGATTTGGCTAAGATAATACTTGAGCTCTTATAATCAGGACGGTTCCGCCACAAGAGCGATCACCACGCTGAGGAGAGCGTGGTCCGCTGGGGAATGAGCGCTCACCGCGATACTCAAAAGCGGGTGGGGGAAAGCGCTCAACTACAAAGCCACGCGCACGGGGTCCATAGCCCACAACTGCAGGCTCCCTCGGGCACGTCCTCTCCTCTCTGTGCCAGGCCTAGGAACTTAGGTTTGACCTCTGGGCCTAGCAGCTCTCCTGGAGCTCCTCTGAACATTCGGCACATGTAATCACGGAAAGGATGGTACATGTCCGGGTTGTTCATCTCCCTAGCACGGCGCGCCTCTCTTGCGCCGAAAGCAAACTCACTCAAGTGTCCATCTCTCCCCACAGTGCTCACAATGGTACCTCACCGCTCTCAAAGGGGGTTGTTGGTACACACGGTTGTGGGTGTGGATCACTTTGCCCTTCTGTGGCATAAGCTCCTCCTGGATGGGTGGCATGGTGTCCAGCTTGTTCTTTAGGTGGATGGGTTTGGGATGCCACACTTGGTTCTTGGGGGAGCTCTCGGAGGTTCCTCAAAACACTCCATCCTTGGTGTTAGGCTTGAGAGGCTCTTTGGGTGGAAGCTTGGTAAGTTGGGAGTAGTGGTGGAGTTGGGCTTCTCACTCGGGTTCAAAACCACTCGACTCTCCAATCTTCCCAAAGCAGAAACATCAATGCCCGGAGCAAAGCCTACACCAGGACCTCCCAGCAGCTCGCTTGAATTGGGAGATCATCATCCCGAGCTGTGGCTCACCGCTAGACACCCATGACAAGATGGTCCAAAGGTATGTGTTTTCCTCCTCGGTTTGCATCTTGTCTGATTCTTCACATTAGCGATCTCCATCTCTCAAACCCTCACAAAGAGCACACCTAGCCACACATGTGTACTGAGTTGGCCTCTTCAAGAGACACAATCTTGGCATTCTTCTCTGCCAACTCAGATTGCAAGACAGGACAAGTCTTGCATGCACCCAACAACGAGGGTCTAGCCTTCAGCTCGTCCACCTCTCCTACCAACATAGCATACTTACCTCTCAAAGTGAGAAGGTCAGTCATGTGCTTGGTGCACATCTCACACTCGGCCTCCTCAGACACGACCACGGTGGACTTAGCAAACTCAAGCTCTCTCACCGTGTCCTCCCACTTCTGCCTAAACTCCTTGCGCTCTCTAGCAGCACGCCTAAGCAACTTATCTTGACTAAGCAAGGTGGCAGTAAGCTTCTCGACCTCAGCAGAAAGCTCGTCGTGGGTGAGAGATACCTGGGAGGTGTCGTCGTCGTCGTCCCGAGGAGTGTCGCCGCCGACCTCCTTGCCAAGGGCCATGGCGCTTGTCCTCGATCTTCTTCTTCTTCTCGGACTCGTCGTCGCTTAGAAGTGGAGTCGTCATCCGAGTCGTCGACGTCGCTGAGCATGGGAGAAAAGCACGCTGCTCAGCCTTTGCCTTCTCCAAGTACTTGGTCTTGATGTACTCCTTGTTGAAGCCGCCCTTCCGCTTGTGCTTCGCGGGGACGTACTTCTCCTTGCGCTTGCTGGAGTCGTACTTGTGCCCAGGACGCCCTTCCCAGAATGCTTGTTCTTCTTGGGACAGTTGGCGATGAAGTGGTCGGGGTCGCCGCACTCAAAACAGCCCGAGCGTTCCTCCTCGCGGCGATGGTTCATGCGGTTGTTGGGGAACCCGCGAGAAACGGTTTGGCAAGCAAAGCCAACTATCGTCTCCCAAAGACTCCACTGCTCTCTGTGACAGAAAGAAGGGAGTGCAAAGCAAAGCCTCCAGAGGGGTAGCAGAAGAGCCAGAAAGCAAAGCCATCGACGGCAGAAGGATTTTCATAAGAAGCCCTCGCCATGGCATCGATCTCACTGGACTTGAGCTTACTGAAGAGCTCGTCGCACGTGAGGATCTCATAGTTAGGCGATTCGATGATCGCCTGAACCTTGGAATCCACATCGACCGATCAAGAGTATGGAGTAGCTTCAAAGCTCTCTCATGATCGTCAAAAGCAGCACAGCTCCTTGTTAGCTCTCATCCTGTTGACAATCACCTGAAAGCGAGGTGAATAAACTTTCTATGCTCTCGCCAGGCATATGTTGAAAGTTCTCATACTCCCGCTTGTGCGACTCGTAGAGACGAGATTTGACTTGAGAGGTTCCCTCATGGAAACGCATGAGGGTCGCACAAATCTCACGAGCCGTGGGGAGGTGAGAAACGCGATCGAACTCGGACATGCTCAAACAAAAGGAGAAAGAGCGTTACGCGCGGCTATTGGCATCGTGCTCATCCATCTGAAGCTAAGTAACACGTGCAGCCAAGACAACGTAATCGTCCCTATTGCAAATCTCCCAAACAGAAGAGCCCATGCTCTGGAGATAGGCCGACATGCGTATCTTCCAATACGCATAGTTCGTTCCATCAAAGAACGGCGGTTTGCCCACGCCGCGATGCATGTCGCCTTCTGTGGATCTGGAACCGGCTAAGGTGGAAGATCCTAACCCGCTCCGATACCAATTGAAGGACCGAGAATGCACCCAGAAAGCGACCAGAGGGGGGTGAATGGGAGCTTCAAAATTCCTTCGGAAACTTGTCGCAACTGTCCCGAAAATCAACCCCAAGAGCAAACCCTAGAGCTCGTAAGTGTCCACGACCCTAGAGATAGGGTGGATGCTTCCAAGAAGCACAGCGTGACACTTCACGACTCTAGAAACCCAACGCAAAAGCCGGAAATCAAAACCGACAATGAACGAACGAACCGCGGACGAAACTGCACAAACCAGCAGTGACCGGACTCTGGCCTGCGTCCGGTCAGTGAGCACTGGACGCGTCCGGTCTGAAAAATTCCTCTCGGGAACCTTACTGTTCGTGACCGGACTCACAGACAAGGAGCGTCCGGTCGTGAACAGAGCGTCCGTGTCAGTAGCAAAGACGAAAATGAACAGTGAAGGAGGTGTGTCCGGTCACACCCTAAAGCCAGCGTCCGGTCAAGTCACAGATGAACACGCTGAGCATTCAACGACCGGACGCACAGGGTCAGCGTCCGATCAGCACGTGCCCAGCGTCCGGTCACCGGTCACCCCCGAAACAGTACTGTCGTCCACCGATTCGACTCGATCTCACCAAAACAAATCCTCTGGGGATCTCAAACTTGGTGAGAGGAGTCACAAAGAGTATAGTGAGCTATAGATCATAGCTCAAACCTATCTCCAAATCGATGAATTGAATCGAAGAATTTCGGGGGAAGGGAGAAAAACTTGACCCGCAACCAAAATCGATCGATCTCCTAGACCGTGAGGTTAGAGGTGATTCCTTTGGTGGAAAGAAGTGCCTCACGACCTAGAACACTTTGGTTCAAACAGATTTGCAAAAGATGAACCGAGCAAAGAGATCGAGCGACGGGAAAACGTGGAGAAAAAGGATTCCGCGAAAAGAACACGAACAAAAACGTGAATCACAACCACGAATTGCAACCGTGTGGCTACCACACGCTACAACAGTAGGTTACGGCCTCACTTCCTCAAAATCTCATGACACAGAGGTATTGTCTCTTCTCTGTGGATCTCAGGTTCGCTACAGCAGGGGTGTGGGAGAGCAGGAAAACCTTGAAGCAAAAGAGCAAATGACTGAGATAGATGGGGAGTGGTGGGTGTCTCCCCTACTTATCCTAATTCTAACTATTCCTAATTCCCACTCTACCCCTAAAACTATAGAGTGAACCAGCTAAACCCTAAGGTTTGGACCAACTCGGTGGTAGGTGGATCCGACGGCCACGCCCGCACAACTCGTAGCGTTGCTCGACGCAACCTCCCGATTGCCGCCACGTGCCGCCACCGCTCCGCGTCCTTTTCCTGGACGTCGCATCCCCGGTTTGAGGCCCAAACGGGAAACAGCCTTCACAGCCAACCCCCGGTTTTGAGGCCCAAACCAGGAAACTAGCACCGTCGCCTGAGTTTTGTGGCCCAAACTCAGCAAACCCAAAGCACCCAGGTTTTCAGACCCAAACTGGAAACCGTCCTCAGCTTGAGTTTTGTGGCCAAACTCGGAAACCATCCGCGCCCAGGTTTTGAGGCCCAAAACCTGGAAACCGTCCACCCGATGGTTTTTTCCCTGGCTCTACCACCAAACCGAAGCTGTAGAGGGGATGCACCTCCCGTGCACCCCGTCCACCGACACGTGTCCCAGGTCCTCGACCCAAGCAACCACCGTGCCGCAAGTCTTCGCTCGTCGCTGTCCCAGGCTGCCAGCAACCACAGCTGATCCTCGGGCCACGGTCCCTCAGTCCAAGCCTCACGTCCGCCCTTCGCCACTCTCGTCCCTCGGCACGGCACGTCTCTACTTGACCTTCACCTTGCCTCTGATCACTGTCTCCGTGCTCGACACCTGCACAATACAAGCCAAAGAACATGCGTATTATCCCAGTTGACAATCACTCATCACTCAGAGACTCGGCATACACCCATGTATCCGCACCTTGAGGAGATCGATCTCCGCTAGGGCGGGAGGAAAGTGCCTCGTAGGAAGGTTTTGGCTATACACTACTAGAAATTGAATCTTTGCCTAGTGTCTAATGTTTTGCCGAGGTCAAAGATCGAGCACTCAGCAAACCATGCGTTTGCCGAGTGGTCGCACTAGGTAAAGAACAGTACTTGACAAACCCTGTCGGTGTTTCGAACCGGGGGTCCTAGCACTGGCATGTAAATTTGTATCTGCGTGTTCCTAGCTCCGGATGCTGTGCAAGAACACAAGAGGTTTATACTAGTTCGGGCAAGCAGGCCCTACGTCCAGTGTGAGATGCAGAGTTCGTGTTATCTTGCACGGGGTGCTTGTAGTAGGGGTACAAGCCGGTGAGAGAGGGTGCTGGACCCAGGTCTCGTGTAGGGATGAGCGAGTTGTGTGTTTCTAGTTTGATGGTTGTGCTAAAAAACCGCCTGCCTATTCTCCCTGGCTCCTCCAAGGAGGGCACGGGTTACAAGGAGATAGTACGTGAGTGCTCTTAGTCAAAAGCGAGGTGAGCTACTGTGGCTCTACTGTGATGGCCTGGTCGTCGTGCTTGTCGTCGTGGGTGGGCACGTCCGACATTATGGCGATGCAGTGTTGAGTCCCTCTGTCCTATCCTTGTGCCTGTCGCCTTGTGCCAAGTCTTCTGGTCGAGGGGTTGGGCTCGCCCGAGGCCTGGCCGCGAGGCCTCGGGCGAGGCGGAGAGTAAATTCATCCTCCGAGGCCTGCTGTGGAGGGCTCAGAGGATGAGGTCATGTGGACTAGCAATCAACAGTGACGGGTTACTTGATGCACAGGGGTTTTGACTCTTGAGGAGAGTCGAGTCCTTCGCTGCGTTGTAGCTTGTCAGACGGTCGTACGTCATTGTGGCCCCGGAGTGGGTATAGTGCCGAACAGTGCCACCGGGTGTGGCTTTCCACGCCCGTACCTGCCGGTGGTCGAAAAAGGGGATTGTGACTCCCGTCCTGTCTTCCCACGCCTCCTGCAGGTCCCTGCCCTGTCCTGACAGCAGATGTCGCGTGTTCTAGGGAGGAGCGTGGTCCTGTTTGATAGGACGCGGGCGTAGCAGGCGGTGGTACGCTTGGGAGGTAGTGGAGCGCTCGCCCGAGGCCTGACACGGAGGGCTCGAGCGAGACGGAGATCGATCGTTTGCCCGAGGCCTGGCGCGGAGGGCTCGGGCGAGACGGAGAACGAGCATTCGACCCGAGGCCTCGCTCGGAGGGGCTCGGGCGAGACGGAGAACGAGAGCGTTCGCCCGAGGCTCGCTCGGAGGGCTCGGGCAAGACGGAGAAACGAGCGTTTGCCCGAGGCCTCGCTTGGAGGGCTCGGGCGAATGCCAGGATTGTTGGCCGCCGTGGCCTACTTCCGCTTGACGGGTTTTCGGGCTTTGGCTTGGTGGGCCAAGTAGCGTCGATTGCCTTCTCGGCCCTGGTTATGCTTTTCCGAAGTGGAGGTTTTGGGGTACCCCTTTTCCATGCACTCGACAGTAGCCCCCGAGCCCCTTCGAGTGCTAGCACTCGAGCTGGTGGTCACGAAATCAGGAACATAGGGTACCTAAAAACTCCTCCACGGGGGACACGCGAGTGTTCCCGCGAGGGTAGCCTCCGAGCCTCCGGGGAATGCTAGCATTCCCTCAGAGGCTCAGCCGTCGCTTGGCAGTTATCGTCGGGTTCCTTGCTGAACCTGGTGGTTCTTCTTCCAGTGGGGTGCGCGCGAGCGCACCCGCCGGGTGTAGCCCCTGAGGCCTTGGGGAAATGAGGCATTCGTCCAACGGCTGAAAATCTCGTGTACACACAAAGAAGGAGGTTAGTCGTATCCCCGAGCCCCTCAATTGTCGATCGATGGCCTTGGGCTCGGGGGTAGTACAAGGTTTTTTCGACATTGTCTCGGTGCGAGGCGAGCCCCCGAGCCCTTTTTCGCAAACGGTCGGTCGGGGCGGCCTCATCTTAGTCTTTCGACCCTCACACATCCTTTTCGCAAGGAAGAGGGGTGGTTGATGCCGCGTACCCTCGGTGGTATCGGTCACGGCATCCCCGATGAGCTGTTAATCGGTAAATCCGAGTGTGTGCCCGTGCCCCGTTCGATAGGGGTCGGCTAGGGGCCCAGAGGCGCACACATAGAGCCAGAGGACAGTCACCAGGGCCTGGAACCGTTCGATTGGTTCTAAGGGCTCGTTGCCTCCCTCTGTTGGGATCCCGTCTGTGACCGTCTTACTAGCCTCGGATACGACTCTGGATGCCCTGAGCGGTCGTGCTCAGGCTCGGCTCGGGCCATGCGATAGGCGCATCCGCGGTCATCCCTGACTCTGTTATCCTGGGGCGGCTGTCAAACCCTCGGAGGGGCCAGCCTTCGAACCCTGGAACGTAACGGGCTCGATGCCCGGGTTTCTTCGCTGGAAGGAGTCAGAGGTAGGTTACCTCTTCCGTCGGAGCAGTGGGCGCGCCTTTTTAGGAGGCTTTCTTGGGGATGTGGGCGGCGCTAGTTGTGCACGTGTGCTGGGGCCCGTCCGGGTATTTAATGTCTTGTGTGCGCACTCGTATCGAGGGGATTTCCATAATCATGAGATCTCTGCGTGCTTCGCATTAATGCGCTGATAGTGACCGACCAGGATCTAGCCGTTGGTTTTCACCCTATAAATACGCCCCTTTGAGATTTTCAGAGTGGTTCCTTTCCTTATACGCTCGTCTCCTTACGTCTTCCTCCTCCGTCCAGCCACACAAAAGCAGATGAGGGGAGGGAGAGACCAGCCAACGACGGAGTAGAGGGTTGAGAGGAAAAGAAGAAAGAGAAAAAGACAGAGAGAGAGGAGAGAGAGAGAGAGTTTGTGTGACCTTCTCCTTTCGTGACATCTGCGCCTCCCCCTTTGTCATTCGGGATAGCCGACGCCGCTGAGCCGTGGGGTGCTTGTGTCGCCACCCGGAGAAGCTAGCGGAGCTGGTGCAGAAAGGGCTCCTCTGGGGCTTTTTCGGTTCTGATAGGCCAGAGTGGATCTCCCCCGGGCCGGTGGAGGAGCAGCCCAGGCCTTAAAACGGCTATGTGTTAGTTTCATTGCTTTCCACAGCGTGGGTTCGGGATGCCGGCGAGTTGATTCCTCCGGGCGCTTCTTTCCTATTACGGGCTTGAGCTGGACCACCTCGCCCCCCAACTCCATTTCGCAGGCGGACATCTTCGCGACCGTCTGTGAAGGTTTTCTGGGGATCGAGCCCCACTGGGAGCTCTGGATCCACCTCTTCCGAGGCAAACTTTTCACGAAGGCGGTTTCAGATGGCTCGCGAAGACTGATGAGGTCGGGGAGCTGCGTGCTCTCCGTTCGCCAGCAGAGGGCGAGCCTATACATCCCGTCCCAGGCGGCCACCTCAAACAAGGACTGGCGCATGGGCTGGTTCTACCTTCGCAACGATGACGGCCTGCTACCAGCATACACCGGCTGCGTCATCGAGTCGCGTCTGGACTCCTGGAACTATGGTGTCATCGACAAGAGGCAAAACTGGC
Source organism: Coix lacryma-jobi var. lacryma-jobi (assembly GCA_009763385.1). Lineage (NCBI taxonomy): Eukaryota > Viridiplantae > Streptophyta > Magnoliopsida > Poales > Poaceae > Coix > Coix lacryma-jobi. Next base: position 99,801,862 of record CM019827.1, read on the forward strand.
GCAGCCCGTTGCTCGACGCCTTGGCGAGGCTGTGGAAGGCGGGTCTTACGGCCGAGATGGTCGCGACCTGGTTCCACCAGCGGTGCGTGCTGCCGCTGATGAACCGGCCCCTGATCGTGGCCAATATGAGAGACGACACACCTCTCCTGCAGGGTGCCAGATGAGGGCGTCTCCGCCCGCCTATTCCGAGCTCGTTTGTCGGGCAAGGATGTGGTGAAGGAGGTGAAGGATGTGAACAAACTGCTCTTGAGAACATATATGATGAATGATTGACATTTATGAGGAAGGTTTGAGGCTTTTCCCCGGTTGAGTCCATATCTCGTTATGCGCTTAATGTTTATGACTAACCGGTGCGTTGAGTTGCGGCGTGTTACATGTGTTGGTGTGCGTGTGCAACATGTGTCTCTTGGCTGTGGTGATGTGTAGGTGCAGAGCTCGGAGACAGTGGTCGATGGCGAGGTGAAGGTCAAGTAGAGACGTGTCGTGCCGATAGACCGGGAGCGGTGAAGGATTGGCGTGCCGTGCGGCGGACGTGCCATGCCGATGAACCCGGAGCGGTGATGGGCAGATGTGAGGCTTGGACCGATGGACCGGAGGGCCCGAGGACCAGCTGTGGTAGCTAGCACTTTGCTTCAACAAGCAAGAGCACATGGGGATGTGTGATGCATCAGTCGAGTCAGGAGAAAGACGATGGCGTCGTGGCACTGGCAGGAGGTCGGACACGGGCTTGCGTGTGGCGCAACTGCCGTCGGCCAAGTCAAGGAGGAAGGCAAGGCGTTGTGCCCGACGTGAAGGCTGGACATGCATCAGCATCGGTGCGGTGGGTCGGGGTGTGAGAACCACACTCCGTCTACGGCGCGGGTTCGGTAGTTGAGCCTCAGAAGCTACTATCGACGGTTTCCGAGTTGGGCCTTGTCGGTGGTACGAAAAAGGGGGACCCCCATCACGCAAACCCGAACGCTCTACTCCGTACACGCACCGCCCCCAACACAACCGGCAATCGGCAAGTCTACTATCACGTCTCGCCCGACCCTCCCGAGCCAGGCTCGGGCGAACGCTCTATCTCCGTCTCACCCGACCACACGCCAGGCCTCCGCCGGCCTCCAGCCAGGCTCGGGCGAACCTCTGTCTCCATCTCGCCCGTCCCAAGCCTCGGCGAACCTCTATCTCCGTCTCACCCAGGCCCTCCACCAGCTCTGCGCGTCTCCGTCTCGCCCGAGCCCTCCCAGCCGGGCCTCGGGCCACGCTCTTTCTCCGTCACGCCCGAGCCCTCCGAGCAAGGCCTCGGGCGAGCACGATCGCTCTCCGTCTCGCCCGAGCCCTCCAGGCCTCGGGCGAAACGCGCCCCACACCTCGAGCCTTAACGCACGGACCTCGAGCCGTACAGACAACCGTACCAGCCCATACCACGCATTTAATGCCTTCACCTACTCCGGTCATGTCCACTAGTGCACAGCATGTACCATAGTAACTCGGTGTAAAGGTCAAGTCTCGTTTTCACCACAAGCACGGGCAAAAGGGCACCAGTACAGCACTGTTTGGCCAAGCCAGGCACTGCAACCCCTCGAGGCCGGCTACGCGCCCCTCGAGCCCTACACTGTAACCCCTCGAGGCCGGCAACGCGCCCTCGAGCCCTGCACTGTAACCCCTCGAGGCCGGCTACGCGCCCCTCGAGCCCTGCACTGTAACCCCTCGAGGCCGGCTACGCGCCCCTCGAGCCCTGCACTGTAACCCCTCGAGGCCGGCTCTGCGCCCCTCGAGCCCCCGTGGCACCACCTCGAAGCCGGCTCCACGCCCTTCGAGCCCTAACTACTTTCATGCTATTGGAGGACAGGTACCCCAAGACCCGGAGGGACCCCGCCGCGTACTGTACATTCCGGGATGGGTGCTGTACGGCTCCCGCCTTGTCGCGCCACCACGTCCGCGCCCAGGATGGAAGCCACGACCCAAGGACGCCTCAACAGCGACGATCACATCGGCTCCAGTGGCCCTGACAAGACAGGGTTCCTACCCTTCTCCGTATGGGGCACCATACGCCCGACACCTGTAATACCTTTATGTAACCCTGGCCTCCCCTTGTTCTATAAAAGGGGACACTAGGGCCCTCATTCAAGAGGACGGACACAACACACGAGTCCACACACAGGCATGAGTCCGGACTCCGGTCCACGCTCACTGAGCTTGTATTGTCCCCTGTACAAGCACTTAGGTGCAAGAAATACAAGAACATCCCCCCCCCCCGCTGGACGTAGGGCCTTCTTTGCCCGAACCAAGATAAATCCTTGTGTCCTCTTGCATCACCATCCAGGAAGAGAAGCACGCGATCATATCACTCGTTGGTGTGATACCCCCGGGTACGAAACACCGACAGTTGGCGCGCCAGGTAGGGGAGCTTCGCGTGTCCGAGCCGATTTCTCGTTGATTCCTGGATGGCTTCATCCCCTCTTCCGTTCTCAGCTGGTGCTGTCGTCTGGTTCGGGAGCCTCGAGTTCCTGGCCGCAGGCAACGGCAACGAGCTGACTCTGCTCTCCACGGAGGGCCCGAGCAGAGTGCGTGTCACGCCACCCCGCGCCGGGGGCGTGACGCGTCGCCAGCACCACCGCACGTCGCCACATCGCGAGCGGCGCCGTCGTCACCGTCGTCGCCGGGCGCAGGCGGTGCCCGCGGCAAACACCTACGCCCCCGTAGCCGGTGCAGGGTCCCCAAGGGGAAACAAGCCCGGCGCGCGGCCAGAGACCTCCAGGGCGCACCCGCGCCCGCCTAGCGACTTCGCATTCATCATGCGTACGGACGGGAACCAGGCCAGAGGCCTCCGAGCCGTGCGCCGTCGACGCCACTCAGCCTCCTCCCGCACGGGTCGCGCCGCGCTCGACGCCAGCGGTTCCCGATCGGCCTCGACAACTCTGCGGCTGTATACGCCCACCGCCTCGACGAGCGCCATCAGGACCAGACGGTGGCGGACCGGGAGCAGCGTTCGGGCGCGCTGCTGCAGGCCATGGCCAGCCTGGAGATCGTCCACCCCGCGTGCGTCGACCGCGACTTCTTGCGAGCCTTCGAGCCAACTCGGCGAGCCACCGTCGGAGAATGGTACCGCGAGCTGCGGTCCCAGCATCGGCCAAGGCGGCGTGCCGTCAACAGCTCCGACTCCGACGAATACGACTACCACGACCCCGACGTCTGGGATCCCACCAGGGAGTGCTTCCAACTCGAGGGAGTCGTATGCGATACCGAGGACGAAGGCGACGACGACAGGCCGGCACTCGACCTAGAGGGACCTAGCGACGTGGCCGCGGCAGGCGGATCACGCGTTCAGGGAAGGGACGAACCTCCAGCACAGGCTGTACCGCCTAAGCACGACGATGGCCGGGCGGCGCAACTCGCACAAGTGCAAGAGGCAATCACCAAAGCCGAGGAAGAACGGCGACACCTGCTGCAGCTCCGGCAAACCCTGATGCAGGAACCACCCTAGCTCCGAGGAGCCGGAGCTCGAGGCCGGGCTCGAGAGGTCCACCGGCGGATCCTCGAGGACGGGGCACCAGCACGCCCCGAGGTATGTTTCCCGCGAGCTGGGCAGAACGTGGGTGCGGCGGCTATGATGCTCCGTGACCTGCCCGCCGTCTCCAACCCCGATGCCAGGCGCATGCTCGGAGAAATGAAAAACCTCCTTGAGACAGCCGCGGTACAGCAGGCCGAGAGCTCGGCGTCACGCCGACGCGGAGCAGCCTCGGGGAGACCGGCGGACACGCCCCACGACGCTCGCGAGGCATCCGTCCACTAGCCGGACGCCTCTCGAGCTAGGCCAGTCCGCGAACGGATCATCGACAACCGGCCACCTCGAGACCCCAACGACGCCCGCAACGACATCAACCGACGGCGCAAGGACAAGGGGGCCCAAGAGCGTGGCTATAGCGCCCATCGAGGGGGGCGCTACGACAGCGACGAGGACCGGCAGGTCCTCGAGCCCCCGGGCCCCCGAGTCTTCAGCCGGGCCATCCGCAGCTCAACCCTCCCCGACCGCTTCCGACCGCCGACCAACATCGTGAAGTATGACGGGGAGGTCGAGCCCAAGCTCTGGCTCTCGGACTTCCGCCTTGGCTGCCAACTGGGCGGAGCGAAGAACGACGACCGCGTGATCATACGTCAACTCCCACTTTACCTCTCGGACACCGCCCGCCGGTGGCTCGAGGGCTCCCGCCGGATCGGATCCATGACTGGGCCGACCTAGTCAGGGTCTTCGACGGGAATTTCAAGGGGACCTGCGTGCGTCCAGGCAACCCCTGGGACCTACGGCGTTGCAGACAGGCGGCGGACGAGCCCTCCGCGACTTCGCTCGACGGTTCTCGAAGCAGTCGAGCTCCCCCACTGCTGCGAGGACGTCATCCAGCGTTCCTCGCACGACTGCCACTGTCATGACGCGTCATTCCTCGGGCACGAGGTATGAGCTAGGACGCTACGTCCCGGGACGGTCGAGGACCTGATGGATCGCGTCACCAGCTTTGCTTCGGGCGACGAAGCAGTGGGGGCCTTCTTTGGCCGTTCCACGGACAAAGGCAAGGCGGTGATCGCGCCGGAGGGCTCCAACAAGGGCAACGACGCCAAGAACGACAACAATGACGGCAACAAAAGGAAGAAAAACAAACGCAAGGGCCAGAAGGCGAAGCATGGCGCCGATGACGACGACGACAAAGAGGTGCTCGCGGGCGCCCTCGAGCCGAAGAAGCCCCGAGGCCCCCCCGATGGGGCTGTTTTCGACCAGATGCTCGAGGATCCCTGCACCTACCACAGGGGCCCCGTAAACCACAAGTTGAAAGACTGCCGACTGTTGAAGGGCTACTACTCTAAGCTCGGCGATAAGAGGGATGACGCGCCTAAGGAAAGGATACCGATCGACGCGGCGACAGGAACGCAGATGGCGACTTCCCCCCGGTGCGCGACTGCTACATGATCTACGAGGGGCCGACCGTCGGGCTCTCAGCTCGAGAAAGAAAGAAGGAGCGCCGGGAAATCTTTTCGCTTAGCCACGACGCCCCCCGGTATCTTGACTGGTCCGATGCGCCAATCACGTTCGACCGTGACGACCATCCGGACCGTGTCATAAACCCGGGGGCTTACCCCCTCGTCGTCGACCCCATCATAATCGACGTTCGGTTCTCTAAGGTGTTGATGGATGGGGGCTTGAGCCTCAACATCATATACCTAGAGACCCTCGACCTCCTGGGGATTTCAGAGGGACAGCTCCGACCCAGCGTCGGGGGATTCCACGGAGTAGTACCAGGAAAGAAGGCCCACCCCCTCGGGCGCATCGACCTGCCGGTTTGCTTCGGCACGCCGGCAAACTTCCATCAGGAAACGCCCACCTTCGAGGTGGTCGGCTTCCAAGGGACCTACCACGCCATCATCGGCCGGCCAGGCTACGCCAAGTTCATGGCGATTCCTAACTACACGTACTTGAAGCTCAAGATGCCGGGGCCAAAAGGGGGTCATCACCGTTGACACCTCCTACGAGCACGCATACCACTGCGACGTGGAGTGCGTCGAGCGGGGGGAGGCCAACGTCCACCTCGACTCGCTCGAGGCCTTGGCAGCTCTGGCCACCGAGGGGGCCCCAGAAGCAAAGCGTCACGCCGGCACCTTCGAGCCGGCTGAGCACACCAAGCAAATACCCGTGGACCCGACCTCGCCCAAATAGGAAGCAGTGCTCGTCGACTTCTCCGTGCGAACATCGACATGTTTGCATGGAACCCCTCGGACATGCCGGGCATACCGAGGGAAGTCGCCGAGCACGCCTTGGAGATCCAGGCCGGGTCCAGACCGGTGAAGCAACGCCTGCGCCGCTTCGACGAGGAAAAGCGCAGGATCATCGGCGAGGAGGTGCACAAGCTTTTGGCGGCCGGATTCATCAAGGAGGTATTTCACCCAGAGTGGCTAGCTAACCCTGTACTAGTTAGGAAAAAGAATGGAAAATGCGGATGTGTGTAGATTACACTAGTCTGAATAAAGCATGTCCAAAAGTTCCATTTCCTTTACCTAGAATTGACCAGATCGTCGATTCCACTGCTGGGTGCGAAGTGCTTTCGTTCCTTGATGCGTATTCCGGCTACCACCAAATTAGGATGAGAAAATCCGATGAGCTCGCAACCTCTTTTATCACGCCATTCGGTATGTATGCTATGTTACGATGCCCTTCGGCCTGCGAAACGCTGGGGCAACGTACCAGCGATGTATGCAGCACATCTTTGGCGAGCACATAGGCAAGACCGTCGAGGCCTACGTCGATGACATCGTGGTTAAAACTAAAAAAGTCGGGAACCTCATCAGCAACCTCGAGACCACGTTCGAGTGCCTCCGGGCCAAGAATGTGAAGCTCAACCCCGAGAAGTGTCTTTGGTGTGCCTCGAGGCATGCTACTTGGCTACATCGTCTCACAACGGGGGATCGAGGCCAACCCTGAAAAAATCTCAGCAGTCACGAGGATGGGCCCGATTCGTGACCTCAAGGGTGTGCAGAAAGTGACAGGCTGCCTAGCCGCTCTCAGCAGATTCATCTCGAGGCTGGGGGAAAAAGCACTACCCCTCTACCGCCTGCTAAAAAAGACGGAACACTTTGCGTGGACCGCCGAAGCCGAGGAGGCCTTAACCAAGTTGAAGGGGTTGCTGACTTCTGCACCAATTCTCGTGCCCCCGCGACCAGCCGAAGGTGACGATTCCCCCGAGCCCCTCCTCCTCTATGTGGCCGCAACCACTCAGGTGGTTAGCGCGGTCATAGCCGTCGAGAGGCACGAGGAGGGTCATACATTGCCGGTCCAGCGACCGGTATACTTCACCAGTGAGGTACTCTCCGAGGCCAAGGTCCGGTATCCGCACATCCAAAAGCTGCTCTACGGCATCATCGTCACAAGGCGCAAGCTCCAGCACTACTTCCTCGCTCATCCCGTGACGGTGGTGTCGTCCTTCCCCCTCGGAGAGATCGTCAACAACCGGGAGGCCACGGGGCGCATCGCCAAGTGGTCCGCCGAACTAATGGGGGAGACCATCACCTATGCCCCGCGAAAGGCCATCAAGTCGCAAGCGTTGGCGGACTTCGTTGCTGAATGGACCGACACTCAGCTCCCGCCGGCACAGATTCAAGCCGAGCTCTGGACCATGTACTTCGATGGATCCCTCACGAAGACGGGGGCAGGAGCAGGCCTGCTCTTCATCTCACCCCTCGGAGTACACATGCGCTACATGCTACGCTTGCACTTCCCCGCCTCCAACAACGTCGCCGAGTACGAGGCCCTCGTCAATGGGTTGCGCATCGCCCTCGAGCTCGGGGTCTGACGCCTCGACGCCCGAGGAGACTCGCAGCTCGTCATCAACCAGGTTATGAAGGCTTCAAGCTGCATCGATCCCAAGATGGAGGCATACTGCGGGGAGGTGCGCAAGCTGGAAGACAAGTTTTACGGCCTCAAGCTCAACCACATAGCTCGGAAGTACAACGAGGCCGCAGACGAGCTGGCAAAGTTGGCGTCCACGCGCGGCACGGTACCGCCAGATGTCTTCTCGAGGGACGTCTTCGAGCCATCCGTCGAAATCGACCCGGGGGCTGGCCCCTCGACGCCACCCCTCGAGCAAGACACGGGGGCTCGACTCTCAACGCCACCCCTCGAGAAGGACCCCTTGACGTCCGCAGAGGCGATGCAGGTCGACGCACACGCCTCTTCTTCACCACGGCCCCTCGACTGGCGGACGCCCTACCTCGACTACCTGACGCAAGGCGAGCTACCAGAAGACAAGACGGAGGCCCGACGCATCGCTCGGAGGGCCAAGACCTACGTCATCAACGGCGGCGAACGGGAGCTGTACCGACGAAGTCTGACTGGGATCCTTCAACGCTGCATCCCACTCGAGGAAGGGCGCAAGCTCCTCGACGATATGCACTCGGGGGCTTGCGGCCACCACGCAGTGCCGAGGGCCCTGGTTGGGAACGCCTTCCGTCAAGGCTTCTATTGGCCGACCGCCATTGGGGACGCCAAGCGTTTGGTCCAAGCGTGCCATGGGTGTCAATTCTACGCCAAGCAAACACACCAGCCCGCACAAGCCCTGCAGATGATCCCGATCACTTGGCCATTTTGCCGTTTGGGGGCTCGACCTTGTGGGTCCCCTCAAGAGGACAAGTGGAGGGTACACACACATGCTCGTGGCCATCGACAAGTTCACCAAGTGGATCGAGGCTAAGCCGATAGGAGACCCCACCTCCGAGAGGGCTGTCAAGTTGTGACACCCCAATTTTAAGAACAAAATTGGAGCACAATATATGTATGCCAGGATCAATTTTCATACATATATCCACATCATAGTAAATATCAAAACAATGCTTTATTAATAATATCGAACTTTATTACATAAATGACCCTCGGGTCTGAAATAAAAAGTACAGTCTCTCATGAAACTAACTCTAAGGTAAACTCTGACGAAGATGCGGAAGATCTGGACTCCACTCCACAGGAAGGTCGACCGGGGGTAGCGCCATCCTAGTACAGGTCGTCAGGGTCGTAGCCTCCGTCTTCTGGATACTCCGGCTCCTCGTAGACGTAGTCTCCAGCGTCTGGGTGGGGTAGAGGGGGGACAAAGAGGAAGGGTGAGTACATCGAAATGTACTCCGCAAGTGTAGGAAAATATGCTTATGAGGCTTATAACAGAGGTAGGCTGACTTTGTTTGACTCAAGCGCCTAAAGCGACACACCCTATTAATCCTATTAATCCTATGCACCTATTTACTAGGTTATAGACAGACTCTGTAGAAAAGTAACCACACTCGGAGTCGCACCGAGCAAACCACACTCGGAGTCACGCCGAGCAACCAACACTTGGAGTCACACCAAGCAACCGCACTTGGAGTCGCACCAAGTACCCACACCTGAAGTCCATCAGGCAAACCACACCTGAAGTCCATCAGATGACCCGAACCAGGCCGTTACAAGGAGTCCTATGTGTATTAGTTCCATACGTCACGACATAGAGAGCTACCTTCCGTAATAACACCAGGTCTGCGCCCGAGCCTGGGAGTCACTCCCGTACCAAGCAGTAACCCGCGTAGAAGAAGCCTCTGTACCCATGCCATATGAGACTAATAACCACATAAGGCTTCTCTAACGAACTAGAACAAACCCACCAACTAATCTCGAAGAAGTCCAAGCCCGCTCGTGACCGTGAGCACGGCTGATATATCAGTTTTAATACTCTGCAGAGTTCGCACATCTTTACCCATGAGTCATGCGTTTCCCCATCACGCTAAACACTGCCAAGGTGCACAGCGAGGTCGCACTACAAGGCCTTTACAAAGTCGCCTCCAAGTCCGTTCCACACGTACCTCTAAGGTTTCACCCCGTACAAAGGTCTACGACCCCAGGGCCCCTCGTGAGCCACTAAAACAAACCCCGTGTGGACCCTCAACTTGAAGGAAACTAATTAATTAGCCAGTCCCAGAGCCATATAGGCCTCATGGTTTGCGCTGTTTTGCCGTGTTACATGCTCCAAGAACCGGGTCCTAGGGATCCAGGCAGGATAATCTAGCACAAGCCCAGAACCAAAAACCAAATGCAGCTGCCGAGTCACACGGCACAAAACCACCACACGGTCCATCCTGCCGGATATACCTACTCACCATACTACAACATTATCAGCCCAAATATTCCATAGATCATTAATCAAGATTATTATTAAACCACCATCCCATCCCAAGACAGCAGGGCTAAGCATGACTTCTACCCAAACCATCCCAAACCAGGTGACAAGGATAATATAAACAAGTTCTAGTAAACCTTAACATGGGATTCAATTTAAGACTGCATGCATCTACTGGATCTAGCTACTCTAACTCAAAATAAAATAAATACAGGAGCAATATGAGCAAGGACACTTGCCTTCGGACTGGGTCGAATCAACTGGGTCGCAAGGATGGTCTGGAGCGTCCTCGAACTCCGCACTCTCTGGCCCAAGCAACATACATGGCACAATACATTGAAATAATTAACAGTACAACAAATAGTATGAAAATAGTAAACTAATAGATCTACAGCGTAGAGAACAAAATTATGAAACTAACGCAAGTTGAATGGGTCGAATCAGAGTTAAAATGCAAAAGTTATGGGCATTTGAAGTTTTAGTGGCAAATCTGTAAATACATAGAACTCATTTTCCAATTAAAATTGAATTAAAACTGAATTAAAACGCTGACTGGGTCGGGCCTCATTTATCTGAAACCACAGGGCTAAAAGGAAAGATTCGCCAGACCCAGGGAATAGGAAGGTTGGATCGCGGGTTGATTATGGAAAACATGGAGGGTTTTTCTGCAAATTGGCCGAAACCGGTCGGCGCATGCAGACGGGCGCTGACGTGCTCGCCACGCGGCCGCACGCGATTGGCGCGGTGTGCCAGGGGGGCCGGTGGACTAGCCGAGTTGGCGCGGTGCACCGAGTCCATGGGTTCGTGGACCCGGCCATACCGGTTCGATGGCTTTATCTAATCTGAGCCGGACAGGATAGATCGGACGGCTGGAAGGGGTTTGGGTGAGATGCATGTCAGAGTAGGAGGAAAGGGGCGGTGGCGCAGTGACCGCGCACGGCGGCGCCATGGGCGTTAGCCCGAACTCGCCACGGTGGCGCTACGGGGCACGGGAGGGCAAGGCGAGGGTGCTGGGGAGTAGTGCTTGGCAACCTCGATGGAACCCTGTACGACGGTGCGGGGTGGCTGGGGTGGTGAACAGGGAAGGAGAAGGCGGTCACCGGCGCTCTGCATGTGACGGCGCCATGGACGGTGCGCTCGGTGGTGCACGGAACCGAGACTAGAGAGCACGGGGACAATCGAGGAACGAAGGAGGACAAAGGAATCTCACCGCGAGGTTGTAGATGCAGTCTTCGGCGCCGATATGGCTCGGATGGGGCGGGATCGAAGCTCGGCCTGGAGCACTGATGGCGGCGGATGCAGTGCTCGGCTCCAGTGGGTGCGGGCGCCGGAGATGGAGGGAGGGTACGGGAAGACAAGGAGTGGCGGCGGTGTACTTGTAGGTTGAAGAGAGAGGAGGGACGCTGTGGGTTCTGCTGCTGCAGATCGCATCTGAGGGCGCGCACAGCAGGCGGCGTCGCGCGAAGGGCGGAGCGGGGGTTGGGGACGGGCCCCGCCTGTCAGCGAGAAGCAAAGGAGGGAGGGGCGCCGGCGCTGCGGCCTGGTGCGGGTGGTGGAGCGGGCCATGTCTGGCGCTGGGCCGCGAGGGGGAGAGGGGAGGACGGGCCGGCGCGGGAGAGGGAGCGGCCGAGGCCGCGGGGAAATGGAGGGAGGCGCACGCGGCATGGCCAGCCGCAGGCGTGCGGGAAGAGGGGAGGACGGGCCGGCGGGGCGCGGCTGGGCTGGAAGTGGAGATAGGGGAAGCCCCAGCCATTCCTTTTCCTTTTTCATTTGTTTCCCAAATTCATTTTGAAATCCAAATTCAAATCTGTTTCAAAACAAAACTAGTTTGAAAATTTTGGAAACATTTTCCCTAGGTTTTGTAAATAAACTTGATTTTGATTTTGTAAAATTTTTTATAAATCTTTTTATTTGTTTTCTAAATAGAATAAATCCGATTCGCCCTATACGGGTTTATAAATTTATTTTTCACCCAATAAAATTGTGCAACGGCATGAATGCAACAAACATCTGGTTAGAATTTTCCTCCATCTAGGATTTTGGTCATTTTCTTATTAAATTCTAATTTATTTTATTTATTTGAAAATCGGGGTGTTACACAAGTTCATCGCAAACATCATGTACCGGTTCGGGGTGCCTAATGTCATCATCACCGACAATGGCACCCAATTCACGGGCAAAAAGTTCACCAACTTCTGCGATGACAACAACATCGCGTAACCTGGGCCTCGTCGCATACCCCCAATGCAATGGGCACCGAGCCCCAACACAGGCGCAGCGCAACGGCATGATACTCCATGGGCTAAAGCCGAGGCTGTTCAAGACCCTCAAGAATTTCGGAAAGGGGTGGGCTACAGAACTCCCCTCGGTGCTGTGGGGCCTCAGGACTACGCCGAGTCGAGCCACCGGGTTCACTCCGTTTTTCCTAACCTACGGCGCAGAGGCCGTCTTACCTACGGACCTCGAGTACGGCTCACCTCGACTTCGAGCCTACAACGAGCAAACCAGCGACGAAAGGCTCGCCAACGCCAAGGACCAGCTCGAGGAGGCCCGAGACGTGGCGCTCATCAACTCTGCACGCTACCAGCAAACACTTCGATGCTACCACGACAAGCACGTGCGCAAAGGGACCTGGCGGTGGGGGACCTTGTGCTTCGACGACTGCAAGATAATCGAGGGCGCCATAAGCTCACCCCTCCGTGGGAAGGCCCATACACCGTGGCCGAAGTGCTCAAGCCAGGAACATACAAGCTCTACGACGACCAAGGCAGGATCCTGGCGAACGCGTGGAACATATCTCAGCTACGTCGCTTCTACCCTTAAAGGCCTCGAGGCCTTGTTCATTTTATCACTTTGTACAAACATGTCAAAATGAATGAACAAACTCGTGCATTGTCGTTCGTGTTGCTTCGCATCTTAAGGTAGCCTCGACCCTGCTTTGCTCAGGGTCAAGCCTCCCTCGGGGGCTGACGGGGGGCCTTCCCCCCCCCCCCCCAGACTCCGGAAAAAATACGCGTTTTCTTTTCTAAAATTTTGACCCTCGTCTCGACTCATGCCTCGAGTGAACTAGCGACGTCTAAATCCTAAGTACCTCGAGCCTCCAAGGTCGGGGGGCGTCGACGTAGACGGCCTCCTACGCCCCCGGGCTACGGTGCCCTACCTACGCCTCCCCTCGAGGGGCTCGCGACGTATCGAAGGAACACAGACTAAGTTAGCAGAAACTCGAGCTTGCGATAAGGAGAAGTGGTCAAACGCATTTGAAAGGAAAACAACCCCTTTTAAACAAACAAGTCATATATACATTCGGGTCTCGACGTACCCTCATTCACGTCATAAAATTCTTACAAGGGCCCCGGTGCCCAATTTGGCGCGCAGGCCCTAGTCTTCGTCGGTGCGGTACTCCTCCCCGAGGTCTTCCGCGGCGGGCTCAACCTCGACGCCCGAGCTCGAAGGAGGAGGGCTCCGACACCGCTGCTGGCGTCAGGAGGCAGCACGTCCTCCTCGAAGATCTTCGCGAGCGACATCCCCGGCCTCTCCATCTTCTCCAAAATTTTGTCGACACGGCGGTTGTTCCACTCCTCATCCTTCCCCTCGATCTCGATGAAGCCATTCGCGACAACGTGGACCGGGAAGCGGAAACCGGAGCGAACAACCGCGAGTGTCTGCTTGACGCCGTGATGGAGAGCTTGCCGGACACGGTCCCGCGCGGCTGCGTCGAAGAAGCACAAGGCGTCGACCAAGGCATCGCCCCGAGCACTGCACCTTCTGCCGCGGTCCAGGAGGAGCCCCCACATGGGGCCGAGCCGGTCGAGAGAGGAGCGAGCCCGCTCCACCACCATCGTCTCATCTTGGAGTTGGTCCAAGAGAGCCTGGTTCGTCCCGCGGAGCTCCTCGACCGTCTTCTCGACCCCTGCGCAACAAACAAGGAAGAGTGAGACTGCGGCGTAACAAAAAACTTCGAGACCCAAACAAGAACAAGGTGTAAGCCTCACCGTCGCAGTGTTGCCCCAGTGCGGCGAGGTCGCTGGTCAGGCCCTCAGCACGCTGCTCCAGCCTGCGCTTCTCGGCCAGCGTGAGGAGCTTCTCGGACCTAAGGTCCTCGATCTGCCGGCCCGCCTCCACCAGGGCCAGATCCTTGCGGATCACCTCCTGCCGCGCCGCCCCCTCGGCAGCTCGGGCGGTGGCGGCACCACTCTTGGCGTCTTCGGCCTCTTTTCTCGCCGCCTCCGCTGCGGTTCGGGCAGCGGCGCCTCGCCACGGGCGTCAGCAGCCTCCTGCTTCGCCGCCTCGGCTTTCAGCCCGGGCAGAGGTGGCCTCGCTTCGGGCGTCCGCGGCCTCCTTCCTCGACGCTTCGAGAATGGCGGCGGCCTCCTCCTTGGATCGAGCGACCTCGCCTCGAGCCACCCGGACCTCCTCCTCCGCCTCGTTAAGCCGGCTCGCCATCTGGGCGTTCCGGCTCAGCTCCGCGCGGAGATCTCGAAGCTCTGCCTCAGCCCGCGCGAGGGCGGCTGACACCTGTGCGGACCGGCCCGCCTCCTCGGAGCAGGACCGCTCCGCCTCCGCCATAAGCACGACCACCTCCCGGAAGATGGACCGCACCTCGCGTCGGGCCCCCCGCTGGGCCGGCTGCTCGATGGGAACCACGGCAAGGGGCGGGCTCAGTGGGACGGGAAACGGCCATATCGTCGGTCGAGCTCGATGTCGGGCAGATCCTCCTCCGCCTCGAGCTGCCCCGACCGACCCGTCGCCCGACGGCACGGGCCCCGACTCCCTCCGTCCTCCGCCGGCACTTCCTGTTGCGGATCGATCGAGGGAAGGCTCGACCCCGGGCCCTCTTCCCTGGCCCGGCCCTCCGGCCCTTGTCGGCGCTAGCCGGCACCTCGGGCGCCTCCACCGTCATCGAGCCCGCGGCGAGGAGCGGCCCTGCTCCAGCTCGTTCAGGAGGTCCTCCACCGTCGACTCCTTCTCCGCCGACGCCTCTCCCCCCTTTCCCTCCTCCGCAGCCCGGCCCGTGCTGGTCGGAGCCACAACGGGCGCAGTCTCCTCAGCCCCAGACGCTGGCGGGGCCGTGCTCGCCCCAGGCGCTTCCCCGGAACAGCCGTCGTGGTGAGGGGAAGGATGGCGCTCCCAGTTGGCACCATCGCGGGAGGAGGAGGAGGGGGAGGGGGCAGCGCTTCGGCGGATATGGTGGTGGCAGGCTCGATGCCATGAGCTGAGGCCCCTGCAATAACGAGATGACGGAGATATCAGAACCAGGAAGAGTACCTCGACCCCTGTGGTCGATGGCGATGGCCTCACCAAAATTCGCGACAATCATCTGGCCCCCTCGAGCCATGGCAGCTCGGGCCTTCTCCAGCCAAGCGGCTTCTCTAGCGGAGGAAGGTGCCATACTCGAGGTGCCTGTGCCTCGACGGGGCTCGAGGTCTTGGCCCGCTTGGACGAAGCGAGGTCCACCTCCTGGTAGGAGCGCTTCCCCCTGAGAAGACGGAGATGGCACGCGTCATCAAAAGCAAAGAGGTGAAGCCTCACTACCGACGAGACCCAGGAAACTACTCACCCGAAGCGGCGGCTGGCTTCTTCCCGGAATCGCCGGACCCACTCGGGGGCTTCGAGCCCACCCCACGGCTCGAGCCCTGTGCCTGGGCCGTCTCCACAGGGCTAGGATGGGGGGGGCTCCTGACGCCTCCCATGGCTCGACCTCGAGGGAGAGCCCTCCTTCCGCCCCACATCGCGGGAGGGCGACCGTGCCACCCTCGTGCTGACGTCGTGGCGCTCGCCCCGGCGCGGGCTCCGGGACCTGCTCCGGCGCCCGCGCTGGTGGTCGCGCCCTCCCGCGTCGCTTCCGTGTCCTGGCGGCGGTACGGCGATGGACTCCGGGGACGCTCGCGCCCCTGGTCACGAGACGCTCGGGGGCTCCCTCCCCGACGCTCGTGATGGCGCGGGCTCGACGCCTCTTCCTGGCGCCCTCTCCTCCGCGGGCTCGACGGCGCCCTTGACGGCTCGCGGGGGTCGGGCCCGAAACCCTTTCCGACCTGTCGACCGCCTCTCGAGGCCCGACCCCTCTCGAGACCCCCCGTCTGGGCTGACGCGGGGGCGGCCTCTGTTGGCGCTGTGGCAGAGGCGCTCCGGGTCCGGGGCTTCCTCACGACCAGGGGCACATCCGGCGCGGAGCTCGACGGACCTCGGGCCCCCGACGAGGCAGGGATCGGCGCCGCCTTCCACGGCTGCGTCCCGCGCGACCCTTTTGTCGTGGGACCTCCAGTGTACCCTCCTGCACAGAGGAGCGGTCAGCCCTGTCATCGAAGAGCCCCGCGCGCATCAAGCGCACATCCATCCCCCTCGTCGCCCCTCCTCCTCATCACCACTCTCCTCCTCCGAGCTCGAGGAGCTCAGCTCGGGGGACCCGTCCCCAGGCTGACGGTTACGACGAGCCTTCGCCAGTCTCTGCTCCCGAGCTAAGCGACGCAAGTTTTTATTTTTCTCTTTCTTCTTTTTGGCATCCTTGCTCTCCTTGTCCTTCTGAGCAGAGAGGCGCCTCACCTGAGACCCGCGGCGTCCTCCTCACCGGGGGCCTCGACGCGCGACAAGTAAATGCCCCCTGAAGAGAGAAGAAGCGTGATGAGACAAACCACAAGACGGATGCAAACGGATCGAAGAGGAAAAACGGGAGGAGGCTCGAGATAGCTCGACTCGAGGGAGGCTTACCAGGTCGAGACTCCCCCGTCGGGTGCCATCGCAACCAGGTTGGAGTATTCAGGGACGAACGGCCCCTGGATCGTGATCGACACCCGGGAGACGCCCTCGTTCCGGGACAGCCTCTCTTCGGCCATCCTCGAGCGATTGGCGCCTCGAGCTGAGCCTGCGGGCCCATCTCGTGCATAAGAAGGGGCGGTTCGCCAGCGGGAGAACTCTTCGCTGGTGGAACGCCCAATGACCGCTTGCACGGTCGCTTCTTCTCGTCCACAGCGTCTTCATCATCTCCATCAGCGGGGCCAGGTGACGTTGCCTGTCCGCCGCAACGCCCCAGGTCCACTTCTCCGGGCGTTGAGTGAGGACCCGCCGTTGTACTGCGGAAGAGGACCACCTTCGTTCCGCAGATAGAACCAATGGTCGTCCCACCCGCCTGGTTGTGGAAAGCTTGTATCGCAGGTACTCGCGGGGGACATTGGCCGACGAGGTCCCCCGCCCTCGCGGTAATGGCAAGGGAGCCCATGCGCACGGGCCGCCTCCCCCTGGGCTCAGGGACTTGATGAAGAGCTCGCCCCGGAAGAGATGGACGAACATCTCCCAGTGCGGCTCCATCTTCAGGTACCCTCGCACACCGCGGCGAATATGGCGGCGTGCGAGATGGGTTGGGGGAGAAGTGTTGCAGCTCCACCTCGAAATGGTGGGCCAGCCCTCGCAAGAAGCGGCTCGGCGGGACGCCGAGCCCCATACGGTGGTAGTGCGTGAAGCTCACCACGTACCCCTCCGGCGGGTGCGGCTCCCGGTGCTCCGCCGACGGGACAACCCCCCATGCGGGTCCCTCCTCCGGGTTGGGGCGCAGAAGCCCTGGGCCACCAGCGAGTCCATTCGCTCTGCGTCACTTCGACGGCTCCAGTCCTCGGCCGCAGCATCTGTGTCTGGGCGGCCATGACGGTGGCGTCGCGCGGATCCGAGCAGCGACGGGCGGCCGAAATCCCCAATCGACTAGCTCGAAGGAGAGGGCGGCGTAAAGGCACGGCGGCGGCGAAGGCAAAGGCAAAGTAAAGGGTTCTTTTCCCCTCTTTCGATATTTATAGGGGAAATCCAGACGGGCGGGATCTCCCATGACGTGAAAAGGTAACCGATGCATTCAATGCGCCCACCTAACCACGTCTCGAGCGGATGCAGGTACACGTTACCTCTCCATTCGCTCCACTACCCGGGCCCACCACGACCGTCGCTCCGGCTTCGCGCCCGCCGCTCTCCCCGACGGTTTCCGCCTAAAAGGCGGTGCCCAACGGGCAGAAGGATTCCAGACGACGGAGGCTTCTTCATAAAGGTAAAACGGGCCCGGCCCTAAGTCTCGAAGCAGCGAAGGTGGCCCTCGAAAAGGGTTCGACAGCCGGCTTCGAGCACCCGAGTCAGGGACACCAAGGGGCGCCACTCGCGGCATACTCGAGGGCCGAGCCCTCGAGGCCCCTCACGTGTATCCAAGGCGGGGAGCTCGACGTGCAGTGAGATCCCCTCGGAGGGAGGCATCGAGCCACCGGGTCCTATCGAATGGACCCGCACTCCTGCAGACTGAGCCCCCCCTGCTTTATGAGACCCCCGCCTTCGGGCCACAGTCGACCCCTAACAACGGGGCACGAGCTCTCACTTGGATTCCCCGTTACCAGCTCCGGGAACCTCGATACTCGCCCACTCGGGGTAGTACGAGGCATCCCCCTCGCATCCGATCGAAAGGACTCGCGGGATGACAAGCCAGGGCAATCGGCATGCCGGACAGCTCGGGGAGCCGGCCAGTCGGTTCAGCCTGGCACCCCTCGACGAAAGAGGGTCTAAAAACTCGGACAGTTACGACTAATCTCTTTTCTTTGTGTGAGCATGAGATTTTCAGGCCTCGGGTAATAGCTCGACCCCCATCTCGCCTGAAGTCCTCGAGACCAGGCCCAGGCCAAATGCTCGTTCTCCGTCTCGTCCGAGCCCTCCGAGCCAAGCCTCGGACGTTGTCTCCCACGGGAAAGGAAAGGTTACCGCGAATATTTAATATTACTACCGAACCACATTTCGATCCTGTTGACAGGTACACACGGCGCCGCGATCTCCGCTCCCTGACGATTTCCGCCTAAAAAGGCGCGCCCACTGGGCAGAAGGTTCCCAAATGACGGAGGATTCTTCAGGAAGCCCACGAGGGGGTTCTAACCACTCCCCCATGGTCTCGGGGGCGACACCCGCGGGTGTCGCTCGCACGACACCCACGGAATCAAATCGACAAAAACCTCGAGACCAGTTAGCTATCCATCGAGATCCCAATCTGGAGCCCCTGCTCGAATGCAAGCACTCAAACAAGGGCTCGGGGGCTACTGTCGGTGGTACGAAAAAGGGTACCCCCAATCAACGCAAACACCCGAACACTCTATCTCCGTCTGGCCCGAACCCTCCCAGCCAGGCCTCGGGCGAACGCTCTGTCTCCATCTCGCCCGAGCCCTCCCAGCCAGGCCTCGGGCGAACGCTCTATCTCCGTCTCGCCCGAGCCCTCCCAGCCAGGCCTCGGGCGCTGTCTCCATCTCGCCCGAGCCCTCCCAGCCGGGCCTCGGGCGAACGCTCTTTCTCCGCCTCGCCCGAGCCCTCCGAGCAAGGCCTCGGGCGAGCACGATCGCTCTCCGTCTCGCCGAGCCCTCCAGGCCTCGGGCGAACGCGCCCCCACACCTCGAGCCTTAACGCACGGACCTCGAGCCGTACAGACAACCGTACCAGCCCATACCACGCATTTAATGCCTTCACCTACTCCGGTCATGTCCACTAGTGCACAGCATGTACCACAGTAACTCGGTGTAAAGGTCAAGTCTCGTTTTCACCACAAGCACGGGCAAAAGGGCACCAGTACAGCACTGTTTGGCCAAGCCAGGCACTGCAACCCCTCGAGGCCGGCTACGCGCCCCTCGAGCCCTACACTGTAACCCGTCGAGGCCGGCAACGCGCCCCTCAAGCCCTGCACTGTAACCCCTCGAGGCCGGCTACGCGCCTCGAGCCCTGCACTGTAACCCCTCGAGGCCGGCTCCGCGCCCCTCGAGCCCCCGTGGCAACACCTCGAAGCCGGCTCCGCGCCCTTCGAGCCCTAATTACTTTCATGCTATTGGAGGACAGGTACCCCAAGACCCGGAGGGACCCCGCCGCGTACTGTACATTCCGGGATGGGTGCTGTACGGCTCCCCGCCTTGTCGCGCCACCACGTCCGCGCCCAGGATGGAAGCCACGACCCAAGGATGCCTCAACAGCGACGATCACATCGGCTCCAGTGGCCCCAACAAGACAGGGTTCCTACCCTTCTCCGTATGGGGCACCATACGCCCCGACACCTGTAATACCTTTATGTAACCCTGGCCTCCCCTTGCTCTAAAAAGGGGACACTAGGGCCCTCATTCAAGAGGACGGACACACACACGAGTCCACACACAGGCACGAGTCCGGACTCCGGTCCACGCTCACTGAGCTTGTATTCTCCCCTGTACAAGCACTTAGGTGCAAGAAATACAAGAACATCCCCCCCCCCCGCTGGACGTAGGGCCTTCTTTGCCCGAACCAGGATAAATCCTTGTGTCCTCTTGCATCACCATCCAGGAAGAGAAGCACGCGATCATATCACTCGTTGGTGTGATACCCCCGGGTATGAAACACCGACAGGCCTCAAAACTCGGGGTGGCGGGTTTCCATGTTTGGGCCCCAAAACTCGGGGTGGACGGTTTCTAGGTTTGGGCCTCAAAACCTGGGCTGACCGGTTTACCGGTTTGGGCCTCAAAACTGGGCGGAGGTTCCTATGTGGAACGGTCGACGCGTGGCGGCACCGAGAGCCTTGCGTTGCGGCGAAGCTATCAGTGAGGAGGTGCAGCGGTTGACATGACGGCACGTGGCGGCATCCTGGAGCTTGCGTTGAGGTGAAGCGAAGGATGAGGAGGCGCGTGGCCATCAGATGGAAACTGCCAGAGTTGGACAGTTTTACCCCTAGGGGGTATTTGGGGTTAGTGCTTCATGTTAGGGCGTTTGTGTCTTTTGGACGTGCGCCTATATATATGTGAAGGGGCTGTATTGGACAGCTATCCTTGGAGAGTGCCATTCTCATTTTGCTAGTGTGAGAAGAGGCGAGGGTTAGGAAGAGAGGAGTGGCTCTTGTTCTTGAGCTTTTCGCCATCTGCGCTTTGGTGTTGCGAGTAGTGGCTTGTAACCCGACATCGTGTGCTACACAATCCATCTTCTAGTTGAAATCCAAGAATCAATTTTGAACTCCTCTTGGTTGTTTCTATTTTGGATCAAATTCGCGTTTTTGTTCTTCGCGTTTTAGTTTTTCCCCTCCTGGAGATTTGCCTCGTTCTCCCTCTCTGAGAAGTGGTTTTCGATTCTGCTTGAAACAAGTTGTTCTAGATCGTGAGGCATCTCTTTTCACCGAAGGAATCCATCTCTAACCTCACGAGCTAGCAGATCGGTCTGTTTTCGTGTTTGGATTGAGTTCTTTCTCCCTTGGCCGTTCTTCTTCCATTTTCTTCGATTCTCCAATATATAGTTAGGTTCGAGCCATGATCTCTTAGAGATAGCTCACTAACCTTGTTGTGAACTCCTCTGCAAAATTCCATATTTTTCGGAGTTGATTTGGTTGAGTTTTGGCTTCGAAATCAAAATCTTCCGAAGCTACAACGTGCAACCCGGACATGTTCGGTAATGATACCTTCGAATTTTGAGCTGCATTTTTGTGGAGATCTTGCCTTAGGTGTCTACTTGCTTCTGTTAAAATTTCATAATTTTTGGACACCGTTTGATAGGGTTTTTGGAATTTTCTCCCAAAACTGGTCTAGGCAGTGCATACCAGACATGTCCGGTATTGAGTCTTTGGACTTTTGAGCTGCAATTTTTGGGGGAACATCCTGAGGGTGTCTAGTACCTGTTGTTCAAATTTCACAATTTTTGGGCACCGTTTGTACAACTTTTGGTTTTTCTCCCAAGATTGGTCGCTGCAGTCTTGCGAACGCTTCGAGGCTCTTTTGTGCTCCAGTAGTGTCCTGCTATGCTTCTTGGAAGCATCCACCCTACATCTAGGGTCGTGGACACTACCAAGTCCTTGTCTTGCTTTTGGGGTGACTCTCTGGGAAAAGGGCCATCAATTTCTCGACAACAAATTTGAGGCTCCCATTCACCCCTCCTCTGGTCGCCGTTTCCGGTCCTTCAGCTCTCCATCCCGATGCGCCCGTTTCATGGGTATATTAGCTTGGTAAGAGGATCGATCTTTTGGGTGTGTTGCCCTAGAGCCTTCTTTTTTCATGTTCGGTCCTTACTACCTTCTGTTTGCAGGGTCTACGGATGGTCATCACCTCGAAACCTCCCCTTCCTGAGGACAGGGAGGAGAGGCGACGCCGGGCTAAGGAGAGGAAGAAGAGAAAGGATGATAGGGACGCCAAGTAGGTTAAGCGACGGAAGGAACGTGATGACTTGGAGAGGCATCGGCGGCAACAGAGGCTTCATGGCGAGCCGGAAGAGTCCTCCCCCACGGAGGAGGATTCCGATGATGACGACGAGGAGGGCTCGGAGGGGGACTCCGAGCCCTTGGCGGGGTTCCTAAACATGGACCATTCGCCGGTCCGGTCGGTGAGCCCCACGATGGGCGCGTCCGGGGCGCAGGTGGTGGGGATGAGCCTTGTTCCTGCCCCGGGCGTGGGTGGCGAGGCTTCTACGCACCGTGGGGGTGATGGGTCCAATCAGGGCCCGCTGCCGCCGCCGTCGGTGGGGGTTTCGATGGAGATCACTGAGACGGAGCTCCTGCCTCCCCCACGGGGGGTTCCCCCTACAGGGACACCACGACTGTAGTCCCCATCCGTGCCCTCTGCGAGGAGGGCCCCGAGGGCTGGGTGAGCATTCGTCGCTTACCCATCCCATGTTTGTTCATGAGAGGTTTTTTATAATGATGCATATCTTTCTTCTCTTCTCTCGGCGGGAAGCGCTCTGCGGCGGACCTACAACTCCGCCCCTGGAAGGCGCTGAAAGCGGGAGCGACCTCCTCCACCGGCACGGTGGTGGCACCGTCTATGACGCCACAACTTCCGGGGTCCGGTGGGCTGGTCGTCAACCCACAAATCGTTAGGCTCCCACAGGGGGCCCCGGTCTCTGGTGGGGCGCCGGCAGCCTCGGCAGCGCGCTGGTAACCTCGCCCTCCGCCTCTGCTTTCCCACCTTTTGGGGAAGTCTCGTCAGAAGAGATGTTATGGATCTCCTCCGTAGGCCTCATGGTTTACTCATCGTGTCTTTTGATCTTTTCATGAGCTGTGTCGATCTTTTGCAGAGCTGAGAGGGAAGCTTGCTGAGGCCGAGGAGGCCTCGGCCGCCCTGCAGTCGGTCTATCAGATCGAGGCCCAGGATCACGAGGCCCTGCAAGATGCCTCCGCCGAGGCCTGCGCGACCCTCGTGACCGTAGATGGCCAGTCGGGGAGCTCCCTGACCAGCCGTCTTGGTCACCCTGAGTGGTCAAGTGAATGACCGGGTGCGCATTGCCCTTCATCTTGGGGTGAAGCGGGCCTTCGCCGTGATCTCCAGCCACTACGACGGCCTCAACTTCAGCGCCGTCAGCCATGGCTATATCTTACCGGACGATGAAGACGAAGCCGAGCGGGAGATCGCAGAGTTCACCAAGGCCGTCGAGGCCTCAGGGGAGGCCCTGGCTCGGCTCTTTGAAGAGGACGTGAGGCTTCCCATAGTTGTTGTTTCCTCGGCTCCTGAAGACCGCCCAGTGACTGCTCCTGCGGACGAGCCTCAAGAGGAGAAACAAAATTAGTTTGGGCCACCGAGCCCTTGTGTTGTGTCCTCCGTGGGAGGAAACTTTTGGTAAGAAAGAACATGCTCGCGGCCTTCGAGGCTTAATGTAAATACGTTCTCGCATTTCATTCCTTGTTGCCTGCTTTTTGCCTTTTTTGCGTGTGGAGGGATCTCGGTGGAAACCCTTAGGGTACTTAGGCTACCTTTCAAGGTGAGATAACGGCAAGGGAGTCTTCATGCTCGGAGGCGAAGGTAGCTCTTACGACTTGGTTATTCGACTCTCAAGGTGTCCTTCATGACCCTTTAGGTTTCACACGCAAGTTTTTTCCTATGCACAAAATAAAAAAAGAGGCAAGACTTGGAAAATTTTGAAATGCGAGCGAAAACGTAAGTCTCGGGGACGTCGGGTCGGGGAGACCCTCTCCTTGTAGCCCCCGAGGGTGGTTCGGCCTCTGCCGGGGCAGAGCCGAGCCTCACTTTTTAGATCGATGAAAGGGCTCCCCGAGCCTTCGCGCTCAGGCCTTGGGGGTATCCCCAGAATGTATATGACAAAACAGACGAGCTAGAGGCGCCTATTTTTGGCATACTCCGGGAAAACAAAAGTATAATGCTTATAAATTCAAGGGAAAGAGCAACGTAGCTGCTTCTCTCACGGGGGAGTGAGTTTGTGGCACCCTCGGTGGTCCTGCTTTGGACGCAGCACCAGATCGCCGACGTTGAAGCCTCAGCCTCGGATGCGTCGGACGTGGTACAGTTGGAGGTCTTGCTGGTACTCGGCCGAATGCAGCAGCGCTATGTCCCGGGCCCCGTCGAGTTGGTCTAGGGTGACCGAGGTTTCCTGCGCACTCTATACGCATTAGATTATTTCAAGTTTGGTCTAGGAAAGAACGCTGCGTCTTTCTTGTTGATTTTACGAAAAACTTCTTTAGCCTCTGCCCCGTGTCTCCGTCCCATTGTCACGTCGTGCTCTTCAGTGCGGTCGGCGAAGGAGACCGTAGCCTTTCGCAGGCGATAGGTTCGTTCCTTGCCCGCTTTGGCATGACCCTCGGGGGTCAGCCGTCCTTCGAGGTTTTTCATGACTCTGGTAGACGAAGCAATGGTGCAGTAGGCTTGTGTTTTTTCTTAGCGCGCCGCCTTCGTTTCTTCCTTTATTCGAACCTGAGGAGCTCGATCTATGGGTCGTGTTTCGGTGCTGTGGGTGGGCCGGTGCCATCTGCCGTCGGAGGCGTCAGGCGGCCGGGACCCGGTCCGCTTTCTCAAAGACACGACCTGCGTCCCTTGCTCCCCTAGTTCTTATTCAGGATGAAGCAAACGTGGACGCGGTCATTTTAATCGTTGTTTTTGTAAATGTTGGTCTTTTTAGGAAACGAAACGGAAAACCAAACGTTAGAAAGAGAAACATAAATTTTTGGTCACCGAGAGGGACGCTGTTCCTCCTTGTTTGGAATGGTCCTCCATTTGTCGTCCTGATGCCGGGGAGGGGAGCCCCCCGGCATTGTTGCTGGTGGCAGCGTCGCACGGCCTCGAGGCTGGGCCTCGGGGAAGGCCCGTTGGTGCCCTTTGATTTGACTGGCTGGTCACGGCTAGACCCCTCGCGGCGGGCTCGGCCGGGTCGCTAGACGAGGACCTTTGTCGGTACGTGGCGCAACGTCCCCAAACCGCGGGGAAGGGCCAGGGGTGGTCGGCTCCCGGTGCATCCATCGAGCGCGTTGGGAGCAACGTCTCGGACATCCGAAGCGTCCGAGGTAGCGTGGCGTAGCTTCCACCGCGAGGAGCGGCGCAGTCATTGAAGGACCGAGAATGCAAAAGCAAGGCGACCAGAGGGGGGGGTGAATGGGAGCTCAAAAATTTCTCTCAAAACTTTGGCCTTTGTCCCCAAAATCAACCCCCAAAAGCTTCGACCAAAACCGTGATGCCCACGACCCTAGGATGATCCTAGGATCACAGCGAGGCACCACCAGCGATAGCAAGCCAAACGCCAAAAGCACCGGCACAAGTTCGACTCCTAAAAACCGAGTCCGAACATAGATGAAGGCTACATTGGGAAATCCCTAAATACCAATGCTAACGAGTAGCAAATATACCTAGAGAGGTTCCTAGGTAAACTCTAGGGCCAAACGAGAAGTCCGAAAATCAAGCGAGGAAGCCAAGAGAGCAAGCGCACTAAAACTCAAGCTTCAGCAGGATCCCGGACTGTCCAGCGTTCCTGTCCCGGACTGTCTGGTTCAACCGCGGACTGTCCGCGAGGGGATGGCGGACTGTCCGCCGGTAAAATCCCCGAAACAGCACTGCTGCTGAAGTCCCCTGGACACTTTCCGGACTGTCCACGGATTCCTACTGCGGACTGTCCGCCGGTCAATCCGTGTCAACATAGCCAAGCCGCGCGACCACTGCCTCAGTCAGACCCCGACGCGCGGACTGTCCGCGCCCCCAACGGCGGACTGTCCGCGAGTTCCCAGTGAGGGCGATTTGGTCGCCCTCAACTCAAATCTCCCCAAATCCAATTCAACTCAAAATCCCTAGTTCCCAAACCTGAAGAAGATGATCACGAGGTAGTTAGGAGACTATCCCCAAGAAATCATCCGCTCAAAACAATCCAATAACGGGAATTCGAAAGGGAAGAAGTATGAACGAAAAAATGCCATGAAAATGAAATCAACCCGATCTACTTGTTCGTGAGGAGCTAGATGAATTCCTTCGGTGGAAATGATCTCCTCACTATAAAGAACAAGTTGATTCAAACGGATTTCGAAAAGATGCAGTAGAGAGGGAGATCGAGTGATGGGAAAATCACGGAGAAATGAAGAACGCGAAGAACACGAATATAAACGCGAATCAACACATCGATCTGCAACCATGTGCTACCACACGCTACAACAGTGAGATTACGGTCTCACTTCCTTAAAATCTCCAGTACACAGAGGTATGATTCTCTGCGGATCTCAGTTGCTACAGCAGGGGATTGGGAGAGCAGGAAAACCTAGAAGGCAAAAAGCAAATGACTGAGATAGGATGGGAGGTGGGTGTCTCCCTCTACTTATCATAATTCTAGTTCCCACTCTACCCCTAAATAATTACAGAGCGAACCAGCTAAACCCTAGGGTTATTCTGGACCAACTCGTGGTAGGTGGTGATCCGACGGCCACGCCCGCACAACTGGTAGCGTTGCCTTGACGCAACCTCATCGATTGCCGCCACGTGCTGTCACCGCTCTGCTTGTCCTTTTCACGGACCTCGCCCCCGGTTTTGTGGCCCAAATCGGGAAACCAGCCATCACGACCAACCCCCGGTTTTGAAGCCCAAACCGGGAAAACAGCCGTCCATCGCCTGAGTTTTGTGGCCCAAACTCAGAAACCCGCAGCGCCCAGGTTTTGAGGCCCAAACCTGGAAACCGTCCTCAGCCCGAGTTTTGTGGCCCAAACTCGGAAACCATCAGCGCCCAGGTTTTGAGGCCCAAACATGGAAACCGTCCACTCGGTGGTTTTTTCTGTGGCTCAACCACCAAACCGAGCCATAGAGGGGATGCACCGCCGTGCACCCCGTCCACCGACATGTGTCCCTAGGCCCTCGACCCAAGCAAACCGTGCCCGCAAGTCTTCGCTCGTCGTTGTCCCAGGCTGTCAGCTACCACAGCTGATCCTCAGGCCACCGGTCCCTTAGTCCAAGCCTTACGTCCGCCCTTCACCGCTCCCGGTCCATCGGCACGACACGTCTCTACTTGACCTTCACCTTGCCTTCGATCACTGTATCCGTGCTCGACACCTGCCCAACACAAGCCAAAGAGCATGCGCATTATCCCAGTTGACAATCACTCATCACTCGAGACTCGGCATACACCCATGTATCCGCAATCTCCCCCTTGATGAGTGCATTGTCAACTACCAACACAAATCATAATGGAGTAGAAGAAGGAAGAAGAAGGAGAAGGAGAGAGAACTCGACCAAATGACCCAAAAGCATAGCAAAGCCGAAGAAGGTCAAGTGGAAAGAGCAAGACAACTTGGTCCCCAAAGACATGGGCAACGGCTCGACGCAACCAAGCAAAGCAAAGCTAGCCCTCAAGAAGAGGTAGAACAGGCTCAACACCACTAGCGAGAAAGCTCGTTACCAACTGAAGAGCATAAAGGCAAAGTCGCTAGTCCCTCAAGAAAGAGGCAAGGGCTCAACACAACTAGCTACCAAAAATGCTCCGAACCAATTGGAAAAAACCAAAATCTGAAAAAATTCGAGCCAACTTAAACTCCCCCTCCAATAGTGCAAAACCAAGATATGATTTTATGATTTCTCCCCCTTATGATTTGGCAAGAATTTTTCCCCCTTAGCTGAAAATGCACCATAAAGTGTCTCCCCTTCCAAAATGCATATGAGTTAAAATGCAGGTTAGCAGCTTCAGCAATATAGTTGATAGAATATGAAGATGCTCGACAAAGTGCTGATCCGATGACTCAATAATAAGCACAAAATGCTGCCAAAGGCTCAAACTGATCACTAAATACGAAATATGAACATTTGAGCAAAGTGAGCAGTTTTTGGCCGAAAAGGTATTCACCATCAAAATAGCACTAAACATGTATAGACAGGAAGTCAAACAAGTGCTAAACATGTATACAAAGTGAACTACCCCTAGCAAGGTTCAATCATCATGCTATAGAGTGAAACATAGACTTGTGTATTCAAATTTTATCGGAGTTGCAGCGGTTAAATTACACAAGTTCGAATTTCAGCATGTGATTGTCAGAGGTTGAGAGCTTGTCATTGCCTAACTTTTCAACTGTGCGAAGCCTATGCAGAAGCAATCAGAAGCTTAAAGCAACAGTTTCGGTCATACACTACACAGCTCAAGTTTAGCTCAAAGTGCAATGAGAAACAGTCTCCATACTGTGATGTGCTGACAAGCAATCCCATCTCGATCTTCCCAATTCACTTAACTTGGTTTAAATTTAAAGCAGAATATGAACATACCAAGCAAGTGAATGACTCAGAACTAGAGACATAGCAACCTAGCATATATGAAAAGCACGAGTGAATTCAACACATTCTACACATGCTAGTTGCATATCTCAATGGTGAATAATTTCAAGTTTTATGTTCATTAAGCAAGTTCACCATTTACAAAATAGCTCAGCTCACAGCATATATCAGTGATCAGAAAGAGCATAAGCTACAGACATCATCATATAGCATGGGAGCAAAACTAGATAGAGCATAATCACATTCTAAGGATTATATGCATGAAGCTCAGAAAGTAAAGATGCATGATGAAATGCACAAGCTAAAAGAGAAGAGTCAGTCTATGATACACAAAAACCAAAATGTTTCCCCCAACTAAAAGGGGAAACACACACCAAGCTCACCTCTCAATCGATTAAAGGTTGATTGGTCCAAAGGCTTGGTAAAAATATCAGCCAACTGATGATGAGTATCGACATGGCGAAGGTCGATATCACCCTTCTCATAATGGTCTCGCAGAAAATGAAAGCGCACATCAATGTGTTTGGTCTTAGAGTGCAGCACGGGGTTCTTAGCAACGGTAATAGCACTCGTGCTGTCACAAAGCAAAGGAACACGAGAAAAGCTCAGACCAAAATCACGCAAAGTGGCCATCATCCAAAGCAATTGGGAACAGCAGCTAGCCGCAGCAACATACTCAGCCTCCATGGTAGACTGGGCGACACTAGACTGCTTGCGAGAAGACCATGATACAAGAGAAGAACCAATAAACTGACAAGTCCCAGAAGTGGACTTGCGCTCAATTCGGCAACCAGCAAAATCGGCATCAGAATAACCGCAAAGAGAGAGGGTGGAGGAAGCAGAATACCAAATCCCAAACTCTGGAGTGAAGCATCAGAACCTCATAATGCGCTTGACCGCCTGACGGTGAGAGGTGCGCGGCGACGACTGAAATCGCGCGCAAAGACACACCGCGAACTGAATATCCGGGCGTGTCGCTGTCAGATACAACAACGAACCGATCATACTCCGGTACTCCTTCTGGTCCACAACATCTCCATCCTTGTCCGCATCCAGGGCCATCGTGGTCGACATGGGTGTTGGAAGAGGCTTGGCCTCACCCATATCGAATTTCTTCAGGATATCCTTGGTATACTTACTCTGGTGCACAAATGTTCCCTCTCGAGATTGCTTGATTTGCAACCCAAGGAAAAACGTCAACTCGCCCATCATGCTCATCTCAAACTCCCTGCTCATAGTGTCTGTGCAAACTTGGCAACCAAAGCGTGAGAAGAACCACCAAAAATGATATCATCCACGTAAATCTGGACCAAGAGAGTGTCATTGCCTTGCTTGAGGAGAAAAAGCGTTTTATCCACACATCCCATTTTAAAACCCTTAGCAAGCAAAAAGGTTTCAACCTATCATACCAGGCTCTAGGGGCTTGTTTCAAACCATATAAAGCTTTGTGAAGTTTAAAAAGATGGTTTGGAAACTTGGGATTTTCGAAACCGGGAGGTTGTTTCACATACACCTCTTCTTCTATGTAGCCGTTTAAGAAGGCACTCTTGACATCCATTTGAAAAAGTTTAAACCCTTTGGATGCAGCAAAAGCCAAGAGTATCCTAATAGCCTCCAGACAAGCTACAGGAGCAAAAGTCTCCTCATAGTCTATCCCCTCCTTCTGACTATACCCCTGGGCTACAAGTCTGGCCTTATTTCTCACAACATGGCCATCCTCTCCTTGTTTGTTTTTGAAAACCCATTTTGTACCAATGGGGTGACACTCAGGAGGAGGTGGAACCAAAACCCAAACCCGATTTCTTTCAAAGTTTTCTAATTCGTCATGCATGGCATTAACCCAATTCGGATCAGATAAAGTGTGTCCAACATCTCGGGGATCAAAATCAGCAACAAATGCAGAATGAGCAAAGTGAAAGATTTGTTGTGACCTTGATCGAGTGACACGTTCGCCGATGCTGCCGATCATCTGTTGAGGCGGGTGTTGGCACTGGATGTGTCATGGCGCCTCCCGAGCTGAAGAGATCTCCCCTTCAACAACAGCTGGTGCCTCCTCGGGTACGAAAGGTACAGCCCGAGGTGGCGGATCCCATAGTCCCCAAGTAGAAGACGAAGGGTCTGGGCCATGAGTGGTAGTAGAGGCCGCTCTTTGCGGCACAACAGGTGGAGGTGGTGTTGGGTCATCCATCCCTTCAACACCCTCGTCCTCATCATCAAAAAGAGGCTCACCAACCTCATCATCACCTGCACGCTCAAAACGAGAAGAAGGACAAACCATGGTCTCGTCGAAGGTGACATCGGATGTCTCCATGACTCGGTTAGTATCAAGGTTAAGTACACGATATGCTCGAGTGTGAGTGCCATGACCCAAAAATACACCATCAGAAGAACGAGACTCAAACTTGTCCAGGTTGCCTTTCTTGAGTATAAAACAGTGGTAACCAAAAACTCTAAAATAACCCACTTTGGGTTATTTTCCAAAACGCAACTCATAAGAAGTCTTTTTCAAGAAGGCTCGGAGGAAAAATGCGCATGCAGATGTTCATAGCTTCGGCCCAATCTCCGCCGAGCTGCCATGCTCAGAGTCTCTCATCTCTACACAGGCCATCTCTACGATTCTTCCTCTCTACAACACCATTCTGAGGCAGTGTGTAGGGGGAAGAAAACTGATGCTCTAAACCCAAAGAGTTACAAAACATCTCAAAATCCGAGTTTTTAAACTCGGAACCATTATCACTACGGATAGCTCGCATCGAGTTCATAGGGAACTCATTCTGAAGACACAAAATCAGATTGCGAGCAAAAGAGAAATCTCAGTCTTCTCAGACAAAAAAGAAGACCCACGAATATCTCAAAAAATCATCAACAACAACCAATACATACCACTTCCCCCCAACGGAGCTCACCCGAGCCAGACCAACAATGTCCATGTGTAAAAGCTCTCCAGGGCGCTTAGTCATGACCTGAGTCACTGGATGGTGGGGAGCGGCAACCATGTTCCCATGTCTACAAGAATGGCAAACAAGATCCTTCTCCATGGACAACTTGGGCAATCCTCGGATTAGGCCAAGTGAACTAAGCCTTGCAAGCAAGTCGAAGCTCAGGTGACCAAGTCTCCTATGCCACTTCCAAAGATCAGAGGAGGAAGGTCCAGCCAAAAGACAACGAGAAATTCCAAATGACTCCGAGAAGTTCGCACGAAAGACTTTCCCAATGGGCGAAATCAAACATACAAGATTGCCCTGAGGATCCAAAATACGACTGAGATTCGGCTTAAAACGAATCTCATAGTCATCATCGAAAAGTTGCGAAACAGAAAGAAGGTTAAAATGCAAGTTAGAAACAAGAGCAACATCACGCAACACAAAGTGCTCATTAATTCGCACCGACCCACGAGACAACACTTTACCTTTCCTATTGTCGCCGAAGGTGATAAACTCCTTTCCGGCGACTGGACTAAGACTGGAGAACCACTTGGAGTTTCCGGTCATGTGCCTCGAACAATGAGAATCCACCAACCAAACGTTCTCCAATCGTTTTACCTACATCAATTAAAAGACATAGGGTGAGCATACGGTCCAACACTGGGGTTAGTGAAGTAGGAAGAATACCAGTGTTGGGTCGGCTGCTCAAAAGAACGGTTAGCAGAAAAACCATTCCTAGCACGCCTACGGGAGGAGCGATCACCACGTAGAGGAAAACGTGGTCCGCTAAGGGAAGAGCGTCCATCGCGATACTCAAAACGCAATGGGGGAAAACGCTCAACTACAAAGCCACCGCCACGGGGTCCATAGCCCACAACTGCAGGCTCCTGCCGGGCACGACCTCCTCGCGGCCTAGGCCTAGGAACTTGAGGTTCTAGACCTCTAGGCCTAGCAGCACGCCTCTGAATATTCGGCACATGTACATCATGGAAAGGATGGTACATGTCCGTGTTGTTCATCTCCTTTGCACGGTGCTCATCTCTCTTGCGCCGAAAGCAAAACTCCCTCAAGTGTCCATCTCTCCCACAGTGCTCACAATGGTACCTCACCGCTCTCATAGGGGGTTGTTGGTACTCACGATAGTGGGTGTGGATGACTTTGCCCTTCTGTGGCATAAGCTACTCTTGGATAGGTGGCATTATGTCTAGCTTGTTCTTGAGGTGGTTTGGTTTTGGAGCCCACGACTGTTTCTTGGGTGGAGCTCTCGGAGGTTCAACAAACACCCCATCCTTGGTGTTAGGCTTGAGAGGCTCTTTGGGTGGAATCTTGGTAAGCTTGGGAGTAGTGGTGGAGTTGGGCTTCTCACACGGGTTCAGACCACTAGACTCTCCAATCTTGCCAAAAGATGAAGCGCACTCACCACCCTGAGAAAAGCCTACACCTGGAACTCCAGCAGCACGCTTGAATTGGGAGATCATCATCCCAAGCTGCGGCTCACCACTAGACACCCATGACAAGATGGTCCGAAGGTATGTGTTTTCTTCCTCGGTTTGCATCTTGTCATGCTTCACATTAGCAATCTCCATCTCCAAACCTTCACACAAAGCGCACCTAGTCACACAAGTGCTACCCGAGCTGGCCTTCTCAAGAGACACAATCTTGGCATTCTTCTCTGCCAACTCGGATTGCAAGCCTGCACAAGACTTGCACGCACCAAGCACTGAGGATCTAGCTCTAAGCTCATCCACCTCTCCTACCAACACAACATACTTACTTCTCAAAGTGAGAAGGTCAGTCATGTGTGTGGAGCACATCTCACACTCCTCCTCCTCGGTGACAACAACGGTGGACTTGACAGATTCAAGTTCCTTCACCGTATCCTCCCACTTCTGCCTAAACTCCTTCCGCTCTCTAGCAGCACGTCTAAGCAACTTATCTTGACTAAGAAGGGCGGCAGTAAGTTTCTCGACCTCAGCAGAAAGCTCGTCAGGGATCTGAGATACCTGGGAGGTGTCGTCGTCGTCGTCATCATCGTCCCGAGGGATCTCCTCCAGCTCGCCGTCGACCTCCTTGCCGAGGGCCATGGTGCAGAAGCCCTCGTTGTCGGCGAAGAAGCAGAGGCCATTCAGCTTGTCCTCGATCTTCTTCTTCTTCTCGGACTCGTCGTCGCTTGAAGAAGTGGAGTCGTCATCCGAGTCGTCGACGTCGCTGAGCGTGGCGAAGAAAGCACGCTGCTCAGCCTAGGCCTTCTCCAAGTACTTCGTCTTGATGTATTCTTTGTTGAAGCCGCCCTTCCGCTTGTGCTTCGTGGGGACGTACTTCTCCTTGTGCTTTCTAGAGTGGTACTTGTGCCCATGATCTGCCTTGTCGAAGACTTGCTTGTTCTTCTTTGGGCAATTGGCGATGAAGTGGTTGGGGTCGCCGCACTCGAAACAACCCGAGCGTCCTCCTCCGCGGTGACGGTTCATGCGGTTGTTGTGGAACCGTGAGAACCGGTTGCCAAGCAAAGCCAACTCGTCATCCCCCATGAACTTGAGTTGCTCATCTGTGATAGAAAGAAGATAAGAAAGTGCAAAGCCTCCAGAGGGGTTAGCAGAAGAGCCAGAAAGCAAAGCCATCGATGGGCCAGAAGGATTTTCATAAGAAGCCCACGCCATGGCGTCAATCTCACTGGACTTGAGCTTACTAAAGAGCTCATTGCATGTGAGGGTCTCATAGTTAGGTGATTCGATGATCGCCTGAACTTTGGAGTCCCACACAGACCAATCGAGTGTGTGTAAAAGCTTCAAAGCCCTCTCATGATCGTCGAAAGGCAACAGCTCCTTGTTAGCCCTCATCCTGTTGACAATCACCTGAAAGCGAGCGAATAAACTCTCTATGCTCTCGCCAGGCATGTGTTGAAAGTTCTCATACTCTCGCTTGTGCTACTCGTAGAGATGGGTTTTGACTTGAGTGGTTCCCTCATGGAAACACATGAGGGTAGCCCAAATCTCTCGAGCCGTAGCGAGGTGAGAAACGTGATCAAACTCCGTCATGCTCAAGCATGAGAAAAGAGCATTATGGGCTCGGCTATTGGCGTCGTGCTCATCGATCTGATGCTGAGTAGCACGAGCAGCCAAGACCACATAATCTGCAGAGTTGCAAATATCCCAGATGGAAGCACCAATACTCTGAAGATAGGCCGACATGCGTATCTTCCAATACGCATAGTTCGTCCCATCAAAGAACGGCGGTTTGCCCACGCCGCGATCCATGTCGCCTTCTATGGATCGGGAACCGGCTAAGGTGGAAGATCCTTAACCCGCTCTGATACCAATTGAAGGACCGAGAATGCAAAAGCAAGGCGACCAGAGGGGAGTGAATGGGAGCTCAAAAATTTCTCTCGAAACTTTGGCCTTTGTCCCCAAAATCAACCCCCAAAAGCTTCGACCAAAACCGTGATGCCCACGACCCTTAGAAGAGGGTGGATGATCCCTAGGATCACAGCGAGGCACCACTAAGCGATAGCAAGCCAAACACCAAAAGCACCGGCACAAGTTCGACTCCTAAAAACCGAGTCCCGAACGTAGATTCAAGGCTACGTCAGGAAATCCCTAAATACCGATGCTAACGAGTAGCAAAGATACCTAGAGAGGTTCCTAGGTGAACTCTAGGGCCAAACGAGAAGTCCGAAAATCAAGCGAGGAAGCCGAGAGAGCAAGCGCACTAAAACTCATGCTTCAGCAGGATCCCGGACTATCCGACATTCCTGTCCCAGACTGTCTGGCTCAACCGTGGACTGTTTGCGAGGGGATGGCAAACTGTCCGCCGGCAAAATCCCTAAAACAGCACTGCTGCTGAAGTCCCCTGGACACTTCTCGGACTGTCCGCGAATTCCTACTGCGGACTGTTTGCCGGTCAATCCGAGTCAACACAGCCAAGCCGCGCGACCACTGCCTCGGTCGGAGCTCGACGCGCGGACTGTCCGCGCCCCCAACGGCGGACTGTCCGTGAGTGCCCAGTGAGGGCGATTTTGGTCGCCCTCAACTCAAATCTCCCCAAATCCAATTCAACTCAAAATCCCTAGTTCCCAAACCTAGAGAAGATGATCACGAGGTAGTTAGGAGACTATCCCCAAGAAATCATCCGCTCAAAACAATCCAATCAACGGGATTTCGAAAGGGAAGAAGTATGAACGAAAAAACACCACGAAAACGAAATCAACCCGATCTACTTGTTCGTGAGGAGCTAGATGAATTCCTTTGGTGCAAATGATCTACTCACTATAAAGAACAAGTTGATTCAAACGGATTTCAAAAAGACGCAGTAGAGAGGGAGATCGAGTGATGGGAAAATCACGGAGAAACAAAGAACGCGAAGAACACGAATAAAACGCGAATCAACACATCGATCTGCAACCATGTGGCTACCACACGCTACAACAGTGAGATTACGGTCTCACTTCCTTAAAATCTCAAGTACACAAAGGTATGATTCTCTGCGGATCTCAGTTGCTACAACAGGGGATTGGGAGAGCATGAAAACCTAGAAGGCAAAAAGCAAATGATTGAGATAGGATGGGAGGTGGGTGTCTCCCTCTACTTATCCTAATTCTAGTTCCCACTCTACCCCTAACTAATTACAGAGCGAACCAGCTAAACCCTAGGGTTATTCTGGACCAACTCGTGGTAGGTGGTGATCCGACGGCCACGCCCGCACAACTGGTAGCGTTGCCTCGACACAACCCAACCGATTGCCGCCACGTGCCGCCACCGCTCTGCTCGTCCTTTTCACGGACCTCGCCCCCAGTTTTGTGGCCCAAACCGGGAAAGCAGCCTTCACGACCAACCCCCGGTTTTGAGGCCCAAACCGGGAAACCAGCCGTCCATCGCCTGAGTTTTGTGGCCCAAACTCAGAAACCCGCAGCGCCCAGGTTTTGAGGCCCAAACCTGGAAACCGTCCTCAGCCCGAGTTTTGTGGCCCAAACTCGGAAACCATCAGCGCCCAGGTTTTGAGGCCCAAACCTGGAAATCGTCCACTCGGTGGTTTTTCTGTGGCTCAACCACCAAACCGAGCCATAGAGGGGATGCACCGCCCGTGCACCCCGTCCACCGACACGTTTCCCTAGGCCCTCGACCCAAGCAACACCGTGCCCGTAAGTCTTCGCTCGTCGCTGTCCCAGGCTGTCAGCCACCACAGCTGATCCTCAGGCGACTGGTCCCTCAGTCCAAGCCTCACGTCCGCCCTTCACCGCTCCCGGTCCATCGGCACGGCACGTCTCTACTTGACCTTCACCTTGCCTTCGATCACTGTATCCGTGCTCGACACCTGCACAACACAAGCCAAAGAGCATGCACATTATCCTAGTTGACAATCACTCATCACTCGAGACTCGGCATACACCCATGTATCCGCAGTCATGAAGAAGGCCACGTTGTAGCCACTGCCTAGAGCGACGAACTCTAGGCTCCCGGAGCGCACCACCGTACCACGGAAGTTGGGAGATTCGGAATTTGCCATCCGGAACCGAGTGGAGAAAACGATCGACACGCAGAAGAGCCCCTACCTGGCGTGCCAACTGTCGGTGTTTCGAACTGGGGGATCCTAGCACTGGCATGTAAATTTGTATCTGCGTGTTCCTAGCTCTGGATGGTGATGCAAGAACACAAGAGGTTTATACTGGTTCTGGCAAAGCGCGCCCTACGTCCAGTGTGAGATGCAGAGTTTGTGTGATCTTGCACCGGGGTGCTCGTAGTAGGGATACAAGCCGGTGAGAGAGGGTGCTGGACCCAGGTCTCGTGTGGGGATGAGCGAGTTGTGTGTTTCTAGTTTGACGGTTGTGTTAAAAAACCTCCTACCTATTCTCCCCGACTCCTTTTATAGGCTCAAGGAGGGCACGGGTTACAAGGAGATAGTATGTGGGTGCTCTTAGTCAAAAAGCGGAGGTGAGCTACTGTGGCTCTACTGTGATGGCATGGTCGTCATGCTTGTCGTCGTGGGCGGGCACGTCCGGCATTATGGTGATGCAGTGTCGAGTCCCTCCGTCCCATCCTTGCGCCTGTCGCCTTGTTCCAAGTCTTCTGGTCGAGGGGTTGGACCTCGCCCGAGGTCTGGCCGCGAGGCCTCGGGCGAGGCTGAGAGTAAATTCATCCTTCGAGGCCTGCCGTGGAGGGCTCAGGGGATGAGGTCGTGTGGACTAGAAATCCACAGTGACGGTGTCGGTGTTTGTTAACTGGCAACATGTCTTGGGGATTCCCAGATGATTTGTTCGGAGGGGTCAGCGTTCGTGGAACACGGCGAGTACACAGGGACAACGATTTATATTGGTTCAGGTCGCTAAATAGCATAATACCTTACGTCCAGTGGTGGCGTGTGCCTTATATAATTGGGTGAAGCATGACATATACCGAGTCCTAGTCAAATACTGAAGGACCGAAAGTGTTACACAATGGCGACTGGAGGGGGGTGAATGGGAGCTATAATTTTCTTTTCAGAAACTTATCGCTACTGTCCCAAAAATCAACCCCAAGTTCCAACCTAGAGTTCGTTAGTGTCCACGACCCTAGATGTAGGGTGGATGCTTCCAAGAAGCACAGCGGGACACTACACGACTCTAGAAACCTAATGCAAAAACCGGAAATCAAATCCGAAGTCAGACGACCAAACAACGAATGAACCAGTGCAGAGAATGCTGCATCGGACGCTGGCCTGTGTCCGGTGTCCAAGCATCGGACGCGTCCGATGCAAAATGTATGAAGGACCGGATTAGCGACCAAAGGGGGGGTGAATGAGAGCTTCAAATTCAACTCGTGAATTGTATAGCCCTTGTCCCAGAAAATCACCCAAAAGCGAAGACTCGAAACGACCGGAGAGTTCACGACCTACAAGTAGGTGGATACCCTAGGGGATGTCCTAGTGATACAGCGGAACCTCTAGAGAAACCCCAAACCAAGCCAAAGCCACGAAACAAAACTGAACAAACAGCAAGTTTGCGGACTGTCCGGGGTCAGGGTCCCGGACTGTCCGCCCAACGTCGGATTGTCCGCCACTGGAGGTGCGGACTGTCCGCCGGCAAAAGGACAGAAACAGAACTGTTCTGATTATGTTCTGGACGACTCCCGGACTGTCCGTGGTTTGCACGCCGGACTGTCCGTGGTACAAGTGAACAGTGACCGTCGAGCGTCCGATGCTGATCCTGTGCTGCGTCCGATGTGACCCCGGACTGTCCGTCGGTCACTGGCGGACTGTCCACCGGTCACGAGACCGCAAACAGTATCGCGCTGCGCAGTCCTGACCTAGCCAAGTCCCGATCCCCAGACTGTCCGCCGCTGGGGGCGCGGACTGTCCGCGGATGAACAGAACGCACAAAAATGCTCGGGGCAAAAGTCAATTTGATCGAAACTTCACCAAAAAAAGGGACTTCGATCAAACTCCTCTCAGGTGTTCCTCTATGTATTGGGGTGCTAATCCTAAGAAATCATCGCACCAATCCAAGTTAATCAAGGGTAATCCGAGAAACACCGGAAAGGGGGAAAGAGGAAGAACGAACACGAAATCAATCCGATCTATGGACTCGTGAGGTTATAAGAGAAATCCTTCGGTGCAAAGATAGACCTCACGACTAAGAACAAACTGATTCAAGTGGAATCAAAAATCATCTCGTGGAGAGGGAGAACGAGGCAAATCTCCAAGAGATGAAAAACCAAAACGTGAAGAACACAGAACACGATTCGATTTCAGCCGAAATTCCTCCACACGAGGAGACAACGAGAATACGGTCTCGTTTCCTCAAAAGATCCAAATACACAGAGGTATGATTTCCGTCTCCGCGGATCGCTTGCAGCGAGGTATGATTAGAACCTAAGCCAGGGCTAGAGAGAGAGAGCTCAGGAACAAATGACTGGAAGGATGGAGGGAGAGGAGGGGTGCCTCTCTTATTTATAGCCTAAAACAATAATCCCCTTACTACCCCTAGATACTTGAGCGAAACGGCCAACCCTAGGGGTATCCCGATCCAACTCTGCTGATAGTTGATCTGACGCCACGCGCCTTCCTCATCGTAGCTTCGCCTCGACGCAAGCCTCAGGATGCTGCCACGTGCCGCCCAATCGACCGCCGCGCCTACCTCGTGGATAGCCTCGCCTCCGCGCCAGCCTCTCCACGCCGCCACGCGTCGACCGTCCTTTTTGCGGACCTCCCCCGGTTTTGAGGCCGAAACCGGGAAACCTGTCCTCAGGCTGAGTTTTGTGGCCCAAACTCAGAAACCTGCGCGCCCAGGTTTTGAGGCCCAAACCTGGAAACCGTCCTCGCCGAGTTTTGAGGCCCAAACTCAGAAACCGGCCACCTCGAGTTTTGAGGCCCAAACTCGGAAACCGTCGAGGGTAGCTTTTCGAGGCTCAGCTACCGAACCCGTGCCATAGGCGGGATGTGGTTCGCACACCCGAGTTCCAGCACCGATGCCGGAGCATGTCCAGCCTCCACGCCGGGCAACCTCCCGACTCGGCCGATGCACCGCACATCCCCATGTACTCTTGCTTGTCAACGCCACGTGCCAGCTACCACAGCTGATCCTCAGGTCTCCTGGTCCGTCGGTCCAAGCTCCATGTCCGCCCTTCACCACTCCCGGTCCGTCGGCACGGCACGTCCCCACTTGACCTTCACCTCACCTTTGACCACTGCCCGAGCTCCGCACCTGCACATCAACACAGCCAAGAGACATGTTGCCCGTTGATCGATCACTCATCACTCAGGAAGGGAACCACAAGGGCACATATCAACCTTGTGTTCTCAATCTCCCCCTTGATGAGTGCATCGTCAACTCATAGTATCCATAACCAGAATAGAAGAAAGCAGAATTAGATAGAAAGAGAAAAAACTCACTCGAAATGTCCAAAAGCCAGAGAAAAGGCCAAAGAAGAACAATTTGAGATAAGCGAAGCTTGGTCCCCAAAGACATGGGCAACGGTTCGACACAACCAAGCAAAAATTCAGAGCAACAACTCATCAGAAGCAAAAACTCGATCAAAATGAGAGCATAAGACTTGGTTCCCAAAGACATGGGCAACGGCTTGACGCAACCAAGTCAGAAGCAAGCTAGTCCTCAAGAAAAGGCAGAAGGGGCTCAACACCACTAGCTGAAAGCTCGATACCAATCAATAATCACTAAAACAAGATGACTGCTAGTCCCTCAAGATAAAGGCACAGAGGCTTGACGCAACTAGCTGAAAAGATCGATATCAACCAAAACCAACTCAGAGCAGGCAGAAACACTCCCCCTCACTCAAAGAACTCCCC
This sequence comes from Coix lacryma-jobi var. lacryma-jobi, assembly GCA_009763385.1. NCBI lineage: Eukaryota > Viridiplantae > Streptophyta > Magnoliopsida > Poales > Poaceae > Coix > Coix lacryma-jobi. The sequence continues at coordinate 99,842,173 of CM019827.1, forward strand.
CTCAACAAGTGAAGCACAAATTGCAAATTGTCACCCAACAAGACATTTTCCCAATTCTCCCCCTTGGGGGCAATTTGCAATCAAAAGAGAGGAAAAGAGCTCAAGTAAGTCAAACGGAGCTAGGTCATGCCTATCGGAGTCAAGCACATGCACATGAGTCAAAAATGCATGTTAGCAGCTTCAGGTATATACTCGAAAGAGTGAAAGAATGCTCTAATGAGTGCTGATCCGACTACATAGCAACATACACAAGTGCTAGCGAAGGCTCAAACTGATCACCGAAAACAAGATATGAATGCATAAGCTCAGTAGCAGTTTTAAGCCATTTAGAAAGGAGTTTCACCATCAAATTAGCACTAAGCATGTATAGACAGGAAGTCAAACAAGTGCTAAACATGTATGTAAGGTGAACTACCCCTAGCAAGGTTCAACCATCATGCTATAGAGTGAAACATAAACTTGTGTTTTTAGATTTTATCGGAGAATTGCAGCGGTTTTTACACAAGTTCAGATTCAGCATGTGATTGCGAGAGGTTGAAGGCTTGTCATTGCCTAACTTTCCAACCGTGCTAAGCCTATGCATATGCAATCAGGAGCTTAAAGCATCGGTTTCGGTCTTGCACTACACGGCTCAAGTTTAACTCAAAGTGCTATGAGAAACAGTCTCGATACCATGATGTGCTGACAAGGCGATCCCATCTCGATCTTTTCAATTCACTAAAACTTGGTTCATTTTAAGCAGAATATGAACAATCCAAGCAAGTGAATGACTCAGAACTAGAGACATAGCAACCTAGCATATATGAAATAGCTCATGTGACTTCAACACATCCTACACATGCTAGCTGCCAAACTCAATGGTGAACATGTATCAAGTTTTAATTCATTAGACATGTTCAGCGTTCTGAAAGAAATAGCTTAGCTCACAAAATGTAACAGTGATCAAAGAGAGCCTAAGCTACAAGCATCATTAGATATCATCGAAGCATACACTAATCAGAGCATAATTCATTCTAAGGAATATAGACATGAAGCTTGAAAAGAAGATGTATGCATGATGAAGTCAGAATCGGAGCCAAAGCAAAAACAGAAAGACTCAAGACCCAAAAACAAAAAGGATCAGAAAGTCAGTTTATTTTATAACAAGCAAAATGTTTCCCCCATCTAAAAGGGGAAACACACACCAAGCTCACCTCTCAACCTAGCAAAAGTTGAGAGATCCAAAGGCTTGGTGAAAATATCCGCAACCTGGTTATGGGTGTCTACATGCCTAAGATCAATGTCGCCTTTCTCATAGTGATCACGAAGAAAGTGAAAGCGAACATCGATGTGCTTGGTCTTGGAGTGAAGAACAGGGTTCTTTGCTACACTAATGGCAGAAGTGCTATCGCAAAGCAAAGGGACCCGACTGAAATCTAGACCAAAATCACGCAATGTAGCAACCATCCATAAAAGTTGCGAAAGCACAAGAAGCAGCGGCAACATACTCGGCTTCAGTAGTAGACTGGGCTACGTTCGACTGCTTGCGAGAAGACCACGAAACCAAAGAAGAGCCAAGAAACTGACAAGTCCCAGAAGTAGTCTTGCGCTCAAGCCGACAGCCGGCAAAATCCGCATCGGAATAACCACAGAGCGAAAGAGTCGAAGAAGAGGAGTACCAAAGTCCGAACTCAGGAGTGTAACGGAGGTACCTCATGATGCGCTTGACCGTTTGCTTGTGGGAAGTCCGAGGGGACGCCTAAAAACGAGCGCACAGACACACAGAAAACTGTATATCTGGCCCCGTTGCCGTCAGATACAGAAGCGAGCCAATCATGCTTCTGTACTCCTTCTGGTCAACTGGCTCTCCGTCCTGATCCGCGTCCATCGCCGCAGTCGTCGGCATGGTGTCGTAAGAGGCTTGGCCTTGCCCATGTCGAATTTCTTCAGGATATCCTTCGTGTATTTTCCTTGATGCACAAATATCCCGTCTCGGGTTTGCTTAATTTGCAACCCGAGGAAGAAAGTCAACTCGCCCATCATACTCATCTCGAACTCCCTGCTCATGTATCTGCAAACTTGGCAACAAGCGCATGAGAAGAGCCACCAAAGATGATGTCATCCACGTAAATCTGGACTAACACGGTATCGTTGCCTTGCTTGAGGAGAAACAAAGTTCTATCGACCCGTCCCATTTTAAAACCCTTGGAGAGTAAAAAGTTTTCAGACGATCGTACCACGCTCTCGGGGCTTGTTTCAAACCATACAAAGCTTTTGAAAGTTTATAAACATGGTTTGGAAACTTGGGATCCTCAAAGCCAGGGGGTTGCCTAACATAAACCTCTTCCTCTATATACCCATTAAGAAGGCACTCTTGACATCCATCTAGTAAAGCTTAAAACCCTTCGAAGTAGCAAAGGCTAGAAGGATTCTAATGGCTTCTAAACAGGCTACAGGGCAAAGGTTTCATCATAGTCTATACCCTCTTTCTGGCAGAAACCCTGGGCTACTAGCCTAGCCTTGTTCCTCACTACCATCCCATCCTCACCCTCTTTGTTTTTGAAAACCCATTTGGTACCTATAGGGTGGCATTGTGGTGGAGGTGGAACTAAGGTCCAGACTTGTTTCGCTCAAAGTTTTCTAGCTCCTCATGCATGGCATTGACCCAGTTAGAATCAGAAAGTGCGTGTCAAACATCTTTGGGCTCAAAAGACGCAACGAATGCAGAATGAGCAAAGTGGGAGATTTCAAACGCTCGCGACCGCGTGACTCGCTGGTCGATGCCGCCGATCATCTGTCGCGAGGGGTGAACTTGCTGAACACTTCGGGGCGCTTGCCTCACTGAAGTCGCCTCCCCCTCGACAGATGCTGTCGCTCCCTCAGGTGCAGCGGGTGCTCGCTGGAGAGGTGGCTCAAGAGGACCCCAGGAAGAAGAAGTCGTGGGATCGGGTCCTCGAGCTGAAGTAGTCGTCGCAGGGTCGACGGGGGCAGCCAGTGGAGTTGGCTCGGGATCACCCCAATCGGCATTCTCCTGCTCCTCCTCCACAAAGATGGTCTCTCCCATCTCCTGTTCTCCTGCAACATCAAAAGCAGAAGAAACACAAGGCATAGTTTCGTCGAAAGTGACCTCGTAGGTCTCCACTATCCGGTTAGTTTCAAGGTTAAGAACTCGATAAGAACGTGAATAGGAAGCATAACCAAGAAACACCCCATCAGCAGAGCGAGATTCAAATTTGTCCAAATTGCCTTGCTTTAGGATAAAGCACTTACACCCAAACACCCAAAAATGAGATACCTTGGGTACCCGTCCAAACCGCAACTCATAAGAAGTCTTTTTCATCAAAGCACGAAGGAAGATGCGATTTGAAACATGGCAAGCGGTGTTGATCGCCTCGGCCCAAAAACGCCTAGGAGTCCTATGCTCATCGAGCATCGTCCTGGCCATCTCAACAAGGGTCCGGTTCTTGCGCTCAACAACACCGTTCTGCTGAGGGACATACAGAGAGGAAAACTGATGCTCGATTCCATTAGAAGAGCAGAAGGAAGCAAACTGAGAGTTATCAAACTCAGTACCATTATCGCTACGAATAGCTCTAATGGTATCAGGGGAAACTCAGTTTTCAACCTCAAAATCAAATCACGAGCAAAAGAAAACGCTTCATCCTTACCCTCCATGAAAAATACCCAAGAGTACCTCGAAAAATCGTCAACGATCACTAGAACGTACCACTTCCCACCCGCTGAGCAGACCCGAGCTGGACCAACTGTGTCCATGTGAAAAAGCTCGCCGGGTCGCTTTGTCATCACCTGATTAACAGGTGTGGTGGGAAGCAGCAACCATCTTCCCGTGACGACACGGATGGCAAACAAGGTCCTTCTGAAACTTAAGCTTGGGCAATCCTTGGATTAGGCCAAGTGAGCTAAGCCTGCAAGCAAGTCAAAACTCAAGTGACCGAGCCTCTTATGCCACTTCCACAAATCAGAAGAAGGACCAACCATCAAACATCTAGCAGAGCCAAAAGACTGAGAAAAGTCGGCTCTGAAAACACGGCCAAAAGGGACGATCCGATAAACAAGATCTCCCCAAGGGTCTAAAACGCGACTCAAACCCTTCTTAAAGCGCACTTAACAATCATCCTCAAGAAGTTGCGAAACAGAAAGCAAGTTGAAATACAAATTAGAAACCAAGGCAACATTCTTCAGGACAAAGTTCTCATTGAGCCGGATAGCTCCCTGAGAAACAACCTTACCTCTACTATTATCCCCGAAAGTGATGTACTCCTTGTGCATCACGGGGCTCAGGCTGGAGAACCATTCCTTCTTTTCCGGTCATGTGGCGCGAACACCCGGAATCCATGAGCCACATGCTCTCCAACCGAAGTTCCTGCATCAATAGAAAGGCAGGAAGTGAGCATATGGCACAACACTGGGGTTAGTATACTGAGAAGGATACCAGTGCTGTGTCATAGGCCCAGACAAAATGTTAATAGCAACACCAAACTGTCCTCGTCCCATGGGTGGATAGCGATCACCACCAACCTGAAAGGGTGGTCCGCTATGGAACAGGAAAACTCCAAACTGACCTACCTGTCCCATCTGAGCAAAGCGATCACCACCATACTGAAAAGGTGGTCCGCTATGGGACTGGGCAGCAAAACCTCTTACACTCGGCTCACGATCGTATAGAGGACGACCGGAACCGCGACGAGCACGACCACCACCCTGTGGTCTAGCTGCCTGGGGCCTAGCAACTTGAGGGGGTGCTCCTCCAGGTCTAGCGCCCTGTCTCTGAACTCCCCGACCTTGCACACCATGGAAAGGGTGGTGCCTGGCCTGGTTGTTCAGCTCCAACTCCTTCCTAGCGTCTCTCTTCCTCCGAAAGCAAAACTCAGCTAGGTGACCCTCGTGGTGACAGTACTCGCACTCGAACCTCACCACTCTCTTGGGTTGTTGGTTCCTATTGTTGCGAGGGTTGTTCACTCTGGCTGGCTGCTTGCCTCTCGGAAGGGGATCACTAGAGACGTCAGGAAGGGTGTCAAGTGTGTTCCTAGATGGTTAGGTTTGGGAACCCACACTTGCTTGTGAGGTGGAGCCTTGGAGGTTCATCAAGGATACCATCCTTGGTGATAGGCTTAGGAGGCTCAGGTGGGGTGATCTTGGTAAGCTTAGGGATAGCGGATGGTTTCTCACTCGGGTTCACTCCGCTAAACTCACCGATCTTACCAAAGGTACTAGCGCCCTTCCCACATGAAATAAAGCCTACTCCCGAGCAATCAGTTCCCCTCTTGAACTGACTGATCATCATGCCCAACTACGGCTCACTGCATGACACCCAACTCAGGATGGACCGAAGGTATGTGTTTTCCTCCCCGGTTTGCATCCTGTCATGCCGACAGTTGGCAATCTCAAGCTCCATCCCCACGCATCGCTCACATGGAGCGGACAAGGTGCTAACTGAGCTGGCCTTCAAGGCTTCAGCAAACTTGGTATTGACTTCTGCCAACTCAGTTCGCAAGCTAGGACAAAGCTTGCACGCACCTAGCAAAGAAGGCCTTGCCTTCACTTCCTCTAGCTCTTCTTCAGGGAGGGACACTCTTTGCAATCACCCACCAAGTCTAGCCTACTCTTCAGCTCATCATACACCTCAATCAAAGAGGCATACTTGGTTTGCAGGGTGGCAAAGTTTGTCATATGCATCGTGCATTCATCACACTCCTCCACATCGGCCACCTTCACCTCGGACCTAGCGAGCTCAAGCTCCTTAAGCGCTTCACTCATCTTAGCCTTAAACTCACAGCGCTCTTGGATAAACCTGAGTGAGCCTCTTCTCCAAAAGACGGCTAAGCCCTCAAACTTATCCCGTTGATCAGTGAGACGATCGACAACTGAAGAGTTTGATACCTAAGAGGTGCTGTCGTCGTCGTCGTCGCTGTGGCGTCATCGGCGTCTTCTTATGCCTGGTGCTTGCAGTCCTCTTCATCCAAGGCCATGGTGCAAAAGCCCTTGGAGGAGTTGCCGAGAAGCAGAGTCCGTTGAAGCGATCTTCAGTCTTGTGCTCGGACATCGTCGTTGGAGTCGCCGTCGGAGGACTTCTCGCCATCGCTGAGGTGGCGAGGAATGCACGCTTGCTGGAGTCGAAAGCACGCTTGCTGGCGTCGAAAGCCCTCTCCATGTCCTCTCGGCTGAAACTGTCCTTGACCTTCTTCTTCTCGGTCTTGTACTCCGGCTTGCCCTTGCGCCTGAAGTTGGGGTTCTTGCCGGGGAAGTTCTTGATGTTCTTGGGACAGTTCGCCATGAAGTGGTCTAGATCACCACACTTGTAGCAGCCCTCGCGTGCGCCACCACGCCGGCGATTCAGGCGGTTGTTGTGAAACCGCGAGGACCAGGTGATGGCGAGGGCGAGCTCGTCGTCTCCAAGCGCCTCCAACTGCTCCTCTGTGACTGTATGCAAAGAAGACAACGCAACAAGAGGAGGTGAAGCGTCAGCAGAGAAAGTCGATCCACCTGTGCCTGAGACCAAAGCCATGGTGTGTGAAGATGGGTTCCTCAGCTTGGCCTGAGACAGGTGATCGATCTCGGTGGACTTGAGCTTGCTGAACAGCTCGTCCACGGTGAGGGTGTCGTAAGCAGGAGACTCAATGATGGTCGACACCTTCACCTCCCATACCCTCCGATCCAGAGCATATAGCAACTTGAGAGCCCTCTCATGATCGTCATAGGGTAGGTTGGCCCGATTGGCACGCATCTTGTTCACGATCGTCTGGAAACGAGCGAACATAGCGTCAATCGTCTCTCCCTCCAACTGAACAAAGTTTTCGTACTCTCACTTGTAGGTCTCGAAAAGTCTGGTCTTGACCTGAGCAGTCCCCTTGTGATAGCTTTGAAGCTTCACCCAGATCTCTCGTGCCGTCTCAAGCTTTGAGATACGTTCAAACTCAGGAAGAGAGAGGCTGGCCAGAAGAGCATTACGAGCCTTGGAGTTGGCCTCGTGTTGGTCAATCTGGATCTGACCCACACAAGCCGCAAGGACTACGTACTTAGCGTTCTCACATATCTCCCAGACAGAAGATCCGATGCTGTTGAGATAAGCACGCATCCGAATCTTCCAATAGGGATAGTTCATTCCATCGAACCAAGGAGCCTTGTTGTTCCCTCGTTCCATGTCGCCCTTTGGATCCGAAACGATTAAGGTAGGAGAGATCCTTAACCCGCTCCGATACCAATGGAGGACCGGATTAGCGACCAGAGGGGGGGTGAATGGGAGCTTCAAATTCAATCGTGAATTGTATAGCCCTTGTCCCAGAAAATCACCCAAAGCGAAGACTCGAAACGACCGGAGAGTTCATGACCTACAAGTAGGTGGATACCCTAGGGGATGTCCTAGTGATACAGCGGAACCTCCGGAGAAACCCCAAAACCAGCTGCCAAAGCCAAGGAACAAAACTGAACAAACAGCAAGTTTGCGGACTGTCCGGGGTCAGGGTCCCGGACTGTCCACCCAACGTCAGACTGTCCGCCACTGGAGGTGCGGACTGTCCGCCGGCAAAAGGACAGAAACAGAACTGTTCTGATTAAGTTCTGGACGACTCCCGGACTATCCGCGGTACAAGTGAACAGTGACCGTCGAGCGTCTGTTGCTGATCCTGTGCTGCATCCGATGTGACCCCGGACTGTCCGTGGGTCACTGGCGGATTGTCCGCCGGTCATGAGACCGCAAACACTATCGCGCTGCGCAGTCCTGACCTAGCCAAGTCCCGATCCCCGGACTGTCCGCCGCTGGGGGCGCGGACTGTCCGCGGATGAACAGAACGCACAAAAACGCTCGGGGCAAAGAGTCAATTTGATCGAAACTTCACCAAACAAAAAGGGACTTCGATCAAACTCCTCCCAGGTGTTCCTCTATGTATTGGGGTGCTAATCCTAAGAAATCCTCGCACCAATCCAAGTTAATCAAGGGTAATCTGAGAAACACCGGAAAGGGGGAAAGAGGAAGAACGAACACGAAATCAATCCGATCTATGGACTCGTGAGGTTATAAGAGAAATCGTTCGGTGCAAAGATAGACCTCACGACTAAGAACAAACTGATTCAAGTGGAATCAAAAATCATCTCGTGGAGAGGGAGAATGAGGCAAATCTCCAAGAGATGAAAAACCAAAACGTGAAGAACACAGAACACGATTCGATTTCAGCCGAAATTCCTCCACATGAGGAGACAACGAGAATACGGTCTCGTTTCCTCAAAAGATCCAAATACACATAGGTATGATTTCCATCTCTGCGGATCGCTTGCAGCGAGGTATGATTAGAACCTAAGCCAGGGCTAGAGAGAGAGAGCTCAGGAACAAATGACTGCAAGGATGGAGGGAGAGGAGGGGTGCCTCTCTTATTTATAGCCTAAAACAATAATCCCCTTACTACCCCTAGATACTTGAGCGAAACGGCCAACCCTAGGGGTATCCCGATCCAACTCTGCTGATAGTTGATCTGACGGCCACGCGCCTTCCTCATCCGTAGCTTCGCCTCGACGCAAGCCTCATGATGCCGCCACGTGCCGCCCAATCGACCGCCGTGCCTACCTCGTGGATAGCCTCGCCTCCGCGCCAGCCTCTCCACGCCGCCACGCGTCGACCATCCTTTTTGCGGACCTCCCCCCGGTTTTGAGGCTGAAACCGGGAAACCTGGGCCTTCCCCCGGTTTTGAGGCCGAAACTGGGAAACCTGTCCTCAGGCTGAGTTTTGTGGCCCAAACTCAGAAACCCGCGCACCCAGGTTTTCAGGCCCAAACCTAGAAACCGTCCTCGCCGAGTTTTGAGGCCCAAACTCGGAAACCGGCCACCCCGAGTTTTGAGGCCCAAACTCGGAAACCGTCGAGGGTAGCTTTTCGAGGCTCAGCTACCGAACCCGTGTCGTAGACGGGATGTGGTTCGCACACCCCGAGTTCCAGCACCGATGCTGGAGCATGTCCAGCCTCCACGCCGGGCGACCTCCCGACTCTGCCGATGCACCGCACATCCCCATGTACTCTTGCTTGTCAACGCCACGTGCCAGCTACCACAGCTGATCCTCAGGTCTCCTGGTCCGTCGGTCCAAGCTCCACGTCCGCCCTTCACCGCTCCCGGTCCGTCGGCACGGCACGTCCCCACTTGACCTTCACCTCACCTTTGACCACTGCCCGAGCTCCGCACCTGCACATCAACACAGCCAAGAGACATGTTGCCCGTTGATCGATCACTCATCACTCAGGAAGGGAACCACAAGGGCACATATCAACCTTGTGTTCTCAATGTACAGTTCTGGAACCTTACTATATGACCATCGGTTGCTGCTACAGTGAAAGCTCAGCGTCCGATGCTCAGGCTCTAGCGCATCCGATGGTCATTGGAGCGTCCGATGCCCAGCGTCCGATGCTCCTTTAAAAACACAGAATCTGACACATGTCAACGGCGCGTCCGATGTGATGAACACAGCGTCCGATGCTCACGTGTTCAGCGTCCGATGCTCCCGAAACTGCACTGTTCTTCCGTGGATTCAACTTGATCTCCTCCGAATCAAAAGCTCTAAGGCTTAGACTTGGTATGAGGAGTTTTAAGGATGTTAGTGAGCTACCCCTAAGAGATCATGGCTCGAACCTAACTCCAAGTCGATGAATTGGAAGAAAATGGGGCAAAGGAGAAAAAATGGATCCAACACGAAAAACGACCGATCTACTTGTTCGTGAGGTTTGAGTAGAATTCCCTCGGTGGATATGATCCCCTCACAGCAAAGAACAAGTTGATTCAAATGGTTTCACAAACAAAACACCATGGAGAGAGATCGATCAACGGGAAACTCGAGGAGAAAAATAAAACGCGAAGAACAACACAAGAACGTGAATCGCAATCTCAATTTCTAGCCAAAATTCGTCCCCATGAGGAGACAATGGGAATCCGGTCCCGTTTCTGCAAAATCCAAATACACAGAGGTATTGTTCACTGTCTCTGCGGATCTCAGTAGCTATAGCAGGGATGTGGGAGAGCAGAAAACCCTAAGTGAAAAATAGCAATGGCTGAGATAGTTTGGAGGGAGGGGTGGCCTCTCCTTATATAGCTTAATACAATTATTCCCCTTCTACCCTTACAGCTAATGAGCGAGCAGGCTAACCCTAAGGGTATTCCTGACCAACTCGAAGTAGATGGTGATCTGACGGCCACGCCCACACAACTGGTAGCTTCGCCTCGACGCGACCTCACCGATTGCCGCCACGGGCCGCCACCGCTCTGCTCATCCTTTTCATGGACCTCCCCCCGGTTTTGAGGACAAAACCGGGAAACCTGGGCCATCCCCCGGTTTTGAGGCCGAAACCGAAAAACCTGTCTTCCGTCGCCTGAGTTTTGTGGCCCAAACTCAGAAACCTGCCAGCACCCAGGTTTTGAGGCCCAAACCTAGAAACCGTTCTCAGCGCGAGTTTTGTGGCCCAAACTCGAAAACCGACCGCACCCAGGTTTTGAGGCCCAAACCTGGAAACCGTCCACTTAGTGGTTTTTCTGTGGCTCAACCACCAAACCGAAGCCATAGAGGGATGCACCGCCCGTGCACCCCGTCCACCCGCAAGTCTTCGCTTGTCGTTGTCCCAGGCTGTCAGCCACCACGGCCGATCCTCAGGCCACCGGTCCGTCAGTCCAAGCCTCACGTTCGCCCTTCACCGCTCCGGATCCATCGGCACGACACGTCTCTACTTGACCTTCACCTTGCCTTTGATCACCGTATCCGTGCTCAACACCTGCACAACACAAGTCAAAGAACATGCACATCATCCCAGTTGACAATCACTCATCATCTCAAGATCCGGCATACACCCGCAATCTCCCTGTTGACACTCAAAAATGTCTCAAGCATATAATGGACTCCACCATCAAGTTTCTGTCGTCAAGATGGCTGAGACCTCTTGAGAGACTTCCGACTAGGTCTCTCGAGAGATTTCTGACCAGGTAAAACTGGTCGGAGGCGGCAAGACAACAGTAGAGACCAGCTCCATTGAACCTGCATATACGTACAAGATGGAAATTGTATGTACATGACACAACCGAATAAACAAGTCATGTTTGGAGTTTTATTCGGTCAGGAGTCCTATTCGATTGTGGAAAGACCAGCCACCCTATAAATATAAAGGGTGATGGCCGATTGAGATCCCATCTATCCAATCGTCAAACCAATCTACTACAACCCCTTTGCCCTCTTCTCCAACCTCATGTTGTTCATCCCTTGATCCGACGACCAAGGATGGCGCCCTAGGCTCATCGGCCGACCTAGGGCAACCCGGCGTTGACCTTGCCCTGACGGGGTCCATCCCGGGCGAGAGCTTCGACGGTTCCTTTGCTAGTTTGCCCGAAAACTAGTCGTTCTTCGCCACGTAAGTGCGATAGCTATCCTTTGCCGGTTTGCTTGTAAACCTAGCCGTCCTTCACCGCGTAAGTGTGACCTCCTAGCTACGTTCTTTGGTCTGTGGCGACCCGTGCGTCCAAAGCCCTAGCTGGTGTGTGATCCGAAACACTTTCGGCGTCAACACACTTTTTGGCGACTCCGCTGGGGAAGAATTTGCTTCGGCTCTACTTTGCAGCCGAATCCTCTTGCCCTAGCCCTTTTATTCACTGATCTATCTTCTTGTTCTCGCCATTACCGTCGCATTCGGCCCAAAAGGCCGATCACATCTGGTTTTGACCCCTGGTGATCTCGTTTGCTATTTTGCAACACGACGTGCTACATATTAGAAAATTCAGCAAGGCGGTCAAGCTCTAAATCATGGAGTACCAAGGCATAACATCGCAAAACTACTACAATTAACCCGAGGTACGACTTGCGAATACATCTTATGGTTATAATAATTATTTTGCAAGTTCTATGAACTCTTATGTTGGTGTTGCTAGTCATAATGATAGTAGATATGTTGCATCAGTTAATACTTTTGCTAATGTTCCTCATCATACACATCATAATTATGAATATTATGGTCAAGAGCCGTTGTCAACTATGAATTCTTTGAGTTTTGATGATACTAGCAACATACAACATGTAAATTCTTCATCGACTATAAGTTCACAATACGTGGCACCACCACAAGACATGCCGATGAATGAGAGAATTGGCTACGACAATGATAAATATTTAGCCAATTGCTCTCAAAATTCAGCATCAAATGCAAGTGCTACTACTCATAATTCGGCCTCATATGTTGGTAATAACTATGGCCGAATACATAAAAATTCAGCAAAGCATTTAAGTGCAAGTACTTATGATTCGGCTTTACGTGTCACTAGTAACTATAGTCGAATCAATGAAAATTCAGCACCTTATACAAAGAACACTCCTCACAATTCGGCTTCAAATTTAATTCAAAACCATAGCTGAATTAGTGAAATTCCAGCAAGTTATTCGAGTGCAAAAACTTATGATTCGGCTCCACATGATACCGATAACTATAGTCGAATCAATAAAAACTCAGCAATGAGCGTGCACGCTAACAATTGTGATTCGGCTTCATGCGTCACTCTCAAATCAAGCCGAATCGATGAAGATTTAGCCCACGCTAGAAATCCTTATGGCTCCTCTAAATGGAAGGTTCCCGCTTATCATAGACCATACCCGTTACACTATGATTACTTGGAAGATCCTGATGGTTGGTGGATACCTGATTTTTATGAATTTAGTGGTGAAGATGATAAGACCGCTGTCGAACACATTAATATTTATCTCTCGCAATTGGTTTTTGCTGGTTAAGAGGACTATATGAAAGTGCAAAATTTTCCTTTATCTCTCACTGGTATTACCTTTGCATGGTTTACATCTTTACCCGAATGCACTGTTTGGTCATGGTCTAGATTAGAGGAGTTATTCTATGAATACTTTGGAAAGACCAATGACAAAAGGCCGATTACTACTGAGTCATCGGCTAAAAGGGCATTGTTAATGGGCATGAAAGGAAAAGTCAGTTCGGATATAAGCGAAGGTTCGGCTACCAATGTCGAACAACATAATATCCATTCCGAACCAATCGCAATTCAAAAGGCAAGTCTTGCTATAGAAAAGCATGAAAAGCGCCAGAAAACGGCTAGACTTGATTTTTCAAGAGCTAAAGGGGTTATACACTTATCTAGTTATTACCGCATCATTGATGGAAATCAAATCCCTACAAGCGAGAAAGAAGGACCGCTTGCCTGCCCAAATTCGGCTAAGCCAACTTTAGAGTCGGCTGAGCCGATTACTACTTGCCCAGAGTTAGCTAGGTCGACTTCTAAGTCGGCTAAGACAACTCCCCTTGTTGTTGCCTTACATGTTAGGCCCAAGTCGGCCTAGCCGACTTCCGATCGGCTAAACCGACTTCCTCTGTTCCAGCAACTGACAAAGCGCTTTTGGGTGATTCGACACCTATTGTTGATCGTTCTATGGAGATGAAGAACAACGTCATTCAAGCCTAGAACCTACGCTTCTCCGACATGATCAATAAGGTAGCAAATATGAATATTTTGCTTAAATTTCAATCTGGTCACACAATTTCACTTTCTGCGTCTATTAGAGATATCCTTGCTAGTAGTTGTAAAAGACCAATTGAGAATAGCATTTTATTTGGTAATGTTAAAACAAATTCATATTCTATCGGCCAACATATTGTGCCATATGGCAAGGTCGGTAGTAGTAGTTTGTCAAAGATAAAGTTTCCCAAAAGCAGTTACAAAGGTGTGGCCGAATGGATTGATATTAAATCTGATCCCTTCGTTTGCCTAGCTTTAAAGCCGACTCCACAAAAGAATCGGCTGAAGAAATCAATGTACACCTTCGACTTTACGTTTTGTGATCATGTCTTTGATATCTTGTTAAAGAATAATTTTATTAGAATCATTGATCACAATGTTTTGCCATCTATTCAAAACTTAGAAGAGCTTACATATTGCAAGTGGCACAATTCTTTTGATCATAATACTTCTAATTGCAATGTGTTTTGTCGAGTGATCCAATCGACCATTGATAAAGGATGATTGAGATTTCTTGAAGCTCAACAAACGGACCAATTGGATTCAATTGGTCTTGATGGCAAGCAAGATTCGAATCGGCTTGCATTAGCCGATTCACTCGAAGCTCAATGCTCGAATACCCAAGAGAGAGATGTGGAGCCCTCAAGTGAAGACAAGGTTGTTGTTCAAGAATTGCAAATGGAAGATATTCCAAAAGACAACAAAGTTATCACAATTCCAGAAGACACTGGGGGCAGGTAGAATCTCTCCAGCTAAAGTAAAGGTCGATTGATCCCATTAAGCAAGGGGAATCGGCTGAGGATCTTCCTTTGGAGCATGTCTATCATGATGGAGAAAAGAAGGAGGATGCTCATAAAGCTTTTGGAGGTAAAGGTCGTGACAAGCAAAAGAGTGGAAGACCGAAGCTTAGCTTCGAGGAGGTTCTAGCAAAGTATGAGAACTTAGCAAAAGCCAATGTCACCAATCGGCCAAAGAAGGTCCAAACACCAAGATTGCATCCAAAGCACAAATCTCAAGATCAGAATTGGCAAGGGAATAAATCTCAAACAGCAACAACACATTTCCCTTTTGAGCAGCCAATTCCCATGTCATATGGACCGCAGCCCACATATTTTAATCCCTATTCATCTTGGGACTGGTTTGATCAAGAAGCACATAATCCACCATGTTCTTGGCCACAATATGCAGCTCCTAGACACTTAGAGAGGTCATCATCATATAAAGACTGTTTTGATCTAAATCGGTCGGGAGCCCAGCACAAGAAGAAAGTGGTAAAGCAGGTTTATCGTGTGAAATATGATGGTCGCAAAGATAAAAGTTCAGATCTGAATTCAATTATTGAAAAGCCGATTGCAGTGTTGAAAAATCTGGCTATTGATGGCATAGAAGTAGGAGAATCATCTGTTGATATTTCAGGTGCCAAATCTGAACAAAAGAAGGTGAGAGTGCCTAAAATCAAGAAAGATTTGCCGCTGTCCAAAACAAAAATAAAACCGATATGCTCAATCAGTTTGCCAAAGTGGCAAGAAAAGAAGTTGCAGAAGCTTAGTGCAGAGAAGTTGAAAGAAAAAGGCTTGGTGTGGGTTCCTAAAGGAAGTGTCCAAGTTCGGAAAGATGATGCTCAAGCAAGTAGTGCAACAAAGGCAAAGGAGAGAAGAAGATTCAAGAAGCAGTTGCCAAGCTGGGGATTTGCACTGAATCATCAAAATCAATGGTTTTGGCATCATCCATATTCTCTTTCTATGTCTATGTGGAATTCATCCCAAGGTATGCATGATTACCCCTTAGCCCCTTATTTCGATCATTGGTATAAATAACTATATTATGGAGAGTTGCCAAATTATTTTGCTTACCAATGATCCAAAGCCGAATTGCTTTATTTCGGGTATGCTTACTCACCTGGGTGAATTCATATGGTCGATGCTTTGCTATCGCCCTTAGTGTAATAGTATAGCCGATGAATGCTTGCAACCATCGTGCTATTAGAAAAGCCCCATAGAATTCACTTTGATGGCTTTAAGGCTCGGGGGGGCATAATATATGTATTTCTTCTTCATGGGTGTGACAATATGGTTAATCGTCTTGCAAAAAGGGCCAAGGTGTTGGCATGATCGTTATTTCCCACAGTGGTGCTATGTGAGACATTGAGCCGATTAAGACTACATTTGCACCAAGATTCAAGCCGAATGTGAACTTTTCTTATTCGGCTTGGGCATATTATGATCCATGGAGTATGACATGTTGAAGCCTGTGGTGATTCATTACTAGTGGTACAGCAAGTCACTCATATGTTTTGGTGTTTTAAAGGATCACATAATACATATCTTGATGAGTGTCTTACCATCATTAATGCTTTTACCGAATTTCGAATTCGGCATATTACAAGGCATGATAATTTAAAGGCCAACATGTTAGCGTGATAAGCATCTGGCTATGGCGTTAGTGGACGCAATTTTCACATAAAGGAAAAGCCGATGCATCTAATTTTACGAACGGATTATTTAGAATCAACTCAGTCGGCTTGTCCGACCGACCAGGTTGAATCTGAACCAACTCAGTCGGCTTGTCTGGCCGACCAGGTTGAATCTAAACCAACTCAGTCGGTTTGTCCGACCGACGAGGTTGAATCTGAACCAACTCAGTCGGTTTGTCCAGCCGACCAGGTTGAATCTGAAACAACTCAGTCGGTCTGCGCAGTCGGCCAGGTCGACTTTGAGCCGACTCAGTCAGTTTGCCAAATCGGCTTGGTCGGCTCCGGTACTACTAGCCCAGTTGATTCATCCATAGAACTCCCAGATCGACCAGAATTAATTCTTAACAAAAGCAAGGCCGATTTGGAAGATTGGAGAACTCCCTTGTTGAAATATTTTTCGAGATCCAAGCACTGAAGTTGATGATAATGTTCGGCGGAGTGCATTTAAATATGTGATGTGTAACAATAGCTCTAACAATAGCTATATCCAATCATCAAACCAATCTAATACAACCCCTTTGCCCTCTTCTCCAACCTCATGTTGTTCATCCCTTGATCCGACGACCAAGGATGGCGCCCTAGGCTCGTCGGCCGACGTAGGGCAACCCGACGATGACCTTGCCCTGACGGGGTCCCTCCCGGGCGAGAGCTTCGACGGTTCCTTTGCTAGTTTGCCCGAAAACTAGTCGTTCTTCGCCACGTAAGTGCGATAGCTATCCTTTGCCGGTTTGCTTGTAAACCTAGCCGTCCTTCACCGCGTAAGTGTGACCTCCTCGCTGCGTTCTTCGGTCCGTGGTGACCCGGGTGTCCAAAGCCCTAGCTGGTGTGTGATTCGGAACACTTTCAGCGTCAACACTCCCCCTTGATGAATGCATTGTCAACTACCAACACAAATCATATGAAGATAGAAGAAAGAAGGAAGAAGAAGTAAGCGAACTCAACCAGTCGACTAAAAGCAAAGCAAAGCCAGGAAAAGTCGAATGGAGTGAGCGAGACAACTTGGTTACCAAAGACATGGGCAACGGCTCGACGCAAGCGAGAAGATCTGTGACACCCTAGTGTCAAGCACTGCATTAGGAACCACATTAGGTACTAAATTTCCATAAGCAATGCATTGCATCATTTCATGTGCATGGAAGTGTTTTTCGCTTTTGTTTGTTTATTTGAATTTTGGTTTCAATAGGACTTGGTTGTTTAAATAGATTTCTGCCTTGACCAATAATTTTTTAAAATAGGTAATATTGAGTATAACACTTTTCATGTAGACACCTTGACCTAGTTCAGTATAGTTTAATTATTAAAATGTGGGAACAAAAATGATTTATGGCTCAAAAATTGGCTTTATTTATGAGGAGGCTGAGGAAATGATTTCAGAAAAAGTGTCTTATATGAAAGTTGTAGAGAAAATTATTTTGAGCAACTTTTTTTGGGTCAAAGTCTAGTTTTGAGTTTTTAAAACTGTTTTGAAATGGTCAAAGTTTGGAAAAAGATTTGAAAAAGAAAAAGGGTTTTCTTTTCTCCTGCGCTTCACTTTCGGCCCATCTGGCCTTTCCGGCCCACGCCAGCCCATGCCAGCTCGCGCCACGTCCGCGCCTCGCCTGCTCCCGTGCGTGACGCGCCGCGCCGCGCCAGCGCCCGACCGCGCGGCCGCGCCGTACGCCGGCCAGATTGCCGCATGGTGGCTTTACTACCCTACTCTGGATCTCGCTCGCCCACTCGCCGCTTGATCCTTTCCGTCCGAGCACGCAAGCGATCGGCCATAGCCACTCCGCGCACGCCTCGGCTGCCGCGCGCCCTCGCCCGCCGTGTCGCCGCTCGCCGTCGCCGTGGCCCCCGCCACTACCACCGGCCGACACTTGAGCAAAAACCGAGCCCCGCTCGCTTCAATCCCTAACGCACCCCACACACTCGCATCGCTCCCGCTTACTCCCTCTCTCGCGCGCACAAACCCGCACGGCAAGCCGAGCGCCCACCACCGCGAGAGCACCACCGCAAGTTTCCCCTTCGCCGTTCCGGCCTCACCGGAGCCCCTCGGTTCAATCCCTCGCGCACACCACCCCGCCTTCATCTCGAACACACGGTGCTCACACCCGCACCCCCAGCCGAGCCTCGATGACACCGAAACCCGAGGAGCCCTGCTGCGGTCGCCATCGGCGCCACCCGGAGCTCGAGCCTGCTCTGCCTCGCCCAAAGCTCCACCGCCTCCCTCCTTCACCGGCAAGCCTCACCGAGCAAAGGCAAGGTGAGAACACCCTACTGCTAGGTCTCTACCGCCCCCTAACTCCCTCTTCTTCCCGGCCGAGCGCCATGGGCGCCGTCATGGCCCTCGCACGTGACCAAGCTCTACCGGATCATCACCAGCCAAACCAACCCCCTAGCCTTTCTTCCTAGGGTTCGTGGAGCACGACGCGCACGCCAATTTGGCCGGCGACCGCCGAAAATGGCCTAGCCAAGATTCGCCGCCGGCGTCACCCGCCATTGCTCGCCGCCGTTGAGCTACGGCCGTCCTCTGGTCAAACCAACCTCACCACTCAATCCGCCTCGTCGAGGCGAGCTCACCGAGCTAACCCTCACCGCCAGCAACCTCGCCATCGGCAAGAAATTGCCGGTCAAACCTCTACCCCTTGCTCGGCTTCCACCGATGTGACACCCTGAAAGTCACCTTTTGGAAAATAGAGTTTAATATGACTTTGTTTATTTATTATTCATGAAACATATAGCTCAAATAATAATTTTTGGTGAAATAATAATTTAAGTTGGGGTTTAGAAACATTTTTGTTGCATTCATGCTGGAGCATAATATTTTGCTTGAGTGTAGGAATAGTGTTGAGTGGTTCAAATTCAAATTTGATTTGAATTTGACCAAGTTTTTCTTTTGAAATAAAAGAAAAGGGCTTTTCTTTTCTTTCTCCCTCCCCTCACCCTTCTGGCCCGACCGGCATTGCGGCCTAGCCCGCAGCGCCTCTCCCTTCCCCTTCCCCACCCCCTTTCCCGCGCCTGCCGGCCCATCCGCGTGGCCCGCCCCAGCTCGCCGCGCAGTCGCTCGCCCGCGGCCCAGCTCGCCCACGTCGGCCCGCTAGCCCGCGCGCTCCCCCTCGCAGCTCCCTCGTACGCTGACGGCCTGGCCCCGCGCGTCAGCTGCGCGCGCGCCCCGCTGACACCCGGGCCCGCCTGTCGGTCTCTGCCCCTCCCCCTACCTTCCGACGGCCCGAGCTCCCGCCGCCGCCGCTGCACCCCTCCTCTCCCGAAACCGCCGCGAGAGTGGCCATAATGGCCACTCAGCTTCCTTTAAGCCTCGGTGGAGCTTCCCCGACTCCTCGCCGCCCACCCCGAACCCTATAAAGCCATGGTCGAAGCCCTGGCTCTCTCCCCTCGCCACCCCGCACACTCTCATCTCTCCACCGCCGACTGTAGAGCCCTCCGGCGGCGCAAACGCCCTCGCCGAGCTCCTCCAGATGACGTTGCGGTCCCCAGAAACACCCCCCGCGCTCTCCTTTTTGCCCTATCGCATGAACCCGAGCCTCACCATGGTTTTCCCCTTTTTGCAGATCCCGCCGCCGCTGTTGGCGTTGTGGTGAGCACCGTCGCCGTGATCGAGCCCGCTATCGTGCTCGCCGTCCTCCCCGCATCTCCCCGGTGTAGTCCGTTTGGCCAGCAGAGGCCTGGAGTGCCCTCCGGCGAAGCTCCAGTGGCCTCCCATGGCGCGCCGCCGTGCCCTGGTGGCGGCGCCGCCGCTCCCGCCGCCGCGCCCGCTCGCCAAGCCCTCTGCGCCGTTCATCCGGCGTTGAGTGGCCAGGATTAGAAGCCACCCCGAAGGGGTATGCACCGGGACCATGAACCCGTGGACCAGCGGCCCCGCGCGCGGTCCACCGCCAGCTGGTGGACCCGGCCAACCGCATAGCGCCGCGTGGCGTTACGTCAGCGCCTGCGCAGCTGCAGCCGCCGCTTTTGCAAAAAGGCCCCTGTGTTTTATGAAAATCAACCCGCAGTCCACCGTAGTTCAAAAGAGTTTCTTTTAGATCCTGTTTTCTTTTGTTTTAGCCCCTGATCTTTCCGGTTTTAGTGCCCGCAGTCCATATCGCGTTTTAAGCCTGCTAGCCCCTCTAGTCTACCGTTAATTACGTTTTAGTCCTCGGTTTTCGCAGGCTAGCCCCTAGGCAAATGTTTTTATTTACAAAATAGCCCCTGAAACTTGTTTTTGTTTATAACTTTCCCGTTTTTAGTCCGATTAGAGTGATCTTTACGTCCATGTGATCGTATCGACGAGTAGAATAGTTTTATAAGTGTTTCTCTACTTGTTTTTGATGCTTGGTGTACTGTTCTAATAGAAATATTAATTGTTTGCATGTGATGATTGGATTGGATGTTTGCGTGGTGCCTTTGCCCCCGTTTAGAGTTCAAGTTGATCAAGGTTATCAAGAAGAAGATCCCTAAAGAAGCGAGACCATCACCACGAGTTTTTGGAAGGCAAGTATAACCTACGGTTTCCTTGTTACCTATTAACTGCAAAACTAAATATTCATTATGCATGTGTCATAACTTGATGAACCATAGGACAAACCTAGTTTCACTTGATCTTATTACCTTGTACCTATGGGAAGGTTCTGCATAATATGTTTAGTAATGCTATGCGCTACATTACTGCTAGTTGTTTAATGCTGATTAATGACTATGGAACAAATGTTAAAAGAGGCTTTTTAACCACATTTAGGGCACTGGAGCCTGGTGTTGCTCAGTGGCCCACCCCAGGGACTATCTTTTAAAGTGGCCACCCGGGAGATCCCGTGCAACCTTGGGTATTATATGGCTCTGATCTTAGTTGTGTAACTAGACTTTCTCTAGCTTGTAGTAGTTACCGAAAGGCGCTAGAGGGGAGCCTAGGCTTAGAATGGCTTCCTTGCCTGTCAAGATGTGTACTGGTCGGCTGTCAGGTGTGCCATCTTAAAGGGGGCCTCCATTCGCCTAGATGCTGAAACCTTGCGGCTACTACTTGTTAGGGTAGCTAGTGAAAGGCTACGTAGTGAAACCCTGCCGTACTTCCATAGAGGAGGTAATGTGGGATTGGCTCTCCCCGGCATATGGGAATCACGGCCTAAAGTGAAAGTGTACAACCTCTGCAGAGTGTAAACCTGGTATATCAGCCGTGCTCACGGATACGAGCGGCTCGGATCCTTTTTAAGTATGTCCATGGTGGGATATGTTGGTGGTTGGTGGTCTACCTCTTTTTAACATGATGTTTATCACATACCATGGGACAACAGGGTTTATACATCTAGTAATATAAGGTGAATGTAAAATATGATCAACTTAAAATGCTGACCGCAGTCAACCGAGTCAAACCTCTTGAGCCTTGCATCCCCGTAGTTGTACTTGCTGAGCACGGTGAGCTGACGCTTGTCGTTGGTTCACAAAAATCCCGGATGGGTACTAGATGGTGTTTTCAAGTGAAGATCTACAAAGGATGTTCCAAGAGTTCTAGGCGGGTGTTTCCCCAGTCAACCGTCCCTGTGGAGTTTGGAGTCCCGAAGAGTAGTTTCCGCTCTGCTTTGTTTTAGATGTAAGTCTTGTTGTAACTATGTTTCGATATGTAATAAAGCATTGCCTTTGAGAAAATTCCATATTTGGTGCTATATGTGGCTTGTGGACTTCCTGGGCACACATATAGTTGGCACTTGGAATTCTTCGGAAATCCGGGTGTTACAACCGACAGGTGGGCCCGTTGACCCAGCCGGCCCCGCGCGTCAGCCGCTCTTGGTCCATGGGCCGAGTCTACGCAAGTTGGGCCGGGAGTTTTCAAATGTTTTTCTTTTCCTTTTATTTTCTAGAAAAGCTTGTTTATTTTGTGTAGCACGTTTTAATGATCCAAATGAGGTGCTTTCAGTTTTGGAAACTTGTTCATGAGTAGATCTAGCAGGGAAAAATGCTAGGTATGGGTTGTTGTATGAAAAAATAAGGAGTTGTAATACAAAGGTGTTTTTCTGTGTTTTCTTAGAAAAATTCATGCAGAAAATAATATAATGTTTTTGTTCATGGAACTTTCTTGATAAATATGAAATATGGAGTTGAATCTGGGAAAAATATGAAAGTGAGGATTGCACCCTTTTCCTGTAGGGCTGCAGTGCAAAGGGTTTATTTTGAAATAAACTTATTTATTTTGTGTAGATTTATGTGTTCATGCTTTAACAATAATTTTTCTGCAGTAAAGTAGTTTTAGGTAGATGAAGCTAGGAAAAATATGAAATCTGCTGTTGGACACTTTTCAAAAGAAAGTTAGTTCAAAGCGCCCCTTTTTGCAGTTTATTTCATCTTTTTGTCTGTCATTCAGTAATTTATCTCTTGATGAAATCCGTACAAGAAAGTCCAGTGAGTGTAAGTTGTATACTGAAATTTTTGTGGATTTTTCTGAACTCAGAAAAATACACTTGTTCAAACCTGGATTCTTTTGAATTAAGTAAATAGGAAATAGTCAAAATGATGGTTTCGTTTAATGCAGTCATTAAGCGCTTTCCTCAATGTCAAAAGTTGTTCAACAAGTTGGTTTCGTTGGTTTGCAAAAAATATTTACTTTGTATGCATCATAAATGCACCACGCATTATTTTATTAATTTATCGCATTTCAATAGGATCGACAGCCCCGGAGCCCGACCAGGAACCAGAAGTAAACATGGAGCCGGAGATCCAGGAGGTGTTGCGGAGTGAGGAGGCTGACCCTGCTTCAGAAACTAACCTGCCCGAGTGCCCTTCCTACCAGGCATCGGTCTTCTCCCAAGGCAAGCCCTGGAGCATCTTAAGTCTCCCAGTATTTACAATCCATTCAATTGAGTATTTGCACCGTGATGCATTAGGTATAAGATTTGATTGAATCCTACTTGATGCATTATCCTTTCCTTGATTATTGTTTATGCCTGCCTTGTTATCCTGTTACTTATTCATAAGTAGAATTGCTTAGCCTGCTTAATAAAGTAGTAAAGAAAGGATGTTCCTGTAATACCCCTGGTGGGTAATTACCGGATCACGGTTGGCTATATTTGCTATCGTAGAAAAGAACCTGAGTAGTAATGAAATACGGTCAACTGGAAGGCCAGGCACAAGTTTGGAAACTTGGGGCAGCTCGTCCGTTGGATCGTGTAGGTTTGTATTGATGTTGGCCCTCGTTCATTTTTGAAAGCGTCCATTTACTTAGGGTGTCGGTGATGTATTCCCGACCCCGAAGCCGGTTAGACGCTGTTCGGGCCGGAATCAACCCGAGTCGTGCCTTCTAGTATGGAAATGCGATCTGCCTCGGAATGGCCATCGCCAGGTTCCAATTGGACAGTCCGTGCTTGAACCGCGACGATTACCACCACGAACAGTATCGAGCGGTGACCCAATGCATGGACCCGACGGGAAAGTGTGGGTTTGTATTAAAGGTTTCTCGCCAGCTGGTTTGCAATTCGATTCGAGTCGCCCTCTCCCCCGGTTAGTGGGAAAATATGTCGAGCTTCACCACGATACAACTCCATGTGATGTTTAAGGTTCAACTAAAATGTGGATAAGTCAACAGGATATAGTTATACTATTGATTGTTAGAACTCAAGTGTACGTAATAGTTCAGGTGCAAAACCTAGATCAAGAAGTAGGTCTAACACCTGACTGCTCATTGATATCATTAAATATTACTCCCCTTAATTTGAGCTTTTCGCAACTAAAGATCCCAGCTCCACCAAAAAGGCCTTGCATACCCTTGGTGTCTTTATTTTCAGTTGGACGGGTAAGTCTAGCTGAGTACATTCCCGTACTCAGGGTTTACCCCATTTGTTGCAGATGGCCAGGTCTATTTCGGCTATTGTAAGCATTGTCTCTACCCCGTGGAGGGTGATGAGGAGTAGGCCCGGGGCAGGGTAATCTAGAAGTTTCTCCATTGCTTTTGCTGGACTGAGACTATTGGTGGCACATTATTTGAAAAAGGAGGAGTGAGTTATAAAAAAACATTGTTTATTTGGACCAGGTATGTGGTGGTCGTGTTTCAAACTTGTTTAAGCTTCCGCACTTTTAAACTCCGTATTGTAATAACTTTTAAGATTTCACACTCTGATGTTAATTTCGATTCTGTTTATCAACTGTTATATCCTTACTCATCACTTGGGGATGAACAAATGTCCGCAACAAGGTCTTCTTCCTCTCTCCCCTCCCCCCTACGGCGATCATCTCCCCCTGGCGGATTCCCCTCGAAGATTGAAAGATGTCTGCTCTGATCTCCATCGTCGCTAGTTCAGAAGGTCTTTTGATCCGCTCGCCAGGTTCTTTCCCTCCTTCTCCATGGATCTCCCAACGGAATTATCTGGAAAGCTTGATTTTTCCCCTGGAAAATCTTTTCGTAACGAAATCCTCAATCTGTTTGGCTCCTCGGTGCATCACACTTCTGCTTCTCCCAATGGTTCTTTCTTCCTGCTCGCTGCATTTCGACGTTTCACTTTTCGGCTGAACGAGGAATCTGTTGTGTTTGCTTTGGCCTCTTGTTTGGGTGGTGCCCCTGCTGGTTTTCATGTTTCATATCAAAGTGAACATCATTTTCGGTTCTCAGTGGCTTACAAATCAGTTGGTGTACATGTTTACAAAATTCGAAGATTCATTGCGAAACACTTTGATGTTTACTTTCACCTCTGGCATCATGGTACTCCGAATTGGGAGCATAAAAAAAGGCTTTGGGAAAAAGAACATGAGTTGGAATGGATGAAATACATCTCCAAACGTCAGAAATGTTCAGCCCTAGCACTCAAAAAAAAATCTCTTAAAAAAGTTCGTTTCGCGCCTCGACCTTCGTTCATTGAACCTCCTCAGAGTCCTTTGGTTATTGGGCAATTCAAGATAGATGTTAATCGTGCCAGCATTCCTGATCAGGTGCATTTTGTTTTTGGCAATGCCTCCCGTGTTCCTGCTTTTTCTTCGGCTCATCAGATTTTGAATTCGGATGTTCGTTCCGTGATAACCGCGTCTGATCCTGATCCTTCGGCAAATTCTATGGAGAATTTTCAAAATCCCTGTTCGAATTGCTTGGGCTTGGGTCATTCTACTGTATCCTGTGTCAGCCAAGTTAGATGCAAAGCCTGCTTTAATTATGGGCATAAATATCGCTGGTGTTTAACGAAGTCACGGCCCAGACTATTTTGGAAAGCTAAGCGGAGCCCGGCCTATTCTTTGGAAGGTGCTAGGCAATTGGGGAAAGGTAATCAATCTGCTACTTCTGTGTTTCTGATCAGAGGAAACAGTGCTGACTCCTTGGCTCCCTCGCTTGAAGAAACTAAACAAAACCCCAACTCTACAGCCGAAGCTTCTGCTCCATCGGAGACGACGATCACTACTGGAGATTCTTGCTTAGCACTCGGCAAAGGCCGTCCGACGCTCGGCGTAGGCTATGCCGAGGGCTGCTCTCGGCATAGGACTCTCGGCAAAAATCCTCTCGGCAAAGGAGCCTTTGCCGAGGGCCATTTATCGGCCTCTCGGCAAACGTTTCGCCGAGGGTTCCGTGTAGCCCTCGGCAAAAAAAAGTAGCCGTTAACGGCGCTCTCTACTGACGGTCACTTTGCCGAGGGCTAACCTGGCCCTCGGCAAAGGCTATATTTTGCCGAGAGTCCGGCTCTCGGCAAAGCTATATTTTTTTTATTTTTTATTTTCCTGTGCCGAGGGTTAACTAGGGTCGGCTCTCGGCAAAGAAATTTCTAATGATTTTTTTTGCGGCCTCTTCGCCGAGGGCTCTATCATCTGACTCTCGGCAAAGTCCTTGAAATTGCGTTCAACATTCCCAGCTTTGCCGAGGGCTATGACCATAACCCTCGGCAAAACTGGGGACATTGTTTTCTGGTCCAGCTTTGCCGAGGGTTATGGTCATAGCCCTCGGCGAAGAGGCCCTTTGCCGAGAGCAACCCTCGGCAAAGGAGCAATTTTTTTAATTTTTTTCTGTTTTTCCTTTTCTCCCACACTACCAAACATATATATATCACATTCATCACATATCACATATATATCACATTTCACATCACAAAACATATATATATCATGAAAGTTCACATCACATAGTTCATAGTTCAATAACATATACGTCCGCGAATCTAGTTCACATCACATAGTTCAACAGCATATTCGTCCTCGAATCTAGTTCACATCACATAACTTCAGTGACACACGATAGTCCAACGTACTACACCCCCGGCCAACCAGGCCACCCCTGAGAGGGGCCGCCTGGTTCACCCCCGGTCTGGTTCCATCGGTGGTTGTTCGAACCTTGTGACGGAGGAGGCTGCAAAAGGTCATGTCAGACAAGGAAATGAAATAAATGAAACACTGAAGTATTGATACTCACAGGAGCAGCTCCGGGGTCCTTAGACGGCGGTGGAGGAGCCATGAGCGTCTGCGGCACGGCCATGCCCTGGGAGGCCATGAAGGCGATGAGGTCCGCCATCTGCTTAGCTTGAGCCTCCATCTGGGCCGACATCTGTGACCGCATCTCGAACTCGGACACCTGGCGCTCCTGCCTTTCTCTTTCCAGGCGGGCCTGCGATAATACAAAGTGAATGTTAGAACAATGCAAACATTTAAAGATCAATGTACGATGAGTAAAATAGAAATAACCTCGAGCTCGGCGACCCGCGACTGCGCAGGCGACGGGCGTGGGCGTATGGGGACGCTCCCGCTCGTGCTCTGTGCTCGGAGCTGGGACAGAGTGGGAGTGGAGGCCGTGTCGATGACGCCGTCGCCAAGCCAGAACCGCCCGTGCTTCTTCCCTCCTCCAATCCTCATGACGATGCTCCCGTCCAGGTCCGCGGTGGCGGGATCAAAGTCATCCCCATGGACCGTCCTTGCCGCCTCTGAGTAGTCAGTGAGGCGGGAGTGGACGCTGGAGTTGGTGTACGCGTCGGCGGGATCGTCGGGGTTGTAGGAGGTCTCCGCTGCCGTGGCCTTGCCCTTGTGGGACATGGCGTATGCCGCCACTGTGCCGCAAGGCTGGCCACCGTGTGCCTCCGACTGCGAGGAAGACAACAAGATGATTAGCAATCAGGCAACATTTGATCGAGGAATTGATAAAGTCTTTCACGTACCCAAGCTTGTGCGTACTCGGCGAGGTTGCGGTTGCCCTGGTGGTGTGGTACACCTGGCATCTGCAGACGCGCCTCCCGGGCCTCGGCGTGGTGGGCCGCCCACTCTTCGGATAGCCACCGGTCCACGATCATCTCCCAGCACTCGGGAAACGACTGGCACCATTGGGGGATCATCTGCACATCATCAAGTATTTCACGTCTAAGCGTCAGATGAAAAGTACCAAAAGCTTAATCTCAAAAGAAAACACTTACCTGCAAGAACTGCGCCCGGCCCAGCGTCATGCCTCTCGCCTGGGCCTTCGTCACCCTCGTGGCCAAGACCGTGGCGTTGTAGGTGATGATGGCCTGCAGTCTCGCCTCGTAGATCATGTCGGTGACGAGCTTCCTACAGGCCCGGGTAGCCGTCACCTCCGCCACTGCCTCCTTCCCCGGCTCGCACTTGAAGTAGTTCTGCATACAGACACAATACGAGGCGAGACAGTAATTAAAGAAAAAATATGATGAATTTGATATTGTTTGACGAAGACTTACCCACAGCTCCGCTCTAACCCGCGCCGCCTTGTTGGGGAAGTCTGGGTCTGGGGCGACGCTGTAGTGGTCAAAGGTGTAGGCCGGCTCGTGCCTCCCGGCATACTGTACTATGCCGGGGTAGTGCTCGCGGCACAAGAGACCCAGGATGCCGTTGGGTTTGCGGCCTTTAGGCCCCACAAAGTCTCATCCCCTGCACAAGTGATTAAAAAAGATTATTAGCTTCTATTTCTATTTTGAATATCATCGTACGAACAGGTAGTTAGAACATGTACCTTTGTCCGATGGGCGTGATCACTGGGCGTCGGGCACGTGCCGGCAACGCCGGGAGGCTGGCGGGGCCTCTCAAGTAGGGCGTGGACACCCCTGAGGCACCCGAACCCTCGTCCGCCTCGTCCTCCTCCTGCTCGTCCTCCTCCTCTGCCTCCTCGGCCAATGGTGCCTCCTCCTGCCGCTGGGCCTCGGGCGTGGCCGGCACCTCCTCCTCGACCTCCTCCTCCTCCTCCTGTGGAGACGGCTCCCTCCGGCGGCGGCCACTCCTCGTCGAGGGCACGTCGGACTGCGAGGCCCGGTACAACCAACTCAACCGCCTCTGACGTCCTCCCGGCATCTTGCCTCGACCTCCTGCATTTAAAAAGAACAAGCAATGTTGTATTAGAAATAACATAACCAAATATGTGCAATATAAATAAAACAATAGATCCTAAAAATATAACATAATATTACATGTATTAGAAATAATCTGGATCATCCGGATTAGCCGGAGCATGAGTCTCCTCATCACTGTCAACCATGTCTAAGTACTCCTCAGTATCCGAAGACACATCATCGTCTTCATTTGCTTGGCCTAAACGGAATCGTTCTAGCATTTCTATGTCCTTCTCATTTACCACCTCATCCCCAGCGTCCTCGTCATCATTCTCTACTTCCATTTCCATCGCTTCGGTTAAGTCTATCGTGAACGTCCCTTGCAACCCAGATTCTTGAAAGAACTCACCGTCATATGTGTTTGTGTTAAAGTTATAATCCTCATCATTGGGGAGAGGTAGTTTACCATGTGGTGATATCTTGTGCACAATATACCAACCCAAGAGATGCTCTTTGCTTTTGCACGCGTATGGCGTGTAATAAACTTGCGTGGCCTGTTGAGCCACAATATACACATCGGAGCCTGGATAGACAGAATCCTGTCGAATTTCGGCTAGCCCAAGATTAGGTGTCAGCCTCGTTCTTCCAGGATCAAACCAATGGCATTTGAACATGACATGATTCAAAGGCTTTTCACCATGAAATGAAAGTTCGTATATTTCTTCAATTCTTCCGTAGTAGTCACGGTTGTCATTGCCTGGAGTACAAACTCCGCTATTTGTGGTTTTTCGATTGGGCCGACTCTGCGGAGATCACATATCATCACATGTGACATCTTGCGGAGATCTCAGGGTTTTAACCATCTTGCGTCACCACTTCCTCCAAACATTCCCAAATTTTTTTCAGAGCCTCTACATGCGATGTCAAGGTCACTCATCCATTTTCATGATTTTCTGACTTCGTTTGTATTTTTAATAATTTTAAATCCAATATCACGCAACTTGGTCGCCGTTTCTCGTGCACGAGACGGTCGAGTCTCCGCACCTGTCCCTGGATACGGTGTCGAAATACCCTCTGAAGAATGAATACCATTTTTCGAATCGCTGAGTTTTATTATTTCATGCACCTGCAGTTCAAACGTGCGTCCCGCGGAAAAAATCATCAAATTAAAAAAAATGCGCGAAATATAGCAAGATTTATGGAAAACACTTCAAATTTGAAATCTTGGCTTGTAGTACTGTAGCAAGGCCACAGGAAAAATTGGGAGCAAAAAAACAAAAAAAAAATAATATGCTTTGCCGAGAGCTTCCTAAAGCCCTCAGCAAAGGGCACCTATGCCGAGAGCCAGGGCCAGGGCTCTCGGCATAGAATTTACCAAAAAAAATTCAACCCTGTGCCGAGAGCCTAACAGAGGGCTCTCGGCAAAGGTAACGGCGCAGGGGGAGCCGTTCGCGAGGGTTCCGTTTGCCGACGAGTATTCTACGCCGAGGGTTCGGCTCTCGGCATAGGGTCCCTTTGCCGAGAGCCTGACTTCGCCGAGAGTCGGACCCTCGGCGTAGGAATCGTCGCCGAGTTTCTTATGGTGCCGAGGGCTGGCTCTCGGCAAAGGGCTCTTTGCCGAGTGCCCGTGTTTTAGCCCTCGGCAAAGCGCCGGACACTCGGCAAAGAGCCCGTCTCCGGTAGTGGATGGCGAATTTCTCGGTCAACCCGAAGCCCTACATTCCTCCTGGGTTCAACCTCGAAGATTGGGTCCGCCCTGCTCGAGGCCATGTCGTCGTCAGCGGTGATCCTCCTCGCCGACATGAGGCCTTTGCAATTGCTACTGTTCATCCTCTCCCGGCGCAGCACCAGCTTTTGGCATCCATGGATGAGGTGGTCGACTACCTGGAACACGTAAGGCACGTCCGCATTGAGTCAGCTTGCTTGTCCCCCCTGGGTCTGTGTCTGCTAGAATTTTGTAACACAGTCAATAAACAGTCAATGATCAATCTAGGGCCCCATTTTCTGGCTAATGGTCGTGAGTTGCGGATTGTGGATCATGATAATGGAATTAACATGAGAAATTGTCCTTTCCAGAGAAGTTGTTGGATTATGTTGCTAGCTTTCCCCCTAGATTTCCAAACTAAGGATTTCATTGCTCAAGCAGTTAGCTCTTTTGGTATTGTGACAAACTGGACTGGTAACAATAACTGCAAATCTCGTGTTCTGATAAAATGTAATGTTATTCAAGTAAGCAAGATCCCTCGTAGCATCATTGTTTGCCGAAGTGCTGGTATAGGGGGTGGAGGCAGATCCTGGTCAGTTCTAGTTTTTGTGTTGAGTTCAGAGCTCCTTGATGGTCAGGCAGGTGATGAGGATGCTTTCCCTGCTGATGCTAACCCCCACCCAATGCCAGGCAACCACTTTCAGCCTCAGCAGCATGGGCTCTTTGACGACATTCAGGAGTTGAATGATGTTGATCAAGCTAATGTTGATGAAGGCTGGCAACAACCTTTGCCTCATGATGCTGGTGCTGCAGCAGCAGTCCTTCCAAATGGATGGCCGCAATGGCAGCCCAACATTCAGCAGGAGATACAACAGGTGGAAGCATTAGCAGACCAAGTTGTTCAACAAGCAATCCTTCAACACCCCGACGATCCTCAGTTCTCAAGGCCAGTTTCTCCTGAAGTCAGAGAGTTTTTTAGGGCTTAGGGAACTCCAATCACAATTGAGTTACCTCTATCAAATTCTGATGCCATCATTCCTTACTCAAACCAAAATTTGGATCCTCACAGTGATTTCTCTGTCAGAAAGCTTGCAAATGAGTTGGGACTGCACCAGGTTTTTGGCCCAGTACCTTCGATTTACATGTTGATAGAAGATATATCCAGGCTGGTGTTTAAGGCCCAAGTTCAGCCCTCCATTCCCAAGCCCATGTCAACTGGATTCACAGACTATCCTGGTTTCCTGTTTAATTGGGCCACTAAGCAATTTGAAGCTGATCCTTATTGGGGCAACAATTGGGAAGCTTCTCCTTCCTCTGGTCCTGCTTGCCCTCAACTAACCAGACTTGATAGAACTCAGGCATCTCTGACTTCTGGACCTGTTTTGCAAGCTAGTCCTAGGAGTTCAGCAGAGGTGTTTCTGACTGAAGAAGTGCAGTTGGATGCTATGATTAGTGATTTCAGCTCAGAACCAATGTCAGAACATTCACAGATTGATGAAATCTTCACTGGCTTGTCAGATGTGCTTTTCCAGCAGCCGCCCCTGCTTGTTGACAGATCAGTTCCTTCAGTTTCTCCTTGCCCAATGATGAAGAAAAGAAAAGGCAGGAAATGTACAACACCTATTGTTGATGATACTCTTCGCAGAAGTGCTAGGCTCAACAGGGACAAAGCTCAGGGCTATGTCTTTCAAATATTACAGGACAAAAAGCGCCCAAGGAAGCTGCAATCTCAAGCAGGACTAGCAGAGGAGTTGGAGATGATCCAAACTGCGGCCATCAAGGACAACCGGATGATACCAGTCCCTGTCATGCAAGCTTTGGGTATTGACTTTTGTGATGTCCCTCCTTCGAAGTTGACGTCGGACAAGTTGCATCAAGGTCTCCAAAATGATAGAGAAGCCTAATTGCCTAGTCTGCAATGCATGTGGGGTGTTGGGTCCTCCCACCTTTTGCTTTTGTTTCAATTTGTTTCTAAGTACTTTGCTCTGCCTATCGCTGAGAGCTTGGTGTGTTACTCTTGGGACATCTTTGCTAGGCATGTTTCCTCTTTTTTATGGATAATCATATAAACCGTAACAAATGTTGGAACGTTCTCTGTTGGAATGTGCGTGGAATTAATGATGCAGACAAATGGTTGATTCTAAGAAATAAGATTGATGAAAGTGCCTGTTCGGTGGTCTGTTTACAAGAAACTAAGCGTGAATTGTTTGATGTTGCTTTTATCTGGAAATTTGCTCCACGATGCTTTGATGCTTTTGACTACATTCCTTCGCAAGGAGCTTCAGGGGGTCTTCTGGTTCTTTGGATCTCAACGCTTTTCATTGGTCAAGTTTTGCAAAGGCACTCTTTTGCGATTGGTATTCAATTCTCCTCAACTCAGTCCTCCCTCTCATGGAACCTTCTGAATGTCTATGGTCCAACGCGCCAGCCAGCTAGGAACGAGTTTGTTTCTTGGCTTCAAACCTGCCAGTTTCCTCCACATAGTCTTTGGCTCATTCTAGGGGATTTTAATTTCTATAGGTCCTTGGAAAATAGGAACCAGCCAGGAGGCAACTATCAAGATGTCCTCCTTTTCAACAATATCATCAGTCACCTTGGTCTAATTGAGCTTCCTATCAAGGGTCGTTCATACACTTGGAGCAATATGCAGGACAACCCTCTCCTGGAGCAATTGGATTGGTTCTTCACAAATCCAGAATGGACCACTGCCTTTCCCAATTCAGTGGTCCTCCCTTTGTCCAAACCTATCTCAGATCACATTCCTTGCAAAGTCCAGATCAGCACCACCCTGCCTAAAGCTAGCATTTTCCATTTTTAAAACTACTGGCCTCTGCTACCGGGATTCACAGAGCTAGTTCAACAGTCGTGGGATCAACCTTCTCATATTCAGCCTACTGTACAGCTAATTTCTGCCAAGCTCAAGAGGCTTAGAGCTAAGCTCAAATCATGGGATAGCACAAAGTCTTCCCTCTCTCACCTCATCAAAAATTGTAATATTGTTCTATGTTTTTTGGATGCTCTGGAGGATATCAGGCTTTTGTTCATACCAGAAAAGAATTTTAGGGACATAATTAAACAACACTTATTCAAATTGCTTCGGATGCAGAAAATCTTTTGGAGGCAGAGGTACACTAAGAAGTTAGTTAAACTTGGTGATGAGAACACAAAATTTTTTCATGCTAGAGCCACTGAAAGGTATAGGAGAAACTCAATAGCCCAACTGTTTTGCTCAGACGGCACAGCTGTTACAGATCATGAAAGTAAAGCTACTCTTTTTTGGGAAGATTTCAGAAGCAGAATGGGAGTCACTCAAGATACTCAGATGGTTTTCGATCTATCCCAACTCATACAACCTGTAGATCTTCATGAGCTGGTTCTGCCCTTCACTCGACAGAAAATGGATGGGATTATTAAGGAAATTCCATCAGATAAAGCTCCGGGGCCTGATGGGTACAATGGATTATTCCTGAAGCACTGCTGGTCCATTATTAAATCTGATTTCTATGCCTTGGCGCATAGCTTCTATGATCTCTCTGTCAGTTTAAAGCCAATAAACTACTCTTATATCACTTTGGTTCCTAAGAACCACAACCCTGAGAGAGTTGGGGATTTCAGGCCTATCTCCTTGTTGAATTCTGCCATGAAGTTCCTTACCAAAATCCTGGCAAATAGGCTCCAAAAATGCATTCTGAAAGTTCTTCATAGGAATCAATATGGCTTCCTTAAAGGTAGGACTATCCAAGACTGTTTAGCTTGGTCATTTGAGTACATCCATCAGTGCAAAACATCAAAGAGAGAGATTGTTCTTCTAAAGCTTGACTTTGCAAAGGCTTTTGATACCTTGGATCATTCTGCGATTGTTAACATCCTGCAAGCAAAAGGCTTCCCGGCTAGATGGACTTCTTGGATCCATGAGATTTTATCTTCAGGAACTTCTGCGGTTCTTCTAAATGGGGTCCCAGGTAAAGATTTTGTCTGCAAACGTGGGGTTCGGCAAGGGGATCCTCTATCACCGTTGATATTTGTCCTGGCTGCTGATTTACTTCAGTCCATCATTAACCAAGCTTAACAGATGGGGCTCTTTGGACTTCCCTTACCAGGCAGAGATGTTGATCATTTCCCCATCATTCAGTACGCGGATGATACTCTTCTATTCATGCAAGCTGATGCTCGACAATTATTTTGTCTTAAAGCCTTGCTCAACTCCTTTGCTATGGCAACTGGTCTTTCAGTAAACTACCACAAATCTTGTCTGATCCCCCTAAATGTTCCAGAAGGAAAGGTCCAACAGCTAACTGGTGTCCTTGGGTGCAGCTTGGGAGCCCTCCCTTTCACATACCTTGGGTTACCTTTGGGGACCACCAGACCACAGATCAAGGATTTTGCTCCCCTTATTTGTAGGATTGAGAGAAGATTATCTGCCTCCTCCAATTTTTTGAACTATGCTGGCAGGTTACAGTTGGTAAACTCAGTTTTTTCATCTCTCCCCACTTACTATATGTGCTCACTGAAGTTACCAAAAACTATGATCAAGGTCATAGATAAATACCGGAAGGATTGTCTTTGGCGCGGGGGGGGGGGGGACATCAAAAAAAAAGCTACAACCTTGCAGCATGGAAGATGGTGACTACTCCTAAAACTTGTGGTGGTCTCGGAGTTAAGAATCTCTACCTCCAAAATGATGCTCTCCTAATCAAGCATTTGAGCAAGTTTTATAATCACGCTGATGTCCCCTGGGTTCAGTTCATTTGGTCTTCTTACTACTCAAACAAAGTTCCTCATCTTTGTCCTCCTCGTGGTTCCTTTTGGTGGAGGGACATTCTTTCCCTTAGCACCCTTTTTCGCTGTGTTGCCACTTGCTTTCCAGCCAATGGTGCCACTGTTGGGTTGTGGGAAGATGGCTTTTACAGGCAACCTTTAGTGATTGAGCTCCCCTCCCTCTACAATTTTGCAAATAACAAGAGCATTTCCCTTCAGGCCGCATGTCATTCTCCCCAGCTACTTGACTTGTTTCGTCTACCAATGAGTAGGGCGGCTTTTGATGATTTCAACACTCTTATCACGATCCTGGATGAGCAGCGTGATTTTGGAGATCAGGATGATGTTTGGGTTTTCAGTTGGGGTCCCTTGTATAGCTCTTCTCAGTTTTACAGGCATCATTTCTCTGCGGTTGCCTCTTCCAATCTGAGTAAATGGCTCTGGAAGTCCAAATGCATGCCGAAAATAAAATTCTTCATGTGGCTGTTGCTTAATGACCGGCTAAATACTAGAAATATGCTAAGACGGCGTCATAAGCACCTTCATGAGGGTTATAATTGTGTTATGTGCCCTTCTGATGCAGAGGAGATAGCTGAACATCTATTTTTCTCTTGCCCTAGTGCTGCTGCCCGATGGTATAGTGTGGGTCTATTTTGGGACATGGAAGGCGATGTGCAAGAAATGATTCGGTAACAGAAGACTCGAGCTCGCTTCCCTTTCATAATGGAGACTCTTATGATCGCAGCTTGGTGCATCTGGAAGGAGAGGAGTGCTTTTATTTTCAACCAAACTCTGCCCTCCCTAGCAAACTGGAAGTCCTCTTTTAGGCAGAAAGTTAAGCTTCACCTGTTTCGTGTAAAATCCTCTTTCCATCAGTGTATTATGGATTGGCTCAATAGTTTGTAATCGGGCGCGCTTCTCCCCCCTGTATCTTGTTTGCTTAGTTTGCCCAGTTAGCTTTTCGCTAACCCCCCTGTAATACCCTTGTAATCGCTTTTTGCTCTGGTTTTAATATAGTTATGCTGGGGAGACTCTCTCCACAGTTTTCTTCAAAAAAAAACTGTTATATCCTTGCGAATGTGGTACTTGAACGATGTGATCCTGTATGTTGTACGATGTTTGAAATCCTTCGAGATTTCCGGACTAACAGAGTTATATGGGTTCAAGTATGAGTCGACGTCAGTCGAATTTGGCTAAGACGGTACTTGAGCTCTTATAATTTGGACGGTTCAACCAAAGCTGGTATCAGAGCATGGTTCAAGTTTTTGCATCCGTAAGGAGCTATTTTCGAACTAAAATGGGTATTTTAAAACTATTTTCAAAACTACTTTGAAATTTTAAGTGTGCCCAGTCTTGTCCTTAAGCCCTATACTAGGATTCAGGTGGTTTAACTGCTAACAGGGTTCATGGAATTGCTGCATGCTGGATCTTTTATTTGTTGGTCCATTCTCGAGGGAAAAGAGATTGTGTCGATCGTGAAAACATGCATAAAATGATTTGATGAGATATGTGAGCATGACCGTCCAACCGTCGGTCTAGGGTGAGAGTTGTTATGCCAAGTATGTGGGAGCTCTACGCAAACACATACGAGGGTATCCAATGTTGGGTATGTTTCTAGATTGGTGCATGGTGTTTAGTATTGGTTTCTATGTATTTCGTACGCATGGGCCAATACTCCGTTATTTTATCATTGAGATTTGCTTGGGCTGAAATGAATCTTCTGCAGGTACACTAACTATGCGATCGAGTAGAACGTGTAGATAACGTCTGAGAGATCATTCTTGCCACCGACTAGAACGTTAGGACTTACGAGTCAATATTAGTGAGTGAGAACGTATGTACGACCATGCATCATGTTTACATTCTTGCACTAGCATTACCTCCCCTTAATTAAAAGTTGTTCCTTTTCCTTATAAAATTTGCCAACTTAAATAAACGTCTCACGAGAGTTCGAAACCCTTTTGTTTCTACAGATGGCCCGGACTAAGTTGACAACTCGCAAGGCCACCGGAGGCAGAGGAGTTCCGCGTCACCGCTTGGCCACAAAGTTGACCAAGAACACGTTCTTGTCCTACTTTGGGTTGCCAATGATCCTTTGGCAGATTATGCGGGCAGTGGGATATGAGGAAGGTCAGGAGCCCCGGTATTCTTGGCAGAAGGATATCTATGGGCAGGACTCGTTGGTCATGGTACAGATCAAGGTCAAGACCTTGGCTAGCAAGCCCCACTAGTCAGGATGGACAGAGATCACCAGAGGCAGTTGTGCCAAGGATGGAGCCAACAGGGCAACATATTTGGTGCTGAAGGACATCATCGCCCGCTTCCCCGCTGACCTTTCTAGTGCTATGGCAGGAGTGTTCCCTCGTGGATCACCTTTTCCATTGCACTGGAGGCAGACTTTGGAGTCGATTCTGACAGGAGGTGCAAAGGAGAGGTTCTACTGTGAGACGTCTGCGATGAGCGCCACCGGAGCCTTGGTGGGTGTATATGAGAGTTTGGAGCGTAGCTTGGAGAGCGTGTCCTTTACCCTCACCGCCACATACCAGAGCAAGAGGAAGCTGCAAGCAGAGTTCGACACTGAGGTAGCCCGACTGCAGGAGAGGTTGCACCAGCTCACTCTAGAGCGTGATGATGCACGTGCCATAGCAGGAGCCGAGACCACCGCCAGGACCGTAGCTTAGCAGATGTACCTGACGACAGCCTTTCAGCGGGATGAAGCCCGCACAGCGCTTGACCAGCTCAGAGAGGGTGCCCATCACCTGATGCAGCAGGTGCATGGTCAGCAGGTTTACATCGATCACCTCCACGAGGCGATCCACCAGATGCACCATCAGGCACAGGAGGCCGCCACCCTAGCAGCTGATGAGGCCCCTGCAGATGAGGCCCAGGAGCCCCAGGACGGAGTATTCCTTGGTCCTGACGTTCCCCCGGAGGAGGAGGCTCATGCTGACGAGCCGATGATCGACGCTGACGTGGAGGATGCCACATCCGCCGCCGGAGACGTTTGAGCGCTAGTTTTACTAGGAGTCTCTTTCTTTTGTATAGCTTGAGCACGCTCGCTTTTGATGTAACCCAGACATGTGTTGGTTTTATATTTATGTTGTATGATGGCATGAACGTCTTTTGGACAAAGTCCAGACTTCGATCTGGCACCTTTTATGGAAATCCGTTGTTTGCATTCCTATTTTTCAAGCGATTATTTTGCGATGTTGTATGGAAATGAGTAACTATACTTGGTTGTGTGCTAAATTTTCGAATTATGTGCAGCACAGTATTTATTCATGATCATTATGACACCACCTAATGATTGCTTATTAATGGGACATGCAGATGCTGGCACACACTCGCAGCCAGCGTGGACAGGGGTCAGGGCAGGAGGAGAATCTGCCGCCACCCCCACCGCCGTCGCTGACGCCGAAAGCGTTCTTTGGGAAGTTTTTGGGCAGCCAACGGAACATGGAGGAGATGCAGAGGCATATGGAGGCCACCCTCCGTAATATTGCCAACAACACTGCGTAGCAGCATCCGCAGTGCCAGGGGCATGAGCCCAATCAATTCAGCTCCTACCGTGACTTCTTGGACACACGTCCCCCAGTGTTCAAGGAAGTTACCGAACCGCTCGAGGCAGACGAATGGCTCAACTCCATCACTCGGAAGTTTCGCCTGCTTCGCTTAACTAAAGAGCTGAAGGCGAAGTATGTCGCCCACATGTTGGAGGGACCCGCAGGCTTATGGTGGTCCCAGTACCGTGCATCTCTGCTAGCCAATGCGTCTGTCACATGGGGACAGTTCTCCATAGCTATGCGTAACCACTACATTCCTAGTGGTCTGATGGAAATGAAGGTCACAGAGTTCATGAGGCTGTCCTAGGGAACCAGGTCCATGTCAGAATATCTGCATAGTTTCAATAACCTGTCTCGCTATGCCCCGAATTTCGTGGATACTGAGGCCAAGAAGATTGCTAGCTTCAAACGTGGCATGAGTGCCACGATGCTCTCTAAGATGGGAAACAGTCACCGCACCACCTTCAGTGACTTTGTCAGTGACTGCTTGAACTAGGAGACCAATAACAGTAGGCTGGCGAAAGA
Organism: Coix lacryma-jobi var. lacryma-jobi; assembly: GCA_009763385.1. Classification (NCBI taxonomy): domain Eukaryota; kingdom Viridiplantae; phylum Streptophyta; class Magnoliopsida; order Poales; family Poaceae; genus Coix; species Coix lacryma-jobi. The sequence goes on from CM019827.1 coordinate 99,880,873, forward strand.
AACCTGTCGTCGTGCGAACGAAGGACGTTCGTCTCAGCAGAGGACCCCTTTCGGAGCACGCACCCCGTATCGCCTGCCAGTTGCAGGAGCAAGCTTCTGTCCCCCGTAGAGGAAGATAACTACCAACCGCTCTCGCCCAAGCTTCCAGAAGCCCTACACTGCTCCCCTGAGGTAGAACAAGGCAAAGGCAGGAAGTTCAGGAGGTCCCAAGACCCCTTATGTGATTGGGCCGTGTTACAACTGTGGTCAGACCGGACACCTGTCACGTCAGTGCCCCCAGCCAAAGAAGCAGTACACCCAGCCTCGACCTCGCACAGGCCATGTGCATTTCACCACCGTTGAGGAAGTGCTAGAAGGAGAGCCTATCACCGCTGGTACGTTTCATGTTAATCAATACCGCCCAGTTGTGTTGTTTGATTCTGGAGCATCGCATTCTTTCATAAGTGAGAATTTTGTTATGAGAAGTAACCCTAAGTTGGTAGAATTGGATAGGGGTTATCAGATAAGTTCAGCAGGGGCTGTTCTTTCTGCCCGCATCATGGCTAAGGAAATGGAGATCACCTTTGGGGATAAAAAGGTATCTGTGGATCTCATAGTAATCCCTGGGTTAGGTCTGGATGTGATCTTGGGAATGGGGTGGATGAGACGCTGGAAGGTTAATTTGGATATCGCAGAACGGGTAGTTTCCCTAGTAAGCCCCCGAAATGAGTCTTCTATCCGGTTCAAGTTACCTCGAAACCCTCATGAGATAGGAGTGTTGTTCAACATCACGGCAAAGTAGATAGCTGAGATCCCGGTAGTGTGTGAGTTCCCAGATGTTTTCCCCGATGAGTTGCCAGGACTACCACCGGATAGGGATGTGGAGTTTGCTATAGAGTTGATTCCTGGTACGACACCTATTTCTCGGAGGCCATATAGGATGCCGACTAACGAGTTGGCAGAGCTTAAAACTCAGTTGCAAGAGCTTTTGGATAAAGGTTTGATACGTCCTAATTCGTCACCTTGGGGATGTCCCGCCATCTTCATGAAGAAAAAGGACAAAACTTTGAGAATGTGTGTGGATTATAGACCTCTGAATGCAGTAACTATAAAGAACAAGTATCCCTTACCCCGAATCGACGTCTTGTTTGATCAGTTATCTAAGGCAAAAGTGTTCTCCAAGATTGACTTGAGGTCAGGTTACCATCAGATCAAGATTAGAAAAGAGGATATACCAAAAACAGCTTTCTCCACCAAATATGGACTTTAAGAGTATCTAGTTATGTCTTTTGGATTAACCAACGCACCAGCACATTTCATGTACCTGATGAATTCCGTCTTTATGCCTGAGTTGGACAAGTTTGTTGTGGTGTTTATTGATGACATCTTGGTATACTCTGAGAATGAGCAAGATCATGCTGAGCATCTACGAGTTGTCTTAACTCGACTTCGAGAACACAAGTTGTATGCCAAGTTTAGTAAGTGCGAATTTTGGTTAAAGAAAGTGCCTTTTCTCGGACATGTCCTTTCGGAAGAAGGAATTTCTATGGATCCCACGAAAGTACAGGAAGTTATGGATTGGCAAGCACCCACTAGTGTACATGAGGTCAGTAGCTTTTTGGGTTTGGCCGGATATTACCGTTGGTTCATTCTGGATTTTTCCAGGATAGCAAAGCCTATGACTCATCTAACTCAGAAAAATAAGAAGTTTGAATGGACTTCAGAGTGTGAAGCAGCATTTCGCACTCTACGAACTTTGTTGACTTCTGCACCAGTTTTAGCTCAACCAGATCTGGAGGAACCTTTTGATGTGTTTTTTGATGCATCCAAGATCGGACTTGGATGTGTGCTTATGCAAAACGGAAGAGTCATAGCCTATGCTTCACGCCAGTTACGACCACATGAAGAGAATTACCCAACTCATGATTTGGAATTAGCGGCAGTAGTTCATGCGCTCAAGATTTGGAGGCACTACCTTATGGGCAACCTTTGTCACGTGTATACAGATCACAAAAGTTTGAAATATATCTTCACTCAGCCAGAGTTGAATATGAGGCAGAGAAGATGGTTAGAACTAATCAAGGATTATAACCTGGAAGTGCATTACCACCATGGAAAGGCAAACGTTGTAGCAGATGCCTTGAGTCGCAAAACTCATTGTAACTCCATACAGCCTTTGTTGGAAGATGGATTCAACCTAATGCACCCCGGTATGCTGAATAATATCACCATATAGTGTACCCTAGAAAGTGACATCATTGAAGGACAAAAGATCGATGAAGAAATCTGTCAGATCAAGAAGAGACTGGAAATCAGTAGTTCGTTGAACTTCAGAATGGATGAGCAAGGGATTTTATGGTATAATCAAAGGTTAGTAGTTCCTAAGGACACCAAACTGAGAGACAAAATTTTGAACGAAGCTCACAGTTCAAAATTGTCTATCCATCCGGGAAGTAGTAAGATGTACCAAGATCTGAAAACGAGGTATTGGTGGTCCAAGATGAAGAAAGAGGTTGCGGCTTATGTCGCGAAGTGCGATACTTGCTGCAAGATAAAAGCTATACACTTGAAACCCGCCGGATTGTTACAACCGCTATCAATCCCAGAATGGAAATGGGAAGAGATTAGTATGGATTTCATCTCAAGTCTTCCCACCACCCAAAAAGGGCACGATTCTATTTGGGTTATCGTGGATCGGTTATCCAAAGTGGCTCACTTCATACCAGTCAAGACTACATATCGACCTCACCAATATGCGGATCTATATATTCAAAACATCTTAAGGTTACATGGTATTCCCAAAAGAATTGTCTCTGACAGAGGACCCCAGTTCATAGCGCGTTTTTGAGAACAGTTGCACAAGGAGCTAGGAACCAAGTTGGTACGGAGTTCCGCTTACCACCCTCAAACCGCTGGACAAACTGAAAGAGTGAATCAAATCTTGGAAGATATCCTCAGAGATGTGTGCTTTCCTCAGGAGAATCATGGGAGAAATGGTTACCTCTTGCCGAGTTTTCGTATAACAATAGCTATCAAGAAAGTATAAAGATGGCACCGTTTGAAGTTTTATACGGACGAAGATGCAGAACGCCGGTAAATTGGGTTGAATCAGGAGATCGAGGATTTTATGGGTCAGATTATGTAAAGGAAGCTGAAGAGATTGTGCAAACTGTGCAGCAACATATCAAGGCAGCGCAGTCTCGACACAAAAGTTATGCGGATACGCGAAGAAGACCTTTGGAATTCCAAGTAGGAGATTACGTTTATCTTAAGGTCTCGCCCATGAGAAAGGTCCAACGGTTTGGAATTAAGAAGAAGTTAGCACCCCGATATGTGGGACCATATCAGATCATAGCCAGGAAGGGAGAAGTAGCTTACGAAGTACAGTTACCCCCGGAGATGAGTGCGATCTTTCCCGTATTCCATGTATCGCAACTAAAGAAATGTCTTTGAGTACCCGAACATGAAGAAGTTCGAATCCCAGATGTTGCTATCCGGTCAGATCTGGAATACTATGAACAACCTCAGGAGATATTGGACACCAAGACCAGAGTAACTCGCAACCGTGAAGTAAGGACTTACAATAAGCATGGACCCAATGATGCAACCTGGGAGACCGAGGAATACCTGCGCGTGAACTATCCTTGTTTTTACGATAAGCAGTAAGTAAAACAAAATCTCGGGACGAGATTTCTTTAAGGGGGGAAGGGCTGTGACACCCTAGTGTCAAGCACTGCATTAGGAACCACATTAGCTACTAAATTTCCATAAGCAATGCATTGCATCATTTCATGTGCATGGAAGTGTTTTTGGCTTTTGTTTGTTTATTTGAATTTTGGTTTCAATAGGACTTGGTTGTTTAAATAGATTTCTGCCTTGACCAATAATTTTATAAAATAGGTAATATTGAGTATAACACTTTTCATGTAGACACCTTGACCTAGTTCAGTATAGTTTAATTATTAAAATGTGAGAACAAAAATGATTTATGGCTCAAAAATTGGCTTTATTTATGAGGAGGCTAAGGAAATAATTTTCAGAAAAAGTGTCTTATATGAAAGTTGTAGAGAAAATTATTTTGAGCAACTTTTATTTTTGGGTCAAAGTCTAGTGTTGAGTTTTTGAAACTGTTTTGAAATGGTCAAAGTTTGAAAAAAGATTTGAAAAGAAAAAGGGTTTTCTTTTCTCCCGCGCTTCACTTTCGGTCCATCTGGCCTCTTTGGACCACGCCAGCCCGCGCCACGCCCGCGCCTCGCCTGCTGCCGCGCGCGACGCGCCGCGCCGCGCCAGCGCCCGACCACGCGGCCGCGCCGTACGTCGGCCGGATTGCCGAGTGGCGGCTTTCCCTGCTTCGGATCTCGCTCGCCCACTCGCCACTTGATCCTTTCCGTCCGAGCACGCAAGTGATCGGCCACAGCCACTCCACGCACGCCTCGGATGCCGCGCGCCCTCGCCCATCGTGCCGCCGCTCGCCGTCGCCGTGGCCCCCGCCACTACCACCGGCCAACGCTTGAGCAAAAACCGAGCCCCGCTCGCTTGACTCCCTCACGCACCCCACACACTCGCATCGTTCCCGCTTACTCCCTCTCTCTCGCGCACAAACCCGCACGGCAAGCCGAGCGACCACCACCGCGAGAGCACCACCGCAAGTTTCCCCTTCGCCGTTCTGGCCTCACCGGAGCCCCTCGGTTCAATCCCTCGCGCACACCACTCCGCCTTCATCTCGAACACACGGTGCTCACACCCGCACCCCCAACCGAGCCTCAACGACACCGGAACCCGAAAAGCCCCGCCGCGGTCGCCATCGGTGCCACCCGGAGCTCGAGCTTGTTCCGCCTCGCCCAAAGCTCCACCGCCTCCCTCTTTCACCGGCAAGCCTCACCGAGCAAAGACAAGGTGAGAACACCCTACTGCTAGGTCTCTACCACCCCCTAACTCCCTCTTCTTCCCGGCCGAGCGCCATGAGCGCCGCCATGGCCCTCGCACGTGACCAAGCTCCACCGGAGCTTCACCAGCCAAACCAACCCCCTAGCCTTTCTTCCTAGGGTTCGTGGAGCACGACGCGCACGCCAATTTGGCCGGCGACCGCCGGAAACGGTCTAGCCAAGATCCGCCGCCGCTGTCACCCGCCATTGCTCGCCGCCTGCGAGCTACGGCCGTCCTCTGGTCAAACCAACCCCACCACTCGATCCGCCTCGTCGAGGCGAGCTCACCGAGCTAACCCTCACCGCCGGCGACCTCGCCGTCAGCAAGAAATCGCCGGTCAAACCTCTTCCCCTGCTCGGCTTCCACCGACAGGTGGGCCCGTTAACCCGGTCGGCCCCGCGCGTCAGCCGCTCTTGGTCCATGGGCTGAGTCTACGCAAGTTGGGCCAGGAGTTTTCAAATGTTTTTCTTTTCCTTTTATTTTCCTGAAAATCTTGTTTATTTTGTATAGCAAGTTTTAATGATCCAAATGAGGTGCTTTCAGTTTTGTAAACTTGTTCATGAGTAGATCTAGCAGGGAAAAATGTAAAAGTATTTTTGGTGAACATTTATTGTACTGTTCTTATTTATTTCAGTTTATGTGCTCTATGCTAAATAAATAGTTTTATATGTTTTCTGGTTGAATTAATTCATGGAAAAAACTGTATAGGTTTCTTATCAGGTTATGTATCTGAGAAAAATTTATGAGGGCATGTTTCAGTGGAAAAAGTATCTGTTTAGATTTAAATTTCTTTTTAGCTGTTTTATCAAAATAATTGTTAGAATGAAATATATGTGGAAATAAATAATAGGAAAATTTATATAGTCTCTGTGTTCTTTGTTCAAGCTGAGAAAAATGCTAGGTATGGGTTGTTGTATGGAAAAATAAGGAGTTGTAATACAATGGTGTTTTTCTGTGTTTTCTTAGAAAAATTCTTGCAGAAAATAATATAATGTTTTTGTTCATGGAACTTTCTTGATAAATATGAAATATGGAGTTGAATCTGGGAAAAATATGAAAGTGAGGATTGCACCCTTTTCCTGTAGGGCTGCAGTGCAAAGGGTTTATTTTGAAATAAACTTATTTATTTTGTGTAGATTTATGTGTTCATGCTTTAACAATAATTTTTCTGCAGTAAAGTAGTTTTAGGTAGATGAAGCTAGGAAAAATATGAAATCTGCTGTTGGACAATTGTCAAAAGAAAGTTAGTTCAAAGTGCCCCTTTTTGCAGTTTATTTCATCTTTTTGTATCTGCCATTCAGTAATTTATCTCTTGATGAAATCCGTACAGAAAAGTCCAGTGAGTGTAAGTTGTATACTGAAATTTTGGTGGATTTTTCTGAACTCAGAAAAATACACTTGCTGTTCAAACCTGGATTCTTTTCAATTAAGTAAATAGGAAATAGTCAAAATGATGGTTTCGTTTAATGCAGTCATTAAGCGCTTTCCTCAATGTCAAAAGTTGTTCAACAAGATGGTTTTTTTGGTTTGCAAGAAAGGTTTACTTTGTATGCATCATAAATGCACCATGCATTATTTTATTTATTTATCGTATTTCAATAGGATCGACAGCCCCGGAGCCCGACCAGGAACCAAAAGTAAACGTCGAGCCGGAGATCCAGGAGGTGCTGCAGAGCGAGGAGGCCGACCCTGTGACACCCTAGTGTCAAGCACTGCATTAGGAACTACATTAGCTACTAAAGAGCATAAGTAATGCATTGCATCATTTCATGTGCATCAAAGTGCTTTTATCTCTGATTTATTTAATTGGATCTTTGGTTTCTTTTGGACTTGGTTGTTTGAGTTACTTTCTAACTTGGCAAATAGTTTCATAAAATAAAGAATATTGAGTAAAGTGTTTTTCATGTAGACACCGTGGTTTAGTTCAAAATAGTTTAGCAAAAAAAAATGAGATAAACAAAATGATTTATGTCTCAAAATTGGCTTTCTTTCTGTGGAGGTTGTAAAAATGGTTTTCAGAAAAAGTGTCCTATATGAAAGTTGTAGAGAAAATTATTTTGAGCAACTTTTATTTTTGGGTCAAAGTCTAGTTTGGAGTTTTTGAAACTGTTTTTGAGTGGTCAAAGTTTGAAAAGATTTTACAAAAAGGAAAAAGGAAAAGATTTTTCCCGTGCCCTCATTTTCGGCCCATCCGGCCTTTCTCGGCCCAGCTTCGCCCGCGCCGGCCCAGCGCTCGCCCGCGTCGCGTGCGCGTCCGCCCGCGCACGACGCGCCGGTCCCTCTGACCGCGGCCGCGCCGTACGCCGGCCCCGTCCGCCGCGTGGCCGCCCAAACCCTGCGCAAATCTCCCTCGCCCACTGTGACGGAACGGTATTAATCCCATGGTCCACGGGTCCCTGTCAACCTCTGACAGCCGAACCTATGTTCCACGTGACCAAGGCAGTTCGTCACCGGGCTGCATCAGTGCCCATTGTCCGCAGGATCATCTCACCTTTCGGTTACAGCATTGGATACTTTTACAAATAACATCGGAATACAGAGCGGAAGACTTAAATACCATTAGTTTTACAAACCGAGGTTCCAAAAGATGAGAGGTGCAGTTATTACAAACTATGTTCGGATAATCGAAAATAGGCAACGTAGCGGAGTACAACGAAATAAAGATACTTGTAATCACCCAGCCCGAGGGTGCACATTTATTCTTCGGCCTCATCGGCCTCTTCCTGGATGATGGTCATGCAGCAGGGCGCAAGACACATCGGGGTCTCAGTCATACCTGCAGCATGGGTAACAAAACCCTGAGTACTGGGGTACTCAACAAGACTAACCCGACTAAAGAAAAAGGAAGAAGACTCAGGGATGAGAGGCTTAGGGTAGTCATGGTAAGGCTTAAGCAAGATCAAGTATTTTGCAGAAAAGCATTTTTTGTAAAACCTTGTTCTATTTTTTTGAAAGATTCAAGTATTTTTCAATTCTTCATTGTTCATGATTCATTTTACCTTTCAAAACATTCCTAGTTGAGAACCACTCTCCGTTGACAGTCAGTGACCAAGTCTCCATAACCGAGGAGCAACGTTAATCCGGATAAATAATACTCAGCTGAGGATCCCTATCCACACTGCATATGTAGCACCCAAGCTTGCATATGCCCACTCGTCTTCCACGATTCCTCCAAGATTGGACCCAGTCCTACGCCACCTGGAAGTACAGTACACCACTCATATCCAGGTATGACGACCACGTGGGTACAAGCTACTTCCGCCATCTCGCCACTCCCAGTGCGCGGTTGTCGGTCCCAATAAAGGAGTCCTCGGAGCCAGAGCTTTCCGAAGTATGTGAATAGTTACAAGTCTTGACCAGCAGGCACCCATACGGATGGTCCCTAATTTTTTGGTCCCTAATTTTTTAAAACAGGGCAGGTGGATATTCTGGTGGGGTAAATAGTGCAAGAAATAGGTCATCACACAACTCCTATAACCTAATGCAGTAGTTTAACTCAAAGCATTTTAAGTAAACCTTTATAAAAGCAAGGAAGGGTTAAATGCACCGGGGCTTGCCTTGAAGAGCAAAAAGGACAGACGCGGGGTCGGCAGTGCAGGTGTCGGAGCTCGGAGTCGCCTCGGGGGTCGGTTCGTCAGCAGCTGCCTCGACTTTGACACCTTCTCCTTCGGTCACTACACGGATGCAATGATGTATGCTAATGAGGATGCTGACATGAACAATGCAACACAGGGCAAAACCACAGATTCTAGAGTACAACTCTCTATCGAGTATTTAACTTTTAGAACAGACACAAAGTTGCCCGCGGCCTGACGCGGAGGCTCGGGCGAAACGGAAAACGACCGCTTCATCCGAGGCCTGGCTAGGAAACTCGGGCGAGACGGAAACAATCGTCCGTCCGAGGCCTGGCTGGGAGGCTCGGGCGAGATGGAAACAATCGTCCGTCCGAGGCCTGGCTGGGAGGCTCGGGCGAGACGGAAACGCGGGTTCGTTCGAGGCTTGGCTCGGGCGAAGCGGGGGGTGCACGCTTGCTCGAGGCTAGGCTCGGCGAAGTGGTGAGGGTGTGTGTCTACTCGAGACCTGGCTCGAGCTAGACAGTGTGTGAGTGCTTGCTCGAGGCCTGGCTCGAGCAAAGCGGTGTGGGTGTGTGAGTCCGCTCGAGGCCTGGCTCGAGCGAGACGGTGAGGGTGTGTGTTTGCTCGAGGCCTGGCTCGAGCGAAGTGGTGAGTGTGTCCGCTCGAGGCCTGGCTCGAGCGAGACGGGAAACGTGTGCTCGAGGCCTGGCTCGAGCTAACGGTGAACGCGTATCCGCTCGAGGCCTGGCTCGAGCTTTGCGCCGTGAAAGCAGAGACCTGGGGGACTTTGAGTGCTTACCACGGGTCGGAGGCAGGGCTCGGCGGGGCGGAACAAGGGTCGAAGGAGTGAGCTCGACGTTGGCGGTGCTTCGGCGGAGCTCTCTCGGCGGCGAGCGGCGTGCCGGCGGTTCTGTCCACCAAAAGAGATCGCCGAGGAGCGGTGTGGAGCGCACCAAGATGAGGAAGAGAGGGCGGGGTCGGATGGATGAGAAGAAAACCCACGGCGACGAATTTTGCTGCTTACCGCGGCAAGACTGTTCGCCGGAGTCGGAGAAGAATCGCTTGCGCCGGCTAAAGGAGGGGCGGAGGGGTGAAATTTGTGGTTTGGAAAGGTGGAGAAGCTCAAGACGAAGGCAACGGCGGCTTCGGCGGGCTCTGGGGAGGCTTGGTGGCTCGGGTTCACAGAGCTCGCTGGTGGCGGAAGAACGGCGGCCGGCGGGTGGCTTTTATAGCCGTGCTCAGGGGAGGATAAGAGGTGCGCGAGGGCGGATAAGATCGGCCGCGTCGCGTGCTTGCGAAACCATAATGAAGAAAGGACGGAAGTCTGCTCAGGGGCCGGGCGTGCGCTCGCCGGCGACGGCCACGCGGCGGCGACTTGCTGGGAGCAGTGGGGGACGGGCGAGGGTTAGCGCTTCGCGCGTGCGGGTGCGGCATGATGGCGCGGTCAAGGGCGATGGGTCGGGAGCAGGCGGGCGGCTGCCAGGCGCGTGGCGCGCGCAGCTCCGGCGGGGTGGCCATGGCCGGGGCCCCCTGTCCCTAGGTGGAAGATGAACACGGCTAGGTCTAGGGTTTAACTTAGAATTGATTTCTGTATTTTGCAAAGTACTTCCAAATTTCAAACTGAGCAGCAAAAACTTAAAATACCAAAGTTGTGCAGAAAAAGGAGATCTACAACTTTGTCAAAATGAACATTTTCAAAATCCAAATAGTTTTTGAATCACATTTGAAATTTTAAAAGGGGACACTTCTGGGATTTTAATAAACTCAAAATTACTTTTGATTTTATTTTGAAAGTTAAAAATCTGTAAACATGCAAGTTGTTCCTTTTGTCAAAACCTATAACTTTGCTATTATACACTTTTTCTTAAACTCATTAGTTTTTGAAATAATTTTGAAAGCTAAAAGGGAACAAAAACTGGAGTTTGAATGAATTTGAAATTACTTCAAACTTTGTACAGAAACTTGAAAATTTGTAAATACCAAAGTTGTTTCTCTTGATCAGATCTACAACTTTGCTTTTTGGACCAACTCCAAATTTTGAATTGTTCTTAAATTAATAAAAGAGGGGTAAAAACCAGGGTTTGGAAATCAGGGTTTTTTTTTAAAAAAAAGAAATTGAAATCTGTTTTTGATTTTGGTTTTTGAACAACACAACAAAGCTTCAAGACACTAAACTGCACAAGAATTACACAAAGCCAGGCACAGAGGTGAAATTACCATTTTGCCCTTATAGGAAGATTTGGGCTTTTAGGGTTTTTAGAAAAAGGAATCACTACACACAAAATACCTTTAGGAAGGGTAAAGGCAAGCAATCATTAGACAAACATTAATGCATGACAAGAATGATTATGACTTAAGATGATGACATGTCAGGTTAAATACAAACTAATCACCAGAGGTGTTACAGCCTTCCCCTCTAAAAGAAATCTCGCCCTGAGATTCTGCGTCTTAAGAAGGACAAGGGTAAAACCTTATATCTACAGAGTATCGAGAAAGCCGGGATAGTTCTTTGCTAAGAAGTCTTCAGATTCCCAAGTGGCTTCTTCTTCAGAGTGTTGGTTCCACTGGATCTTGTACCATCCTGTGGTAGTCCTCCGGGTAACACGATCCTTGTAATCCAACACGCGAACTGGATATTCAGAGTATGACAGATCGGGTTCTAACTCAACACCTTCAACTTCCACCACGTGTTCGGGTACTCGGAGACACTTCTTGAGTTGGGAGACGTGAAACACATTATGGACGGCGGAAAGATGATCGGGCAATCTTAGTTTGTAAGCTACCTTGCCACAGCGTTCCAAAATTTCAAAGGGACCAATATAGCGTGGTGCTAACTTCCCCTTGACTCCGAAACGAGTAACTCCTTTGGTGGGTGAGACCTTCAGGTACGCATAATCCCCGATCTGGAACTTCAGAGGTCGACGTCTTTTGTCCGCATAGCTCTTCTGTCGAGACTGCGCAATTTTCATATTCTCTTGTATCTGCTTGACTTTTTCTTCCATATCTTTTACTAGGTCAACTCCAAAGAATTCCCTTTCTCCGGGTTCAGACCAACTGAGAGGTGTACGACAGCGACGACCGTACAGTGCTTCAAAGGGTGCCATTTTGATGCTTTCTTGATAACTGATATTATATGAGAATTCTGCCAAGGGCAAACAGTCATCCCAAGTATCTGCGAAGGTGAGCACGCAGGCTCTCAACATATCCTCTAACACTTGGTTGACTCGCTCAGTTTGTCCGTCCGTTTGCGGATGATATGCCGTGCTATGCAATAGCTTGGTTCCAAGTGAGGTATGGAACGCTTTCCAGAACTTTGCGACAAACTGAGTACCACGATCAGAGACAATGGTCTTGGGTATGCCATGGAGTTTTACTATGTTGTTCTTGTACAAAGTGGCATAAGTGGGGACGGTGTAGCTGGTTTTGACTGGCAAGAAGTGAGCTTGCTTAGTGAGGCGATCCACGATCACCCAAATGGAATCAAAACCTCTTTGTGTCTTGGGTAGCCCATTGATAAAATCCATACTGATATCGTCCCATTTCCAAGCAGGTACAGGTAAAGGTTGCAATTCTCCTCCGGGCTTCATGTGCACAGCTTTGACTTTCTGACAAGTATCACAGTGAGTGACATATCGGGCGATCTCAATCTTCATCTTTGTCCACCAGAATCTCTGCCTCAAGTCCTGGTACATCTTGTTGCTGCCGGGGTGGATGGAGAATCTAGTCAAATGCGCTTCATCAAGGATTGACTGTCTCAACTCAGGCACTTTGGGAACTACCAGTCGGTTCTTGAACCAAACCACCCCCGCATCATCAATCCTGAAACAATCCGCTTTTCTGGCTCGGACCCTTTCGATGATGTGCTTGATTCCAGGGTTATCTTTCTGTGCAGTGATGATCTGTTCCCTGATAGGGGTTTCTATCCTGATATTATTCAGAGTTCCTTGTGGAACCATTTCAATACCTAGCTTTTCTAGTTCATAACATAGGGAAGAATTACAGGGTTTCATCACCAGACAGTTGCAGTATGACTTGCGACTGAGCGCATCAGCGACTACATTCGCCTTACCCGGATGGTAATGTACTTCGAGATCATAGTCCTTAATTAACTCAAGCCATCTTCTCTGTCTCATATTCAGTTCTTCTTGAGTGAAGATATATTTCAGGCTTTTGTGATCAGTGTACACATTACAGGTACTGCCTAACAAATAATGACGCCAGATCTTTAAGGCATGCACCACTGCTGCTAACTCAAGATCATGGGTTGGATAATTCTCTTCATGTCGCTTATGCTGCCGTGAGGCATAAGTGATCACTCGTCCCTCTTGCATCAAAACACAGCCCAAACCAGTACCAGATGCATCACAGAAGACATCAAAGGGCTTTTCGATGTTCGGCGGGGCTAGCACTGGTGACGTGGTTAACAGTTTCTTTAATGTCTGAAAGGCTTGTTCGCAAGCTGGTGACCAGACAAACTTCACAGAATTCTTTAACAACTCGGTGATAGGCTTGGCGATCCTGGAGAAATCCGGGATGAAACGGCGATAATATCCAGCCATTCCCATGAAGCTGCGGACTTCGTGAACAGTGGTAGGTGGCTTCCAATCCAGAATGTCTGCCACCTTTCCGGGATCAACTGACACACCTTCAGCGGATAGAACATGACCAAGGAACTGTATCTGATCTAACCAGAACTCACATTTACTAAACTTGGCATAAAGCTGATGATCTCTGAGGCGGGTTAGAACGATACGAAGGTGCTCGGCATGCTCTTCAGGGGTTTTTGAGTAGACAAGGATGTCGTCAATGAACACGACCACAAATTTATCAAGCTCTGGCATGAATACAGAGTTCATGAGGTATATGAAGTGGGCAGGGGCATTGGTCAAACCGAAGGACATGACCAGGTACTCATATAGGCCGTACCTAGTAGTGAAAGCGGTTTTAGGAATGTCTTCGGGACGTATTTTTATTTGGTGGTAGCCAGATCTGAGGTCAATTTTGGAGAATACTCTGGCTCCAGCTAGCTGGTCAAAAAAAAGGTCAATACGAGGCAAGGGGTATTTATTTTTGATGGTGACTTCGTTGAGTGGGCGATAATCAACGCATAACCTGAGACTCTTGTCTTTCTTCTTCACAAAGATTGCAGGACAGCCCCAAGGAGACGAACTTGGGCGAATGAAGCCCTTATCCAGCAACTCTTATAACTGGATTTTTAGCTCTGCCAACTCTCTGGGAGGCATTCGATAAGCTCTGCGGGATACAGGAGCAGTCCCGGGCTTTAGCTCTATGGCAAACTCAACATCACGGTCAGGAGGCAGACCAGGTAAGTCTTCTGGAAAAACATCAGGGAATTCACAGACTACGGGGATGTCTCTGGTCTCCTGAACATAGGTGGTATTCAATTGCGTGATTGCTGGTTTTGGAGGCATCGGGAGTTGGAGAAGGAGTTTGGAGGTACTGTTAGGAATGTCCACTCTCACAACCCTATTCAGGATGTCAATCATGGCCTTATACTGGCACATCCAATTCATGCCTAGAATGACATCTATCTCCTGATCACGTAGCACTATCATGGTGGTAGGAAATACGTGTTCCCCCAACATCACCGGTATATTGCGAACCACTTCCTTAGTACTTATACGCCCTCCAGGCGAAAATATACAGAAACTTTCTTTCAACTCCCCAAATGATATCCCATGCTTAGAGACAAATGTACGACTGATGAAGGAATGCGATGCACCAGAATCAAACAACACGACTGCAGGATGATTGGCAACGGGAAACCTACCGATCATGACGGGCTCTCCTTCTGGGATGTCGCCGACAGTGGTGTAGTAGACTTGCCCGTGCTTCTTGACAACTTTGCCTTTCTGAACATGCTGCTGCTGCTGAGATCCTCCAGGACCCTTCTGAGTATTCTGAGCATATCTCTTGGGCTTTGGGCACTCACGAGACCAGTGACCGACTTGGCCGCAGTTGCAGCAGGGATGGTTGTAGGCGGTTTGTGGGGTGGTGATACGAACACCTGGGGCGTTCGGCTGCGTGGCACTCTGCTGGTTGGCGTTGTGGGTGGTGGCCGCGGTACGGACGACCACTTGCTGGTGGGGGTAAGGTGGGCGATTTTGGTGGTGGCTAGGGTGATAAATGACCCTCTGGCGCTTGTGACTGCCAGAGAAACTGCTAGATCCTGCTTTCTTCTTCTTCTTTTCCTCTTCGTACTGGCGGTTGCTCTCCTCAAAAGCGACCGCCAGGTCAACAGCATCATGATACGAACCGGTCAGGTTATTAGACATGCTTCTGCGGATTTTAGGGTGCAATCCCCTAAGGAAACAGTCCCTCTTCTTCTCGTCCGTGTTGACGTATTCCGAGGCATACTGGCTAAGGTGGTTGAACTGACCCACGTACTGCATCACTGTGGAGTCCTTCTGCTGCAGAGCCAGAAACTGATCGAGCTTCATCTTCATCACTCTAGAAGGGATGTGATGTGCACGGAAAGCGGTACGGAACTCTTCCCAGGTCAACTGATGACCCTCTGGCTGGGCAGCCAACAGATTGGCATACCAAGCGCTTGCTGGACCACGAAGCTGCTGAGAAGCGAACCGGGGCTTCTGGGTGTCGGTGCAGTGGAGAAGACCAAACTTCTGCTCCATGGTACGGAGCCAATCATTAGCTTCAAGGGGTTCATCGGCCTTGGAAAAGACTAGTGGACGGGTTTCGGTGAAATCCACATATGTGGTCTCGTTGTTGATGTTATGGCGACCACGGTGGCCATGGTTCTGCTGCCCCTGGTTTTGAGCCATCAGGTTAGCAGCGGCTGCCAAGGCTGCGATGGCATCTGCTAGCGTAGCAGGTACAGGTGGAGGGTTTGGAAGGTTGGCATCCCCAGAACCTCCAGCTCCAGTGCGAGTGTTCACAGGCATCTATTTAAGCAACTTGGAACTTAGCATCCATAGATTAAGTTCTGTAAACAACTGACTGAAAACTTCACTGATTCCAAGGTAGATGATCGATAAAGATGACTGACATATGACAACAGACTGATAAGGGGAAAGATACGCAAAGAAAGATACAGACCCGACTTAGCAAACGACAGACTAGCGCCCCCAAACCTAGACTAAGGGTTTAGGTAAGCAGGTGGTACAGACACAACGAGTCTAGTCTTCATTGATGATGATCATGTCCTCGTCGTCGTCTTCCTCGAGGATGAGCTCAGGCTCAGCCTCCTCGTCCTCGTCTTCGGCGTGGATGTCTTCGGCAGGTTCAACTTCCTTGTTCACGCCTGGCTCTTGTTCCACGTCCGGTTCCTCCACTACTCCGTCCTCAGGGTCCTCGACAACCGGGGGAACCACGGGGTGGAGTTGGTTGTATAGCTGGTGTACCTCCTCATGAAGCATATCATTGAACTGCTCAATCTGAGTTGTGTACTGCCACAGTCCGTGGAGCTCGGCTCTGGTGACGTCCTTGTGAACACAAGTGGCATCGCACTGCTGGATGGCGCGAATCACGTTCCGGTTGGCCTGCTCCAGGGAGGCTCGTGCCTCATAGAACTCCAGACGTGAGTGGTAGAAGTCATGCTCCAAGTTCTCCAGCTCAGCCTTCAGGTTCTTGATCTCCTCCTTTAGGTGCTTGCGGGTACGGCGGGGAAAGCGACGACCGTTTGAGGCTTCGCCAGTCTCTTCTCCAGCACGTGGTGCCAGCTGGTGGCGTGGCACACCATTCGGTCCAGTCGACTTGCGAGCAGTCAGCTTGATGCGAGCCATGTCTGGATAGGATAAGATGGATGAGGAGTGAAAAGGCTAGCAAGAAAAGGTAAAGGCATACTAACCCAACGAACTTAGAGAGGAAAATTATTATGCTCACTTAAGTGAATATGACATGATGCATGAATCGTTCCTACGGAACAAGGCAATGCAGTAAATAAATAAGGTACAAAGGGCTTAAAACATGTTGTCTCGCTAACTAGTGTTGCCATATACAGGACAAGATGAGAGAAGCAGTTTGGACCCAAAATAGTCAAGTTTAGTTTGTTTGGACTCAAAGATCTTTTGAAGTTTTCGCAAAAACACTGCAACGTTAAAGTGAGATGCTCCGATACCACTCTGTGACGGAACGGTCTTAATCCCATGGCCCACGGGTCCCTGTCAACCTCTGACAGCCGAACCTATGTTCCACGTGACCAAGGCAGTTCGTCACCGGGCTGCATCAGTGCCCATTGTCCGCAGGATCATCTCACCTTTCGGTTACAGCATTGGATACTTTTACAAATAACATCGGAATACAGAGCGGAAGACTTAAATACCATTAGTTTTACAAACCGAGGTTCCAAAAGATGAGAGGTGCAGTTATTACAAACTATGTTCGGATAATCGAAAATAGGCAACGTAGCGGAGTACAACGAAATAAAGATACTTTTAATCACCCAGCCCGAGGGTGCACATTTATTCTTCGGCCTCATCGGCCTCTTCCTGGATGATGGTCATGCAGCAGGGCGCAAGACACATCGGGGTCTCAGTCATACCTGCAGCATGGGTAACAAAACCCTGAGTACTGGGGTACTCAACAAGACTAACCCGACTAAAGAAAAAGGAAGAAGACTCAGGGATGAGAGGCTTAGGGTAGTCATGGTAAGGCTTAAGCAAGATCAAGTATTTTGCATAAAAGCATTTTTTGTAAAACCTTGTTCTATTTTTTTGAAAGATTCAAGTATTTTTCAATTCTTCATTGTTCATGATTCATTTTACCTTTCAAAACATTCCTAGTTGAGAACCACTCTCCGTTGACAGTCAGTGACCAAGTCTCCAGAACCGAGGAGCAACGTTAATCCGGATAAATAATACTCAGCTGAGGATCCCTATCCACACTGCATATGTAGCACCCAAGCTTGCATATGCCCACTCGTCTTCCACGATTCCTCCAAGATTGGACCCGGTCCTACGCCACCTGGAAGTACAGTACACCACTCATATCCAGGTACGACGACCACGTGGGTACAAGCTACTTCCGCCATCTCGCCACTCCCAGTGCGCGGTTGTCGGTCCCAATAAAGGAGTCCTCGGAGCCAGAGCTTTCCGAAGTATGTGAATAGTTACAAGTCTTGACCAGCAGGCCCCCATACGGATGGTCCCTAATTTTTTGGTCCCTAATTTTTTAAAACAGGGCAGGTGGATATTCTGGTGGGGTAAATAGTGCAAGAAATAGGTCATCACACAACTCCTATAACCTAATGCAGTAGTTTAACTCAAAGCATTTTAAGTAAACCTTTATAAAAGCAAGGAAGGGTTAAATGCACCGGGGCTTGCCTTGAAGAGCAAAAAGGACAGACGCGGGGTCGGCAGTGCAGGTGTCGGAGCTCGGAGTCGCCTCGGGGGTCGGTTCGTCAGCAGCTGCCTCGACTTTGACACCTTCTCCTTCGGTCACTACACGGATGCAATGATGTATGCTAATGAGGATGCTGACATGAACAATGCAACACAGGGCAAAACCACAGATTCTAGAGTACAACTCTCTATCGAGTATTTAACTTTTAGAACAGACACAAAGTTGCCCGCGGCCTGACGCGGAGGCTCGGGCGAAACGGAAAACGACCGCTTCGTCCGAGGCCTGGCTAGGAAACTCGGGCGAGACGGAAACAATCATTCGTCCGAGGCCTGGCTGGGAGGCTCGGGCGAGATGGAAACAATCGTCCGTCCGAGGCCTGGCTAGGAGGCTCGGGCGAGACGGAAACGCGGGTTCGTTCGAGGCTTGGCTCGGGCGAAGCGGGGGGTGCACGCTTGCTCGAGGCTAGGCTCGGCGAAGTGGTGAGGGTGTGTGTCTACTCGAGACCTGGCTCGAGCTAGACAGTGTGTGAGTGCTTGCTCGAGGCCTGGCTCGAGCGAAGCGATGTGGGTGTGTGAGTCCGCTCGAGGCCTGGCTCGAGCGAGACGGTGAGGGTGTGTGTTTGCTCGAGGCCTGGCTCGAGCGAAGTGGTGAGTGTGTCCGCTCGAGGCCTGGCTCGAGCGAGACGGGAAACGTGTGCTCGAGGCCTGGCTCGAGCTAACGGTGAACGCGTATCCGCTCGAGGCCTGGCTCGAGCTTTGCGCCGTGAAAGCAGAGACCGGGGGGGCTTTGAGTGCTTACCACGGGTCGGAGGCAGGGCTCGGCGGGGCGGAACAAGGGTCGAAGGAGTGAGCTCGACGTTGGCGGTGCTTCGGCGGAGCTCTCTCGGCGGCGAGCGGCATGCCGGCGGTTCTGTCCACCAAAAGAGATCGCCGAGGAGCGGTGTGGAGCGCACCAAGATGAGGAAGAGAGGGCGGGGGTCGGATGGATGAGAAGAAAACCCACGGCGACGAATTTTGCTGCTTACCGTGGCAAGACTGTTCGCCGAAGTCGGAGAAGAATCGCTTGCGCCGGCTAAAGGAGGGGCGAAGGGGTGAAATTTGTGGTTTGGAAAGGTGGAGAAGCTCAAGACGAAGGCAACGGCGGCTTCGGCGGGCTCTGGGGAGGCTTGGTGGCTCGGGTTCACAGAGCTCGCTGGTGGCGGAAGAACGGCGGCCGGCGGGTGGCTTTTATAGCCGTGCTCAGGGGCGGATAAGAGGTGCGCGAGGGTGGATAAGATCGGCCGCGTCACGTGCTTGCGAAACCATAATGAAGAAAGGACGGAAGTCTGCTCAGGGGCCGGGCGTGCGCTCGCCGGCGACGGCCACGCGGCGGCGACTTGCTGGGAGCAGTGGGGGACGGGCGAGGGTCAGCGCTTCGCGCGTGCGGGTGCGGCATGATGGCGCGGTCAAGGGCGATGGGTCGGGAGCAGGCGGGCGGCTGCCAGGCGCGTGGCGCGCGTAGCTCCGGCGGGGTGGCCATGGCCGGGCCCCCCTGTCCCTAGGTGGAAGATGAACACGGCTAGGTCTAGGGTTTGACTTAGAATTGATTTCTGTATTTTGCAAAGTACTTCCAAATTTCAAACTGAGCAGCAAAAACTTAAAATACCAAAGTTGTGCAGAAAAAGGAGATCTACAACTTTGTCAAAATGAACATTTTCAAAATCCAAATAGTTTTTGAATCACATTTGAAATTTTAAAAGGGGACACTTCTGGGATTTTAATAAATTCAAAATTACTTTTGATTTTATTTTGAAAGTTAAAAATCTGTAAACATGCAAGTTGTTCCTTTTGTCAAAACCTATAACTTTGCTATTATACACTTTGTCTTAAACTCATTAGTTTTTGAAATAATTTTGAAAGCTAAAAGGGAACAAAAACTGGAGTTTGAATGAATTTGAAATTACTTCAAACTTTGTACAGAAACTTGAAAATTTGTAAATACCAAAGTTGTTTCTCTTGATCAGATCTACAACTTTGCTTTTTGGACCAACTCCAAATTTTGAATTGTTCTTAAATTAATAAAAGAGGGGTAAAAACCAGGGTTTGGAAATCAGGGTTTTTTTTAAAAAAAAAGAAATTGAAATCTGTTTTTGATTTTGGTTTTTGAACAACACAACAAAGCTTCAAGACACTAAACTGCACAAGAATTACACAAAGCCAGGCACAAAGGTGAAATTACCATTTTGCCCTTATAGGAAGATTTGGGCTTTTAGGGTTTTTTAGAAAAAGGAATCACTACACACAAAATACCTTTAGGAAGGGTAAAGGCAAGCAATCATTAGACAAACATTAATGCATGACAAGAATGATTATGACTTAAGATGATGACATGTCAGGTTAAATACAAACTAATCACCATAGGTGTTACACCCACTCCTCGCCCGATCGTTGCCTCCGCGATCACGCCACAAATCTTCCCTGGCCACTTCGCGCCCGCCTCGCCTGCCGCGCTGCCATCGCTCGCCGCGCCGTCGCCTGCCGCACGCCACGCCGGGCCCCGCCACGACCGCCGGCCGGCTTAGGCCACGGCCAAAACCCCGCGCCACCCTCTCACCGCTCCTTCACTTCACTTGCCTTCGCCTGCTCTCGCCCGATCCCCCTCACTCCCTTCTCTCCACGCGAACAAACCCGAGCGCCACCCTCACCACCGCACGCCACCGCAAAAACTCCCCTCTCCGTTCCGGCCACCACAAAGTCCCTCCATCCAATCCGTCTCGCACCGAGCTTCGCCTTCACCCCGCACGCACGGTGCGCGCGGAAGAAACGCCGGCCAAGCTCCACCACGTCTGCACCACCGTCTTCCCCTTTTCGGTCGCCACCGACGCTGGAGAGCGCTCACCGCCGTTCCGCGTCAACCGAGTCTTCGCCGGGCCCCTCCTTCACCGACGAGCTTCGCCACGCCAAGGCAAGGTGAGAACACCACCTAGCCTCAACTCTACCACCCTCTAGCCTCCCCCTCTGGCCCAACCGAGCGCCATGGACGCCGCCATGGTCACGCACGCGGTCGAGCTCCACCAGAGCTTCACCGGTCGAACCATCTCCTCTAGTAGCTTTCCTAAGGATCACATAAGCTTACGCCCTCGTTAATTTCACCGGCGACCGCCGGGAACGGCATGGCCGTGCGTCACCACCTCCGCGGCCGCCATTGCTCGCCGCCGGTGAGCTACGACCATGCGCTAGCCCAACCACCACCACCATTCGATCCGCCTAGTCTCGGGGAACACGCCAGAGCTAACCCCACCGCCGGCGACCTCGCCGTCGGCGAGCAAGCCGCGGTCAACTCCTTCCCCTGTTCTGACCTCACCGATGGGTGGGTCCGTTGACCACACGGGTCCCACGTGTCAGTTGCACGCGGTCCATGGGCCGAGTTCACGCCGGCCCAGCCGGGAGTTTTCAAATGATTTTCCTTTTTGTTTATTTTTCCAGAAAGGCTTGTTATTTTCGTGTAGCCTGTTTTAAAAGTCCAAATGAGGTGCTTTCATTTTTGTTAGCTTGTTCATGAGTAGATCTATCATGGAAAAATATGAAAGTATTTTTGGTAGAAGTTTTTGTTACTGTTTTTATTTATTTCAGTTTATATGCTTTTGTTGAGATAAATGGTTATATATGTTTTCTGGTCGAGTTAATTCATGGAAAATTTTGTGTAAGTTTATTATTATGTTTTGCACCTATGAAAAATATATTAGACACTGTTTATGTGGAAAAAGTTTCTGTTATGGTTTAAAGTCTTTTTTGGATGATTTCTTGGAATAAGTGTTAGGATGTTTTATGTGTAAAAATAAAATATGACAAAAATTGTGCAGTCTCTGTATGTCATGTTCAAGCTAAGAAAAATGTTAAGCATAGGCTGTTGTATGAAAAATGTGAAGTTACTGTATAAATGTACTTTTCTGTGCTTTTCTTTAAAAATTCATGTAGAAAACAATATAATGTTTCTGTTCATGGAACTTCCTTGATAAATATGAAATATGAAGTAGAATCTGGTAAAAATATGAAACTGAGTTTAGCACCCTTTTCCAGTAGGGTTGTAGTTCAGTTGGGTTATTTTGGGATAGATTTGTTTATTTTGTGTAGGGTGATATAATTATGTTTTGGCTATGCATTTTCTGCAGTAGAGTATTTATGAGTAGATGAAGCTAGGAAAATTATGAAATCTGTTGTTTGACACCTTTTGCGTGAAAAGTTAGTTCAAAGCATATTTTGAGCAGTGTGTTTCATCTTTTTGTGGCCGCTGTTCTACATTTTATTTCTTGTTGAAATTTGTGCAGTAAAGTCCTGATGGTGTTAGTTACTTTCTGGAATTTTTGTAGATTTTTCTGAGTTCAGAAAAATGCACTTGCAGTTGAAACCTGAATTTCTTTGAATTTCTAAATAGGAAATGGTTGAATTAATGATTTTATTTTATGAGATAAATAAGTATTTACCTCAATGTCAAAAGTGGTTCAACAAGTTGGTTTTGTTGGTATGCAAGAAATGTTACTTTTCTTACCACCACATCTCGCACCACGTATTATGTATTTATTATTTTCAACCGCATTGCAATAGGATCGACAGTTCAGGAAGAAGACCAGGAGCAGGAGGCAAACGTCGAGCAGGAGATCCCGGAACTTCATCAAGCCGAGGAGGTCGACCCCGCAGCGAAAACTAACCTGCCCGAGTGCTCCTCCCACGAGGCCTCGGTCTTCGCTCAAGGCAAGCCCCGAAGCATTCTAAGTCTCCCAGTTTTTGCAATAAATCTATTTGAGTATTTTATATTGTGATGCATTAGGTATAGGAGTTGATTGAATCCTACTTGCTGCATTACTATTCCTGGATTATTGATTACTATCTACCTTGCTATCCTGTTACTTATTTATATTGTAGAATTGCTTAGTCTGCTTAATAAAAAGTAGTAGTTAAGGATGTTCCCGCATTACCCCTCGTGGGTAATTCCCGGATCACGGTTGGCTATATTTGCTATCGTGGGAAAGAACCTGAGTAGTAATGAAATACGTTCAACTGGAAGGCAAGGCACAAGTTTGCATACTTGGGGCAGTCCGTCCGTTGGATCGTGTAGGTTTGTATCGATGTTGGCCCTCGTTCATTTTTGAACACACCCTTTTACTTAGGGATATGTCGGTGCTGTAATCATCGACCCCAAAGCCGGTTAGAAGCTGTTCGGGCCGGTCTCAACCCGTGTCGCGCCCTCTAGTATGGAAATGCGATCTGCCGCGTGAGACCATCGCCAGGTTCCAATTGGGCGGTCCGTGCTGTGAGCCGCGACGATTACCACCACGAACAAGCGTCGAGCGGTTGCCCAATGCATGGACCCGACGGGGAAAGTGTGGGCTGGTATTAAAGGTCTTTCACCAGCTGGTTTGGAATTCGATTCGAGTCGCCGTCTCCCCCGGTTAGTGGGAAACTATGGCGAGCTTCACCACGATGCAACTCCATGTGATGCTTTAAAGGTTCAACTAAAATGTGGATAAGTCAACTGGATATGGTTATATTATTGCTTGTCAGACTCAAGTGTGTGTAATAGTTCAGGTGCAAACCTAGAGTAAGAGATAGGTCTAAAAGCTGACTGCTCATCAATGTCATTAATACTCCTTATCTTAATTTTGAGCTTTTCGCAACTAAAGATCCCAGCTCCACCCAAAAAAGCCTTGCATACCCTTGGTGTCTTTATTTTCAGTTGGACGGGTAAGTCTAGCTGAGTACATTCCCGTACTCAGGGTTTATCCCGTTTGTTGCAGATGGCCAGGTTTACTATGGCTATTGTAAGCACTGCCTCTACCCGATGGAAGGTGATGAGGAGTAGGCCCAGGGCAGGGTCGTCCAGAAGCTTCCCTTTTTCTTTTGCTGGTCTGAGACTTCTAGTGGCACATTACTTGAAAAAGGAGGAGTGAGTTGTGTTGCGTTAAGTTATCAAACAATGTTTTATTTGGACCACATGTGTGGTGGTCGTGTTTCAAAACTTATTTAAGCTTCCGCATTTTAAATTCGGGTTTGTAATAACTCCGTCTTAAATTCGCACTCTGATGTTTTAAGTCCGGTTTCGTTTATCTGTGATGTATCCTTGTGAATGTAATTCTTGAACGATGCGATCCTATATGTTGTATGATGATAGAAATCCTTCGAGATTTCCGGACTACCGGGGTTATATGGGTTCAAGTATGAGTCGATGTCAGACGGATTTGACTAAGACGGTACTTGAGCTCTTATAATCAGGGCGGTTCCGCCACAGCTGGTATCAGAGCATGGTTCAAGTTATTGGATCCGCAAGGAGCTATTTTTGAACTAAAATGGGTATTTCAAAACTATTTTCGATTACTAAGTGTGCCCAGTCTTGTCCTTAAGCCTATACTAGGAATCAGGTGGCTTAACTGCTAACAGGGTTCAGGGTTTTGCTTCATGCTGGATCTTTATTTGCCGGTCCATTCTCGGGAAAAAGAGAATGCGTCGGTCTAGGTGAGAGTTCTTATACCAAATATGTGCGAGCTCCACGCAGACACATACAAGGGTATCAATGTTTTGAGGGTGTTTTCTCTATTGGTGCATAGTGTTTAGTGTTGGCTTCTATGTATTTTGTGCAGATTAGCCAATACTCAGTTGTCTTATCATTGGGATTGCTTTGGGCTAAAATGAATTTTCTGCAGGTACACTAACTATGCGATCGAGTAGAACTTATAGATAACGCATGAGAGATCGTTCTTGCCACCGACTAGAACGTTAGGACTTACGAGTCATGTTAGTGAGTGAGAACGTAAGCACGATCATGCATCATGTTTAAATTCTTGCATTTACATTACCTCCCCTTAATTAAAAGTTGTCTCTTTTACATAAAATTGCCAACTTAATATCCGTCTCACGAGAGTTCGAAACCCTTTTGTTTCTACAGATGGCCCGGACTAAGCTGACCGCTCGCAAGGCCACCGGAGGAAGAGGAGTTCCGCGTCATCGCTTGGCCACCAAGCTGACCCGGAAGACATTCTTGTCCTACTTCGGGTTGCCGACTATCCTTTGGAGGATTCTGCAGGCCGTGGGCTATGAGGAAGGACAGGAGCCCAGGTACTCATGGCAGAAGGAGATCTACGGGCAGGATTCCTTGGTCATGGTGGAGATCAAAGTCAAAGCTTTGCCTGCCAAGCCTCACTGGACAGGATGGACGGAGATCACCAGAGGCACATGTGCCAAGGATGGAGCCAACAGGGCAGCGTATCTTGTGCTGAAGGATATCATCGCCCATTTTCCCGCCGACCTAGCTAGTGCTATGGTAGGAGTGTTCCCTCGTGGATCACTTTTTCCTTTGCGTTGGAGGCAGACGTTGGAGTCAGTCTTGACAGGGAGCCCAGAGGAGAGATTCTACTTCGAGACGCCTGCGATGAGCGCCACCGGAGCTTTGCTAGGTGTATGTGAGAGTTTGGAGCGCACTCTCGAGAGCGTGTCCTTCACCCTCACCGCCACCTACCAGAGCAAGAGGAAGCTACAGGAAGAGTTTGATGCTGAGGTAGCCCGTCTTCAGGAGAAGATTCACCAGATCACTCTCGAGCGTGACGATGCACGTGCCACCACAGGTGCAGAGACCACCGCCAGGACCATCACCGAGAAGATGTACCTGACTACCGCTCTTCAGAGGGATGAGGCCCGCGCCGCACTCGACCAGCTCAGAGAGGGAGCTCACCTTTTGATACAGTAGATCCATGGCCAGCAAGCCTATATCAACCAGCTCCACGAGGCAGTCCATCAGATGCACCACGCCGCACAGGAGGCCGCCGCCCCAGCAGCTGCCGAGGTTCCTGCACCCGAGGCCCAGGACCCCTAGGACGGCGAAGTCTTTGGTCCCGACGCCCCACAAGAGGAGGCTCATGCTGATAAGCCTATGTTTGACGCTGACATAGAGGACGCCGCATCCGCCGCTGGAGACGCCTGAGCGTTAGTTTTGTTAGGAGTCGTTTCTTTTGTATAGCTTGAGCACGCTCGCTGATGATGTAACACTCAGACATGTGTTGGTTTATGTTTAAGGTTGTATGATGACATGTATGGCTTTTGGACAAAGTCCAGATTTCGATCTGGCACCCTTTTTATGGAAGTTCTGTCGTTTGCATGTCTAATTTCGAGCAATTATTCTATGATGTTGTATGGGAATGAATAATTATACTTGGTCGTGTGCTAAATTTTAAATTATGTACAACGCAGTATTCATTCATGATCAATGTAACATCACCTAATGACTGCTTATTAATGGGATATGCGATGTCGGCACACACTCGCAGCCAACGTGAACAGGGGTCTGGACAGGAGGAGAATCTGCCACCTCCCCCACCGCCGCCGATGACGCCGGAAGAGTTTTTCGGCCAGTTTCTGGGAAGCCAGAGGAACATGAAAGAGATGCAGAGGCATATGGAGGCCACCCTCAGCAACATCGCTAACACCACCGTGCAGCAGCATCAGCAGCGCCAAGGCCCGGAGCCCAAGCAGTACAGCTCCTATCGTGACTTCTTGGACACCCGTCCCCCGGTTTCAAGGAAGCCACCCAACCGCTTGAGGCTGATGAGTGGCTCAACTCCATCACCCAGAAGTTCCGTCTGCTTTGTCTGACAGAAGAGCTCAAGGCGGAGTACGCCGCCCACATGTTGGAAGGACCCGCAGGCTTATGGTGGGCCTAGTACCGTGCATCCTTGGCTGCAAATGCACGAGTCACTTGGGATCAGTTCTCGACTGCTATGCGCAACCACTACATCCCCAATGGTCTGATGGAAATGAAGATTGCAGAGTTCATGAGGTTGTCCCAGGGAACCAGGTCCATGTCAGAATACCTACACAGCTTCAATAACCTAGCTCGCTACGCTCCAGACTTTGTCAACACAGAGGTCAAGAAGATCGCAAGCTTCAAGCGTGGCACGAGTGTCGCCATGCTTTCAAAGATGGTCAACAGTCACCGCACCACCTTCAGTGACTTTGTCAGTGACTGTCTGAATCAGGAGGCCAATGACAGTAGGCTGGCGACAGAAAACCGCCGTCGTGCGAATGACGGAGGTTCGTCTCAACAGAGGGCCCCTTTCGGAGCACGCACCCCGTATCGCCCGCTAGTTGCTGGAGCAAGGTTTCGTCCCCCGCAGAGGAAGATCACCACCAACCTTCCCCGTCCTGGTTTTCAGAAGCCCTACAACGCTCCTTTGATGCAGAACCAGGCTAAGGCAGGAAGTGCAAGAGGTCCCAAGACCCCATATGTGATTGGACCGTGCTACAACTGTGGTCAGACTGGACATCTGTCACGTCAGTGCCCTCGCCCAAAGAAGCAGTACACCCAGCCTCCGCCTCGCGCAGGTCATGTGCATTATACTACCGTGGAAGAAGTGCCTGAAGGAGAGCCTGTCACCGCTAGTACGTTTCTTGTTAATCAATACCCCGCAGTTGTGTTGTTTGATTCTGGAGCATCGCATTCTTTCATAAGTGAGAACTTTGTTTTGAGAAGTAATCTTGAGTTGGTGGAGTTAGATCGGGGATATCAGATAAGTTCCGCCGGAGCTATTCTCTCCGCGCGTAAAATGGCTAAAGGAGTAGAAATGACTTTTGGGGATAAGAAGGCCATAGTGAATCCCATCGTAATCCCTGGTCTGGGTTTGGATGTGATCTTGGGTATGGGTTGGATGAAACTCTGGAAGGTCAATCTTGACGTCGCAGAGCGAGTAGTTTCTATGGTTAGTCCCCGCAGTGGGTCTACCTTTCGGTTTAAGTTACCCCGAAACCCTCATGAAATAGGAGTGTTGTTCAATATCATGGCAAAGCAGATAGCTGAGATTCCAGTAGTATGTGAGTTCCCAGATGTCTTCCCTGATGAGTTGCCAGGACTACCACTAGATAGGGATGTGGAGTTTGCTATAGAGTTGATCCCTGGAACGGCACCCATTTCTTGGAGGCCGTATAGGATGCCAGCTAATGAGTTAGCAGAGCTCAAGGCTCAGTTGCAAGAGCTTTTGGATAAAGGGTTAATTCGTCCTAGTTCGTCACCTTGGGGATGTCCTGCCATCTTCGTGAAGAATAAGGATAAAACTTTACGGATGTGCGTGGATTACAGACCTTTGAATGCGGTAACCATAAAGAATAAATATCCCTTACCCCGAATCGATGTCTTGTTTGATCAGTTATCAAAGGCAAAAGTGATCTCCAAGATCGACTTGAGGTCAGGATACCATCAGATTAAGATCAGAAGAGAGGATATACCAAAAACGGCCTTCTCCACCAGATATGGACTTTACGAGTATCTAGTTATGTCCTTCGGGTTAACCAATGCACCGGCACATTTCATGTACCTGATGAATTCGGTCTTCATGCCCGAGTTGGATAAGTTTGTTGTGGTGTTTATTGATGATATTCTGGTATACTCTGAAAATAAAAAGGAACATGCAGAGCACCTACGAGTCGTCTTAGCTCGACTTCGAGAGCACAAGCTATATGCAAAGTTTAGCAAGTGTGAGTTTTGGCTTAAGAAGGTACCTTTTCTTGGACACGTCCTTTCAGAGGAAGGAATTTCTGTGGATCCCACGAAGGTACAGGAAGTCATGGATTGGCAAGCACCCACTAACGTACATGAGGTACGCAGCTTTCTAGGATTGGCCGGGTACTACCGTCGGTTCATTCCAGATTTCTCAAGGATCGCAAAGCCTATGAATCGTCTAACTCAGAAAAATAAGAAGTTTGAATGGACTCCAGATTGTGAGGCAGCTTTTCGCACTCTGCGAACGTTGTTGACTTCTGCGCCTGTTTTGGCTCAGCCAAACTTGGAGGAACCTTTTGATGTGTTTTGTGACGCATCCAAGGTTGGACTTGGATGTGTACTCATGCAGAATGGAAGAGTTATCGCCTATGCTTCCCGCCAGTTGAGACCGCATGAAGAGAATTACCCCACTCATGATTTGGAATTGGCAGCAGTAGTGCATGCACTTAAGATCTGGAGGCATTATCTTATGGGTAACCTATGTCATGTGTACACAGATCACAAAAGTTTGAAATATATCTTCACTCAGCCAGAATTGAATATGAGGCAAAGGAGATGGTTAGAGTTGATTAAGGATTATAACCTAGAAGTGCATTACCACCCCGGAAAAGCGAATGTTGTAGCAGATGCCTTGAGTCGCAAGACTCATTGCAACTCCCTACAACTGCTGTTGGAAGATGGATTAAACCTTATGCACCCCATTATGTTAAACAATATCACCATACAGTGCACCCTAGAGAGTGACATCATCGAAGGACAAAAGACCGATGAAGAAATCGGCCAGATCAAGAAGAGATTGGAAACCCATAGTTCTTTGAACTTCAAGACAGATGAACAAGGAATCTTGTGGTATAACCAGAGGTTGGTTGTTCCCAAGGACCCGGAGCTGAAAGAAAGAATTTTGAATGAAGCCCATAATTCAAAGTTATCTATCCATCCAGGAAGCAGTAAGATGTACCAAGATCTGAGAACAAGGTATTGGTGGTCAAAGATGAAGAAAGAAGTTGCAGCTTATGTCGCAAGGTGTGATACTTGCTGCAGGATAAAAGCTATACACCTCAGACCTGCCGGACTATTACAACCATTATCAATCCCAGGGTGGAAATGGGAAGAGATTAGTATGGATTTCGTCACAGGTCTTCCCACAACTCAAAAAGGAAATGATTCTATCTGGGTTATTGTGGATCGGTTATCTAAAGCGGCTCACTTCATCCCAGTTAAGACTACCCATCGACCACATCAGTATGCCGACTTGTACATTCAGAACATCTTGAGGTTACACGGAGTTCCAAAAAGGATTGTCTCTGATAGAGGACCCAGTTCATAGCGCGTTTTTGGGAACAGTTGCACAAGGAGCTAGGAACTAAGTTGGTAAGGAGTTCCGCTTATCACCCCCAAACCGCAGGACAGACAGAAAGAGTGAATCAAATTTTGGAAGATATCCTCAGAGCTTGTGTTCTATCCTCAGGAGAATCATGGGAGAAATGGTTACCCCTCGCCGAGTTTTCGTATAACAACAGCTATCAAGAAAGCATAAAAATGGCACCGTTTGAAGTTTTATATGGACGAAGATGCAGAACCCCGGTAAATTGGGTCAAATTAGGAGATCGAGGATTTTATGGGTCAGACTATGTAAAGGATGCTGAAGAGATTGTGCAAACGGTACAACAACATATCAAGGCAGCACAGTCCCGACAGAAAAGCTACGCTGATACACGAAGGAGACCCCTGGAATTTCAAGTAGGAGATTATGTTTATCTCAAGGTCTCACCTATGAGAAAGGTCCAATGTTTTGGAATTAAGAAAAAGTTAGCACCACGATACGTGGGACCATACCAGATCGTAGCTAAAAAGGGAGAAGTAGCCTATGAAGTACAGTTACCCCCAGAGATGAGCGCAGTCTTCCCAGTGTTCCATGTGTCCTAGTTGAAAAAGTGTCTTCGAGTACCAGAACGAGAAGAAGTTCGGATCCCACATGTCACTGTCAGATCAGATCTAGAAGACTCTGAACAACCTCAGGAGATATTGGATACCAAGACTCGAGAGACCCGAAATAGAACGGTGAAGACTTACAAGATTCTCTGGAGCAACCACGGACCCAACGATGCGACTTGGGAAACCGAGGAGTACTTGCGTGTAAACTATCCCGCTTTTGTTAAGAAATGGTACGTAACTCAAAATCTTGGGACGACATTTCTTTAAGGGGGAAGGGCTGTGACACCCTAGTGTCAAGCACTGCATTAGGAACTACATTAGCTACTAAAGAGCATAAGTAATGCATTACATCATTTCATGTGCATCAAAGTGCTTTTATCTCTGATTTATTTAATTGGATCTTTGGTTTCTTTTGGACTTGGTTGTTTGAGTGACTTTCTAACTTGGCAAATAGTTTCATAAAATAAAGAATATTAAGTAAAGTGCTTTTCATGTTGACACCGTGGTTTAGTTCAAAATAGTTTAGCAAAAAAAAATGAGATAAACAAAATGATTTATGTCTCAAAATTGGCTTTCTTTCTGTGGAGGTTGTAAAAATGGTTTTCAGAAAAAGTTTCCTATATGAAAGTTGTAGAGAAATTTATTTTGAGCAAATTTTATTTTTGGGTCAAAGTCTAGTTTGGAGTTTTTGAAACTGTTTTTGAGTGGTCAAAGTTTCAAAAGATTTTGGAAAAAGGAAAAAGGAAAAGATTTTTCCCGCGCCCTCATTTTCGGCCCATCCGGCCTTTCTCGGCCCAGCTCCGCCCGCGCCGGCCCAGCGCTCGCCCGCGCACGACGCGCCGGTCCCTCTGACCGCGGCCGCGCTGTACGCCGGCCCTGTCCGCCGCGTGGCCGCCCAAACCCTGCGCAAATCTCCCTCGCCCACTCCTCGCCCGATCGTTGCCTCCGCGATCATGCCACAAATCTTCCCTAGCCACTCCGCGCCCGCCTCGCCTGCCGCGCTGCCATCGCTCGCCGCACCGTCGCCTGCCGCACGCCACGCCGGGCCCCGCCACGACCGCCGGCCGGCTTAGGCCACGGCCAAAACCTCGCGCCACCCTCTCACCGCTCCTTCACTTCACTTGCCTTCGCCTGCTCTCGCCCGATCCCCCTCACTCCCTTCTCTCTACGCGAACAAACCCGAGCGCCACCCTCGCCACCGCACGCCACCGCAAAAACTCCCCTCTCCGTTCCGGCCACCACAAAGTCCCTCCATCCAATCCGTCTCGCACCGAGCTTCGCCTTCACCCCGCACGCACGGTGCGCGCGGAAGAAACGCCGGCCAAGCTCCACCACGTCCGCACCACCGTCTTCCCCTTTTCGGTCGCCACCGACGCCGGAGAGCGCTCACCACCTTCCGCGTCAACCGAGTCTTTGCCGGGCCCCTCCTTCACCGACGAGCTTCGCCACGCCAAGGCAAGGTGAGAACACCACCTAGCCTCAACTCTACCACCCTCTAGCCTCCCCCTCTGGCCCAACCGAGCGCCATGGATGCCGCCATGGTCACGCACGCGGTCGAGCTCCACCAGAGCTTCACCGGCCGAACCATCTTCTCTAGTAGCTTTCCTAGGGATCACATAAGCTTACGCCCTCGTTAATTTCACCGGCGACCGCTGGAAACGGCAAGGCCGTGCGTCACCGCCGCCGTGTCCGCCATTGCTCGCCACCGGTGAGCTACGACCATGCGCTAGCCCAACCACCACCACCATTCGATCCGCCTAGTCATGGGGAACACGCCAGAGCTAACCCCACCGCCGGCGACCTCGCCGTCGGCGAGCAAGCCGCGGTCAACTCCTTCCACTGTTCTGCCCTCACCGACGGGTGGGTCCGTTGACCGCATGGGTCCCACGCGTCAGTTGCACGCGGTCACCCTCGCCACCGCACGCCACCGCAAAAACTCCCCTCTCCGTTTCGGCCACCACAAAGTCCCTCCATCCAATCCGTCTCGCACCGAGCTTCGCCTTCACCCTGCACGCACGGTGCGCGCGGAAGAAACGCCGGCCAAGCTCCACCACGTCCGCACCACCGTCTTCCCCTTTTCGGTCGCCACCGACGCCGGAGAGCGCTCACCGCCGTTCCGCGTCAACCGAGTCTTCGCCGGGCCCCTCCTTCACCGACGAGCTTCACCACGCCAAGGCAAGGTGAGAACACCAACTTGCCTCAACTCTACCGCCCTCTAGCCTCCGCCTCTGGCCCAACCGAGCACCATGGACGCCGCCATGGTCACGCACGCGGTCGAGCTCCACCAGAGCTTCACCGGCCGAACCATCTCCTCTAGTAGCTTTCCTAGGGATCACATAAGCTTACGCCCTCGTTAATTTCACCGGCGACCGCTGGAAACGGCATGGCCGTGCGTCACCGCCGCCGCGTCCACCATTGCTCGCCGCTGGTGAGCTACGGCCATGCGCTAGCCCAACCACCACCACCATTCGATCCGCCTAGTCACGGGGAACACGCCAGAGCTAACCCCACCGCCGGCGACCTCGCCGTCGGCGAGCAAGCCGCGGTCAACTCCTTCCCCTGTTCTGCCCTCACCGACGGGTGGGTCCATTGACCACACGGGTCCCACGTGTCAGTTGCACGCGGTCCATGGGCCGAGTTCACGCCGGCCTAGCCGGGAGTTTTCAAATGATTTTCCTTTTTGTTTATTTTTCCAGAAAGGCTTGTTATTTTTGTGTAGCCTGTTTTAAAAGTCCAAATGAGGTGCTTTCATTTTTGTTAGCTTGTTCATGAGTAGATCTATCATGGAAAAATATGAAAGTATTTTTGGTAGAAGTTTTTGTTACTGTTTTTATTTATTTCAGTTTATATGCTTTTGTTGAGATAAATGGTTATATATGTTTTCTGGTCGAGTTAATTCATGGAAAATTTTGTGTAAGTTTATTATCATGTTTTGCACCTATGAAAAATATATTAGGCACTGTTTATGTGGAAAAAGTTTCTGTTATGGTTTCAAGTCCTTTTTGGCTGATTTCTTGGAATAAGTGTTAGGATGTTTTATGTTTAAAAATAAAATATGAGAAAAATTGTGCAGTCTCTGTATGTCATGTTCAAGCTAAGAAAAATATTAAGCATAGGCTGTTGTATGGGAAAATGTGAAGTTACTGTATAAATGTACTTTTCTGTGCTTTTCTTTGAAAATTCATGTAGAAAACAATATAATGTTTCTGTTCATGGAACTTCCTTGATAAATATAAAATGTGGTGTAGAATCTGAGAAAAATATGAAACTGAGTTTAGCACCCTTTTCCAGTAGGGTTGTAGTTCAGTTGGGTTATTTTGGGATAGATTTGTTTATTTTGTGTAGGGTGATATAATTATGTTTTGGCTGTACATTTTCTGCAGTAGAGTATTTATGAGTATATGAAGCTAGGAAAATTATGAAATCTGCTGTTTGACACCTTTTGCGTGAAAAGTTAGTTCAAAGCATATTTTGAGCAGTGTGTTTCATCTTTTTGTGGCCGTTGTTCTGCATTTTATTTCTTGCGGAAATTTGTGCAGTAAAGTCCTGACGGTGTTAGTTGCTTTCTGGAATTTTTGTGGATTTTTCTGAGTTCATAAAAATGCACTTGCAGTTCAAACCTGAATTTCTTTGAATTTCTAAATAGGAAATGGTTGAATTAATAATTTTATTTTATGATATAAATAAGTATTTACCTCAATGTCAAAAGTGGTTCAACAAGTTGGTTTTGTTGGTTTGCAAGAAATGTTACTTTTCTTACCACCACATCTCGCACCACGTATTATGTATTTATTATTTTCAACCGCATTGCAATAGGATCGACAGTTCAGGAACAAGACCAGGAGCAGGAGGCAAACGTCGAGCAGGAGATCCCGGAACTTCATCAAGCCGAGGAGGTCGACCCCGCAGTGGAAACTAACCTGCCTGAGTGCCCCTCCCACGAGGCCTCGGTCTTCGCTCAAGGCAAGCCCCGGAGCATTCTAAGTCTCCCAGTTTTTGCAATAAATCTATTTGAGTATTTTATATTGTGATGCATTAGGTATAGGAGTTGATTGAATCCTACTTGCTGCATTACTATTCCTTGATTATTGATTGCTATCTACCTTGCTATCCTGTTACTTATTTATATTGTAGAATTGCTTAGTCTGCTTAATAAAAAGTAGTAGTTAAGGATGTTCCCGCATTACCCCTGGTAGGTAATTTCCGGATCACGGTTGGCTATATTTGCTATCATGCGAAAGAACCTGAGTAGTAATGAAATACAGTCAACTGGAAGGCAAGGCACAAGTTTGGAAACTTGGGGCAGTCCGTGCGTTGGATCGTGTAGGTTTGTATCGATGTTGGCCCTGGTTCATTTTTGAACGCACCCTTTTACTTAGGCATATGTCAGTGCTGTAATCATCGACCCCAAAGCTGGTTAGAAGCTGTTCGGGCCGATCTCAACCCGTGTCGCGCCCTCTAGTATGGAAATGCGATCTGCCGCGTGAGGCCATCGCCAGGTTCCAATTGGGCGGTCCGTGCTGTGAGCCGCGACGATTACCACCACGAACAAGCGTCGAGCGGTTGCCCAATGCATGGACCCGACGGGGAAAGTGTGGGCTGGTATTAAAGGTCTTTCACCAGCTGGTTTGGAATTCGATTCGAGTCGCCGTCTCCCCCGGTTAGTGGGAAACTATGGCGAGCTTCACCACGATGCAACTCCATGTGATACTTTAAAGGTTCAACCAAAATGTGGATAAGTCAACTGGATATGGTTATATTATTGCTTGTTAGACTCAAGTGTGTGTAATAGTTCAGGTGCAAACCTAGAGTAAGAGATAGGTCTAAAAGCTGACTGCTCATCAATGTCATTAATACTCCTTATCTTAATTTTGAGCTTTTCGCAACTAAAGATCCCAGCTCCACCCAAAAAAGCCTTGCATACCCTTGGTGTCTTTATTTTCAGTTGGACGGGTAAGTCTAGCTGAGTACATTCCCGTACTCAGGGTTTATCATGTTTGTTGCAGATGGACAGGTTTACTATGGCTATTGTAAGCACTGCCTCTACCCGGTGGAAGCTGATGAGGAGTAGGCCTAGGGCAGGGTCGTCCAGAAGCTTCCCTTTTTCTTTTGCTGGTCTGAGACTTCTAGTGGCACATTACTTGAAAAAGGAGGAGTGAGTTGTGTTGCGTTAAGTTATCAAACAATGTTTTATTTGGACCACATGTGTGGTGGTCGTGTTTCAAAACTTATTTAAGCCTCCGCATTTTAAGTTTGGGTTTGTAATAACTCCATCTTAAATTCGCACTCTGATGTTTCAAGTTCGGTTTTGTTTATCTGTGATGTATCCTTGTGAATGTAATTCTTGAACGATGCGATCCTGTATGTTGTATGATGATAGAAATCCTTCAAGATTTCCGGACTACCGGGGTTATATGGGTTCAAGTATGAGTCGATGTCAGACGGATTTGACTAAGATGATACTTGAGCTCTTATAATCAGGACGGTTCCGCCACAGACCCTGCTTCAGAAACTAACCTGCCCGAGTGCCCTTCCCACGAGGCATCGGTCTTCTACCAAGGCAAGCCCCGGAGCATCTTAAGTCCCCCAGTATTTACAATCCATTCAATTGAGTGTTTACACTGTGATGCATTAGGTATAAGAGTTGATTGAATCCTACTTGATGCATTATCCCTTCCTTGATTATTGTTTATGCCTGCCTTGTTATCCTATTACTTATTCATAAGTAAAAATGCTTAGCCTACTTAATAAAGTAGTAAAGAAAGGAT
Source organism: Coix lacryma-jobi var. lacryma-jobi (assembly GCA_009763385.1). NCBI lineage: Eukaryota > Viridiplantae > Streptophyta > Magnoliopsida > Poales > Poaceae > Coix > Coix lacryma-jobi. The sequence continues at coordinate 99,916,895 of CM019827.1, forward strand.
GTTCCCGTAATACCCCTGGTGGGTAATTACCGGATCACGGTTGGCTATATTTGCTATCATGGAAAAGAACCTGAGTAGTAATGAAATACGGTCAACTGGAAGGCAAGGCACATGTTTGGAAACTTGGGGCAGCTCGTCCGTTGGATCGTGTAGGTTTGTATCGATGTTGGCCCTCGTTCATTTTTGAAAGCGCCCTTTTACTTAGGGTGCCGGTGATGTATTCCCGACCCCGAAGCCGGTTAGACACTGTTCGGGCCGGAATCAACCCGAGTCGTGCCCTCTAGTATGGAAATGCGATCTGCCTCGGAATGGTCATCGCCAGGTTCCAATTGGGCAGTCCGTGCTTGAACCGTGACGATTACCACCACGAACAGTATCGAGCGGTGACCCAATGCATGGACCCGACGGGGAAAGTGTGGGTTTGTATTAAAGGTTTCTCGCCAGCTGGTTTGCAATTTGATTCGAGTCACCGTCTCCCCCGGTTAATGGGAAACTATGTCGAGCTTCACCACGATACAACTCCATGGGATGTTTAAGGTTCAACTAAAATGTGGATAAGTCAACTTGATATGGTTATACTATTGATTGTTAGAACTCAAGTGTATGTAATAGTTCAGGTACAAAACCTAGATCAAGAAGTAGGTCTAAAACCTGACTGCTCACTGATATCATTAAATATTACTCCCCTTAATTTGAGCTTTTCGCAACTAAAGATCCTAGCTCCACCAAAAAGGCCTTGCATACCCTTGGTGTCTTTTATTTTCAGTTGGACGGGTATGTCTAGCTGAGTACATTCCTATACTCAAGGTTTACCCCGTTTGTTGCAGATGGCCAGGTCTATTTCGGCTATTGTAAGCATTGTCTCTACCCCGTGGAGGGTGATGAGGAGTAGGCCTAGGGCAGGGTCATCTAGAAGCTTCTCCTTTGCTTTTGCTGGACTGAGATTGTTGGTGGCACATTATTTGAAAAAGGAGGAGTGAGTTATCATAAAAAACATTGTTTATTTGGACCACATATGTGGTGGTCGTGTTTCAAACTTGTTTAAGCTTCCGCACTTTTAAACTCCGTATTGTAATAACTTTTAAGATTTCGCACTCTGATGTTAATTTTGATTCTGTTTATCAACTGTTATATCCTTGCGAATGTGGTACTTGAACGATGCAATCCTGTATGTTGTACGATGTTTGAAATCCTTCGAGATTTCCGGACTACCGGAGTTATATGGGTTCAAGTATGAGTCGACGTCAGTCGAATTTGGCTAAGACGGTACTTGAGCTCTTATAATTTGGACGGTTCCGCCACAAGATCAGAGCAACAGAGACAAAGACAAGCTAGTTCCTCCAGAAAGAGGCAAAGGCTCAACACAACTAGCAGAATCGCTCCAAACCAATTGAAAAACCACACGAGCTAAAAATCGCTCCAAACCAATTGAAAAACTCGTCAAAGCAAAAATCGAGCAAACTCCCCTTCAATAGTGCATACAACTTAGGGACATGATTTGTCAAATCAAAATTTCTCCCCCTTAGTTGAAAATGCACACAACAAGGCAAAAATGCATATGAGTCACAAATGTAGGTTAGCTGCTTCAGGTATAGAATCTATAGAGTGAATAGATGCTCTAAAGAGTGCTGATCCAACTACTCAATAATAAGCACAAATACCATCAAAGGCTCAAACTGATCACAGAATACGAAATATGAACATATGAGCACAGTGAGCAGTTTTAAGCCATTCAGAAAGGATTTCACCATCAAAATAGCATCAAACATGTATAGACAGGAAGTTACACAAGTGCTAAACATGTATAAAAGGTGAACTACCCCTAGCAAAGTTCAATCATCATGCTGTAGAATAAAACATAGACTTGTGTTTTCTAAATTTTATCGGAGTTGCAGCGGTGATTACGCAAGTATGAATGTTCAACATGTGATTGCGAGAGGTTGAAAACTTGACATTGCCTAACTTTTCAACCGAGCTAAGACTATGCATAAGCAATTAGAAGCTTGAAGCAACGGTTTCGGTCTTACACTACACGACTCAAGTTTAACTCAATGTGCAATGAGAAACAGTCTCGATACCGTGATGTGTTGTCAAGTAAAATTCACTTAGACTTGGTTCAAATTTAACAGAATATGAACATACCAAGCAAGTGAAGGACTCAGAACTAGAGACATAGCAACCTAGCATATATGAAAAGCACAAGTGACTTCAACACATTCTACACATGCTAGTTGCCAAACTCAATGGTGAACATGTTTCAAATTTTATGCTGAATTAAGCATATTCACAGTTCTGAGAAATAGCTCAGCTCACAACATGTACCAATGATCAAAAAGAGCCTAAGATATAAACATCAGCATATATCATCAGAGCACACGCTAATCAAAGCATAAATTCATTCTACGGATTATAGACATGAAGCTTGAAAAGATAAAGATGCAAATATGATGAAATGCAGAAACTAAACAAGAACAAAGCAAAAGAAGTCAGTCCATGATACAAGAACCAAAATGTTTCCCCCAACTAAAAGGGGAAACACACACCAAGCTCACCTCTCAACCTAGCAAAGGTTGATTGGTCCAAAGGCTTGGTGAAAATATCTGCCAACTGAAGATGAGTATCGACATGGTGATGGTCGATATCACCCTTCTCATAGTGGTCTCGCAAGAAATGAAAGCGCACATCAATGTGTTTGGTCTTAGAATGCAGCACGGGGTTCTTAGCAACGTTAATCGCACTCGTGCTGTCACAAAGCAATGGAACTCGAGAAAAGATCAGACCAAAATCACGCAAAGTGGCCATCATCCACAACAACTGAGAACAGTAGCTAGCCGCAGCAACATATTCAGCCTCTGTGGTAGACTGTGCGACACTAGACTGCTTTCGAGAAGACCAAGATACAAGGGAAGAACCCAAAAACTGACAAGTCCCAGAAGTGGACTTGCGCTCAAGTCGGCAACCAGCAAAATTAGCATCCGAGTAACCGCAAAGGGAGAGGGTGGAAGAAGCAGAATACCAAATCCTGAACTCAGGTGTGAAACAGAGGTACCTCATAATGCGCTTGACCGCCTGACGGTGAGAGGTGCACGGAGACGACTGAAATCGCACGCAAAGACACACCGCGAACTGGATGTCCGGGCGTGTCGCCGTCAGGTACAGCAGCGACCCGATCATACTCCGGTACTCCTTCTGGTCCACAGCTTCTCCATCCTTGTCCACATCCAGGGCCGCCGTGGTTGACATGGGTGTTGGAAGAGTCTTGGCCTCACCCATATCGAACTTCTTCAGTATGTCCTTGGTGTACTTGCCCTGGTGCACAAACATCCCCTCTCGGGATTGCTTGATTTGCAACCCGAGGAAAAATGCCAACTCGCCCATCATGCTCATCTCAAATTCCCTGCTCATAGTATCTGCAAACTTGGCAACCAAAGCATGAGAAGAACCACCGAAAATGATATCATCCACGTAAATCTGAACCAATAAAGTGTCATTGCCTTGCTTGAGGAGAAAAAGAGTTTTATACACACATCCCATTTTAAAACCCTTAGCAAGCAAAAAGGTTTTCAACCTATCATACCAAGCTCTAGGGGCTTGTTTCAAACCATACAAAGCTTTGTGAAGTTTAAAAACATGGTTTGGAAACTTGGGATTTTTGAAACCAGGGGTTGTTTCACATACACCTCCTCTTCTATGTAGCCGTTTAGGAAGTCACTCTTGACATCCATTTGAAATGTTTCAAACCTTTGGATGCAGCAAAAGCCAAGAGGATCCTAATTACAACAAACGAGCTATAGGAGCAAAAGTCTCCTCATAGTCTATCCCCTCCTTCTGACTATACCCCTGGGCTACAAGTCTGGCCTAGTTTCTCACAACATGGCCATCCTCTCCTTGTTTGTTTTTGAAAACCCATTTTGTCTCAATAGGATGACACTCAGGAGGAGGAAGAAGAACCCAAACCCGATTTCTCTCAAAATTTTCAAGCTCCTCATGCATGGCATTAACCCAATCTGGATCAGATAAAGCGTGTCCAACATCCCGAGGGTTCAAAATCAGCAACAAATGCAGAATGAGCAAAATGAGAGATTTGTTGTGACCTAGACCGAGTGATGCGTTCGTGGATGTCGCCGATCGTCTGTTGAGGTGGGTGTTGGCGCTGAATGTGTCGTGGCGCCTCCCTTGCTGAAGTAACCTCACCCTCAATAGTATCTGGGTCCTCCTCGGGTACAAATGGTATAGCCCGAGGTGGTGGATCACACGACCCCCATGTAGTGGAAGAAGACGGGTCGAAGCCGCGAGCAGTCGTGGTCGAAGTCGACCCAATCGGCGCCACAGGTGGAGGAAGTGCTGGATCATCAATCCCTTCAGCACCTTCTTCCTCATCATCAAAAAGAGGTTCGCCAACCTCGTGATCACCTGCACGCTCAAATCTAGAAGAAGGACAATGCATGGTCTCATCAAAGGTGACATCGGATGTCTCCATGACTCGGTTAGTATCATGGTTAAGTACACGATATGCATGAGTATGATTACCATAACCCAAAAATACACTGTCAGAAGAGCGAGACTCAAACTTGTCCAAGTTGCATTTCTTGAGTATAAAACAGTGGCGACCAAAAACTCTAAAATAACTCACATTGGGTAGCTTCCCAAATCGCAACTCATAAGAAGTTTTCTTCAAGAAAGCACAAAGAAAAATGCGATTGGAAATGTAGCATGCAGTGTTAATAGCCTCGGCCCAATATCGCCTAGGAGTCCTATGCTCATCGAGCATCGTCGTGGCCATCTCTACAAGGGTCTGATTTTTCCTCTCTACAACACCATTTTGTGGTGGTGTGTAGGCGGAAGAAAACTGATGCTCTAAACCCAAAGAGTTACAAAACTTCTCAAAATCCAAGTTTTGAAACTCGGAACCATTATCGCTACGAATAGCTCTCATCGAGTTCTTAGGGAACTCGTTCTAAAGTCACAAGATCAAATTGCGAACAAAAGTGAAAGTCTCAGTTTTCTCAGCTAAAAAGAAAACCCACGAATATCTCGAGAAGTCGTAAACAACAACAAGCACATACCACTTCCCACCAACCAAGCACACCCGAGCCGGACCGACAAGGTCCATATGCAAAAGCTCTCCAGGGCGCTTAGTCATAACCTGATTCACCGGATGGTGGGGAGCGGCTACCATTTTCCCATGTCTACAAGGATGGCAAACAAGATCCTTCTCCATGCACAACTTGGGAAATCCTCGGATTAAGCCAAGTGAACTAAGCCTTGCAAGAAAGTCGAAGCTCAGATGACCTAGTCTCCTATGCCACTTCCAAAGATCAGAGGAGGAAGGTCCAGCCAAAAGACAACGAGAAATTCGAAATGACTCAGAGAAGTTCGCATGAAAGACTTTCCCAAAGGGTGAAATCAAACACACAAGATTGCCCTGAGGATCCAAAATACGACTGAGATTCGGCTTAAAACGAATCTCATAGTCATCATCAAAGAGTTGTGAAACAGAAAGAAGGTTAAAATGCAAGTTAGAAACAAGAGCAACATCACGCAACACAAAGTGCTCATTAACTCGCATCGACCCACGAGACAACACTTTACCTTTGCTATTGTCGCCGAAGGTGATAAACTCCTTTTCGGCAACTGGACTAAGACTGGAGAACCACTTAGCGTTTCCGGTCATATGCCTTGAGCATCCGGAATCCACCAACCAAATGTCCTCCAATCATTTTACCTACATCAATAAAAAGACATAGGGTGAGCATACGGTCCAACACTAGGGTGAGTAAAATGGGAAGTGTACCAGTGTTGGGTTGACCGCTCAAAAGAACGATTAGTAGCAAAACCATTCCTAGCACGCCTACGGGAAAGCGATCACCACGTATAGGAAAACGTGGTCCGCTAAGGGAAGAGCATCCATCGCGATACTCAAAACGCGGTGGGGGGTAACGCTCAACAGCAAAGCCACCGCCACGGGGTCCAAAACCTACAAAAGCAGGCTCCCGCTGGGCACGACCTCCTTGCGGCCAAGGACCTTGAGGCATTGGACCTCTAGGCCTAGCAGCTCTCTTCTGAACCTTCGGCACATGTACATCATGGAAAGGATGGTACATGTCCGAGTTGTTCATCTCCTTTGCACGACGCTGCTCTCTCTTGCGCCGAAAGCAAAACTCCCTCAAGTGTCCATGTCTCCCACAATGCTCACAGTGGTACCTCACCGCTCTCATAGGGGGTTGTTGGTACTCACGGTAGTGGGTGTGAATCACTTGGCCTTTTGTGGCATGAGCTCCTCTTGGATAGGTGGCATTGTGTCAAGCTTGTTTTCCTTAGGTGGTTGGGTTTAGGAGACCACACCTGTTTCTTTGGTGGAGCTCTCGCAGGTTCCTCATACACTCCATCTTTGGTGTTAAGCTTAAGAGGCTCTTTGGGTGGTATCTTGGTAAGTTTGGGAGTAGTGGTGGAGTTGGGCTTCTCACTCGGGTTAAGACCACTAGACTCTCCAATCTTGCCAAAGGAAGCAACACTCTCCATCCCCTGAGCAAAACCAACACTAGGACCTCCAGCAGCATGTTTGAATTGGGCTATCATCATCCCAAGATGTGGCTCACCACTAGACACCCATGACAAGATGGTTCGAAGGTATGTGTTTTCTTCCTCAGTTTGCATCTTGTCATGCTTCACGTTTGCAATCTCCATCTCCAAACCCTCACACAAAGTACACCTAGACACACAAGTGCTACCTGAGCTGGCCTTCTCAAGAGACACAATCTTGGCATTCTTCTCTGCCAACTCCGATTGCAAGCCTGCGCAAGACTTGCATGCACCAAGCACGAAGGATCTAGCTCTAAGCTCATCCACCTCTCCAATCAAAGCAACATACTTCCCACTCAAAGTGAGAAGGTCAGTCATGTGCTTGGAGCACATCTCACACTCATCCTCCTCAGACACGATAATGGTGGACTTGACAGATTCAAGTTCCTTCACCGCATCCTCCCACTTTCTCCTAAACTCCTTTCTCTCTCTAGCGGCAAGCCTAAGCAGTTTATCTTGACTAAGGAGAGCATCAGTAAGCTTGTCAACCTCAACAGAGAGTTTGTCAAGAGTTTGAGATACCTGGGAGGTGTCGTCGTCGTTGTCGTTCCGAGGGATCTCCTCCAGCTCGCCATTGACTTCATCGCTAAGGACCATGGTGCAGAAGCCCTCGTTGTTGGCGAAGAAACAGATACCATTTAGCTTGTCCTCGATCTTCTTCTTCTTCTCGGACTCGTCATCGCTTGATGCGGCGGAGTCGTCATCCGAGTCTTCGACGTCGCTGAGAGTGGCGAAGAAAGCACGCTGCTCGGCCTGGGCCTTCTCCAAGTACTTCTCCTTGATGTACTCCTTGTTGAAGCCGCCCCTCCGCTTGTGCTTGGCGGGGACATACTTCTCCTTGCGCTTGTTGGAGTCGTACTTGTGGCCATGATCCGCCTTGCCAAAGACTTGCTTGTTCTTCTTCGGGCAATTGGCGATGAAGTGGTCCGAGCCTCCACACTCGTAGCAGCCACCTCGTCCTCCTCCGCGGTGACGATTCATGCGGTTGTTGTGGAACCACGAGAACCGGTTGGCAAGCAGGGCCAACTCGTCGTTCGCCATGAACTCCATGAAGGATCGAGAATGCAAAAGCAAGGCGACCAGAGGGGGGGTGAATGGGAGCCAATAAAATTTCTCTCGAAACTTTGACCAAATGTCCCAAAATAAACCCCCAAAAGCTACTGCCGAAAATATGATGCCCACGACCCTTGGAAGAGGGTGGACGATCCCTAGGATCACAGCGAGGCACCACAAAAACTTCCTCACCCAAGTTCACGCAAGTCAACTAGTGACAGGATGGATTTTGGGTAACCTTAACCTCCCCCGAGCAACGCGAGGGGGATTCAGGCTATTTTGTAAAGCGAGAAGTCCGATTTCTGAAGAGCACGAAGTTAGGAACCCAACGCAACAAGCGGATCTCAAATCGGAAGTCGATCGAACAAACCGCGGACGAAAACGCGCAGAACAGCTTTGACCGGACTCTGCCTGCGTCTGATCAGGCACCACCGGACGCGTCCGGTCAAGCCAAAATGATTTTGGACCCTTACTATATTGGACCGGACTCTGTGAAGCAGTGCGTCCGGTCACAAGCAGAGCGTCCGGTCAGAGAGAGACAAAATAGTGAACAGTACCAGGGGTGCGTCCGGTCACTCTCGAGTCCCAGCGTCCGGTCAAGTCACAGAGAAAACGCGCTGGGAGCTCAACGACCGGACTCTGGTCTGGTGCGTCCGGTCAGCATGACCCAGCGTCCGGTCACCCCGAAATCCTGCTGTTCGTCCACCGATTCAACTCGATCTCACCCAAAACGAATCCTCTAGGGATAAAACTTGGTGAGAGGAGTCACAAGGAGGATAGTGAGCTATCTCTAAGAGATCATGGCTCGAACCTATCTTCCAAATCGATGAATCGAAGAAATTCAGGGGAAAGGAGAAAAGCTTGACCCGAAACCGAAATCGATCGATCTCCTAGACCGTGAGGTTAGAGGTAAATTCCTTCGGTGGAAAGAAGTGCCTCACGACCTAGAACAACTTGGTTCAAACGGATTTGCAAAAGATGAACCGAGCAAAGAGATCAAGCGACGGGAAAAACGTGGAGAAAAGGATTCCGTGAAGAACACGAACAAAACACGAATCACAACCACGAATTGCAACCGTAGCGCAAACTCACGCTACAACAATGAGGTTACGGCCTCACTTCCTCAGAATCAACAGTACACAGAGGCAAGTTTCTCTGTGGATCTCAGCTAGCTACAGCAGGGGATGGGAGAGCAGGAAACCCTAAGTGCGAAAGAGCAAATGACTGAGATACATGGGAGGAGGGTGTCTCCCGACTACTTATCCTACTACTAGCCTAAGTCTATTTCCTACTCTACCCCTCTCTAATCTAATTACAGAGCGAACCAGCTAAACCCTAGGGTTATTCTGGACCAACTCGGTGGTAGGTGTATCTGACGGCCACGCCCGCACAAACCGAAGCGTTGCCTCGACGCAACCTCCGGATCGCTGCCACGTGCCGCCCTCGCTCTGCACCCCCAGTTTTGTGGCTCAAACCGGGAAACCAGCCTTTTCCAGCCAACCCCCGATTTTGAGGCCCAAATCGGGAAACCAGCCCACCAGCATCTGAGTTTTGAGGCCAAACTTAGCAAACCCTCAGAGCCCAGGTTTTGAGGCCCAAACCTGGAAACCGTCCTTAGCCCGAGTTTTGTGGCCAAACTCGGAAACCCTCAGCCCGAGTTTTGTGGCCAAACTCGGAAACTGTCCACGCCTAGGTTTTGAGGCCCAAACCTGGAAACCGTCCATCCGATGGTTTTTCTCTGGCTCTACCACCAAACCGATGTCGTAGATGGGATGCACCTCCCGTGCACCCCGTCCACCGACACGTGTCCCCAAGTCCACGACTCAGGCAACACATGACCGCACTTCTTCACTTGTCGTCGTCACAGGCTGCCAACCACCATAGCTGATCCTCAGGCCTCTGGTCCCTCAGTCCAAGCCTCACGTACGCCCTTCACCGCTCGGTACCTCGGCATGGCACGTCCGCCGCACGGCACGCCCATCCTTCACCGCACCCGGTCCGTCGGCACAGCACGTCTCAGCTTGACCTTCACCTGCCTTCGATCACTGCATCCGTGCTCGACACCTGCACAACACAAGCCAAAGAACATGCGCATCATCCCAGTTGACAATCACTCAACACTCAGAGACCCGACATACACCCATGTATCCGCACTCCAGCTGCTCCTCTGTGACAGAAAGAAGAGATGACAAAGCAAAGCCTCCAGAGGGGTTAGCAGAAGAGCTAGAAACCAAAGCCATCGACGGGCCAGAAGGATTTTCATAAGAAGCCCTCGCCATGGCGTCAATCTCACTGGACTTGAGCTTACTAAAGAGCTCGTCGCACGTGAGGGTCTCATAGTTTGGCGATTCGATGATTGCCTAAACCTTAGAGTCCCACACCGACCGATCGAGAATGTGTAAAAGCTTGAGAGCCCTCTCATGATCGTCGAAAGGCAACAGCTCCTTGTTAGCCCTCATCCTATTGACAATCACCTGAAAGTGAGCGAATAAACTTTCTATGCTCTCGCTAGGCATGTGTTGAAAGTTCTCATACTCCCGCTTGTGCAACTCGTAGAGATGGGATTTGACTTGAGTGGTTTCCTCATGGAAGCGCATGAGGGTCGCCCAAATCTCCTGAGCTGTGGGGAGGTGAGAAATGCGATCAAACTCAGACATGCTCAAACATGAGAAAAGAGCATTACAGGCTCGGCTATTGGCATCGTGCTCGTCGATCTGCAGCTGAGTCACACGAGCAGCCAAGACCACGTAATCAGCCTTGTTGCAAATCGCCCAGACAGAAGCACCCATACTTTGAAGATAGGCCGACATGCGTATCTTCCAATACGCATAGTTCGTCCCATCGAAAAATGGTGGTTTGCCCACGCCATGATCCAAGTCGCCTTCTGTGGATCTGGAACTGGCTAAGGTAGAAGATCCTTAACCTGCTCCGATACCAATTGAAGGACCGAAAGTGTTACACAAAGGCGACCAGAGGGGGGGTGAATGGGAGCTTTAATTTTCTTTTCAGAAACTTATCGCTAATGTCCCAAAAATCAACCCCAAGTGCAAACCTAGAGTTTGCCTCCACGACCCTAGATGTAGGGTGGATGCTTCCAAGAAGCACAGCGGGACACTACACGACTCTAGAAACCTAATGCAAAAACCAGAAATCAAATCCGAAGTCAGACGACCAAAAAGCGAATGAACCAGTGCAGAGAATGCTGCATCGGACGCTAGCCTGCATCTAATGTCCAAGCACCGGACGCGTCCGATGCAAAATGTACAGTTCGGGAACCTTACTGTATGACCATCGGACGCTACTACAGTGAAAGCTCAACGTCCGATCCTCAGGCTCCGGCGCGTCCGATGGTCATCGGAGCGTCCGATGCCCAGCGTCCGATGCTCCTTTAAAAACACAGAATCTGACACGTGTCAACGGCGCGTCCGATGTGATGAACACAGCGTCCGATGCTCACGTGTTCAGCGTCCGATGCTCCCGAAACTGCACAGTTGTTCCGCAGATTCAACTCGATCTCCTCCGAATCAAAAGCTCTAAGGCTTAGACTTGGTATGAGGAGTTCCAAGGATGTTAGTGAGCTACCCCTAAGAGATCATGGCTCGAACCTAACTCCAAATCGATGAATTGGAAGAAAACAGGGCAAAGGAGAAAAAAATGGATCCAACATGAAAAATGACCGATCTACTTGTTCGTGAGGTTTGAGTAGAATTCCCTCGGTGGATATGATCCCCTCACAGCAAAGAACAAGTTGATTTAAACGTTTTCACAAATGGAACAACATGGAGAGAGATCGATCAACGAGAAACTCGAGGAGAAAAATAAAACGCGAAGAACAACACAAGAACGCGAATCGCAACCTCAATTTCCAGCCAAAATTTGTCCCCACGAGGAGACAACGGGAATCCGGTCCCATTTCCGCAAAATCCAAATACACAAAGGTATTGTTGACCGTCTCTGCGGATCTCAGTAGCTATAGCAGGGATGTGGGAGAGCAGGAAACCCTAAGTGAAAAATAGCAATGGCTAAGATAGTTTGGAGGGAGGGGTGGCCTCTCCTTATATAACCTAATACAATTATTCCCCTTCTACCCTTACAGCTAATGAGCGAGCAGGCTAACCCTAAGGGTATTCCTAACCAACTCGAAGTAGATGGTGATGTGATGGCCACGCCCGCACAACTAGTAGCTTCGCCTCGACGCGACCTCACCGATTGCCGCCACGTGTCGCCACCGCTCTGCTCATCCTTTTCACGGACCTCCCCCCGGTTTTGAGGCCAAAACCGGGAAACCTGGACCATCCCTCGGTTTTGAGGCCGAAACCGGGAAACCTGTCATCTGTCGCCTGAGTTTTGTGGCCCAAACTCATAAACCTGCCAGCGCCCAGGTTTTGAGGCTCAAACCTGGAAACCATCCTCAGCCCGAGTTTTGTGGCCCAAACTCAGAAACCGGCCGCACCCAAGTTTTGAGGCCCAAACCTGGAAACCGTCCACTCGGTGGTTTTTCTGTGGCTTAACCACCAAACCGAAGCCGTAGAGGGATGCACCGCCCGTGCACCCCGTCCACCCACAAGTCTTCACTTGTCGCTGTCCCAGACTGTCAGCCACCACGACCGATCCTCAGGCCACCGGTCTGTCAGTCCAAGCCTCACGTTCGCCCTTCACCGCTCCGGGTCCATCGGCATGACACGTCTCTACTTGACCTTCACCTTGCCTTTGACCACCGTATCCGTGCTCAACACCTGCACAACACAAGCCAAAGAACATGCGCATCATCCCAGTTTACAATCACTCATCATCTCAAGATCCGGCATACACCCATGTGTCCGCAAATACAACAGAGGAGTCCTATTCTAATTACAAGACTTCCTTCAGTAGCACGACTAAGTTACAAAGAGAGTCCTAATCCATGTCTACTTTGTATCACGTCTTTGGATCTCTCGTGACTTCCCAGGACTAGTCCGAGTAATCATCTTCTGATGATGTCTCTGACATTCTGGTCCATCAAGCCCCCGAGCTCATCAATATTTCTCTGAAACATTATCTTCTAGTTTCTTTCAAGAATCGCCTGAGTAATGTCTTGAAAAATCTTGAAGTGCTCTGTAGACGAAAAGATTTTGTGGTGTGCACTTTTTGAGAAAAGTGCACCCATAGGGTGTAGCCCCCGAGCCTCTTGTTATTTTTAATAACTTTGAGGATTTTCGAGCCTTTTTCCCATTTAATCCCTTTATGAGAAAAAACTTTTTCTTTGATGATATATATAGTCTGCAGCCCCCGAACCTTAGTTCCGAGTACTCAAGGAGTTGGTACTTAGGGTCTTGAATATATCATCCGAGTAAACCATGAAGTTTGCATGAAATGACTACATGACACTATTTTAATGTTAATCCAACCAAGTAATAACTATTCAACTTCAGGTGGGTAATGTTTTCATCAAACATCCCTTGTCACCCCCACTGAATAAAGATTACCACGAAGGACAACAATAATTGGCTAGTGATTGTATCACATGTCCGCTTTATTGATTCTTTGTCGTTTTGTGCAACTGCAACATATTTGTCTGTTACCCCTTGAAGTTTGCACGTGAAACAGATATGCCTTCCGTAGTGTCAGACCTAACATGAGCAATAGTATGCATGCAGATACACTTATTGAGCTTTGCTTGAAAATGTTTGTGGACTGAGTCCATGAACCGATAGCAGTCGCCTATAAATACCCTGCCTGGGAAGCAAGAACGCCACACTTCTCACTGCATGACTTCCTTTACTTTGTCAAGCTTTATAGTGTCTATGAAGAGATGTCCGAGCCCCCGGGTGTCTTCCTTATGTAGGATAGTCGAAGTGCCCAGAAGAACTCTTGTGATAGGACCATCTTTCAGGGTGGTTTCTAAGTGGTCGCGAGCAGAAGGATACAGAGGTGCGCCTAGAAGAACTCTTGTGACTCCCGCATCGCTGACAACCTCGGGGTCACAGGTTGTCAAAAGGTGTTAGGGTTTATGCTGACTATTGAGTTGCTTGTGTACTAGGATAGAGCCTTGAACCCACCTTGGGATGCACTGAAAGATAGTGTCTACCCAAGGTTCTGTACCTACCTTGCTCCGACTCACTGAACCCAGGCCTTGATGCACTGCGCATCAAGACTTTGTATCTTGATTACACTAGAGTAGTGTTTTACATCCTTGCTGAGTTTATATTCGTGACTTCTTGTAAGCATTTGCTTTATCTCAAGATGTAACCATGTATCTCTATGTAATTCCGAGTAATAATTGTTAAGATCCGGGTACTTGGAAGGTTTTCCGAGTCCTTTGTCTTTGATTCCGAGTACTAAATGTCTCTTGTAAAGAAATGATAACTTTTGTTTGTGAGAATGCCTGTTTGTTGTTGCTGACGCCATCTGAAAGGACCGTGACGCCTAAGAGGGGGGGGGGGTGAATTAGGCAACTTAAAACTTCTACTCTAAACTATGGCCTCTAATTTCCACCTAGACAAAACCTATGCAAGAAAGTAAACTATCTAATGTGCAACTAAGGTTTTGCTATGTGTGTTTGCTATCTCTACCGCAAAAGGAGTTAAGCAACCTAGTTTCCAAACCTATTAACTAGCAAAAGTAAGCTAGGAAAGGTAAAGCACATAAACAAGGTAGCAATGTAAATGCAGAAGCTAAAGAGTGTGATAGAGATGCAAACTCCCGTCGATGACTTCGGTATTTTTACCGAGGTATCGAGAAGCGCACAAGCTTCCCCCTAGTCCTCGTTGGAGCCCCTCGCAAGGAATCCCTCGTAAGGGCCAAGCTCCCGGTCGGGTAACTCCATGGATAGCTCCGGGCCTTCCCCACACGCAAGTGGGTCTCCGGTTAAGCCACTCGTGGCAAAGCCTCTCCCGGATGCTCCCCGTCGTCTTCACTATCAAGTTTCCGGCCGAACCGCCGCGGGCCTTGTTCCCTTCGGTACACGGAGGCGGCCACACCACAAACTCGGTTGGTGTGGTCTCGCAAGACTACAAGCCCCGCCGATGTACAACAACGGTGCCCGCAAGCACTGGTAGATAAGAGGTTTTCAACCTCACTAAACACTAGGCCTAATACCTAGAGCAAGTGCAAAGCGGTGGTCTAACTAGCTTAAGCACTTTGCAATGCACCTACACTAATCACCTAGTATATCACTTGAGCACTTTGGTGGCTAGAGCAACTAAATATGTGTCTAAGCACTTGGTACACTTCCTTGAGCTCCAACCATATTGATTTGGCCGGCCATGGGGGTATATATAGAGCCCCAAGCAAATAGAGCCGTTGGGCACCAAATATGGTCTTCACTGCGCAGCATCGGACGCTGGAGTCGTGACCATCGGACGCGTCCAATGCTCCTTTAACGGCTAGTTGCCAGCCTGGCACTGTGTCGCAATGGCTACTCAGCGTCCGATGCCTGATCATCAGACGCGTCCGATGCTCACAGAGCCTCTCTGGAACCTCTCTGCATAGGCATCGGATGCAGGGTCCTGTAGCGTCCGATGATGCATCGATGCGTCCGATGTTCGCTGTGCAGGTTTGCACAGTGTTGCAGTCGCATCAGATGACTCGGTCTTCAGCGTCCGATGCTTCTGCTGGCGCTGACACGAGCTAGGGTTTACCATCAGTGCGTCCAACGCTTTTGAGCCAGGGTCCGATGTACCTCCTTGCTTCGTTTCTTCGCGATTTCTTGCGCCGACTTGGTTCCATTCTTGTGCCTTGGACTTTGCTTGATCTTGAGAGTCTTCTATTGAGCTTCAAATGTCTTTCTTGAGGTGCTGATCACTGGATCATCACGTAGCCTTTGTCCAAGTCACATTTGCACACTATTGGACTACAAAACAAACACTTGCAAACGCATTAGTCCAATTTGGTTATGTTGTTCATCAAACACCAAAATCCGAAGTTAAATGGTCTGAGGTCCATTTTCCTTACAATCTCCCCCTTTTTGGTGATTGATGACAACACCACCAAAGCAAGGAAATAATAGATACATAATTAAAAATACAGACTACTTCCTGGGATGCAATACAAAGGCAAGATCATATGATGTTAAAAGATACCAAATTGAAACAAAACCATTATAACTTATCTTGCCCTTGCCATTGAGTTCCTTTGTGGTATTATGAATTTAAGTCTCCCCTAACTCCATAATCCACTTCCTCCCTTTCTCGGATCATCCCAAAGATATAACCATAAAAATTTTAAATTTTGGGTTTTGGTTATTTTATTTGTTTTGGTTTGCTTTGGTTGAAGGACCGAGAGTGCTACCAGAAAGCGACCAGAGGGGGGGGGGGTGAATGGGAGCTTCAAAATTTCCTACCGGAAACTTGTCGCCACTGTCCCTAAAATCAACCCCAAGAGCAAACCCTAGAGCTCGTAAGTGTCCACAACCCTAGAGATAGGTTGGATGCTTCCAAGAAGCACAGCGAGACACTTTACGACCCAAGAAACCCAACACAAAAGCCGAAAATCAAAACCGACAATGGATGAACGAACTGCGAACGAAACTGTGCAAAGACAGTCGCATCGGACACTGGCCTGCGTCCGATGGCTCAGCACCGGACGCGTCCGATGCAAACATGACCTTACTGGAACCTTACTGGACAGGCATCGAACGCTACTACAGTGAAACCCTAGCGTCTGATCCTTGACCCCCGGCGCGTCCGATAGCAACGGACGCTCCGATGGTCAACGTCCGATGCTCCTTAAAACTGTCTGTCAGGTGACACGTGGCATCGGACGCATCCGCTAGTATGAACCAGCGTCTGATGGTCCCGACACCAACGTCCGATGCTCCCAGACCAGAACTGTTCTTCCGCGAAAATCACTCGATCTCCTCCGAATCAAAAGCACTAGGGCTTAGACTTGGTATGAGGAGTTATAAGGAGGTTAGTGAGCTATCCTAAAGGAATCATGGCTCGAACCTAACTCCAAATCGGTGAATTGGAAAAAATCGGGTCAAGGAGGCAAAACTTGATCCAAAACGAAAATGGGCCGATCTACTAGCTCGTGAGGTTTGAGAAGATTTCCTTTGGTGGAAAGAAGTGCCTCACGATCTAGAACAACTCTATTCAAATGGATTTGCAAAAGATGCACTGAGCAAAGAGATCGATCGACGGGAAAAACGTGAAGAAAAGCAATCCGCGAAGAACACAAACAAAACGCGAATCACAACCATGAATTTGCAACTGTGTGGCTACCTGAAGGACCGAGAAAGCACTAGCAAGGCGACTAGAGGGGGGTGAATGGGAGCCACAAAAATTTCTCTCAAAACTTTGGCCAAAAGTCCCAAAATCAACCCCGGAAAACTTCAACCGAAACCGTGATGCCCACGACCCTTGGAAAAGGGTGGATGATCCCTAGGATCACAGCGAGGCACCACAAAGCGACAGCAAGCCAAACGCTAAAGGCACCAGCACGAGTTCGACCCCTAAAAACCAAGTCCCGAACGTAGATAGACGACTACGTCGAGAAATCTCCAAATACCAATGCTAACAAGTAGCAAAGATACCTAGAGAGGTTCCTTGATCAACTCTAGGGCCAAACGGGAAGTCCGGAAACCAAGCGAACAAGCCGGGAGAGCAAACGCACAAAATCAGAAGCTTCAGCCAAATCCCGGACTGTCCGGCCCTGGGGTCCCGGACTGTCCGCCCCTACTGCGGACTGTCCGCGAGGGGTTGGCGGACTGTCCGCCGGTCAAACAGTGAAAACTGCAAGTCTGCTGAACACTTCTGCTCGACTCCCGGACTGTCCGCGAGTCTCAACGGCGGACTGTCCGCCGGTCAAAAATCGGCAAAGCAACCGAAGAACACAGCCACTGAACCGTCTGATCCTCGACGCGCGGACTGTCCGCGGTGGCACTGGCGGACTGTCCGCGAGTGCCTAGAAAGGGCGATTTTGGTCGCCCTCAACTCAAATCTTCTCCAAAACAATTCAAACCAAAATCCCTTGATCCCAAACTTGGAGAGGATGATCATGAGATAGTTAGGAGACTATCCCTAAGAAATCATCCGCTCAAATCGATTCAATCAACGGGAAATCGAAAGGGAGGTGTATGAATCGAAAAAGCGCCACGAAAACAAAATCAACCCGATCTACTTGTTCGTGAGGAGTTAGATGAATTCCTTTGGTCGAAATGACCTCCTCACTATAAAGAACAAGATGATTCAAGTGGATTTCGAAAAGACGTAGTATAGAGAGAGAGATCGAGTGACGGGAAAATCGCAGAGAAACGAAGAACGCGAAGAACATGAATCAAAACGTGAATCAACACATCGATCTGCAACCATGTGGCTACCACATGCTACAACAGTGAGGTTACGGCCTCACGTCCTCAAAATCACCAGTACACAGAAGTATGGTTCTCTGCGGATCTCAGCTAGCTACAGCAGGGGATTGGGAGAGCAGGAAACCCTAGAAGCAAAGAGCAAATGACTGAGATAGATGGGGAGGTGGGTATCTCCCCCTACTTATCCTAATTCTAACTATTCCTAATTCCCACTCTACCCCTAACTACTTACAGAGCGAACCAGCTAAACCCTAGGGTTATTCTGGACCAACTCGTGGTAGGTGGTGATCCGACGGCCACGCTCGCACAATAGGTAGCGTTGCCTCGACGCAACCTCACCGATTGCCGCCACGTGCCGCCACCGCTCTGCGTCCTCTTCACGGACTCCGCCCCCGGTTTTGTGGCTGAAACCGGGAAACCAGGCCTTCACATCCACCCCCAGTTTTGAGGCCCAAACCGGGAAACCAGCCGCCCAACGCCTGAGTTTTGTGGCGCAAACTCAGAAACCCGCCAGCGCCCAGGTTTTGAGGCCCAAACCTGGAAACCGTCCTCAGCCCGAGTTTTGTGGCCCAAACTCGGCAAACCCGCAGCACCCAGGTTTTGAGGCCCAAACCTGGAAACCGTCCTCGGCCCGAGTTTTGTGGCCCAAACTCGGCAAACCCGCAGCACCCAGGTTTTGAGGCCCAAACCTGGAAACCGTCCACCCGATGTTTTTTCTCTGGCTCTACCACCAAACCGGAGCTGTAGAGGGGATGCACCGCCCGTGCACCCCGTCCACCGACACGTGTCCCCAGGTCCTCGACCCGAGCAACACCATGTCCCGCAAATCTTCTCTCGTCGCTGTCCCAGGCTGCCAGCCACCACAGCTGATCCTCAGGCCACCGGTCCCTCAGTCCAAGCCTTATGTCCGCCCTTCATCGCTCCCGGTCCGTCGGCACGGCACGTCTCTACTTGACCTTCACCTTGCCCTTGATCACTGTCTCCGTGCTCGACACCTGCACAACACAAGCCAAAGAACATGCGATCAAACCCGTTGACAATCACTCATCACTCGAGACTCGGCATACACCCATGTATCCGCAATCTCCCCCTTGATGAGTGCATTGTCAACTACACACACAAATCATAATGAAATAGAAGGAGGAAGAAGGAGAAGAGAGAACTCGACCAAATGACCCAAAAGCATAGCAAAGCTGAACAAGGTCAAGTGGAAAGAGCAAGACAACTTGGTCCCCAAAGACATGGGCAACGGCTCGACACAACCAAGCAAAGCAAAGCTAGCCCTCAAGAAGAGGTAGAATAGGCTCAACACCGCTAGCAGATACCAATTGAAAAATCAAAGCAAAATGCTAGTCCCTCAAGACAGAGGCACAGAGGCTCAACACAACTAGCAGAAAGCTCGACATCAACTGAAAAGCTCGATACCAACTGAAGCAAAGATGCGACTGCTAGTTCCTCAAGATAGAGGCAAAGGCTCAACACAACTAGCAAAGCGCTCCGAACCAATTGGAAAGTTCAAAAATTTATCACGAGCAAACTCCCCCTTGCATGGTGCACACAACCGATTCCTCTCCCCTTAGTTGAACATGAGAGGCATGATTTGTCCAAATTCTCCCCCTTAGATGAAAATGCACCATCAAGTGAAAAATGCATCAACAAGCAATCAAGCAAGGTCTCCCCCTAGGAAAATGCACCAAAATGTGCCAACCAAGAGAAGTTCTCCCCCTTCCAAAATGCATATGAGTCTCAATGCAAGTTGGCAGTTTCAGGAATATAGTCGATAGAATGCAAAAATACTCTACAAAGTATAGCTCCAACGACTCACTGAAAAGTGTACAAGCTAGCGAAGGCTCAAACTGATCACCAAATATGAAATATGAACATATGAGCAAAGTGAGCAGTTTTTAGCCAAAAAGGTATTCACCATCAAAATAGCACAAAACATGTATAGACAGGAGAACAAGCAAGTGCTACACACGTATACAAGGTGAACTACCCCTAGCAAAGTTCAATCATCATGCTATAGAATGAACCATAGACTTGTGTATCCAAATTTTATCGGAGTTGCAGCGGTTAAGATTACACAAGTTCAAATTTCAGCATGTGATTGCGAGAGGTTGAAAGCTTGTCATTGCCTAACTTTCCAACTATGCGAAGCCTATGCAGAAGCAATCAGAAGCTTAAAGCAACAGTTTCGGTCATACACTACACAGCTCAAGTTTAACTCAAAGTGCAATGAGAAACAGTCTCGAAACTGTGATGTGTTGACAAGCAATCCCATCTCGATCTTTTCAATTCACTTAAAACTTGGTTCAGATTTTATTGACAGAATATGAACAGACCAAGCAAGTGACAGACTCAGTGTTGACACTCCTTAATGGAATCACTCTAAGATAGACTTCATAAACAATAACCTAGTGAAGGCACTAAGAAGTGTACGGGACACTACTAGCATCACTTAACGTCAAGTTGTCATCCCCAACACGAAACTAGCAATGTGATTATATCATAGCACTGACTCTAAAGATAAATATTTATCCGCAAGCGCACAGATAAATACACCCATTGTAGCAGCATTTTACCCAGAGATGTTCCAAGTATCATTATTTATATTTAGCACTAGGAATGAAGTGAGATAAAAAAGGACAAGAGCTACTCTACACATGTGATAGGAGAATTGAGAACAAAGCAAGAACACACTCCTTTATCTTAAACAAGGATCAATCACAATAATGAGGTACACTATAAATGATAAAGGATCAATCTATGATAGTCCTTAGAGCATTTCAACTTAGACAAGGCATGCGAATTAGAATAGACATTATAAAGAAGTATTGCTAAGTTATTCTAATTATAAGTCATAATATACATTGATTAGTGCAATTATATTTGGCAATCATTGGCTTGGTTATCCCATATTCATATTCAAGAGGCAACTCCATAGTAAAGGTGCCAAACAGAGTAACCCCTAAACCATGAGTTAACTGAGCCATACTGAACACTACATTCGGGAGGTGGAATACAAAGGACTCAACAGGCCTGTCACACCCGCGATCTACCACTCTATCCGGAACATAGGACGCATTCGCAGATAAATAGTGTATAGGCACCATGCCTACACAACATCTATCACCCACCCAATGATCATTAAGATGAGCGCTATACGAACATGAGTATAAACATGATGATAATCTATCTATGCCAAACATATAATCAAAGCATACTACAAGCAGTATAATTAAGAATATAGTAATTAATGTCTTAGTCATATCAATTATATCTAAACTATTATGAACTAGACTATGAACTAGCACACAATGATGAACAATATGATGAACTAGAACACATAGATGAACTAGAGTATGAACTAGAACATAAACTAGAACTAGATTAAGAACTAGAAGATGAACTAGACGATGAACTAGAACTAGAAGATGAACAATGAAGAACAATGAAGAACTAGAAGAACAATTATGAACTAGAAACATAATTAGATCCATAATGTTGATACAAGAGAGAAGATCTTGGGTTTACCGAGCCTTCTCGCGACTAGATCTGGAATCCTAGCGAAGCTTGCCTCTTCTAATTCTAATTCTATCTAGCTATGCCTAAGTTGATGTGGCTCTAAGGAAATTAGGGTTTTTGATTGATCCTCCTCCTCTTCTAATGACTTGAGATCTGATGATGATGGAGAGGGGGGTCTGGGGTCTGGTTATATAGCCCTGAGGGATCAACCGCAGCTGTTAGATCAAACCGACTTAAGGTACGGCCAAGATGAGTCCTAGAGGTCGGTGGAGATAGCTTGCAGAGGACGGAACCCAGCGGGCCCAGGGGGCGACCGGTCGGTCTAAGGGTGGGACCGACCGGTCCCACCTGGCGGCCTCTCGCTGTGGTCGACCTCCTGGTGTCTTCTTACGTCCTCTGGAGTCTTCTAGAATAATCCTGACGTGGTGGTGGCGTTTTCTCCCGTCGGTTTCCTTCTATGGGAAGCTATCGGTGCTGATTTCCTGGTTTAGTCCATGCAGAATCATAGTTCACCAAAACTCGTGGAATATTGTCAGTTGAAACCCTAAACCTTTGTTGGTCATCGAATTCTTGCCCTTTTCATATTTATTTATCCCATAATTATGATAGATAACCAGTGTCAACAACTCCCCCAAGCTTACCTTTTGCAAGTCCCTTAGCAAATAGTCATGATGAATTAGGAATTGCTACTATGCTTTCACACCTCAATGGTACATATGTTCAAACAAAAATCTTCCCTTAGCTTAGAGTTAACTATTCTGACTTTCTCATATTACCTTTAACTATGGAGCTTTTGCCTTCACCTGGGTCTCTAAACAATTGAAAGATAGAACAATCAAGTTAAGCACTGTATCTCTAACTCTTTGATCAACCTTTATTCTGGAGTTTTTATATATTTTCAAAATGAAAATCAGAGATTTTACTGTATGACACTCTCAAATCGCTCTTTTATTTTTTATGATTCCTCACTGATGCATTTTCCTTCTTTCTATGGATATATATCTGGGGCTTTAAGAAGTGAAAAGCATATCTTACCAAGTCAAAGTTCAAAGTTTAGGGAGAAAGATGTCATACTCATAGATCAAGACCTTAGAACATTTGAAATTTGTCATCTCTTGCTGGCATATTGTAATTAGAGGGACCATGGGCTATCTTTCTTTTTCTCTTTCATATTTTCATCATAACTCATTTTTTTTAGGTAGTCGGACACTTGTCCCTTTTTATTTCCTCCTTATCATATTTTTGCATAGCCCATGCCTCTAACACAATACTACTTCGGAAGAGTGAATCTTTTAATAAAACATTCTTGATCTCTAGAGCATGATAAATTTCTCAACCATAACTAAAAACATAGAACAAAGCAAGTAGCCTTATCTTAAGATCATATTAATGGCTCTGGGTAGAAATTCATGTGATGTCATACAGGATCTCATCATGTGTTTTTAATCAATGTAAATCTCCAGAATTCTAGTATCTCTAGGAATTAGATAAACAGCAGCTCAAACCTTTTTATATCATATCTCACAATTATCTAGACTTTAGATCAAGCATTTGCCATCCACAGGTTTCAGGTTCAGAGTTTATTCAGAACAACTTTGTCTAAAACTCAAGAAAATTTAAGTTTGAACAATAGATACTTAAGAGGGATTACGACAGAGCAACTATTCATCATTTTCATCATGAGCAAAATTAAGTTCATATCAACTTAGGCATTTATTCATTATATACTATATTTATTTGGTTTTATAATAGTTATTCATCTTTTTATGAGTTTTTATATATATTGACATGGATCTAGCTAAAACGAACTAATAGTAAATGAAAATAGTCGTGGTACGATACTTATCGTGATAACTGAGGGTGCTCTCCCCCAAGCTGGATCTTGACGTGATCTTTTCCCAGAAGATGAGTAGACCATCAGCAGTGGCTTAAGTCCCTCTCTTCTTTATTTCCTGCTGAACTTAAAAATAGACAACACAACTAGTGGAACTTGATTAAGTGTTAGTGATAAATATTCTTTCCCTTTATCTAGTTGTCTAAAGCTCTTAAGATCATTTATGTTCTTTCTTTCCACTAAGCAGAAATTCAGCAGTTCTCTAAAGTGTCTCTTTTTAGATTTAATGGTGAGCCTTCATGTGCCCACATATTTTTGTTTCTCTTTTTTTTAATTAATGGTGAGCCTTCATGTGCTCACATATTTTTGGTGTTTTGAATTTATTTATAGAATGAAAAACTTAAGAGGATAGAGATACTTATGTGGATACATGGGGGTGCCTTCTCCCAAGCTGAATGTTGACGTAGTCACTTTGCAATGTAGCAGACTGGCAGTGGATATGTCCTTCCTCTATTAGAGCTTTGATTGATGTTGATGTTTGTTGAGACAGTGCTCCAACAGTGGATGGAGCATTCACTTGTTCGTCAGCTTTTCTTGGCCTTTCAAATCCTGTGAAACTCAAATAGACAACAAAACTTGTGGAACAGATTAAGCATTAGCGGTTGACCACTCAAGCCTTAGTGGTCTAGAATTTCAGTAAGATCTCTTTCTTTATATTTTAATATATATTTTTTTACGATGCAAGAAAAATGCAATAGGATGAATGTATGCATATTTATTTTTAGTATTATTATATTATTATTATTATATTTATTTATGCCACCATGGTGAACATTCCTGTGGGTTTTTACACACCATAGAATTATTCACATTGGGCTTCATGGTTTATGATGTAGTATAACAAATGCAATATTTTTGATTCCTTTTCTAATGCAATGCAGAAATTAATATGTAGATGTATTATTATTTTTTATGCCTCCACAGAGATTACATTTATGGGTTTTAACACACCACTAAACTGTTCTCATGGGGCTTAAAGTTTTTCATATTTTTATTTTCTTTTCTAATGCAGATATAATTTGCTAAAAAGTAAAGAAATATGGATAACTACCGAGTTACCTTCCGGCGAGGATTCGATGTTTATAGTCTATCGAACAAGACTTCTTGCACGCTTTTTATTCTTCCTTGGGTGCGTCAGCAGATCCTCGTGGTGAAGACCTTAGTTGTACTTCAGTAGAACTCTCTTTCTTCTTCAAGTGGCTGGTGGACTTGTCTCCTTTGGTTCACTGCTCTTCGTATTCTTATTCTTTAATGGGTGTTAGCTTGATCATTTACTTTGAATCCTTGACAGCGTAGAAGTTCATCACTTCTCTTGAGCTATAACCATTGATGATTGGCTCTTGAGTGGACGAAGACTTCGTCGGCATCATAGTGGAATTCCTATCTTCTGTTGAAACTCAGATAGACAACAAAGCTCGTGGAATAGATTAAGGGTTAGTGAAAAACTACACCTTAATTATTTTAGAGTCTTGATGTATTTCTTTTAAGCACAAAGCAACAGAGTTTTGGATTTCCATTTATGTATGTGAGTCAATGATGGTGCAATAATTGTTTTATCACATATGTATCAAGAAAATAGGAGGTAAATGTCAAACCAAAATTTTAAAGTGAAGCATTAATACTGTAAGCTAGCAACATCCTCTAGAATTCATGAAACTTTAGGAGACTACTCTTTGTACAGTGTGTCCTACTCGCAAAACTAAGGCAGAGATCAAGTGCATAAGTTCTGCTGGTGAGAAAACACCAAAAGAACCAAAACTTCATTTACTCTACTCTAGCCTTAGGCACATTTAATATGATAAGATTGGTATTTTGTGCATTGTTTCACTCTTAAAACATGGGTGATGAAATTAGAAGAGTGAGCATGAATTTGACAACGAGGGTTGAGTGTTCAAGACTAAGTAATTAAAAGAGTGATACTCAAAGAACAAAGCATGTTGAGTTTTTTAGATTAAACATTTAAAGTTGTAACTCAAACATTTTGATTCTTTTGATTTAAGTGCAGAGCAAGACCAAGAGAAAGCTTTTATAGAGAATGATTACTTACCTTAAAATATTACCTTCATCATTGAAACACAGTGGCGCCATGTGATGAGGGATAGATGATCTATGATGACCCCTTCCTTTTGAAGCTTCTCCTTGCATCTTGAGCTTGTTCCTGAGCATCTTGTCTCCTGTGTTGCACTTTATCTTCCTCAATCTCTAAGCTATCCTTTTTCTCTCTCCTCATGAATTATGTTTGGGACTTATTGCTCCACTTATCATTTTATTCCTGAAAGCGTTAGTGGACAACACATACCCGAAGGGATATACAAGTAATAACAAGGGTAGTGTTGTCATAGAGCTAAAGTCACTTTCTATGCTATAGAGAAGTTAATCTTGGCATTTTAATTAGCATAGAACTTGTATCCCATATTTTATTTACCTTCATTGTTCACCATTACTTTTTCTCTAAAGGATTAATTTATTTTGTATCTTAAGTTTGATTTCTAAGCTTAGAATTTGTAATATCATTCAAACTTAAAGAGACAAAGTAACAGTGAGTAGAGAGATTGCAAACCAGTGTGTCGGGATGTTGATAGCTTCTTGATTGGGAGGATGAGCATGGTTGTAGAATTTTTGGAAGAGCTAGCCTTCCTCCCCACACTTAGACAAAGGTAAGTGTGAATGTTGAAGCATCCCTCGTGTTGTATTTGCAACTCTCATGTTCTCGGACATTGTTCACCCTGCAGTGGTTAGTGACAGGAATACCCGAAGGGAACTAGTCCTAAGAACATAATTATTTATTTATTTATTTAGTTTAATTTTTTTTGTAAATTAAGACAAGATTCTAAATTTAAAAAGTCATAAGATAACTACCGATTGACCTCTCGGCGAGGGCTCGCAGTTTTAGGTTCGTTGAGCAAGACCTTTCTTTAATGGACACATACCCGAGGGAATATATAAAGTTGAAATACAGGTTGTCCACTATTAAATTTATAATCCTTATCTATGCTAATGGGTAGATGAATTTGGAATTGTTTTAGCATAGACATGATTCATCATAGTTCATAGACAACTTGGTGGCTGTATTGTTTCATGGCTCAAGGCAAAGGTAGCTTATACCAAAAGACAAAGTGAATATTCTTTGATACTTACAGTTCAGTGATGAATGAGCCATGTCTTTTGTGTGAAGTTGTTGGAGCACGTCCTATGCCTTGCTTCATCCCAGTGTGAGTTCATCTCTTGACTTCCCCATTTTGATATTGAGAGATTTCTATAGGGGTTAGTCCAACAAAATAACCGATATCTACTAGAGCATACTCTCAGTTCAAAAATCAAACTAGACGCCATGTCTAATTTAATCTAGGAAAGCATTTTAACCTAAGCACCACGCTTAATTTAAAAAGCCTTTGAAAGTAAGATCAACACTCCTAGACTAAGCACCATGCTTAATTTAAAAGATGTATGAACATACTCCAAACTTTAAGCATACTATAGTAAATAACATTGGTGTGAAAGCACTACAGAGATTCACTTTAATGGAGATGAAAGAGTGTGATCAAGGTGAGTAGTATATATATATTTTTTTCTTTTTAGATGCACATAACATGAGTGGATGCAAGTGATAAAAATTAAACATGTATGAGAGAACATAAACTAAATGGAGTGAATGTATGATGATATGCAAAGGATTTAATAAGATAACTACTCATCAATTTAAAGTCCATGAGCAAGACTGACTCACCTCGATTAAACTTACCATGACTCACAATGGAATTGTGAGTGGTACAACGTCTGGTGTCATCACTCGTCACGTGCTTTGAAAACTTGTAACGTTGACCTTCTTCGATCCTTGTGGGAGTTTGTCAGAAAGTCAAAGTGACAACAATTGTCTATACCTTATCTGGTTGATTCCTAACAAAGTGGTTGAATGGATCTTGAGGCTTGAGCAAAGCCTCTGGACCCGCAACGTAGTTTGTCGGAAGTTCAAAACCAGTCATACACCTCACCCTGCATAACATCAAAACTATACAAAAGCCAGGGTGGGCCTGTTTGGATAAAGGGTGAATAATATATCTCAATTATCACATGTGTAAGAGTTCTCCTAGATGTTGAAAATGTATTCTAGCTACCGTCCTTAATTACTCATTCATTCCCCGGCAACGGCGCCAAAAATGCTTGTTGACACTCCTTAATGGAATCACTCTAAGATAGACTTCATAAACAATAACCTAGTGAAGGCACTAAGAAGTGTACGGGACACTACTAGCATCACTTAACATCAAGTTGTCATCCCTAACATGAAACTAGCAATGTGATTATATCTTAGCACTGACTCTAAAGATAAATATTTACCCACAAGCGCACAGATAAATACACCCGTTGCAGCAGCATTTTACCCAGAGATGTTCCAAGTATCATTATTTATATTTAGCACTAGGAATGAAGTGAGATAAATAGGACAAGAGCTACTCTACACATGTGATAGGAGAATTGAGAACAAAGCAAGAACACACTCCTTTATCTTAAACAAGGATCAATCACAATAATGAGGTACACTATAAATGATAAAAGATCAATCTATGATAGTCCTTAGAGCATTTCAACTTAGACAAGGCATGCGGATTAGAATAGACATTATAAAGAAGTATTCCTAAGTTATTCTAATTATAAGTCATAATATACATTGATTAGTGCAATTACATTTGGCAATCATTGGCTAGGTTATCCCATATTCATATTCAAGAGGCAACTCCATAGTAAAGGTGCCAAACAGAGTAACCCCTAAACCATGAGTTAACTGAGCCATACTGAACACTACATTCGGGAGGTGGAATACAAAGGACTCAACAGGCCTGTCACACCCGCGATCTACCACTCTATCCGGAACATAGGACGCATTCGCAGATAAATAGTGTATAGGCACCATGCCTACACAGCATCTATCACCCACCCAATGATCATTAAGATAAGCGCTATACGAACATGAGTATAAACATGATGATAATCTATCTATGCCAAACATATAATCAAAGCATACTACAAGCAGTATAATTAAGAATATAGTAATTAATGTCTTAGTCATATCAATTATATCTAAACTATTATGAACTAGACTATGAACTAGCACACGATGATGAACAATATGATGAACTAGAACACATAGATGAACTAGAGTATGAACTAGAACACAAACTAGAATTAGATTAAGAACTAGAAGATGAACTAGACTATGAACTAGAACTAGAAGATGAACAATGAAGAACAATGAAGAACTAGAAGAACAATTACGAACTAGAAACATAATTAGATCCATAATGTTGATACAAGAGAGAAGATCTTGGGTTTACCGAGCCTTCTCGTGACTAGATCTGGAATCCAAGCGAAGCTTGCCTCTTCTAATTCTAATTCTATCTAGCTATGCCTAAGTTGATGTGGCTCTAAGGAAATTAGGGTTTCTGATTGATCCTCCTCCTCTTCTAATGACTTGAGATCTGATGATGATGGAGAGGGGGGTCTGGGGTCTGGTTATATAGCCCTGAGGGATCAACCGCAGCCGTTAGATCAAACCAACTTAAGGTACGACCGAGATGAGTCCTAGAGGTCGGTGGAGATAGCTTGCAGAGGACGGAACCCAGCGGGCCCAGGGGGCGACCGGTCGGTCTAAGGGTGGGACCGACCGGTCCCACCTGGCGGCCTCTCGCTGTGGTCGACCTCCTGGTGTCTTCTTACGTCCTCTGGAGTCTTCTAGAATAATCCTGATGTGGTGGTGGCGTTATCTCCCGTCGGTTTCCTTCTATGGGAAGTTATCGGTGCTGATTTCCTGTTTTAGTCCCTGCAGAATCATAGTTCACCAAAACTCATGGAATATTGTCAGTTGAAACCCTAAACCTTTGTTGGTGATCGAATTCTTGCCCTTTTCATATTTATTTATCCCTTAATTATGATAGATAACCAGTGTCAACACTCAGAACTAGAGACATAGCAACCTAGCATATATGAAAAGCACAAGTGAATTCAACACATCCTACACATGCTAGTTGCATATCTCAATGGTGAACATTTTCAAGTTTTACGTTTGTTAAGCAGATTCACCATTCAAAAACAGCTCAGCTCACAACATGTATTAGTGATCAGAAAGAGCATAAGCTACTAGCATCAACATATAGCATCGGAGCACACTAAACAGAGCATAATTACATTTTAAAGATTATATACATGAAGCTCAGAAAGTAAAAGCGTATGCTGAAATGCAAAAGAAAAACAAAGCAAATGAGAAAATAGTCAGTCTATGATACAAGATCCAAAATGTTTCCCCCATCTAAAAGGGAAAACACACACCAAGCTCACCCCTCAACCGATTAAAGGTTGATTCGTCCAAAGGCTTGGTGAAAATATCAGCCAACTGATGATTAGTATCGACATGGCGAAGGTCGATATCACCCTTCTCATAGTGGTCCCGCAGAAAATGAAAGCGCACATCAATGTGTTTGGTCTTAGAGTGCAGCACGGGGTTCTTAGCAACGCTAATAGCACTCATGCTGTCACAAAGCAAAGGAACACGAGAAAAGCTCAGACCAAAATCACGCAAAGTGGCCATCATCCAAAGCAACTGGGAACAGCAGCTAGCCGCAGCAACATACTCAGCCTCCGTGGTAGACTGGGCGACACTAGACTGCTTGCGAGAAGACCACGATACAAGAGAAGAACCAATAAATTGGCAAGTCCCAGAAGTGGACTTGCGCTCAATGCGACAACCAACAAAATCGACATCGGAATAACCGCAAAGGGAGAGGGTGGAGGAAGCTGAATACCAAATCCCGAACTCAGGTGTGAAATGAAGGTACCTGAAAATGCGCTTGACCGCCTGACAGTGAGAAGTGTGCGGCGACGCATGAAAGCGCGCGCACAGGCACACCGCGAACTAGATGTCCGGGCGTGTCGCCGTCAGGTAGAGTAGCGACCCGATCATGCTTCGGTACTCCTTCTGGTCCACAGCTTCTCCATCCTTGTCCGCATCCAGGGCCGTTGAGGTCGACATGGGTGTTGGAAGAGGCTTGGCCTCACCCATATCGAACCTCTTCAGCAAGTCCTTGGTGTACTTGCCCTGGTGCACAAACGTTCCTTCTCGGGTTTGCTTGATTTGCAACCCGAGGAAAAACGTCAACTCGCCCATCATTCTCATCTCAAATTCCCTGCTCATAGTATCTGCAAACTTGGCAACCAAAGCATGAGAAGAACCACCGAAAATGATATCATCCACGTAAATCTGGACCAAGAGAGTGTCTTTGCCTTGCTTGAGGAGAAAGAGCGTTTTATCCACACATCCCATTTTAAAACCCTTAGCAAGCAAAAAGGTTTTCAACCTATCATACCAGGCTCTAGGGGCTTGTTTCAAACCATATAAAGCTTTGTGGAGTTTGAAAACGTGGTTTGGAAACTTGGGATTTTCAAAACCGGGTGGTTGTTCAACATAAACCTCTTCTTCTATGTAGCCATTTAAGAAGGCACTCTTGACATCCATTTGAAAAAGTTTGAAACCTTTGAATGCTGCAAAAGCCAAGAGTATCCTAATAGCCTCCAAACGAGCTACAGGAGCAAAAGTCTCCTCATAGTCTATCCCCTCCTTCTGACTATAGCCCTTCGCTACAAGCCTGGCCTTGTTTCTAACAACTTGGCCATCCTCTCCTTGCTTGTTTTTGAAAACCCATTTTGTCCCAATACGCTTACAGTCTGGAGGAGGTGGAACTAATACCCAAACCCGATTTCGCTCAAAGTTCTCTAACTCCTCATGCATGGCATTGACCCAATCCGGATCCGTCAAAGCGTGTCCAACATTTCGGGGCTCCAAATCAGCAACAAAAGCAGAATGAGCAAAGTGAGAGATTTGTGACCTGGACCGAGTGACACGTTCGTCGATGCTGCCGATCATCTGCTGAGGGGGGTGTTGGCGTTGGATGTGTCGTGGCGCCTCCCGTGCAGAAGTGATCTCCCCCTCAACAGCAGCTGGTGCCTCCCCGAGTACAAAAGGTACCGCTTGGGGTGGCGGATCCCACGGCCCCCAGGAAGAATAAGTGTCGGGGCCGTGAGTCATAGTAGAAGCCGCTCCTTGCGGCACAGCAGGTGGAGGGGGTGCTGGATCATCCAAACCTTCAGCACCCTCGTCTTCATCATCAAAAAGAGGCTCACCAACCTCATGATCACCTGCACGCTCAAAACGAGAAGAAGGACAAACCATGGTCTCGTCGAAGGTGACATCGGATGTCTCCATGACTCGGTTAGTATCAAGGTTATGTACACGATAAGCTTTAGTGTGAGTGCCATAACCCAAAAATACACCGTCAGAAGAACGAGACTCAAATTTGTCCAGGTTGCCTTTCTTCAATATAAAACAGTGACAACCGAAGACTCTAAAATAACTCACCTTGGGCTGTCTCCCAAATCGCAACTCATAAGAAGTCTTTTTCAAGAAAGCTCGGAGAAAAATGCGATTGGAAATATAGCATGTAGTGTTCATAGCTTTGGCCCAATATCGCCTAGGAGTCCTATGCTCATCGAGCATCGTCCTGACCATCTCTACAAGGGTCCGATTCTTCCTCTCTACAACACCATTTTGGGGCGGTGTGTAGGGGGAAGAAAACCGATGCTCCAAACCCAAAGAGTTACAAAACTTCTCAAAATCCGAATTCTTGAATTCGGAACCATTATGACTTCTAATGGCTCGCATCGAGTTCAAAGGGAACTCGTTCTGAAGACGCAAAATCAGATTGCGAGCAAAAGAGAAAGTCTCGGTCTTCTCAAACAAAAAGAAGACCCACGAATACCTCGAAAAGTCGTCAACAACAACAATCACATACCACTTCCCCCCCAACCGAGCTCACTCGAGCCGGACCAACAAGGTCCATGTGTAAAAGCTCTCTAGGGCGCTGTGTGATGACCTGAGTCACTGGATGGTGGGGAGCGGCAACCATCTTCCCATGTCTACAAGAATGGCAAACAAGATCCTTCTCCATCGACAACTTGGGCAATCCTCGGATTAGGCCAAGTGAGCTAAGTCTTGCAAGCAAGTCGAAGCTCAAATGTCCCAGTCTCCTATGCCACTTCCAAAGATCAGAGGAGGAAGGACCAGCCACAAGACAGCGAGAAATACCAAACGACTCCGAGAAATTTGCACAAAAGACTTTCCCAAAGGGCGAAATCATACAAACAAGATTGCCCTGAGGATCTAAAATGCAACTGAGATTCGGTTTAAAATGAATCTCATAGTCATCATCAAAAAGTTGCGAAACAGAAAGAAGGTTATAATGCAAGTTAGAAACAAGAGCAACATTGCGCAACACAAAGTGCTCATTAACTCGCACAAACCCACGAGACAACACTTTACCTTTGCTATTGTCGCCGAAGGTGATAAACTCCTTTTCGGCGACAGGGCTAAGACTGGAGAACCACTTGGCGTTTCCGGTCATGTGCCTCGAGCAACTGGAATCCACCGGCCAAACGTCCTCCAATCGTTTTACCTACATCAATAAAAATACATAGGGTGAGCATACGGTCCAACACTGGGGTTAGTGAAGTAGGAAGAATACCAGTGTTGGGCCGGCTGCTCAAAAGAACGGTCAGTGTAAAAACCATTCCTAGCAGGTCTACGGGCATAGCGATCACCACGCATGGGAAAACATGGTCCGCTAAGGGAAGAGCGTCCATCGCGATACTCAAAACGCGGTGGAGGGAAACGCTCAACAAAGCCTCTACCACGGTATCCTGCAAAATCAGGACCCCGTCGGGCAACACCTTCCTGATGCCTAGGACCTTGAGGCACTGCACCTCTAGGCCTAGCAGCTCTCCTCGAAGCTCTTTTCTGAACATTCGGCACATGTACATCATGGAAAGGATGGTACATGTCCGGATTGTTCATCTCCCTGGAACGACGCTCCACTCTCTTGCGCCTAAAGCAGAACTCCCTCAGGTGTCAATCTCTCCCACAGTGTTCACAATGGTACCTCACCGCTCTCATAGGGGGTTGTTGGTACACATGGTTATGGGTGTGGATCACTTTGCCCTTCTGTGGCATAAGCTCCTCCTGGATAGGTGGCATTATATCCAGCTTGTTTTTCAGGTGGTTGGGTTTGGGATGCCACACTTGGTTCTTGGGTGGAGCTCTCCGAGGTTCCTCAACCACTTCGTCCTTGGTGTTAGGCTTAGGAGGCTCTTTGGGTGGAAGCTTGGTAAGCTTGGGAATAGTGGTGGAGTTAGGCTTCTCACATGGGTTCAGACCACTCGACTCCCCAATCTTCCCAAAAGAAGAGATATCAACACCCCGAGCAAAACCAACACCTGGACCCCCAGCAGCTCGCTTAAACTGAGCGATCATCATCCCAAGCTGCGGCTCATTGCAAGACACCCATGACAAGATGGTCTGAAGGTATGTGTTTTATTCCTCGGTTTGCATCTTGCCATGCTTCACATTGGCAATCTCCATCTCCAAACCCTCGCACAAAGCGCACCTAGCCACACAAGTGCTACCCGAGCTGACCTTCTCAAGAGACTCAATCTTGGCATTCTTCTCTGCCAACTCGGATTGCAAGCCTGCACAAGACTTGCACGCACCCAACAACCCGGGTCTAGCCCGGAGCTCATCCACCTCTCCAACCAAAGCAGCATACTTACCTCTCAAAGTGAGTAGGTCAGTCATGTGCTTGGTGCACATCTCACACTCAACCTCCTCAGACACGACCACGGTGGACTTTGCAAACTCAAGCTCCTTCACCGTGTCCTCCCACTTCTGCCTAAACTCCTTGCGCTCTCTAGCGGCATGCCTAAGCAGCTTATCCTGACTAAGCAAGGTGGCAGTAAGCTTCTCGACCTCAGCAGAAAGCTCGTCATGGGTTAGAGATACCTGGGAGGTGTCGTCGTCGTCGTCGCGAGGTGTGTCCTCCAGCTGGCCGTCGACCTCATCACCAAGGGCCATGGGGCAGAAGCCCTCGTCGTCGGTGAAGAAGCAGAGGCCGTTCAACTTGTCCTCGATCCTCTTCTTCTTCTCAGACTCGTCGTCGCTAGAGCAAGCGGAGTCGTCATCCGAGCCGTCGACGTCGCTGAGCGTGGCGAAGAACGCACGCTGCTCAGCCTGGGCCTTCTCCAAGTACTTCTTCTTGATGTACTCTTTGTCGAAGCCGCCCCTCCGCTTGTGCCTCGCGGGGACGTACTTCTCCTTGCGCTTGCCGGAGTCGTACTTGTGCCCATGATCACCCTTCCCAGATGTGTGCTTCTTCTTGGGACAGTTGGCGATGAAGTGGTCGGGGTCGCCGCACTCAAAGCATCCTGAGCGTCCTCCTCCGCGGCGACGGTTCATGCAGTTGTTGTGGAACCGCGAGAACCGGTTGGCGAGCAAAGCCAACTCGTCATCCCCCAAAGACTCTAGCTGGTCCTCTGTGACAGAAAAGAGTGAAGAAAGAGCAAATCCTCTAGAGGGGTTAGCAGAAGAGCCAAAAACCAAAGCCATAGTCAGGCTAGAAGGATTTTCATAAGAAACCCTCGACATGGCATCAATTTCACTAGACTTGAGCTTGCTAAAGAGCTCGTCGCAAGGAGGGTCTCATAGTTAGACGATTCGATGATCGCCTGGACCTTTGAGTCCCACATCGACCGATCAAGAGTGTGCAAAAGCTTCAAAGCCCTCTCATGATCGTCAAAAGGCAACAGCTCCTTGTTCGCTCTCATCTTGTTGACAATGACCTGAAAGCGAGCGAATAAACTCTCTATGCTCTCGCCAGGCATATGTCGAAAGTTCTCATACTCCCGCTTGTGCGACTCATAGAGACGGGATTTGACTTGAGTGGTTCCGTCATGAAAGCGCATGAGGGTTGCCCAAATCTCATGAGCCGTGCGGAGATGAGAAACGTGATCAAACTCGGACACGCTCAGACAGGAGAAAAGAGCGTTACGCGCTCGGCTATTGGCATCGTGCTCATCTATCTGAAGCTGAGTGACACGAGCAGCCAAGACAACGTAATCCTCTTTGTTGCAAATCTCCCAAACAGAAGAGCCCATGCTCTGAAGATAGGCCGACATGCGTATCTTCCAATACGCATAGTTCGTCCCATCAAAGAACGGCGGTTTGCCCACGCCGCGATCCATGTCGCCTTCTGTGGATCTGGAACCGGCTAAGGTGGAAGATCCTTAACCCGCTATGATACCAATTGAAGGACCGAGAAAGCACTAGCAAGGCGACAAGAGGGGGGGGGTGAATGGGAGCCCCAAAAATTTCTGTCGAAACTTTGGACAAAAGTCCCAAAATCAACCCCGGAAAACTTCAACCGAAACCTTGATGCCCACGACCCTTGGAAGAGGGTGGATGATCCCTAGGATCACAGCGAAGCAACACAAAGCGATAGCAAGCCAAACGCCAAAGGCACCGGCACGAGTTCGACCCCTAAAAACCAAGTCCCGAACGTAGATAGACAACTACGTTGAGAAATCTCCAAATACCAATGCTAACAAGTAGCAAAGATACCTAGAGAGGTTCCTTGATCAACTCTAGGGCCAAATGGGAAGTCCGTGAAGGACCGAGAATGCACTAGCAAGTCGACCAGAGGGGGGGTGAATGAGAGCCAACAAAAATTCTTTCGAATCTTTGGCCAAATGTCCCAAAATCAACCCCCGAAAGCTACGACCGAAACCGTGATGCCCACGACCCTTGGAAGAGGGTGGATGATCCCTAGGATCACAGTGAGGCACCACACAGTGATAGCAAACCAAACGCTGAAAGCACCGAGACAAGTTCGACCCTCAAAAACCAAGTCTCGAACGTAGATAGATGGCTACGTCGAGAAATCCCTAAATACCTATGCTAACAAGTAGCAAAGATACCTAGAGAGGTTCCTTGGTCAACTCTAAGGTCAAACAGGAAGTCCGGAAACCAAGCGAGCAAGTCGGGAGAGCAAACGCACTAAACCGGAAGCTTCAGGCAATCCACAGACTGTCCGGCCCTGGGGTCCCGGACTGTCCGCACCTACCGCGGACCGTCCGCCGGTCAAAAACCCGAAACAACAACTCTGCTGGAACCTCCCTGGACTGTCCGCCAAACACAACGACGGACTGTCCACGGTTCAAAAATTGCTTGCTCCTCAGCGCGGAGTCTGGCCACTGGTCCGGCCAACCCCGACGCGCGGACTGTCCACCGGTCAAAACCGCGGACTGTCCGCCAACGAGCAGAGAGGGCGATTTTAGTCGCCTCCTCTCCAAATCTCTCCAAATTTGATCCAAATCAAAATCCCACGTTCCCAAAATTGAAGAAGATGATCACGGGGTAGTTAGGAGACTATCCCCAAGAAATCATCCGCTCAAATCGATTCAGTCACCAGGAAATCGAAAGGGGAAGATCAAGAACGAAAAAACGCCACGAAAACGAAATCAACCCGATCTACTTGTTCGTAAGGAGTTAGATGAATTTCTTTGGTGGAAATGATCTCCTTTCAAATATGAACAAGTTGATTCAAACGGATTTTGCAAAGACGCAGAGAGGAGAGAGATCGAGTGACGGGAAAATCGCGGAGAAACGAGGAACGCGAAGAACACGGACCAAAACGCGAATCAACACATCGATCTACAACCGTGTGGCTACCACACGCTACAACAGTGAGGATACGGCCTCACTTCCTCAAAATCTCCAGTACACAGAGGTATGGTTCTCTGCGGATCTCAGCTAGCTACAGCAGGGGATTGGGAGAGCAGGAAACCCTAGAGGCAAAGAGCAAATGACTGAGATAGATGGGGAGGTGGGTGTCTCCCCCTACTTATCCTAATTCTAACTATTCCTAATTCCCACTCTACCCCTAACTACTTACAGAGCGAACCAGCTAAACCCTAAGGTTATTCTGGACCAACTCGATGGTAGGTGGATCCGATGGCCACGCCCGCACAACTCGTAGCGTTGCCTCGACGCAACCTCCCGATTGCCGCCACGTGCTGCCACCGCTCCGCGTCCTTTTCCTGGATGTCGCACCCCCGGTTTTGAGGCCCAAACTGGGAAACCAGCCCACCAGCGTCTGAGTTTTGTGGCCCAAACTCAGCAAACCCGCAGCACCCAGGTTTTGAGGCCCAAACCTGGAAACCTTCCCCAGCCCGACTTTTGTGGCCAAACTCGGAAACCATCCGCGCCCAGGTTTTGAGGCCCAAACCTGGAAACCGTCCACCGATGGTTTTTCTCTGGCTCTACCACCAAACCGAAGCTGTAGAGGGGATGCATCGCCCGTGCACCCCGTCCACCGACACGTGTCCCCAGGTCCTCGACCCGAGCAACACCATGCCCCACAAGTCTTTGCTCGTCGCTGTCCCAGGCTGCCAGCCACCACAGCTGATCCTCGGGCCACCGGTCCCTCAGTCCAAGCCTCACGTCCGCCCTTCGCCACTCTCGGTCCCTCGGCACGGCACGTCTCTACTTGACCTTCACCTTGCCTCTGATCACTGTCTCCGTGCTTGACACCTGCACAACACAAGCCAAAGAACATGCGCATTATCCCAGTTGACAATCACTCATCACTTAGAGACTCGGCACACACCCATGTATCCACAATCTCCCCCTTGATGAGTGCATTGTCAACTACCAACACAAATCATAATAGAAATAGAAGAAGGAAGAGAGAGGAAGAGAGAACTCGACCAAATGACCCAAAAGCATAGCAAAGCCGAAGAAGGTCAAGTGGAAAGAGCAAAACAACTTGGTTCCCAAAGACATGGGCAACGGCTCGATGCAACCAAGCAAAGCAAAGCTAGCCCTCAAGAAGAGGTAGAGCAGGCTCAACACCGCTAGCAAATACCAATCTGAAAAATCGAAGCAAAATGCTAGTCCCTCAAGATAGAGGCACAGAGGCTCAACACAACTAGCAAGAAAGCTCGATACCAAAGCCATACGGCAAACAAGAAGCAAAGCAAGCTCCCAGGCTCCCCCTTGCATGGTGCACACAACTGATTCTTCTCCCCCTTAGTTGAACATGGGAGGCATGATTTGTCCAAATTCTCCCCCTTAGTTGAAAATGCACCATCAAGTAAAAGGAACCGAAGGCAATTTTCTCCCCCTCAGAAAATGCACCAACAAAAGTGCCAGCAAGAGAAGTTCTCCCCCTTCCAAAATGCATATGAATGCAAGTTAGCAGCTTCAGGAATATAGTCAAGAAAATGCAAGGATGCTCTACACAGTATAAGTCCAATGACGCAACTGAAGCACACATGCTAGCAAAGGCTCAAACTGATCACCACTTATGAAATATGAACATATGAGCAAAGTGAGCAATTTTAGCCAAAAAGGAGTCACCATCAAAATAGCACTAGACAAGTATAGACAGGAAGTCAAACAAGTGCTAAACATGTATACAAGGTGAACTACCCCTAGCAAAGTTCAATCATCATGCTACAGAATGAAGCATACACTTGTGATTTCAGTTTTAAATCGGAGTTGTAGCGGTAAAATTACACAAGTTTAAATTCAGCATGTGATTGCGAGAGGTTGAAAGCTTGTCTTGCCTAACTTTTCAACTGTGCGAAGCCTATGCAGAAGCAATCAGAAGCTTAAAGCAATAGTTTCGGTCATACACTACACAGCTCAAGTTTAACTCAAAGTGCAATGAGAAACAGTCTTGAAACTGTGATGTGTTGACAAGCAATCCCATCTCGATCTTTCTGATTCACTTAACTTGGTTCAAATTAAAGACAGTATATGAACAGACCAAGCAAGTGATAGACTCAGAACTAGAGACATAGCAACCTAGCATATATGAGAAGCACAAGTGTGATTTCAACATATTCTACACAAGCTAGTTGCACATCTCGATGGTGAACATTTGCAGATTTTAAGTTCATTAACAAGTTCACCATTTCAAAATAGCTCAGCTCATAGTATGAATTAGTGATCAGAAAGAGCATAAGCTACAAGCATCATCATAAACATCGGAGCATACTACATAGAGCATAGTTACATTCTAATGATTATATGCATGAAGCTCAGAATGTAAAAGCGTATGCTACCAATTGAAGGAACAAAGAGAAGCGAAAAGTCAGTTTATGATACAAGAACCAAAATGTTTCCCCCATCTAAAAGGGGAAACACACACCAAGCTCACCCCTCAACCGATTAAAGGTTGATTCGTCCAAAGGCTTGGTGAAAATATCAGCCAGTTGATGATGAGTATCGACATGGCGAAGGTCGATATCACCCTTCTCCTGGTGGTCTCGCAAAAAATGAAAGCGCACATCAATGTGTTTGGTCTTCGAGTGAAGCATGGGGTTCTTAGCAACGCTAATCGCACTCGTGCTGTCACAAAGCAAAGGAACACGAGAAAAGCTCAGACCAAAATCACGCAAAGTGGCCATCATCCAAAGCAACTGAGAACAGCAGCTAGCCGCAGCGACATACTCAGCCTCCGTGGTAGACTCAGCGACACTAGACTGCTTGCGAGAAGACCACGATACAAGAGAAGAACCGATAAATTGGCAAGTCCCAGAAGTGGACTTGCGCTCAATGCGACAACTAGCAAAATCGGCATCGGAATAACCGCAAAGGGAGAGAGTGGAGGAAGCTGAATACCAAATCCTGAACTCAGGTGTGAAACAAAGGTACCTGAAAATGCGCTTGACCGCCTGATGGTGAGAAGTGCGCGGCGACGCCTGAAAGCGCGCGCACAGACACACCGCGAACTGGATGTCCGGGCGTGTCGCCGTCAGGTAGAGCAGCGACCCGATCATGCTTCGGTACTCCTTCTGGTCCACAGCTTCTCCATCCTTGTCTGCATCCAGGGCCGTCATGGTCGACATGGGTGTTGGAAGAGGCTTAGCCTCACTTATATCGAACCTCTTCAGCAAGTCCTTGGTATACTTGCCCTGGTGCACGAACGACAATTCTCGGGATTGCTTAATTTGCAATCCGAGAAAGAAAGTCAGCTCGCCCATCATGCTCATCTCGAACTCCCTGCTCATAGTATCTGCAAACTTGGCAACCAAAGCATGAGAAGAACCACCGAAAATGATATCATCCACGTAAATCTGGACCAAGAGAGTGTCTTTGCCTTGCTTGAGTAGAAAGAGTGTTTTATCCACACATCCCATTTTAAAACCCTTAGCAAGCAAAAAGGTTTTCAACCTATCATACCAGGCTCTAGGGGCTTATTTCAAACCATATAAAGCTTTGTGGAGTTTAAAAACATGGTTTGGAAACTTGGGATTTTCAAAACCGGAGGGTTGCTCAACATAAACCTCTTCCTCTATGTAGCCGTTTAAGAAGGCACTCTTGACATCCATTTGAAAAAGTTTGAAACCTTTGGATGCAGCAAAATCCAAGAGTATCCTAATAGCCTCCAAACGAGCTACAGGAGCGAAAGTCTCCTCATAGTCTATCCCCTCCTTCTGACTATAGCCCTTCGCTACAAGCCTGGCCTTGTTTCTAACAACTTGGCCATCCTCTCCTTGCTTGTTTTTGAAAACCCATTTTGTCCCAATATGCTTACAGTCTGGAGGAGGTGGAACTAATACCCAAACCCGATTTCGCTCAAAGTTCTCTAACTCCTCATGCATGGCATTGACCCAATCCGGATCCGTCAAAGCGTGTCCAACATCTCGGGGCTCCAAATCAGCAACAAAAGCAGAATGAGCAAAGTGAGAGATTTGTGACCTGGACCGAGTGACACGTTCGTCGATGCTGCCGATCATCTGCTGAGGGGGGTGTTGGCGTTGGATGTGTCGTGGCGCCTCCCGTGCAGAAGTGATCTCCCCCTCAACAGCAGCTGGTGCCTCCCCGGGTACAAATGGTACCGCTCGAGGTGGCGGATCCCACGGCCCCCAGGAAGAAGACGTGTCGGGGCCGTGAGTCATCGTAGAAGCCGCTCCTTGCGGCATAGCAGGTGGAGGGGGTGCTGGATCATCCATACCTTCAGCACCCTCTTCCTCGTCATCAAAAAGAGGCTCACCAACGTCATGATCACCTACACGCTCAAAATGAGAAGAAGGACAAATCGTGGTCTCGTCGAAGGTGACATCGGATGTCTCCATGACTCGGTTAGTGTCAAGGTTAAGTACACGATAAGCTCGAGTGTGAGTGCCATTACCCAAAAACACACCGTCAGAAGAACGAGACTCAAACTTGTCCAAGTTGCCCTTTTTGAGTATAAAACAATGGCAACCAAAATCTCGAAAATAACTCACCTTGGGTAGTTTTCCAAAACGCAACTCATAAGAAGTCTTTTTCAAGAAAGCTCGGAGAAAAATGCGATTTGAAATGTAGCATGCAGTGCTCATAGCTTCGGCCCAATATCGCCTAGGAGCCCTATGCTCATCGAGCATCGTCCTGGCCATCCCTACAAGGGTCCGATTCTTCCTCTCTACAACACCATTCTGTGGCGGTGTGTAGGGAGAAGAAAACAGATGCTCTAAACCCAAAGAGTTACAAAACTTCTCAAAATCCGAATTCTTGAATTCGGAACCATTATCACTCCGAATTGCTCGCATTGAGTTCAAAGGGAACTCATTCTGAAGACGTAAAATCAGATTGCGAGCAAAGGAGAAAGTCTCGGTCTTCTCAGCTAAAAAGAAGACCCACGAATATCTCGAAAAATCGTCAACAACAACAAGCACATACCACTTCCCCCCAACCGAGCTCACCCGAGCCGGACCAACAAGGTCCATGTGTAAAAGCTCTCCAGGGCGCTTGGTCATGACCTGAGTCACTGGATGGTGGGGAGCGGCAACCATCTTCCCATGTCTACAAGAGTGGCAAACAAGATCCTTCTCCATGGATAACTTGGTCAATCCTCCGATTAGGCCAAGTGAACTAAGTCTTGCAAGCAAGTCGAAGCTCAAATGTCCTAGTCTCCTATGCCACTTCCAAAGATCAGAAGAAGAAGGTCCAGCCATAAGACAACGAGAAGTGCCAAAAGACTCTGAGAAATTCGCACGAAAGACTTTTCCAAAGGGCGAAATCAAACACACAAGATTGCCCTGAGGATCCAAAATACGACTGAGATTCGGTTTAAAACGAATCTCATAGTCATCATCGAAAAGTTGCGAAACAGAAAGAAGGTTAAAATGCAAGTTAGAAACAAGAGCAACATCGCGCAACACAAAGTGCTCATTAACTCGCACCGACCCGCGAGACAACACTTTACCTTTGCTATTGTCGCCGAAGGTGATAAACTACTTTTCGGCGACTGGACTAAGACTGGAGAACCACTTGGCATTTTCGGTCATGTGCCTCGAGCAACCGGAATCCACCAACCAAACGTTCTCCAATCATTTTACCTACATCAATAAAAAGACATAGGGTGAGGATACGGTCCAACACTGGGGTTAGTGAAGTAAGGGGAAAACCAGTGTTGGGCTGACTGCTCAAAAGAATGGTTAGCAGAAAAACCATTCCTAGCACGTCTACGAGAAGAGCGATCACCATGCTGAGGAAAGCGTGGTCCGCTGGGGAAGGAGCGCTCACCGCGATACTCAAAACGCGGTGGGGGAAAGCGCTCAACTACAAAGCCACCACCACGGGGTCCATAGCCTACAACTACAGGCTCCCGCCGTTTACCTTTGCTATTGTCACCGAAGGTGATAAACTCCTTTTCGGCGACTGGACTAAGACTGGAGAACCACTTGGCGTTTCCGGTCATGTGCCTCGAGCAACCGGAATCCACCAACCAAACGTTCTCCAATCATTTTACCTACATCAATAAAAAGACATAGGGTGAGCATACGGTCCAACACTGGGGTTAGTGAAGTAAGGGGAAAACCAGTGTTGGGCCGACTGCTCAAAAGAACGGTTAGCAGAAAAACCATTCCTAGCACGTCTACGAGAAGAGCGATCACCACGCTGAGGAAAGCGTGGTCTGCTGGGGAAGGAGCGCTCACCGTGATACTCAAAACGCGGTGGGGGAAAGCGCTCAACTACAAAGCCACCGCCATGGGGTCCATAGCCTACAACTGCAGGCTCCCGCCGGGCACGACCTCTCCTCTGCTGCCTAGGCCAAGGAACTTGAGGTTCTGGACCTCTGGGCCTAGCAGCTCTCCTCTGAACATTCGGCACATGTACATCATGGAAAGGATGGTACATGTCCGGGTTGTTCATCTCCCTAGCACGGCGCGCCTCTCTATTGCGCCGAAAGCAAAACTCACTCAAGTGTCCATCTCTCCCACAATGCTCACAATGGTACCTTACCGCTCTCAAAGGGGGTTGTTGGTACACACGGTTGGGGGTTTGGATCACTTTGCCCTTCTGAGGCAAACACTC
The DNA here is from genome assembly GCA_009763385.1 of Coix lacryma-jobi var. lacryma-jobi. NCBI lineage: Eukaryota > Viridiplantae > Streptophyta > Magnoliopsida > Poales > Poaceae > Coix > Coix lacryma-jobi. The sequence continues at coordinate 99,960,479 of CM019827.1, forward strand.
CTCCTGGATAGGTGGCATCGTATCAAGCTTGTTCTTCAGGTGGTTGTGTTTGGGATGCCACACTTGGTTCTTGGGTGGAGCTCTTGGAGGCTCAACAAAGACCCCATCCTTGGTGTTAGGCTTGAGAGGCTCTTTGGGTGGAAGCTTGGTAAGTTTGGGAGTAGTGGTGGAGTTGGGCTTCTCACTCGGGTTCAAACCACTCGACTCTCCAATCTTCCCAAAAACTGAAACATCAACGACCGGAGCAAAGCCTACACCAGGACCTCCAGCAGCTCGCTTGAATTGGGAGATCATCATCCCGAGCTGTGGCTCACCACTAGACACCCATGACAAGATGGTCCGAAGGTATGTGTTTTCCTCCTCGGTTTGCATCTTGTCATGCTTCACATTGGCTATCTCCATCTCCAAACCCTCACACAAAGCGCACCTAGTCACACAACTGCTTCCCGAGCTGGCCTTCTCAAGAGATTCAATCTTGGCATTCTTCTCTGCCAACTCGGTTTGCAAGACAGGACAAGTCTTGCACGCACCCAACAGCGAGGGTCTAGCCTTCAGCTCATCCACCTCTCCTACCAACGCAGCATACTTACCTCTCAAAGTGAGAAGGTCAGTCATGTGCGTGGTGCACATCTCACACTCGGTCTCCTCTGACACGACCACGGTGGACTTGGCAAACTCAAGCTCCCTCACCGTGTCCTCCCACTTTTGCCTAAACTCCTTGCGCTCTCTAGCGGCACGCCTAAGCAACTTATCCTGACTAAGGAGCGCGACAGTAAGCTTCTCGACCTCAGCAGAAAGCTCATCGGGGGTCAGAGATACCTGGGAGGTGTCATCGTCGTCGTCGTCCCGAGGAGTGTCACCGCCGACCTCATCACCAAGGGCCATGGTGCAGAGGTCGTCGTCATCGGCGAAGAAGCAGAGACCGTTCAGCTTGTCCTCGATCCTCTTCTTCTTCTCGGACTCGTCATCGCTTGAGCAAGCGGAGTCGTCATCCGATCCGTCGACGTCGCTGAGCGTGGCGAAGAACGCACGCTGCTCAGCCTAGGTGAGAACATATATGATGAATGATTGACGTTGATGAGGAAGGTTTGAGGCTTTTACCCGGTTGAGTCATTATCTCGCTATGCGCTTAATGTTGATGACTAACTGGTGGCGTTGAGTTGTGGTGTTTCTGGGTTGGTGTGCGTGTGCAACATGTGTCTCTTGGCTGTGTTGATGTGCAGGTGTGGAGCTCGGATACAGTGGTCTATGGCGAGGTGAAGGTCAAGTAGAGATGTGTCGTGCCGACGGACCGGGAGCGGTGAAGGATGGGCGTGCCGTGCGGCGGACGTGCCATGCCGATGTACCCAGAGCGGTGAAGGGCGGACGTGAGGCTTGGACTGACGGACCAGAGGGCTAGAGGACCAGCTGTGGTAGCTGGCACGTGGCATCGGCGAGCGAGAGCACATGGGATGTGCGATGCATCAGCCGAGTCGGGAGGAAGACGTGGCGTCGTGACACTTGGCGAGAGGTCGGACACGGGCTTGCGTGCGGCGCAAGTGCCATCGGCCGAGTCAAGGAGGATGGCGAAGGCGTTGTGCCCGGCGTGGAGGCTGGACATGCATCGGCATCGGTTCTGGTGGTCGGGGTGTGCGAACCACATCCCGTCTACGGTGCGGGTTCGGTAGCTGAGCCTCAAAAAGCTACCATCGACGGTTTCCAGGTTTGGGCCTCAAAACCTGGGGTGGCCGGTTTCCGAGTTTGGGCCTCAAAACTCGGGGTGGACGGTTTACAGGTTTGGGCCTCAAAACCTGGGCTTGCGGGTTTCCGAGTTTGGGCCTCAAAACTTGGGGTGGACGGTTTGCCAGGTTTGGGCCTCAAAACCTGGGCTGGCGGGTTTACCGGTTTAGGCCTCAAAACCGGGGGAGGTCCGAAAGGACGATCGACGCGTGGCGGTGTGGAGAGGCTGGCGCGGCGGCGAAGCTATCCACGAGTAGGCGCGGTGGTCGATGGTGGCGGCACGTGGCGGCATCAGGGAGGTCGCGTCGAGGCGAAGGTACCGGATGTGCGGGCGTGGCCGTCGGATGAAGATTGACCGGACTGGACGGTTTTACCCCTGGGGGTATTTGGGTTGAGTGCTTATTGTAAGGGCATTTTGGTCTTCAGACGTGCGCCTATATATATGAGGGGGCTGCTAGGGCAGCCGTATCCTTGGAGAATTCTTGGTGGTGTCTCTCTCATTTTGTTCCTGTGAGAGAAGGCTAGGGTTAGGGAGAGTTGGCTCTTGTTCTTGAGCTTTTTGCCATCCAAGCTTTGAGTTGCTAGGATTGGCTTGTAGCCCGACACCGAGTGCTTAATCAATCATCCATTCCACTGAATCCAAGGATCAATTTCGTGGTTGAATTCGCGTTTTGAATTTGTTCTCCGTGTTCTTCTTTTCTCCGCGATTTTCTCCTCCCCCGATCTCCCTCTACGCTACGTCTTTTGTGATTCCGTTTGAATCAACTTGTTCTTTGAAGTGAGGAGAACATTTCCACCGAAGGAATTTATCTCTACCCTCATGAACAAGTAGATCGGGTCAAAATCGTTTTTGTTCTTCGTTCTTCCCCTTTTCTAGTGTTCTTCGGATTTCTCATGATATAGTTGGATTGAAGCGATGATATCCTAGGATTAGCTTCACAACACGTAGAAGAACACTTGGGAGAAGTTTGGTCACAACCCCGTTCGATTTGGCGAAGTTCCAATCGATTTTGGTTTTGTCCCGTGCTGTTTTTGCGCGTTCTGGGAGGTCGCGGACAGTCCGCCGTGGTGGTGCCGGACAGTCCGCCGTAGCCGCGGACAGTCCGCCACAGAGGCCGTGGACAGTCCGGGCATTGGGGTTTCAGCCGAGCAGTGGCTGTTGGCCTCGGGCTTTTTCCTCTCGGGTGACCGGCGGACAGTCCGCCGTTGACCGGCGCGGACAGTCCGCGAGTCGCGCAGGGGAGGATCAGCAGCGTTGCTGTTTTGCGGTGTTGGCCGGCGGACAGTCCGCCACGGCTTCGCGGACAGTCCGCCCCTGGCGCGGACAGTCCGTCATCTGCAGCCCGGACAGTCCGGGAATCGGCTGTAGGCTGCAGTTTAGTGCGTTTGCTCTCCCGGCTTTTCCGCTTTGTTTCCGGACTTCTCGTTTGCTCCTAGAGTTCACCTAGGAACCTCTCTACATATCTTTGCTACGCGCTAGCATCGGTATTTGGAGGAATTCTGATGTAGCCCTCTATCTACGTTCGGGAGTCGGTTTTTGGGTCCGAACTTGACTTGGAGTTTTGGGAGTTTTGGCTTGCTCCTTTGTGTGGTGCCTCGCTGTGATCCTAGGGATCATCCACCCTCTTTCCGAGGGTCATGGGCATCACGTTTGAGTCCGAAGCTTTTGGGGTTGATTTTATTGGGACAGAGGCCGTAATTTCTGAGAATAAATTTTAGGCTCTCATTCACCCCCCCTCTGGTCGCCTTGCTTTAGCATTTTTGGTCCTTCAATTGGTATCGGAGCCAGTTAAGGATCTCTCTGCCTTAACCGGTTCCGGATCTGCGAAGGCGATGTTTTGAGAGCGGTTTTGTTTCCGACTTTGCTTGTCGAGGTGTTGAGCTTTTTGTTTGGCTAACACTAACGGTGCTTTTTGGAAGTAGCACCAAGTTCTTCTTCAAGTATGTCTTTGTCTTTTGGTTTGAATGTTTCCAGGGACGACATCTTGGGAAGAAGGAGGAGTGCAGTTGATGAGAGGGATCGCGAGGTGAACGATCTGCTGAACCTTCTACGACATGATGAGCTTTCATCGGAGGATCTCCTACGTCAACTTGTCAAGGCCAAGAGAGGTACACTTGCTTGTGGTCTTGTGGCTTTGCACAACCTATATGAGGCTTGCTCTAGGGATGATGAGCTTTGTGATACCTTGCGTAGAAAGGTAGAAAAAATAAAATGCTCCATTGCTAAGTTGAAGTCTAGTGCCTCTTTGCCTTGCACCTCTTGTAATGACATGGTTAGGAAGAATGATGAGCTAGGCTTTTCTCTTGCTAGCTTAAAATTTGAGAATGAATTGTTGAAATCCAATGCTTCTGAACCATGTCTAGTTTGCATTGACTTGCGCAAGGACCTTGATTGTGCTAAAACTGAAATAGCCTTGCTAAAGTCAAATGCTTTGTTACCATGTGTTTCTTGTGAGTCTTTGTGTACTGAAATTGATAAACTAAAATTGACTCACTCCACATGTGTAGATGAACTTGAGCATGCTAGGGCTGAAATTGTTGAAATAAATTCTAGGCCTTGTAGCTCATGCTCTTTGAATAAAAATGCTTGCCCTACTTCTTGTGCTATTTATGATTCATTGCTTGATGTGAATGGTGATGTTTCTTCCACCGGTCTCATGTGCACATCATGCATTGATTTGGAAAAAGAAGTTTTGGCTTTGAAGCTTTTGCGCGATGATATGAGTGCCAAGTTGGTTGAGCACAATGATATGAGTGCCAACCTTGAAAAAGAAAATGAACTCTTGCGTACCACGTATGCCGAGTTCATTAGAGAGGAGATGGAAAACTTGAGAAACACTCCTTATGGTACTTGTGACCGCCTCATGTTTGAAAATGAGGTTTTGGCCAAAAGATGCAAGAGTCTTTGTGCTAAGTCTTTTGAGTCACGCATTTCTTGCAACTCCGATGTTGATATTTCTAAGTTTGCATCTTTGCAACCGGAGTTGAGTTCTTGTGCTGCGCGTGAGTCTTTTGACTGTAGCATTAGTGTCAAGGTTTCGGATAGCCCTTTCATAGCTACTCCTAACCTTGTTGTTTCTTCGAGTGATGTCCAAGGGACTTCTCTTGATAAGGGTGCTTCTCATATTTTTGGGACTCGTGCTCCCAATCCGGTTTTCCATTGCACCTTTTGCAAGAAGGATGGACATTCACTCGATTTTTGTTTTCGACGTGTCAAGCACGAGCGGCGTATTCAAGCTAAGGCTTTTAGGAAGCCGCGTAGCCTTTTCCATGGCACGTGTGCTCCGAGTGTTGGCACCAAGTTGGTTGTTGATGCTTCTTGTTCTAAGTCCCAAGGGACTTCTCACTTATCGGAGAATGGTGTGCCTTCCAGTAGGTCTTTGTACCATTGCTCTTTTTGTGAGAAAGATGGGCATCAAGAAAGCTTTTGCTATCGGCGTGCCAAACGCTTGCGCCAAGCTCGCTCTTCTAGGAAGTTGGTGGTTCATAGCCCTTCCCATGGCATGAACGCTTGTGCTCCTAGTAAGAAGCCCATTTTTGTTGATGGGTTTTATGACTCCTTTTCTAGTGGAATAGGTCATGATCGTGGGCATGCCTCTAGTGCTTCTTCTCTTGGTCCACGTCATGCTTCTCATGATGCTTCTTTTGGTTCTTCTACAAAAACCTTGGAAGATGTTTGCCTCTTTTCCCGTGGTACGACTCGTTCTTCTCCTCGAGTTGTACTTTTGAGGAATGCTTCCAAAGGTGTTTCACAATTGCATTTGAACCAACTTTTGCACCATGCTAACCCACAAGATAAGTTGAGATTTGTGACCAAGTCCTGGATTCCCAAGTACATGCTTGCTAACCCTTCAGGATCCAAGACTCGGGTTACTTTGTCCTCTTGTGTGTAGATATGAGGACGCGGGGTGGAGAACATGTGCCTGATGGAGCTTGATCTTTTAGATGTGATCAAGAGTTGATGGTTCTCTACACCCTGCCTAGTTTTGCCTCCAAAGAGGTTTTTGCTACTCGGTGAGCTTTCTTATACACTCATACCTTGTACATCCATGATCTATGTCTTGTGGTATGAGATGGTCTCTCGTGTGCTCACTTGTATAGTTCTTGCATGTACATTTTCTTTTGTATCATGTTTTGCTTTGGTCTAGCATGTGCTATCCTGTATATTGTGTCATGCTAGTCTTGTGTACAACTTTGGTGGTTAATCCACTTTTCATGCTAGTCTGTGATCCTCATGAACATTATGCCATGATTTACCATACTTCTCCATGAGCTTTACATGTAGAGGTATGATGTTCATTAGGTATCTTTTTTCAGGTGCTAGTTTTGTGTAGCTACATGTACCTAGTTGACATGTTTAGTTTGAGCACTAGTCTTTCCTCAATTCTATCATGTTGCATGCTTTTGGATCTATTGCTATCATTATCTTGCATTGTAGCATGTGTTGAGGCTTAGGCTGGTTTTGGGCTGATCATGTTTTTAGGCTGCATTTTGCTATATAGTGCTTTATCCTGTTGCATGGTAGTCTAGACTAGTTTGAGTTCAGTTCTCCTTGCGGTATCATTCATAGGTAGATCTATTTTTGTTGAGAGTTCAGCTTATGCTTATTTGACTAACCGTTTTCGTGGAGACCTTGAGGTCACACTAGACGAGACAATGCCTTGTGTTTTCTTTTGCTTTTGAGTGTGCAGGAGAACAGGAGCCTGGAGAGAGCATTTCGGCTCATGGACCCGATCCCTCTTCTTCCACGACTTGGGGTTCCGTTCGAGCAGTTCTCCAGCGAGCACTAGCTGCACCTGTGGGAGCGACAGCATCAGGCGAGGGGGAGACGATTTTGGCGAGGCGGGTGCCCCGAAGATTTCAGCAGATTCAGGCGTCCCCTCGAGTATCACACTAGCAGGCGGTCATGCGTATCATGAGGTACCCCGACACACTTCTGAGTTCGGTTTCTGGTACTCTTCTTCTTCGACCCCTTTTTGCTGTGTGGTCTTTTTGATGTGGTTTTTGCTGGCTGTCGCTTGAGCGTTTCTTGGCTCTTTATTTGTGTCTTTGGTGCGTGTTTCCCTTTTAGTTGGGGAAGCATTTTGCTTGTTGTATCTTAGTTGGGCTTCTCCGATACCCTTTTGTTTTGGGTTTTCCTTTTTAGGCTAGTTTTGTTTTGTCTTTGATAGACTAGCTTTTGCATGCATTTCATCATGTATATCTTGTATTTTAGAGCTTCATGAATATAGTAATGAGAATGAGATTATGCTCTTGTTGGTATGCCCTGTCTATTCATGATGGTGCTTGTAGCTTAGGCTCTTTTTGATCACTTGATACATGTTATGAGCTAAGCTATTTTTGCAAATGGTGAACTTGACTAATCAACTATGAAACCTTTAATTTGTTCACCATTGAGATTGGCAACTAGCATGGGTAGGATGTGTTGAGATCACTTGTGCTATCTTTTGTATGCTAGGTTGCTATGTCTCTTGCTCTGAGTCATTCACTTGCTTGGTTTGATCATGTTTACCTTGTGCTTAAAATTTGAACCAAGTCTAAGTGAAATGAAAAGATCGAGATGGGATTGCATGTGTCAACACCTCACGGTATCGAGACTGTTTCTCATTGCACATTTGAGTTAAACTTGAGCCGTGTAGTGTAAGACCGAAACCGGTGCTTTAAGCTTCCGATTGCTTTTCTTGCATAGGCTTAGCCCGGTTGAAAAGTTAGGCAATGACCATGCTTTCAACCTCTCGCAATCACATGCTGAATTTAAACTTGTGTAATTTCACCGCTGCAACTCCGATTAAAATCTGAAATCACAAGTCTATGTTTCATTCTATAGCATGATGATTGAACCTTGCTAGGGGTAGTTCACCTTGTATACTAGAGTTAGCACTTGATCGATTTCCTGTCTATTCTTGCTAAGTGCTATTTTAGTGGTGAACTGCTTTTGAATGGCTTAAAACTGCTCACATGCTCTATTGTTCATATTTCGTATTCATTTGATCAGTTTGAGCCTTTGCTAGCATTTGTATTGATTGCTACACTTTCAGGGCAGCACCCTTTGAGCATCTTTTCATTCTGATTGCTATACACTTGAAGCTATTGCATTGTGCATATCATGCATTTTTAGCGTAGTGTTCATACCCCCAGCTCCGATACACTTTGTGGTCATTTTCATTTGCCCCCATATGCTTTTGGTTATTGACTTGTCTTGTGTTTGTGTCAACTTTGTGAAAAATGTTAGAACCCCTCAGCATGTTCCCTTTTGTCAAGGGGGAGAAGCTGTTTTCAAGGGGGAGCTTGAGTGTTGGCACAAAGGGGAGAGTCATGCATTTTGGGGAGAGCATTGAGCAAGGGGGAGTTTAGCTCTTTTATGTTCTTCTTCACTCGGTATAGCTCTTTTATGTGTTTCAATTGGTATCCACCTTTTGGTATGGAATGCAATTGGTGTCATGAGCTTTGTTGCATAGCTTTTGTATATAGGCTTGCTTTCAGGGGGTGTCGCTTGTGTCTTGCTGCTTCTCCGCGTGCTCCGAGTGATTGTGCTCCATTTAGTGTTGAGCTTCTCTTGTGGTTTTTCTCAGTCGGTATCGAGCCTGCTAGTCGTGTTGAGCCGTTTTTGCCTCTGTCTAGAGGGACTAGCAGTTTTTGCTTGGTATTTTCGATTGGTTTGGAGCCTCCAGCTAGTTGTGTCAAGCCACTTTGCCTCTGTCTTGAGGAACTAGCTGTTTTCACCAATTCTTGGCTGTTTGTGATTGGTATCAAGTCTTCTGCTAGTTGTATTGAGCCTCTGTGCCTCTATCTTGAGGGACTAGCAGTTTTGCTTCTTAATGCGTTGATTCAGCCTCAATTGGTGTTGAGCCCATTTTCTGCCTTTTCTTGAGGGCTAGCTCATTTTTGACTTGGTTGCGTCGAGCCGTTGCCCATGTCTTTGGGAACCAAGTTTTTCGCTCTATGTGATCGAGTTTTGCTCTTTGATGAGTTGTTGCTCTGATCCCTTGCTTGGTTGCGTTGAGCCGTTGCCCATGTCTTTGGGGACCAAGTTTTCAGTTTTGGTATCTCAAACCATCTCTTGTGCCTAGTTTTTGTCAATTCAATCATCAAGGGGGAGAAAGAGAAAAGAAAAAGGGGGAGAAATTTCGACCCAAGTGAACCCAAGTGGATAAGTACCTTGGTTTCTTTTGTGATGATTGTTTGACAATTTATTTGAGATTGGTTTTCGAGTACCTTTTGGGATTTGATGAAACTCTTGTTTTCACTTGACTCTTCGGTTGTGTGGAGGCTTTGCCCGCTTTTCCCGTTTCTTTCGGGACCGAGAGCTTTTATTTGAGTTTTCATGATCCTTCCTCATATCAAGTCACCTTGTGTTTGCTTTTGCTTGGCTTTTGGGCACTTGAATGAGGCTTGCCTTCAAACCCTTCCTTTTTGGTTTTATTGTTAGTCAATGCATTCATCAAGGGGGAGATTGAGAACATATATGATGAATGATTGACTTTGATGAGGAAGGTTTGAGGCTTTTACCCGGTTGAGTCATTATCTCGCTATGCGCTTAATGTTGATGACTAACCAGTGGCGTTGAGTTGTGGTGTTTCTGGGTTGGTGTGCGTGTGCAACATGTGTCTCTTGGCTGTGTTGATGTGCAGGTGTGGAGCTCGGATACAGTGGTCTATGGCGAGGTGAAGGTCAAGTAGAGACGTGCCGTGCCGACGGACCGGGAGCAGTGAAGGATGGGCGTGCCGTGCGGCGGACGTGCCATGCCGATGTACCCAGAGCGGTGAAGGGCGGACATGAGGCTTGGACTGACGGACCAGAGGGCCAGAGGACCAGCTGTGGTAGCTGGCACGTGGCATCGGCGAGCGAGAGCACATGGGATGTGCGATGCATCGGCCGAGTCGGGAGGAAGACGTGGCGTCGTGACACTTGGCGCGAGGTCGGACACGGGCTTGCGTGCGGCACAAGTGCCATCGGCCGAGTCAAGGAGGATGGCGAAGGCGTTGTGCCTGGCGTGGAGGCTGGACATGCATCGGCATCGGTGCCGATGGTCGGGGTGTGCGAACCACATCCCGTCTACAGTGCGGGTTCGGTAGCTGAGCCTCAAAAAGCTACCATCGACGGTTTCCAGGTTTGGGCCTCAAAACCTGGGGTGGCCGGTTTCCGAGTTTGGGCCTCAAAACTCGGGGTGGACGGTTTCCAGGTTTGGGCCTCAAAACCTGGGCTTGCGGGTTTCCGAGTTTGGGCCTCCAAACTTGGGGTGGACGGTTTGCCAGGTTTGGGCCTCAAAACCTGGGCTGGCAGGTTTACCGGTTTGGGCCTCAAAACCGGGGGAGGTCCGAAAGGACGGTGTTGGGGGAAAGGACCCTCGGCAGAAGCGCCGCTCGCGCTAGTGCTCGAAATAACCCTCGCGCAGTCTATGTGTCTTTGCAAGGTCCCTCTCCTATTGGAGACCGTTGCCCTAACCCCCGGATGCGGGTTCGACCCTCGTCGCTTTGTTGCATTTCCATGCAGGTCTAAGTCGACGGTCCCACTGCAGGAAACCTTCGGGATTCACAACGCCACCTTCGCTTGGAGCGAAGGTTCAGGCAAGCGGCGAGTGTGCGCTGCCCCGGAGGCAAGCGAAGCCGAAGGTCCGGCGAGCACGGCCGAAGGTCAAACCTTCGGTCTTCTCCCCCGGAGGCAAGTGAAGCTGGAGGTCTGGCAGATGGCGGAGGGGCGCGGGCCCAAGGGCAAGCGCGGCCGAAGGTCAAAACCGCCGCACCTCTCCCCGAAGGTGAACAAGGGCCAGGTGGCGGCGCGTTGGAGGGTGGCCGATTAGGGTTTCCGCTTCAGCTGTGTATTTACGCTTTTGCCTTTCCTCCCTGCGTGGATGCGAGGAATCTTTCCTGTCCCCTTTTGTAATTTGGCCCGTGCCCCTTGGCATTCCCTATAAATACCAAGGGGATGAACAGTGTAAGGGGACGACTCTTTTGGGAAATTGAGCATCTTCCACTTCCGCCTTACCTTCGCTACCGCTTCCGACGCTTGGCCGCCTTCGCTCTTCCCCCTGCACAAGTGCGGAGGTGGGGCAAGTGCGTTTCCAACAGTTTGGCGCCGTCCGTGGGGATCGAAGTCTGAAATGGCGGGAAACAGGAGGGCACCTCCGACGAGGGACCAGCGCGTTGCTAGAGAGACGGCGGCGGTGGTCCCGCCTGCTGAGGAAATTGTACAGCCCTCGGGAGGAGAGAATGTCACCCCGGAACCCCAATCCCTGGGCCCCCAGGCCCGAGTGGCGACGCAGCCGCACCCACACACTTCCGGAGAAGGAGAGGGAGAAGAAGAAGAGGTGGGCCTCGAGGCCCTTGAAAGGCTCGAGGCTGAGCTGCAAGAGAAGAAGAGGCGCCTGGAACAGCTTGAGAGGCATAACCGACTGCGCTCGATCAGACAGAGGGCAGACGAGGCCAGGGAGCGGCTTCGCCATATGGAGGAATCCCTCGCCGCGGCAGAAGCCGAAGCCGAAGGCTGGAATGATGAGGAGATACCCCCGCTGCAAGAGGGGAATGAGGAGCCGAATCAAGATAACCTTCGTCACCATCCACCACCCCCACCACCACCAGTACACCCAGAGCCATATCCTGTGAGACCCCCAAATTTCCGCCAACTCTACCCAGATGAGAGAGAACAAAACTTTCGCATTCAGCGAAGGCATCAGCAACACCAAATGCCATATGATTCAATGTCACCACTCTCCCAAATACTCCAAACCCAGCCCTGGCCACCATGTTACAATCCACAAAACCTACCTCGCTATGATGGACTTTCCGACCCTCGCCAGTTCATCATGAGCTACGAAGCAGCAGTTGCCGCAGCAGACGGTGATGAATCAACAATGGCAAAATCCTTTGTCATCATTCTGCGAGATATCGCACAAACATGGTACAGCAACCTTCGCCCCGGAACTGTGGATTCCTGGGCCACCCTCAGAGACAAGCTGTGTACAAATTTCAAGGGCGTCACTCCAGCCCCGTCAAACCCCATCGAACTGTTCAATTGCAAGCAAGAAGAGCGCGAGCCCCTCCAAGATTACTGGCGGAGGTTTATTCAAATCAGAGCAAGAACCCCGGGCATATCCGACGAGGCTGTCATCCTCGCTGCAGTCAGCGACCTCCGCCCGGGCCCGTGCTCTTCGAAATTTGCTCGGAAACTGGCAAATACAATCGAAGAATTGCACGAGACAATGGAAAGATACTGTAGAGCAGACATGGACTTCCGAGCGAAGTCTGATGCTTGGAGGTCTCAGCAGAGGCCACAGCCGAGACCTCAACCGAGAGAAGGCAACCTTCGCCAAGAGCAAAACAACGTCAGTGCAATCAACAAAGCAACAAATTATGAAGATCAAAGACGGGACGCTCAACACCCGAGCAGCCAAGCCCCGCAGGGTTTGCCACCTCCGCCGAATCAGCGGTACCAGTAGCGAGATCCTGCCAAAATGTATTGTCACTTCTGTGGAATGGGAAAGGGGCACACAACAAAGCAATGCGAATGCTTCGCCAAGGGAAAAGAATACCAGGAATCCAGGAAAGCTGCTTCGTCAGACTCCCGAACCATCAACCACACAAGGAAACCAAGTTTCCACCCACCAAATCCACCATACCACTATACCCCCATAAACTACGGCCTACCTTCGCAACAACCCCTTTACACTCATCACCCACTCTACAACCAAACCTCTTATCAGCCAACCACCATCCCACAACGCCAAAATCCAACTTACACAGTTACATACCCAACCACCCCCCAAAACCAAATCCCAACAACCCACCAAGCCACCAACGCTCTGCCACCACCACCACCAATCCCTGCGTTACCAGCACCACAACCTGTGAAAGCCGAAGCCCCGAGCCAAACGACCATCAACAATCCAACTTCAACCTTCGGTGTGATTCTAGCTATCACCGGAGGTTCAAATGAGGACCATGGTAACAAACGGCAGAGGAAGGAACATGCCAGATGCGTTCACCACGTGGCCGTCGAAGGACCACATAAATTCGGTCGTTGGTCTCACATCCCCATAACCTTCGATTCCAGTGACATGAAGCTAAGAGATTACCCTCACACAGATGCTATGGTGATCGAAACCAACCTCGCTGGGTGGTCTGTCACCAAATACTAGTCGATACAGGAAGCTCCGCTGACATCTTGTTCGCTTCAACCTTCGATAGCATGAAGCTTGACAGGAACCTTCTGCAACCGGCCGACAACCCCCTATACGGTTTCGGTGGTCAACAAGTGAGAGCCGTCGGGAAAATTTCTCTGCCCGTGACCTTCGGCGACCAAATCAACTGCAGGACGGAACATATAACATTTGATGTCGTCGACATGTTCTACCCATACAATGCCATTTTTGGCCGAGGGGTCACAAACGCGTTCAATGCGGTCATCCATCCCGCCTACCTATGCATGAAACTTCCCGCTCCGAAGGGTGTGGTCGCAGTATTTGGGGACCAGGACATTGCAAGGACAGCTGAAGGGAACGTAGCCCCGGGGCAATGTAATGTACACAATTTGTCAAAACCTCAAACCCCCGGTATCAGCGTCGAGGGCGAGGTCTGCAATGACAGAGTGAAGGCAGCGCCAAAGGAGGAAACCAAACAAGTCCAACTCTTCGAGGGTAATGCCGAAAGAAAGGTGATCATTTCAGCCAATCTAGGCCCTCAATCAGAAGGCAACCTCGTCACCTTCCTCAGAGAAAATTCCGACACCTTCGCTTGGTCCGCAGAAGACCTAAAAGGAGTCAACAGATCAATGATCGAGCATAGCCTGAACATCAAAACAGGCTATCGCCCAATCAAACAAAAGCTTCGCAAGATGTCAGAAGAAAGAAAGGAGGCAGCGAAAGCTGAGGTAAAAAGGCTTCTGGACGCAGGCGTCATTCGCCCAGTCAAATACCCAACTTGGCTCTCAAATGTGGTCCTAGTCCAAAAGAAGAACAAAAAATGGCGAATGTGCGTCGATTTCACTTGCTTGAACAAAGCCTGTCCGAAGGATGATTTCCCCCTCCCAAACATAAGCACCCTGGTCGACAGAGCGGCAGGTTGCCAAATGCTATCCCTCCTTGATTGCTTCTCAGGCTATCACCAGATCTGGATGAATGAAGAAGACGAAGAAAAAACAAGCTTTATCACACCCTCGGGCACCTTTTGCTTCCGAAGGATGGCAGAAGGTTTGAAAAATGCAGGCTCAACCTTCGCTCGCATGACCTCCGAAGTTTTCAAGGATGAGCATGCTGTCTCCGCCTATGTCGACGACCTAGTCGTCCAGAGTGAACTAAAAGAGAACCACATACCAGACTTATCGAGGGTATTCAGCAACCTCCGGTCCGCCGGACTGAAACTAAACCCAGAAAAATGTGTTTTCGGGGTACGCGAAGGTAAATTGCTAGGTTGCATCGTCTCAGCCAGAGGAATCGAAGCCAACCCTGAGAAGATTGATGCCATCATGAACATGGAACCTCCGGCGACCAAGAAAGCAGCTCAGCGTCTGACCGGTCGTTTGGCAGCACTTAGCAGATTCATCTCAAGATCCGCAGAGCGAGGGTTACCCTTTTTGAAACACTCAGAAGCAACGCTCCATTCAACTGGGGTCCCCAGCAGCAAAAGGCCTTCGAGGAGTTGAAAAAGTACCTGACCAGCTTGACCGCCCTAACCAGCCCAAGCAAGGGAGACTTATTGTTACTCTACGTCGCAGCTTCGCCACACGCAGCAAGCGCAGTCCTCATCAAGGAGCTCCGCGAAAACAACAAAACCAGACAAGCCCCAATCTACTATGTTTCAGAAACCCTCGAAGGCCCAAAGAGAAATTATTCGGAGCTTGAGAAAATAGCATACACCGTCGTCATGGCATCAAGAAACCTCAAGCACTATTTCCAGGCGCACGAGATCCATGTACCTTCGACGTACCCTCTCGAGAACATTTTTAAAAACAACGAAGCCGTTGGAAGAATAGCAAAATGGGCAGTCGAGCTTAACAGTTATGCTGTAACCTTCGTTGGCAGAACAGCGATCAAATCACAAGTGCTGGCTGATTTCATAGCAGAATGGACACCCGACCCTCGCCCCGGTGAGCTGCAGCAGGACCAGTTTTGGATCGTTTACGTCGACGGGGCCTGGGGTGCAACTGGAGCCGGTGCCTCGGCCATTCTAGTCTCGCCTTCCGGGTCGAAGCTGAGATACGCACGAAGGCTTGACTTCAAATGCACAAACAACTCCGCTGAATATGAGGCTGTGATTCTGGCACTTTCAAGGCTGCGATCGTTATCAGTCCGAAGGGCACTCATCAACACAGACTCTCAAGTCATTGAGGGGCACATTGAAAAGAACTACAAAGCAAAAGATCCAGAGCTTCAAAAGTATTTTCAATATGTCCGAAGGTTAGAATCTTTCTTCCTCGGCATAACCGTAAAAGCAATATCGAGGACTGAAAACAGCGAAGCAGATTGCTTAGCCAAAGCAGCCGCGCAGCAGTCACAGCTTCCTCCAGATGTGTTCTACGAGGTTTCCACTCGGTCAGCCTTCGAGGCTTCTGAAATCAGCATCAAGCTGATCAGCGCAATTCAGTGCGAGTATTGGAGAGCACCTATCATGGCCTACATCAAGGGGCTCCATGAATCAAACAACAGAGAAGAAGAAAACAGACTAAAACAAAGAGTGCGAGGATACAAGATCATTGACAATACGTTGTACAAAGCTTCGGTAACCTCGCCATGGCTCAAATGTGTGTCACAGTCCGAAGGCAATGACATTCTCAAGCTAATCCACGAGGGCATTTGTGGTTCTCACAACGGCCCGAGGGCTCTAGTCGGCAAAACGTTCCGGCAAGGCTTCTACTGGCCAACAGCATTAAGAGATGCGGAAACCATCGTCAAGCATTGCGAGGGTTGTCAACTGATGGCAAAAAACCAAAACGCCCCAGGGGCACCCACAACTCTCATATGCCCAACCTGGCCTCTGCAAAGGTGGGCGATGGACCTCGTAGGCCCATTTCCGACAGCTCCCGGGAACCTTCGCTATACGGTGGTAGCTGTGGAATACTTCACAAAATGGATTGAAACAAGGCCACTGTCCTCCATCACTTCCCTCACAGTTAAAAAGTTTTTCTGGCAACAAATAGTTTGTCGCTTTGGAGTTCCTCAGCACCTAACTGTCGACAATGGCACTCAGTTTGACAGCGAGGTCTTCAAAGAATTCTATGCACAAATTGGGACAATGTTATGCTTCGCCTCCGTCCGACACCCGCAATCCAACGGCCTGGTTGAAAGAGCCAATGCGACAATATTCCAAGCTATCTCCAAAATGCTGCAGGGTAGACCCAAGGGTAAATGGGCCGATGAACTACCTTCGGTCACCTGGTCTCACAACACCTCAGAATGCAGAGCAACAAAATTCACTCCTTTCAAGCTGCTGTTCGGTGAAGAAGCGGTGCTTCCAGAAGAGCTAAAATACGGATCGCTCAGAACAACCCTCGCATCTGACGAGCAAGCCCAATCGCTCGATAAAGACCTACTCGAAGAAGCAAGATGCAATGCAGTGCACAACCTTCGCAAGTACCAAGAAGAAACCAGAAAATGGAGAGATAAAAAGATCAGAATCAAAGAGTTGCAGAAGGGTGACCTCGTCCTCATCAGAAAACAAAATGCCAGCTTGGCAGGAAAATTTCAGCCCAAGTGGACAGGTCCATACTTGATTGTGGAAAGCAACCGTCCTGGCTCCTTCCACCTCTCCGACAGCGAGGGTAACATCCTGCCTCACACTTGGAACATCGACGACCTTCGCAAATACTACCCATAGCGGGGCCCTAGCGAGCCCTCGCAAGTTGTAATTCATCTTCGCTTCTCATGTTTCCATTTCTATGAATGTAACCAAACAAAGGAGCTGCACTCTTTTTCCTTACGAAGGGGCGTAAGGTTTTTTAACGAGGCAGTATCCAAAGCATCAATACAGGTTAGAACCCCCCCAAAAAAAAAGTAAAATCTCCAAACCTCTAGTCCCAAACATCGAAAAAGCGGGTCTCTCTCAAGAGCGCTACATTCGATGAAAACCTGCTAAGATTGCTTCGAAAAACATTCCTTTTCCTTTCAAAGCAAACTTCACCTCCGCCTAAGATAAGGGGAGGAAAGTCGAGCACCCTGGCACAAACGACAGGGGCTCGCAAAAAGCAAACTCACCTCCGCCTAAGATAAGGGGGGGAAAGTCGAGCACCCTGGCACAAACGACAGGGGCTCACCAAAAGCAAACTTCACCTCCGCCTAAGATAAGGGGAGGAAAGTCGAGCACCCTGGCACAAACGACAGGGGCTCGCAAAAAGCAAACTCACCTCCGCCTAAGATAAGGGGAGGAAAGTCGAGCATCCTGGCACAAACGACAGGGGCTCGCAAAAAGCAAACTTCACCTCCGCCTAAGATAAGGGGAGGAAAGTCGAGCACCCTGGCACAAACGACAGGGGCTCGCAAAAAGCAAACTCACCTCCGCCTAAGACAAGGGGAGGAAAGTCGAGCACCCTGGCACAAATGACAGGGGCTCGCAAAAAAGCAAACTTCACCTCCGCCTAAAACAAAGGGAGGCGCGAAGTCCAAAAAAGTCAAGCACCCCCGCAAAGCACAACAGAAGCTCATCACGAGAGCAAATGCGCGAGCCTCGCTAAAAGAAAAAGGGGGCGTCGCTGTTTTTTCAAAACAAGCTCACGAGAGCAAATGCGCGAGCCTCGCTAAAAGAAAAAGGGGGCGTCGCTGTTTCTTCAAAACAAGCTCACGAGAGCAAATGCGCGAGCCTCGCTAAAAGAAAAAGGGGGCGTCGCTGTTTTTCAAAACAAGCTCACGAGAGCAAACGCGCGAGCCTCGCTAAAAGAAAAAGGGGGCGTCGCTGTTTTTTCAAAACAAGCTCACGAGAGCAAACGCGCGAGCCTCGCTAAAAGAAAAAGGGGGCGTCGCTGTTTTTTCAAAACAAGCTCACGAGAGCAAATGCGCGAGCCTCGCTAAAAGAAAAAGGGGGCATCGCTGTTTTTTCAAAACAAGCTCACGAGAGCAAACGCGCGAGCCTTGCTAAAAGAAAAAGAGGGCGTCGCTAAAAGAAAAAGGGGGCGTCGCTGTTTTTTCAAAACAAGCTCACGAGAGCAAACGCGCGAGCCTCGCTAAAAGAAAAAGGGGGCGTCGCTGTTTTTTCAAAACAAGCTCATGAGAGCAAATGCGCGAGCCTCGCTAAAAGAAAAGGGGGCGTCGCTGTTTTTTCAAAACAAGCTCACGAGAGCAAACGCGCGAGCCTCGCTAAAAGAAAAAGGGGGCATCGCTGTTTTTTCAAAACAAGCTCACGAGAGCAAACGCGCGAGCCTCGCTAAAAGAAAAAGGGGGCGTCGCTGTTTTTTCAAAACAAACTCACGAGAGCAAACGCGCGAGCCTCGCTAAAAGAAAAAGGGGGCGTCGCTGTTTTTTCAAAACAAGCTCACGAACAAATGCGCGAGCCTCGCTAAAAGAAAAAGGGGGCGTCGCTGTTTTTTCAAAACAAGCTCACGCGAGCAAGCGCGCGAGCCTCGCCAAAAATAAAACAGGGCGTCGCTGTTAAAACAATATAAGAAACGTTAAATAGCACAACAAACATGGCACGCAACCCTTACGTCTTTCTCATGCAGTTACAAAGTAACGTTACAACAACGATCATATCCCAAAAATAAAAATTCTTTACAAGGAACCATCGCTCCCCTCAATCAACACCAGATCACCGAAACCTTCGGCCTCCTCCTCAAACCCCCCCTCCACTGGAACCAGGGGCCCCCACAACAAAGGAGCTGCAGGGACAATTGGCAGCTCCCCGGGCAAAACCCTCGCCCTATACATGTATCTATGCCTCGTCTCATTAACTTCCGAAGGTTCTTCCTTCGGGATCAAAAGCGCCCCATCCGAACCAACTCCAAGCTCCCTTTGCCCGAATAAATATTCCAAAGCTGTGTTCTCGTCAATATCATCATCTCCGCTGGCTTGCGAGATCGAAGAAGATCCAAACAAATAGCGGTCGGCTTGACGATCAGTATAATCTGCCTCGCGCCAAAAACGATCCAACCTACCATTCTTTAAATCATACCTTCGCACCTTTGACCACCAAAAACGTTCAAAGGACAGCGAAGGATGTTTAAACTTAGCGCGAGCCCACGACTCACCAGTTATAAAAACATCTTGATAATTTAACACCAGCGGAGTGACGTCCAACACGTTTAGCACGGTTCCATCAGGAACCTGCACGTTTCACCAAAATACAAAAGTTGCTTCAGCCTCATCAAGTCTTTACAACCACAGTATCTACAAAATGGCTACCTCCCCACAACAAACCCAGGGATCACACCTGACCAGCTTCCCCTCGGATAATCTCCAAACCCTCGCCAACGGCGACAGTCGAAGTCCCAGCTGACGCCTCCTCCGCCATGGATTCCTCCGCAGCAGCCTCGACATTCGTAGCAGTCTCCTCTTCCATCGCCGTCGCCTGCGCAGCATTTCCTTCAGTGATCGGCACGTCCCCGGTCAACGCCTCGATCTTGGCGAGCGTAACCCCCGCACAACTTGGCGCAGGGGCGGCTTCGGAGCCACCCCTCGCTGCAACTTCCGTGGGCGGCGAGGGCATTGCATCTCGTCGAGCCTATAAGCAAAACAAAAGACAAACCTCACCAAAATCAACAACAACCCCTCTAAAACAAACCAACAAAAATCAAAAATCTTAAAAAGAATGCGAACCTGGCGTGTAGCCTCGGCAGCTTCTTCGAAGGCGAGAGCTCGGCCACCTCCGGAGATCCAAAACTTGCGAAGCAAACGCATCGCACAGTTCCGAACTTCTGCGTCATCAACCTTCATCCAACGAACTTCATCAACCGACGGAAAGACATGGCTCGGCCTTTTGATCTTGCGAAGATGATCACAATCCGCCAGACGAAGCGTGCTCGCCATTGCCAAGGCCCCGGCGTAGCCACCAAAATCGGCTGCATTGGAAACTAGCGAGCTAAATACATCAAGCTCGTTACCCAGCCAGCCCTCGAAGGCCTCTGCGTCAGCTGCAGGCAATGGCTCTCCGGTAGAGCCCCCAGCCTCGGTCAGACAACAATCAAGTTTACGTTTGACATTCTCCATACTCGCTCGCCAAGATTTGTTCAAATCACCTAGCCGACCCTCGGCCTCGGCCAAAGCCTTGTCTTTCTCTTTTCCCGCGGCAATCAGATCAGCATTACGCTTCGCCAGCTCAACCGCCTCCTCTCGAGCCTTCGCGGCCTTCTCCGAAGCAATCTTCATTTCAATTTCTTTATTCTCTAGACTCCGGTCTAGTTTGCTATTCTCCTTCTCAAGATCAGTAATATGGTTCCTCATAAATTCCATGTCGGAGCTAACCTTCCGCCTCGCTGAGCGGTTCAAGAGCATTAGCTCCGCCAACTTGACGTCAACGTCGTCGAAGGTGTCACCAACCGCTTGATCCGCAAGTAGAACCTCCGCCTCCGGCACACAAATGCGGCCGAAGATCCGGCCTAGAAAACGCCTTTCCTCTGGGCTACACTGCAAGTGGCAATCCCGAAGGTCCGGACTAGTGAACAGCGCAGTCGCCGGATCAGAAATCCCAAGCTTCTTAGCATATTCCGGGAGGCTCGACCGGCTAGCCTCGCCGAACGGTCTCTTTCCCCGGGATCGCGCAGAGTCAAGTTCCCCATCGAACTCAAACCCCTCCACCCAAAGGTGCGAGCCCGCAAAGCTGGGAACCGCACCTCGTCGAGGGCTACCTGGCTCAATATCTTGTGCGATTTCAACTGAGCCCTGGGCAACCAACGCACCAACACTCGGCGAGGCTCCGCCTCCAATGGACACCTCCTCATCCGTGTCATGTCCTTCAATAGAACCCTCGCTGCTTTCATCAGACGAACCCTCATCCGTCTCCCCCTCCTTTGCGTCCTTCTCCTCCACCTCATCATCATCAGATTCATCCTCGCCGCCCGAAATCTGGACTAATGCGCCGATCCCTCCAACGCAAGGCACGCGCCTCCTGACTGCACCGGCACCTCGGCCGCTTGGAGCTACGGCTAAGGAGGAAGTACCTGCAGCAACAGAGCCATCAGCGACCTTCATCGCAAGCACCTTCGCTCGGCCACCAGCTCCGCCACGCCCTCGACCACGGCCTCTCTTCGACCGAGAGACGATCTCCTTTTCTCCCGAAGCTTTACGCTTCCTCTTCTTCGGCGCGTCGTCGCTCGAAGGAGCGGGCCAGTCTGCGTACCGAATACCAAGAATGTCAAACATTCTGTTCACTCGACCTTCGCCGCCCACCAAGCTATGGATAGCCTTCACTTCCAGCGGGGAAAGCTTCCCGACAAGCTCGTCCGTCCACTGCTGAACTCGTTTGAAAACAGCTTCGTTCCCGTCCTCGCGCCTCGGAAATTTCTTAAGAGTTTTTTCCCAAACCTTCTCCAGATCCAAACTCGGTTTCTTCAAGCCTCTACCTTCGTACCTAGGGTCATTCTCCACAGTGAACCAAGTCCGCCTCCGGCCAAGAGGCCAAATCTTGGCACAGCAATATTCCTCCACTAAATCACGCGCACACTGAGAACGCGCAACGACCCTCAGGCAATCAACAGCAGCATGGGCCTCGATGCTCATCTTAGCTTCGGCGCTCACATCTCCAAGCACTGGAAGCTCGTCGCAAAGCTCGGAGCTATCACTGAGTTTGTAATAGAACCAAAACTCCTGCCACCCGCTGCTCCACTTGTTCTTCTGCGCTTGCACCGGCAGCTCCGCGCCGGCGCAATGGCAAAAAGTGTACACCGCGAACTGTCCAAGGCTGGTCTTGCCCTCGCTGTCCGTAATCTTGCGAGGCTGCATATGAACGCGATGAATGCGAACAAAACCCTCGACATGAGGGACAACCCCCTGAGACCTGCAGGCCCAGACATAGACCGACATCTTTGTGAAGCAAGAAGGCGTAAGCTGATGAAACTGCAAATTGAACCTTCGCAGGACCGAAGTCACGAAGGAGTCAGTTGGGAAGCGAAGACCAGCCGAAAAGAACTCTTCAAACACTACAACTTCATCTGCGTTCGGCTTCGGCACGGTCTCCCCGACACTGGTCCTCGCTTTTCCTTCCTCAATCCAGCCCCACCTCACATAAGATGCGATCTCGCTGGCGCAAACACGGCTGAGACCGAACTCGAAGGCAATCCCCTCATCCGCCATAGTGGGAGAAAAAGCGCGAGCAGTCTGCTTCAATCTGGCCATCTCTCTAGATCCTTACACTATCAAACAAACCCTCGCACGCAAGAGTGCTCGCCAATGCCCGTCTCAGCCCTCGCACACAAGCTAAAACAAACCTTCGCTACAAACAAATCGCAACAGCAGGACGGCTATAGCAGAGGGCACAATTCAAAGTCTTCACCCACCCTCTCTATTTATAGGCTGGGAGACGAGCCCCTCACCCAACGAAATTAGCTCGACAACCGAAAAACGCAGCGCAAAAAACGAAATAGGCTCCAATAGTACAAACAACATTACAACGGCCCAGCCCAAAGCAGTCGCAGGCGTCGCTGCCGAGGGTCCCGTTTGTTGTCCCCTTTGAAAGGCGCTGCTTGGGCCTAAACACAGGTTTTTAGATCCAAGACAACGAGGGGCTACTGTTGGGGGAAAGGACCCTCGGCAGAAGCGCCGCTCGCGCTAGTGCTCGAAATAACCCTCGCGCAGTCTATGTGTCTTTGCAAGGTCCCTCTCCTATTGGAGACCGTTGCCCTAACCCCCGGATGCGGGTTCGACCCTCGTCGCTTTGTTGCATTTCCATGCAGGTCTAAGTCGACGGTCGCACTGCAGGAAACCTTCGGGATTCACAACGCCACCTTCGCTTGGAGCGAAGGTTCAGGCAAGCGGCGAGTGTGCGCTGCCCCGGAGGCAAGCGAAGCCGAAGGTCCGGCGAGCACGACCGAAGGTCAAACCTTCGGTCTTCTCCCCCGGAGGCAAGTGAAGCTGGAGGTCCGGCAGATGGCGGAGGGGCGCGGGCCCAAGGGCGAGCGCGGCCGAAGGTCAAAACCGCCGCACCTCTCCCCGAAGGTGAACAAGGGCCAGGTGGCGGCGCGTTGGAGGGTGGCCGATTAGGGTTTCCGCTTCAGCTGTGTATTTACGCTTTTGCCCTTCCTCCCTGCGTGGAGGCGAGGAATCTTTCCTGTCCCCTTTTGTAATTTGGCCCGTGCCCCTTGGCATTCCCTATAAATACCAAGGGGATGAACAGTGTAAGGGGATGACTCTTTTGGGAAATTGAGCATCTTCCACTTCCGCCTTACCTTCGCTACCGCTTCCGACGCTTGGCCGCCTTCGCTCTTCCCCCTGCACAAGTGCGGAGGTGGGGCAAGTGCGTTTCCAACAGACGGTCGACGCGTGGCGGTGTGGAGAGGCTGGCGCGGCGGCGAAGCTATCCACGAGTAGGCGCGGTGGTCGATGGTGGCGGCACGTGGCGGCATCAGGGAGGTCGCGTCGAGGCGAAGCTACCGGATGTGCGGGCGTGGCCGTCGGATCAAGATTGACCGGACTGGACGGGTTTACCCCTCGGGGGTATTTGGGTTGAGTGCTTAATGTAAGGGCGTTTTGGTCTTCGGACGTGCGCCTATATATATGAGGGGGGCTGCTAGGGCAGCCGTATCGTCGGAGAATTCTTGGTGGTGTCTCTCTCATTTTGTTCCTGTGAGAGAAGGCTAGGGTTAGGGAGAGTTGGCTCTTGTTCTTGAGCTTTTTGCCATCCAAGCTTTGAGTTGCTAGGATTGGCTTGTAGCCCGACACCGAGTGCTTAATCAATCATCCATTCCACTGAATCCAAGGATCAATTTCGTGGTTGAATTCGTGTTTTGAATTTATTCTTCGCGTTCTTCTTTTCTCCGCGATTTTCTCCTCCCCCGATCTCCCTCTACGCTGCGTCTTTTGCGATTCCGTTTGAATCAACTTGTTCTTTGAAGTGAGGAGAACATTTCCACCGAAGGAATTTATCTCTACCCTCACGAACAAGTAGATCGGGTCGAAATCATTTTTGTTCTTTGTTCTTCCCCTTTTCTAGTGTTCTTCGGATTTCTCATAGTATAGTTGGATTGATGCGATGATATCCTAGGATTAGCTTCCCAACACGTAGAAGAACACTTGGGAGAAGTTTGGTCGCAGCCCTGTTCAATTTGGTGAAGTTCCAATCGATTTTGGTTTTGTCCGGTGCTGTTTTTGCGCGTTCTGGGAGGTCGCGGACAGTCCGCCGTGGCGGTGCCGGACAGTCCGCCGTAGCTGCGGACAGTCCGCCACAGAGGCCGCGGACTGTCCGGGCATCGAGGTTTCAGCCGAGCAGTGGCTGTTGGCCTCGGGCTTTTTCCTCTCGGGTGACCGGCGGACAGTCCGCCGTTGACCGGCGCGGACAGTCCGTGAGTCGCGCAGGGGAGGATCAGCAGCGTTACTGTTTTGCGGTGTTGGCCGGCGGACAGTCCGCCCCTGGCGCGGACAGTCCGGCATCTGCAGCCCGGACAGTCCGGGAATCGGCTATAGGCTGCAGTTTAGTGCGTTTGCTCTCCCAGCTTTTCCGCTTTGTTTCCGGACTTCTCGTTTGCTCCTAGAGTTCACCTAGGAACCTCTCTACATATCTTTGCTACGCGTTAGCATCGGTATTTGGAGGAATTCCGACGTAGCCCTCTATCTACGTTCGGGAGTCGGTTTTTGGGTCCGAACTTGACTCGGAGTTTTGGGAGTTTTGGCTTGCTCCTTTGTGTGGTGCCTCGCTGTGATCCTAGGGATCATCCACCCTCTTTCCGAGGGTCGTGGGTATCACGTTTGAGTCCGAAGCTTTTGGGGTTGATTTTATTGGGACAGAGGCCGTAATTTCTGACAAGAAATTTTAGGCTCCCATTCACCCCCCTCTGGTCGCCTTGCTTTAGCATTTTTGGTCCTTCATTGGGCCTTCTCCAAGTACTTCTTCTTGATGTACTCCTTGTCGAAGCCGCCCCTCCGCTTGTGCCTCACGGGGATGTACTTCTCCTTGCGCTTGCCGGAGTCGTACTTGTGCCCATGATCGCCCTTCCCAGATGTGTTCTTCTTCTTGGGACAGTTGGCGATGAAGTGGTCGGGGTCGCCGCACTCAAAGCATCCTGAGCGTCCTCCTCCACGGCGACGGTTCATGTGGTTGTTGTGGAACCACGAGAACCGGTTGGCGAGCATCGCCAACTCGTCATCTCCCAAAGACTCCAACTGCTCCTCTGTGACAGAAAGAAGGGAATGCAAAGCAAAGCCTCCAGAGGGGTTAGCAGAAGAGCCAGAAAGCAAAGCCATCGACGGGCCAGAAGGATTTTCATAAGAAGCCCTCGCCATGGCATCGATCTCACTGGACTTGAGCTTAATGAAGAGCTCGTCGCACTTGAGGGTCTCATAGTTAGGTGATTCGATGATCGCCTGAACCTTGGAATCCCACACCGACCGATCAAGAGTATGCAAAAGTTTCAAAGCCCTCTCATGATCGTCGAAAGGCAACAGCTCCTTGTTAGCCCTCATCCTGTTGACAATCACTTGAAAGCGAGCGAATAAACTTTCTATGCTCTCGTCAAGCATATGTCGAAAGTTCTCATACTCTCGCTTGAACGACTCATAGAGACGGGTTTTGACTTGAGAGGTTTCCTCATGAAAGCGCATGAGGGTAGCCCAAATCTCCCGAGCCGTAGCGAGGTGAGAAACACGATCAAACTCACTCATGCTCAAACATGAGAAAAGAGCATTACGTGCTCGGCTATTGGCATCGTGCTCATCGATCTGATGCTGAGTCACACGAGCAGCCAAGACAACGTAATCGGCAGAGTTGCAAATATCCCAAATGGAAGCACCCAAACTCTGCAGATAGGCCGACATGCGTATCTTGCAATACGCATAGTTCGTCCCATCGAAAAACGGCGATTTGCCCACGCCGCGATCCATGTCTCCTTCTGTGGATCTGGAACCGGCTAAGGTGGAAGATCCTTAACCCGCTCTGATACCAATTGAAGGACCGAGAATGCACTAGCAAGGCGACCAGAGGGGGGTGAATGGGAGCCACCAAAAATTCTTTCGAATCTTTGGCCAAATGTCCCAAAATCAACCCCCGAAAGCTACGACCGAAACCGTGATGCCCACGACCCTTGGAAGAGGGTGGATGATCCGTAGGATCACAGCGAGGCACCACACAGTGATAGCAAACCAAACGCCGAAAGCACCGAGACAAGTTCGACAATCAAAAACCAAGTCCCGAACGTAGATAGACGGCTACGTCGAGAAATCCCTAAATACCTATGCTAACAAGTAGCAAAGATACCTAGAGAGGTTCCTTGGTCAACTCTAGGGTCAAACGGGAAGTCCGGAAACCAAGCGAGCAAGTCGTGAGAGCAAACGCACTAAACTGGAAGCTTCAGGCAATCCGTGGACTGTCCAGCCCTGGGGTCCCGGACTGTCCGCCCCTACCGCGGACTGTCCGCGAGGGGATCCCGGACTGTCCGCCGGTCAAAAACCCGAAACAGCAACTCTGCTGGAACCTCCCTGGACGTTCCCGGACTGTCCGCCAAACACAACGGCGGACTGTTCGCGGTTCAAAAATCGCTTGCTCCTCAGCGCGGAGTCTGGCCACTGGTCCGGCCAACCCCGACGTGCGGACTGTCCGCCGGTCAAAACCGCGGACTGTCCGCCAATGAGCAGAGAGGGTGATTTCAGTCTCCTCCTCTCCAAATCTCTCCAAATTCGATCCAAATCAAAATCCCACATTCCCAAACTTGGAGAAGTTGATCACGGGGTAGTTAGGAGACTATCCCCAAGAAATCATCCGCTCAAATCGATTCAATCATCGGGAAATCGAAAGGGGAAGATCAAGAACAAAAAAGCGCCACAAAAACGAAATCAACCCGATCTACTTGTTCGTAAGGAGTTAGATGAATTCCTTCGGTGGAAATAATCTCCTTTCAAATACGAACAAGTTGATTCAAATGGATTTCGCAAAGACGCAGTGAGGAGAGAGATCGAGTGACGGAAAATCACGGAGAAACGAGGAACGCGAAGAACACGGACCAAAACGCGAATCAACACATCGATCTGCAACCGTGTGGCTACCACACGCTACAACAGTGAGGTTACGGCCTCACTTCCTCAAAATCTCCAGTACACAGAGGTATGGTTCTCTGCGGATCTCAGCTAGCTACAGCAGAGGATTGGGAGAGCAGGAAACCCTAAGTGCAAAGAGCAAATGACTGAGATAGATGGGGAAGTGGGTGTCTCCCCCTACTTATCCTAATTCTAACTATTTCTAATTCCCACTCTACCCCTAACTACTTACAGAGCGAACCAGCTAAACCCTAAGGTTATTTTGGACCAACTCGAAGGTAGGTGGATCCGACGGCCACGCCCGCACAACTCGTAGCGTTGCCTCGACGCAACCTCCCGATTGTCGCCACGTGCCGCCACCGCTCTGTACCCCCGGTTTTGTGGCCCAAACCGGGAAACCAGCCTTTCCAGCAACCCCCGGTTTTGAGGCCCAAACCGGGAAACCAGCCCACCAGCATCTGAGTTTTGAGGCCCAAACTCAGCAAACCCGTAGCACCCAGGTTTTGAGGCCCAAACCTGGAAACCGTCCTCAGCCCGAGTTTTGTGGCCAAACTCGGAAACCGTCCACGCCTAGGTATTGAGGCCCAAACCTGGAAACCGTCCACCCGATGGTTTTTCCCTGGCTCTACCACCAAACCGAAGCTGTAGAAGGGATGCACCGCCCATGCACCCCGTCCACCGACACGTGTCCCCAAGTCCACGACTTAGGCAACACATGACCACAAGTCTTCGCTCGTCGCTGTCCCAGGCTGCCAGCCACCACAGCTGATCCTCGGGCCACCGGTCCCTCAGTCCAAGCCTCACGTCCGCCCTTCGCCACTCTCGGTCCATCGACACGACACGTCTCTACTTGACCTTCACCTTGCCTCTGATCACTGTATCCGTGCTCGACACTTGCACAACACAAGCCAAAGAACATGCGCATCATCCCAGTTGACAATCACTCATCACTCAGAGACTCGGCATACACCCATGTATCCTCAATCTCCCCCTTGATGAGTGCATTGTCAACTACCAACACAAATCATAATGGAAAGAAGGAAGGAAGAAGGAGAAGAGAGAACTCGACCAAATGACCCAAAAGCATAGCAAAGCCAAAGAAGGTCATGTGGAAAGAGCAAAACAACTTGGTTCCCAAAGACATGGGCAACGGCTCGACGCAACCAAGCAAAACAAAGCTAGCCCTCAAGAAGAGGTAGAACAGGCTCAACACTGCTAGCAAATACCAATCTAAAAAATCGAAGCAAAATGCTAGTCCCTCAAGATAGAGGCACAGAGGCTCAACACAACTAGCAAAGAAAGCTCGATACAAAAACCTTACGACAAACAAGAAGCAAAGCAAGCTCCCCCTTGCATGGTGCACACAACAAATTCTTCTCCCCCTTAGTTGAACATGGGAGGCACGACAAACAAGAAGCAAAGCAAGCTCCCCCTTGCATGGTGGACACAACGGATTCTTCTCCCCCTTAGTTGAACCTGGGAGGCATGCATGATTTGTCCAAATTCTCTCCCCCTTAGTTGAAAATGCACCATCAAGTAAAAGGAACTGAAGGTAATTTTCTCCCCCTCAGAAAATGCACCAACAAAAGTGCCAACAAGAGAGGTTCTCCCTCTTCCAAAATGCATATGTGTCAAGATGAAAGTTAGCAGCTTCAGGAATATAGTCAAGAGAATGCAAAGATGCTCTACACAGTATAAGTCTAATGACGCAACTGAAGCACACATGCTAGCAAAGGCTCAAACTGATCACCAATTATGAAATAGGTACTTATGAGCACAGTGAGCAGTTTTTAGCCAAAAGGTATTCACCATCAAAATAGCACTAAACAAGTATAGACGGGAAGTCAAACAAGTGCTAAACATGTATACAAGGTGAACTACCCCTAGCAAAGTTCAACCATCATGCTATAGAATGAAACATAGACTTGTGTATCCAAATTTTATCGGAGTTGCAGCGGTTTGAATTACACAAGTTCAAATTTTAGCATGTGATTGCGAGAGGTTGAAAGCTTGTCTTGCCTAACTTTTCAACTGTGCGAAGCCTATGCAGAAGCAATCAGAAGCTTAAAGAAACAGTTTCGGTCATACACTACACAACTCAAGTTTAACTCAAAGTGCAATGAGAAACAGTCTCGAAACTGTGAGGTGTTGACAAGCAATCCCATCTCGATCTTTCTGATTCACTTAACTTGGTTCAAATTAAAGACAGTATATGAACAGACCAAGCAAGTGATAGACTCAGAACTAGAGACATAGCAACCTAGCATATATGAAAAGCACAAGTGTGATTTCAACATATTCTACACAAGCTAGTTGCACATCTCGATGGTGAACATTTGCAGATTTTAAGTTCATTAACAAGTTCACCATTTCAAAATAGTTCAGCTCATAACATGAATTAGTGATCAGAAGGAGCATAAGCTACAGGCATCAACACAAAGCATCGCAGCATATACTACACAGAGCATAGTTACATTCTAATGATTATATCCATGAAGCTCAGAATGTAAAAGCGTAAGCAAAAAGATGCAAGAAGAAACCAATTGAAGAAACAAAGAGAAGTGAAAAGTCAGTCTATGATACAAGAACCAAAATGTTCCCCCCATCTAAAAGGGGAAACACACACCAAGCTCACCCCTCAACCGATTAAAGGTTGATTCGTCCAAAGGCTTGGTGAAAATATCAGCCAGTTGATGATGAGTATCGACATGGCGAAGGTCGATATCACCCTTCTCCTGGTGGTCTCGCAAAAAATGAAAGCGCACATCAATGTGTTTGGTCTTCGAGTGAAGCACGGGGTTCTTAGCAACGCTAATCGCACTCGTACTGTCACAAAGCAAGGGAACACGAAAAAGCTCAGACCAAAATCACGCAAAGTGGCCATCATCCAAAGCAACTAGGAACAGCAGCTAGCCGCAGCAACATACTCAGCCTCTGTGGTAGACTGGGCGAGACTAGACTACTTGCGAGAAGACCACGATACAAGAGAAGAACCAATAAACTGGCAAGTCCTAGAAGTGGACTTGCGCTCAATGCGACAACCAGCAAAATCGGCATCGGAATAACCGCAAAGGGAGAGGGTGGAGGAAGCTGAATACCAAATCCCGAACTCAGGTGTGAAACGAGGGTACCTGAAAATGCGCTTCACCGCCTGACGGTGAGAAGTGCGCGGCGACGCTTGAAAGCGCGCGCACAGACACACCGCGAACTGGATGTCCGGGCGTGTCGCCGTCAGGTAGAGCAGCGACCTGATCATGCTTCGGTACTCCTTCTGGTCCACAGCTTCTCCATCCTTGTCCGCATCCAGGGCCGACGTGGTCGACATGGGTGTTGGAAGAGGCTTGGCCTCACCCATATCGAACCTCTTCAGCAAGTCCTTGGTATACTTGCCCTGGTGCACAAACGTCCCTTCTCGGGATTGCTTGATTTGCAACCCGAGGAAAAACGTCAACTCGCCCATCATGCTAATCTCAAACTCCCTGCTCATAGTATCTGCAAACATGGCAACCAAAGCGTGACAAGAACCACCAAAAATGATATCATCCACGTAAATCTGGACCAAGAGAGTGTCTTTGCCTTGCTTGAGGAGAAAGAGCGTTTTATCCACACATCCCATTTTAAAACCCTTAGCAAGCAAAAAGGTTTTCAACCTATCATACCAGGCTCTAGGGGCCTGTTTCAAACCATACAAAGCTTTGTGAAGTTTTAAAACATGGTTTGGAAACTTGGGATTTTCAAAATCGGGGGGTTGTCTAACATACACCTCCTCTTCTATGTAGCCGTTTAAGAAGACACTCTTGACATCCATTTGAAAAAGTTTGAAACCTTTGGATGCAGCAAAAGCCAAGAGTATCCTAATAGCCTCCAAACGAGCTACAGGAGCAAACGTCTCCTCATAGTCTATCCCCTCCTTCTGACTATATCCCTTGGCTACGAGTCTGGCCTTGTTTCTCACAACATGGCCATCTTCTCCCTGTTTGTTTTTGAAAACCCATTTTGTCCCAATAGGATGACACTCAGAAGGTGGAGACACTAGAACCCAAACCCGATTTCTCTCAAAGTTTTCCAACTCCTCATGCATGGCATTGACCCAATCCGGATCCATCAAAGTGTGTCCAACATCTCGGGGCTCAAAATCAGCAACAAAAGCAGAATGAGCAAAGTGAGAGATTTGAGACCTGGACCAAGTGACCCGTTCGTCAATGTTGCCGATCATCTGCTGAGGCGGGTGCTGGCGCTGAATGTGTCGTGGCGCCTCCCTTACCGAAGTGGCCTCCCCCTCAACAGCAGCTGGTGCCTCCTCGGGTACAAAAGGTACCGCTCGAGGTGGCGGATCCCACGGCCCCTAGGAAGAAGACGTGTCGGGGCCGTGAGTCATCGTAGAAGCCGCTCCTTGTGGCAAATCAGGTGGAGGGGGTGCTGGATCATCCATACCTTCAGCACCCTCTTCCTCGTCATCAAAAAGAGGCTCACCAACCTCATGATCACCTGCACGCTCAAAACGAGAAGAAGGACAAACCATGGTCTCGTCGAAGGTGACATCAGATGTCTCCATGACTCGGTTAGTGTCAAGGTTAAGTACACGATAAGCTCGAGTGTGAGTGCCATAACCCAAAAACACACCGTCAGAAGAACGAGACTCAAACTTGTCCAAGTTGCCCTTTTTGAGTATAAAACAATGGCAACCAAAAACTCAAAAATAACTCACCTTGGGCAGTTTTCCAAAACGCAACTCATAAGAAGTCTTTTTCAAGAAAGCTCGGAGAAAAATGCGATTTGAAATGTAGCATGCAGTGCTCATAGCTTCAGCCTAATATCGCCTAGGAGTCCTATGCTCATCGAGCATCGTCCTGGCCATCTCTACAAGGGTCCGATTCTTCCTTTCTACAACACCATTTTGGGGTGGTGTGTAGGGGGAAGAAAACTGAAGCTCTAAACCCAACGAGTTACAAAACTTCTCAAAATCTGAATTCTTGAATTCGGAGCCATTATCACTCCTAATAGCTCGCATCGAGTTCAAAGGGAACTCGTTCTGAAGACGCAAAATCAGATTGTGAGCGAAGGAGAAAGTCTCGGTCTTCTCAGCTAAAAAGAAGACCCACGAATACCTCGAAAAGTCATCAACAACAACAAGCACATACCACTTCCCCCCAACCGAGCTCACCCGAGCTGGACCAACAAGGTCCATGTGTAAAAGCTCTCCAGGGCGCTTGGTCATGACCTGAGTCACTGGATGGTGAGGAGCGGCAACCATCTTCCCATGTCTACAAGAGTGGCAAACAAGATCCTTCTCCATGGATAGCTTGGGCAATCCTCGGATTAGGCCAAGTGAACTAAGTCTTGCAAGCAAGTCGAAGCTCAAATGTCCTAGTCTCCTATGCCACTTCCAAAGATCAGAAGAAGAAGGTCCAGCCACAAGACAACGAGAAGTGCCAAAAGACTCCGAGAAATTCGCACGAAAGACTTTTCCAAAGGGCGAAATCAAACACACAAGATTGCCCTGAGGATCCAAAATACGACTGAGATTCGGTTTAAAACGAATCTCATAGTCATCATCGAAAAGTTGCGAAACAGAAAGAAGGTTAAAATGCAAGTGAGAAACAAGAGCAACATCGCGCAACACAAAGTGCTCATTAACTCGCACCGACCCACGAGACAAAACCTTACCTTTGCTATTATCGCCGAAGGTGATAAACTCCTTTCCGACGACTGGACTAAGACTGGAGAACCACTTGGCGTTTCCGGTCATGTGCCTCGAGCAACCGGAATCCACCAACCAAACGTTCTCCAATCGTTTAACCTACATCAATAAAAAGACATAGGGTGAGCATACGGTCCAACACTGGGGTTAGTGAAGTAAGGGGAAAACCAGTGTTGGGCCGACTGCTCAAAAGAACGGTTAGCAGAAAAACCATTCCTAGCACGTCTACGAGAGGAGCAATCACCACGCTGAGGAAAACGTGGTCCGCTGGGGAAGGAGAGCTCACCGCGATACTCAAAACGCGGTGGGGGAAAGCGCTCAACTACAAATCCACCGCCACGGGGTCCATAGCCCACAACTGCAGGCTCCCGCTGGGCACGTCCTCTCCTCTGCTGCCTAGGCCTAGGAACTTGAGGTTCTGGACCTCTGGGCCTAGCAGCTCTCCTCTGAACATTCGGCACATGTACATCATGGAAAGGATGGTACATGTTCGGGTTGTTCATCTCCCTAGCACGGCGCGCCTCTCTCTTGCGCCGAAAGCAAAACTCACTCAAGTGTCCATCTCTCCCACAATGCTCACAATTGTACCTCACCGCTCTCAAAGGGGGTTGTTGGTACACACGGTTGTGGGTGTGGATCACTTTTCCCTTCTGTGGCATAAGCTCCTCCTGGATGGGTGGCATGGTGTCCAGTTTGTTCTTTAGGTGGTTGGGTTTCGGATGCCATACTTGGTTCTTGGGTGGAGCTCTCGGAGGTTCTTCAAACACTCCATCCTTGGTGTTAGGATTGAGAGGCTCTTTGGGTGGAAGCTTGGTAAGTTTGGGGGTAGTGGTGGAGTTGGGCTTCTCACTCGGGTTCAGACCACTAGACTCTCCAATCTTCCCAAAAGCAGAAAGATTAACACCCGGAGCAAAACCTACACCAGGACCTCCAGCAGCTCGCTTAAATTGGGAGATCATCATCCCGAGCTGCGGCTCACAACAAGACACCCATGACAAGATGGTCCGAAGGTATGTGTTTTCCTCCTCGGTTTGCATCTTGTCATGCTTCACATTTGCTATCTCCATCTCCAAACCCTCACACAGAGCACACCTAGCCACACATGTGCTACCTGAGTTGGCCTCTTCAAGAGACATAATCTTGGCAATCTTCTCTGCCAACTCAGATTGCAAAACAGGACAAATTTTGCACGCACCCAACAACGAGGGTCTAGCCTTCAGCTCATCCACCTCTCCTACCAACGCAGCATACTTACCTCTCAAAGTGAGAAGGTCAGTCATGTGCGTGGTGCACATCTCACACTCGGTCTCCTCCGACACGACCACGGTGGACTTGGCAAACTCAAGCTCCTTCACCGTGTCCTCCCACTTCTGCCTAAACTCCTTGTGCTCTCTAGCAGCACGCCTAAGCAACTTGTCCTGACTAAGCAAGGCGGTAGTAAGCTTCTCAACCTCAGCAAAAAGCTCATCGTGGGTGAGGGATACCTGGGAGGTGTCGTCGTCGTCCCGAGGGGAGTCCTCCAGCTTGCCGTTGACCTCATCACCAAGGGCCATGGTGCAGAAGTAATCGTCGTCAGCGAAGAAGCAGAGACCGTTCAGCTTGTCCTCGATCCTCTTCTTCTTCTCGGACTCGTCATCGCTTGAGCAAGCAGAGTCGTCGTCCGAGCCGTCGACGTCGCTGAGCGTGGCAAAGAACGCACGCTGCTCAGCCTAGGCCTTCTCCAAGTACTTCTTCTTGATGTACTCCTTGTCGAAGCCGCTCCTCCGCTTGTGCCTCGCGGGGACGTACTTCTCCTTGCGCTTGCCGGAGTCGTACTTGTGCCCATGATCGCCCTTCCCAGATGTGTTCTTCTTCTTGGGACAGTTGGCGATGAAGTGGTCGGGGTCGCCGCACTCGTAGCATCCTGAGCGTCCTCCTCCGCGGCGACGGTTCATGCGGTTGTTGTGGAACCGCGAGAACCAGTTGGCGAGCATTGCCAACTCGTCATCCCCCAAAGACTCCAGCTGGTCCTCTGTGACAGAAAAGAGTGAAGAAAGTGCAAATCCTCCAGAGGGGTTAGCAGAAGAGCCAGAAACCAAAGCCATAGTCGGGCCAGAAGGATTTTCATAAGAAGCCCTCGACATGGCGTCAATCTCACTAGACTTGAGCTTGCTAAAGCGCTCGTCGCAAGTGAGGGTCTCATAGTTAGACGATTCGATGATCGCCTGGACCTTTGAGTCCCACACTGACCGATCAAGAGTGTGCAAAAGCTTCAAAGCCCTCTCATGATCGTCAAAAGGCAACAGCTCCTTGTTCGCTCTCATCTTGTTGACAATAACCTGAAACGAGCGAATAAACTCTTTATGCTCTCGCCAGGCATATGTCGAAAGTTCTCATACTCCCGCTTGTGCGACTCGTAGAGACGGGATTTGACTTGAGTAGTTCCCTCATGGAACCACAAGAGGGTCACCCAAATCTCACGAGCCGTGGGGAGGTGAGAAACGCGATCAAACTCAGACATGCTCAAACAGGAGAAAAGAGCGTTACGAGCTTGGCTATTGGCTTTGTGCTCATCGATCTGAAGCTGAGAGACACGAGCAGCCAAAACAACATAATCGGCCTTGTTGCAAATCTCCCAAACAGAAGAGCCCATGCTCTGGAGATAGGCCGACATGCGTATCTTCTAATAAGCATAGTTCGTCCCATCAAAGAACGGCGGTTTGCCCACGCCGCGATCCATGTCGCCTTCTGTGGATCTGGAACCGGCTAAGGTGGAAGATCCTTAACCTGCTCCGATACCAATTGAAGGACCGAGAAGCAACCAGAAAGCGACCTGAGGGGGGGGGGGTGAATGGGAGCTTCAAAATTTCCTTTCGAAAACTAGTAGCCACTGTCCCGAGAATCACCTCGAAAGACAAACCCTAGAGCTTGCTAATGTCCACGACCCTAGATGTAGGGTGGATGCTTCGAACAAGCACAGCGGGACACTACACAACTCTAGAAAGCCAACGCAAAAGACGGAAACCAAAACCGACAAC
This sequence comes from Coix lacryma-jobi var. lacryma-jobi, assembly GCA_009763385.1. NCBI lineage: Eukaryota > Viridiplantae > Streptophyta > Magnoliopsida > Poales > Poaceae > Coix > Coix lacryma-jobi. Next base: position 99,996,009 of record CM019827.1, read on the forward strand.
GAACGAGCGAACTACGGACGAAACTGCACTAAACAGCAGTGACCGGACTCTGGGTGCGTCCGGTCAGGAGGCACCGAACGCGTCCGGTCAGACAAAGACGATTCTGGAACCTTACTGTTTGAGACCGGACTCACTGCCTCTATGTGTCCGGTCGAAACCCTAACGTCCGGTCACAAAAACTCAAGCAGGTGAACAGTAGAAGCGCCGAGTCCGGTCACGAAACAACTGGTGCGTCCGATCAAAGTCCAGAGAAACACAGTGAACATTCAATGACCGGACTCATGTTGCTTGCGTCTGGTCGATCCGATGGGTGCGTCCGGTCACCCCGACAGCACACTGTTTGTTCACCGATCCAACTCTTTCTCACCCAAAACAAATCCTCTAGGGATCAAACTTGGTGAGAAGAGTGACAAGGAGAATAGTGAGCTATCTCTAGGAGATCATGGCTCGACCCTATCTCCAAATCGATGAATCGAAGAGTTTCGGGGGAAGAGAGAAAAACTCGATCCAAATACAAGATCGATCGATCTCCTAGACCGTGAGGTTAGAGGAGAATTCCTTCAGAGGAAAGAAGTGCCTCACGATCTAGAACAACTTGGTTCAAACGGATTTGCAAAAGATGAACCGAGCAAAGAGATCAAGCGACGGGAAAACCATGGAGAAAAGGATTCCACGAAGAACACGAACGAAACGCGAATCACAACCACGAGTTTGCAACCGTGTGGTTACCACACGCTACAATAGTGAGGTTACGGCCTCACTTCCTCAAAATCTCCAGTACACAGAGGTATTGTTCTCTGCGGATCTCAGCTAGCTACAGCAGGGGATTGGGAGAGCAGGAAACCCTAAGTGCAAAGAGCAAATGACTGAGATAGATGGGGAAGTGGGTGTCTCCCCCTACTTATCCTAATTCTAACTATTTCTAATTCCCACTCTACCCCTAACTACTTACAGAGCGAACCAGCTAAACCCTAAGGTTATTCTGGACCAACTCAAAGGTAGGTGGATCCGACGGCCACGCCCGCACAACTCGTAGCGTTGCCTCGACGCAACCTCCCGATTGCCGCCACGTGCCGCCACCGCTCTGTGTCCTCTTCATGGACTCCGCCCCCGGTTTTGTGGCCCAAACCAAAAAAACTAGGCCTTCAAGTCCATCCCCAGGTTTTGAGGCCCAAACCGGGAAACCAGCCGCCCATCGCCTAAGTTTTGTGGCCCAAACTCAGAAACCCGCCAGCGCCTAGGTTTTGAGGCCCAAACCTGGAAACCGTCCTCAGCCCGAGTTTTGAGGCCCAAACTCGGCAAACCCGCAGTACCCTCAGGTTTTGTGGCCCAAACCTGGAAACCGTCCACCCGGTGGTTTTTCTGTGGCTCAACCACCAAACCGGAGCTGTAGAGGGGATGCACCGCCCGTGCACCCCGTCCACCGACACGTGTCCCCATGTCCTCGACCCGAGCAACACCGTGCCCCGCAAGTCTTCGCTCGTCGCTGTCCCAGGCTGTCAGCCACCATAGCTGATCCTCAGGCCACCGGTCCCTCGGTCCAAGCCTCACGTCCGCCCTTCACCGCTCCCGGTCCGTCGGCACGGCACGTCTCTACTTGACCTTCACCTTGCCCTCGATCACTATCTCCGTGCTCGACACCTGCACAACACAAGCCAAAGAGCATGCGATCAAACCCGTTGACAATCACTCATCACTCGAGACTTGGCATACACCTATGTATCCGCATTAGTCCCTCAGTTTCTCCCCCTTTGGAATCAAACACCGAAAAGGAAGACATTAGTAGCATAAGGGAGGGTCAAATTGTGTGATCCTTTTATGTGGAGTGCAATTGATCACAAAACTTGACTCTTACATTTTATAAACTAAACTCCCCCTAAGTATATGCATACATATGGTGTCTGACAAAGCATATGCATAACCGGCAAATTAAAGCACAAAGGAGTTTAATCTATATAATGCATTGAAAAAGCATATAAGAGTATTAAATTGAGATCAACATAATGATATCGGTTAGGAATACCACATGTAGATACCAATTTAGATTTTCACCACACACGATGCTTATCTCCGGGAACTCTATTTTCCTTGCAATGAGACTACTACACACATGATAAACTTAAAAGTAGTGTTAGTCTCAAAGCTTTCAAATTGTAGAATAAACTCCCCCTAAAAGTGTGCATACAAGTTTGAAATACTTGTGAGAGACATGCACATTGACTTGTAAAGTCAAATTACCATTTTGCAATTTGTCATCACTAGAAGTGTGAGACCAAATGAAGATGGTAATCGGGATAGTTTAACTACTATTTGGATTTTGGCACATATAAGATAAATACAAGTAAGAGAAGCTATGTGCCGTGCTCCTAAACAAATTAAACCATGTAGATTTGCTCCAAAGATGAGAGTGATACCTAACAAAAACTACCATATGATAAGCCTAGAGTATGTTTGACAAAGAATAAATATGCAAATGCAAACCTAGGCAATGGAAAGGAACTAGATGCAAAAATAATTGCAAGAAATTAAATCTAGTTACCTATCATGGGATGGGGAACTTGGGTCCATAGTACACACTAGTATACTTGGCAATTACATGATCCAATGTGATGCACCCCATGACATGCATCCAAAATTTTGCCAAGTCTCCAAATTCCCCGGCGTCCACTTGACTACTTACTTCCCTATCGGGACCCAAACCTTTTTGGTGCTCTTCATGGTTGAGATGATGTCCTTAGGCACCCAAATGTGTTTGGCCCCATTGTTGGCTTGCTTGTTCACCTTGATGGCCACCACCTTGTCATTCTTCTTTTTCTTCAAGAGATAGGGTGTGGTGGCCTTCTTGTTCACCTTGTTGGTGTAGGTGTTGGAGAGCTTGCTTGTTTGCTTTTTGTTTTTCTCTTTCTTCTTTTCTCCCCCATGCTTCACCTTGCACTCATAAGACTTGTGGCCTTCCTTGTGGCAAACATAACAAACCACGGTTTGCTCCTCATCAAGCTTCTTCACTCCTTTGACGGTGTTATCTTGATGAGTTCGGGTTTGCTTTGTGTTGCCTTTTGCTTGGGTCAAGTCCATGGTGAGGCGGGCCACTTCTTGCCTTAGTAGCTCATTTTCCATTGCAACTTCTTGTGTATATGTATCTACAATCATATTCTCAACACAAGCTTGTTTGCACATGGGTGAGTCTAAATCAAGTAAATCAAAGTAAGAAGTAGAGGCATCCTTTTTAGGTATATTAAAGATTGATTTCTGAATTTTAGGTGCCTCGGTGGGGTTTGCTCCGATGGTTTCAAGATTAGCAACTTTGTTAGTTAGCTCGTCACAATGCTTGCACATAATTTCCATTTTAGCAAGCAAACTTTTGTAAGCGTCTTGTGTGCTAGCTAACTTTGATTTTAGTTTTTCATTTTTCTTAAAAAGTTGCTCATCATTACTTGTTCTATCACTTGTGTTTGCACTAGCCTCAAGTTTCTCAATTTTATTAGATAGCTCAACATTTAGGTTTGAAAAAGTTTCATATTGATCAAGCATGGCATTATAAGCTTGTTGAGAACTATCTAATTTTTCTTTTAATGCATTTATTTTCTTTTGTTGGCTAGTGCAAGCCGTAGCATATTTGAGATTATCTTGCACAAGTTCATTATAAGAAGGTAGCTCATCATCATTATCACTATCACTAGAGATAGAGCTTGTGTTACCTCGTGCCATAAGGCACACACGTGAGGAGCTTGATGATGAGTGCCCTTGTGACCGCACCTCTTGTGTTGGGCTTCATCATCACTTGATGAATCATCCCATGTCTTGAGGGCTTTGGCCTTGCATCCCTTCTTTTTCTTGTCCTTGGGTGTGGGCTTTTGTTTTGGACAATCTTCCACAAAGTGCCCTTTCTTGCCACATCCATAGCATCCCTTTTTCCTTTGTTCTCTTCTTTGATTAGTGAAGAGGCAATCTTCAATTGTGATGGGCACACCCTTGACATTGAGCTTGCAGATCATCCTCTTCACTCCTTTCATGAGCTTAATTGTTTCTTCTTCATCTAAGGAGGAATCGGATGAGGTGGAGGCTTGATCATCATCACTTGATTCTTCATCATCATCATCCTCTTCTTCATCTTCACTTGAGGAGCTTGAGCTTGTCTCAACTTGCTTTTTGCCCTTCATCTTTTTGTGCTCACATGTGAGAGCAATGTCTTTACTTGATGAAGTGGCTTCTTCTTGACCCATCTTGCGTGACATCTCAAATGCCACCAATTTGCCAATGACAATGGTCAGGGTCATGGTGCTCAAGTCCTCCATGTTGTGGAGGATGGTGATGATGGTTGCATGTTTGTTCTTTGGAAGCACGGAGATGATCTTCCTCACAATATCCGCATCACCTAGCTTTGTAATTCCTATAGAATGGAGCTCATTGATAATTAGATTCAACCGAGAATACATATCACGAACAAGCTCATTATCATTCATTTTAAAGGAATCGTAGCTTGTTTTAGTTAGGTGATATTTTTGCTCACGTACATTACTTGTACCATCATGGAGCTCATGTAGTTTTAACCAAATTTCATGAGATGTTTTCAAAGTAAAAACTTGGTTAAAGACATCCATGCTAATAGATTCAAACAAGCAATTTTTAGCTCTAGCATTAAGATGAATTTCTTTTTCATCACCCGCAGTAGGCTTCTCGGGATTCTTAATGGGTTTCATCCCGTCGCGGGTGACTCTCCAAACACCAAGATCAACGACTTCTAAAAAGCAAGCCATCCTAGCACTATAGTAAGGGAAGTTAGTGCCGTCAAAGTGTGGGGGCCTAGGGATATCCATCCTAACCTCTCTTAGGGGCGTCGGCTCGAAGGCGATGAAGCCAAGAGTCCACAAGAGAGCCAACCGGCGCTGATACCAATTGAAAGGACTGCGACGCCTAAGAGGGGGGGGGGTGAATTAGGCAACTTAAAACTTCTACTCTAATCTAGGGCCTCTAATTTCCACCTAGACAAAACCTATGCAAGAAAGTAAACTATCTAATGTGCAACTAAGGTTTTGCTATGTGTGTTTGCTATCTCTACTGCAAAAGGAGTTAAGCAACCTAGTTTCCAAACCTATTAACTAGCAAAAGTAAGCTAGGAAAGGCAAAGCACATAAACAAGGTAGCAATGTAAATGTGGAAGCTAAAGAGTGTGATAGAGATGCAAACTCCCGTCGACGACTTCGGTATTTTTACCGAGGTATCGAGAAGCGCGCAAGCTTCCCCCTAGTCCTCGTTGGAGCCCCTCGCAAGAAATCCCTCGCAAGGGCCAAGCTCCCGGTCGGGTAACTCCGTGGATAGCTCCGGGCCTTCCCCACACGCAAGTGGGTCTTCGGTTAAGCCACTCGTGGCAAAGACTCTCCCGGATGCTCCCCGCCGTCTTCACTATCAAGTTTCAGGCCGAACCGCCGCGGGCCTTGTTCCCTTCGGTACACGGAGGCGGCCACACCACAAACTCGGTTGGTGTGGTCTCGCAAGACTACAAGCCCCGTTGATGTACAACAACGGTGCGCACAAGCACCGGTAGATAAGTGGTTTTTAGCCTCACTAAACACTAGGCCTAATACCTAGAGCAAGCGCAAAGCGGTGGTCTAACTAGTTTAAGCACTTCGCAAAGCACCTACACTAATCACCTAGTATATCACTTGAGCACTTTGGTGGCTAGAGCAACTAAATATGTGTCTAAGCACTTGGTACACTTCCTTGAGCTCCAACCATATTGATTTGGCCGGCCATGGGGGTATATATAGAGCCCCAAGCAAATAGAGCCGTTGAGCACCAAAGATGGTCTTCACTGTGCAGCATCGGACGCTGGAGTCGTGACCATCGGACGCGTCCGATGCTCCTTTAACGGCTAGTTGCCAGCCTGGCACTGTGTCGCAACGGCTACTCAGCGTCTAACGCCTGATCATTGGATGCGTCCGATGCTCACAGAGCCTCTCTGGAACCTCTTTGTATAGGCATCGGACGCAGGGTCCTGTAGCGTTCGATGATGCATTGGTGCGTCCGATGTTCGCTGTGCAGGTTTGCACAGTGTTGCAGTCACGCCCGATGACTCGGTCTTCAGCGTTCGATGCTTCTGCTGGCGCTGACATGAGCTAGGGTTTACCATCGGTGCGTCTGACGCTTTTGAGCCAGCGTCCGATGCAGCGTCTGATGTACCTCCGTGCTTCGTTTCTTCATGATTTCTTGCGCCGACTTGGTTCCATTCTTGTGCCTTGGACTTTGCTTGATGTTGAGAGTCTTCTATTGAGCTTCAAATGTCTTGCTTGAGGTGTTGATCATTGGATCATCACGTAGCCTTTGTCCAAGTCACATTTGCACCCTATTGGACTACAAAACAAACACTTGCAAACGCATTAGTCCAATATGGTTATGTTGTTCATCAAACACCAAAATCTGAAGTTAAATGGTCCGAGGTCCATTTTCCTTACACCATCCAAACTGTTTTTCCAACCGTTAGGGTTTTGGACGGTTATATAACACCGTCTGCAAAAACTGAACGGTTGCCCACTTAATAGATCTATAATAAGCCATCGTTTGCATCACTAATTCTTCACTCTTTCATCGAGCCTTAGCTTTGGAGACTAGAGATTCTCATAGTTGATCCCTTAGTTGATGCGAAAAAAGACCCTTGTAGTCAATATGGGTCCAAAGAAGCAATCTCGTGAGGAGAAGAAAAAGAGAACCACCGGTGGAAGGCTGCGCCATCCATGCCCGCCTACTAATGTTCTTTCCTGGAAGGCTCCCGACACCAAGGAGGTGGAGCTGGTGCATCTGGCCCAGCAGGGGTTGCTCCGTTCGCAACCGATAGATGGATGGAAGGTGTCGATCGATCATCGTGCGCCAGCCCCCGATGTGACGGAGATTGTAATCTTCAAGTCCTTCGTCGAGCGTGGATTAGGTCTCCCGACATCTGATTTTCTGAGGGGTTTGCTCCATTACTATGGTTTGACCCTCAACCACATTACTCCAAATGCAGTTTTTCATATTGCTATCTTTTCCCACCTCTGTTAGGCATACCTAGGGATATGTCCTTCCTTCAGTCTTTTTTGCTATTTCTTTTGGGTAAAGTGCCAACCCAGTGACTCAAAGGTAGAGGTAGTCGGAGGTGCTAGCATTCAGGTTAGACTAGAAGTAGCTAGCCAATATATCTCTGTGGAGTTGTCAGATTCGGTCCGAGAATGGGCTAGCGGTTGGTTCTATATAGCCAACCCGCCGCCGGCGCTTCGTCGTCATGATGGTTGGCCGCCCCAGAAGAACCTTCGATGGAAGGAGAAGATTTCTTCCGAAGAGATGGAGGCTATCCAACCATTGGTTGATATAATTGCAGCTCTGAAGTTGAGTGGATTGACTGGGTACACCGTCGTTCAAGACTTCATTGCACGCCGAGTCCACCCGCTGCAGCAATGAGCCAATTTTGGCTTTGAATACCTTGGCATGAAGGACCAAGTCGGCATTCTGCCGAGCAGTTATTGAATGAAGAGATCCTTAAGAGGATGAATCGGCTGTTGAAGAGCCATGAACACCTTGTGCCGATGATGCCCACCTTTTCCGCTATCAATCCGCCTTTGGAGGTAAGAAATCTTAGTACCTGTCATTTGGATTCTTACTAGATATCATGTCGACTGAATATTAACTTTCTTCCCCCTATTTTGATAGACTCAAGGATGGAACAATAATGACTGCCCACCGCTGCCACCAACTACTAAAGAGGGAAGGGGCATCATTCATGAGGGTCCCATCCGAAGTGAGGATCTTCATAATGAGTCAAGCTCCCTTAGTGATCTTGATGGGTTAGCCTAAAAATCAACTGACTCTGATGTCATGATCCTAGATCCCAGTGCTGAGGGTAGCCGGAAGCAGTCTCCGGGTCCATTCCAAGAAGTCGGAGATCATATCCCGAAGAAGGCTCGCACTGGTAATCGTCGTCCTTGCCGTAAAATTATTTCTTCCAAAGTGTTGGCTAAAAAACACTGTAATCCGGGTATTCCTGTTAAGGGAACCCAAGTATTTTTGTTGACCATCTGTTTGAAACTTCATAAGTCTTGTGTCTTATAGCTTTATCTAATACAGATATTGAGGCGACCCAGGGATCTTCTGTCGGTGCTGCTTCTGAAGAAACCACGCTCCCGGATCAGCAGTCAAAGAAGCAGAGTCAGAAGCTGCCTTTGAACTTGAGGCTAGCTAAGTAAGCCGAATTGTAAGCTATATGTTGTTTTTGTGATTCCTTTGATTAATGTGAACACTTGTCCTCTGCAGGAAGGTGAAGGCTGCTGGTGCTTCTTCAGGAGATGCGACTGAAGCCCAGAAGGGAGAGGAGTCAGAAGTGCAGGGGAAAGCTGAATCAAGCGTTCCTCCTATCAGCAGTTAGGTGAATACCGTACCGGACCTCTCTCCATCTGCTGCTCTAGTCGACAGGTTCCTAATGTGGATGCTCCTCCCTTGCCTCAGGTTGGTGTTCCATATTCCATATTTCGTTCTCCCGCTCAATTGGAGCTTGACCGGGTGATGAATGATTGGTTTTTTCGTACCCGTTAGCCTGGTGAACCAACCCTAGAGATGATCCAAGCCGGTACCAGTGCAGGCAGGGAGATTGAATCCTCAGTTCTTCCGTGGACGGGTTCTGGTGGTGTCCCCGAGGCCTATCATCAAGGTTCGAAACTCAAAGTTGTGGGGTACAATCTGGACCTCGCTCGTCTGAAGGAGCTCGGTGAACAAGTGATGGCGCCAGCCGTGGCGCTCAAAAAATTTATTGAGGTAATTCCCTGAAGTCCCTTTGATGTAGCATTGTGGCTTCTGGGTACTTAAAGAGTTCTCTCTGCACAGGGTTTTGATGTGAAGCTGACTGAACAGATCACTCGGATCCATTAGGAACTTTCTGCTGAGAACCAAGCGCTGAAAGAGTACATATCTCAAGAGTAGATCAGCCAGAAGGTGGCCACCCAGGTTCTGCACAACCGTATCAACGAGCTTCAACAGAATCTCAAGGTCGCTGTTGATGAGCGTGATGCGGCCAATCAGCGGGAGATTGAGCTTCTCTCAAAACATGCTACCGCTGAGCAGAAACACAAGGAGGCCATGAAATCTTCCAAGAAGCAACTCACTGGTTAGTCGGAAGTAAATTCCAAAGTCCTTGTTATTTTGAATTCACGATACTCATCCGGTTTTTGTCTGTTGTTCTTCAGAATCACAGAAACAGGCCGCCGGATGGCAGAGTGCTTTCAACCGTAAAACGGCAGAGCTTGAAGAGGTATTTGCTAATGCACAGAACACCCTTCAAGAAGCCAAATTGATTCGTGAAGGTGCTGACCGAGACCTGCTGCAGGCTTTGAAGTCGACAAAGGAGTCGCGGGAAGCTCTGGAGGCGGTTCAGACGCAACTGAAGGAGTCCCAAGAGTCTTTGAAGACTTCTCAAGATTCTTTGAAGGTATTAGAGCAAGTCGTGGAGCCGGTGCTTGACTTGGTGCCACACCCCGAAGGAGCTGAAGAGTCCTTGATTGATCAAGCCAAGGCCGCACCTGGGCGGCTTACTCAATATATCAAGGATATGGCTACTTCGGTGGTGTGTGGTCTTCTTGCTACTCTGCAACTTCATATGCTGTCCTTTGATCTATCCTCTGTCATGAGTCTGCCTGAGGGTAAGAGTGATGAAGACCATGTGGCAATGCAGGAGGAGGTCAAGACCGTTGCGGAGGAGTACTCTTAGATACTAGATCTTGTAGAGTAGTAGGCCTGCCTGGTCTTTGGCTGAAATTTTGTATCTCCTATAAACAAATATTGTGATGGTTAAAGAATCAAAGTATAATTTACTTTTGAGTCTGTTAGTTCGTGCGTTTTTACGTTGTCGACTCGTCATTGCAAGGAATATCTTGTCAATGGGTCTTTGTGTTTGGTGGATGTATGACCAGGCGTCTTACTAGACGAGTCTATCCGAGTGCTCTTTAGCACTTGAAGTTGGGTCGTATGACTTTGTTTCTCTTTTAGTCTTCGGCGACTTATCAGAGAACTTAGTCTTGCCCGAGTACTACTCTTAGTACCCTGTTTCAAGGGATATGTGTGATCAAGCACCTCTTGAGGACCAATCTGTTGGTTCCTGTGGGGTGAATCATATCCTCTTGACGTTTCACAGCTTGAGTGCGAAATCAGATGGACCTTTATCCGATTAGTAAGCGACAGGGTGAGTACTACTCCCCTTGTTGTACCTTATAGGAACCGATATCTACTTTTCAAGATATAGTTTCTCTATAGGTTCATAGCTGGGTTTTTAATCCGTACTAACCGGTGAGTTGTATTGAGCTCGGAGCTCGTAACTCAAGTATGGTTGCCTCTGAACCAAGAAGAGCTCATCCGAGTAATATTTAATATTAGTTGGTGGAATAGAGGAGTACAATGGCTAGTGCCTATTGCATGCTTTCTCTGAAAATTTTAACCGACTAATAGCCGTGATAAGTGTAGCTGCTTGAAAGGAGGATGCATTCTTTTTCCGGTAGAATCCACACTTTATTCATATAAAATAGAAAAGTACAAGCTGCCCTGAGACGTGTTTGTAGCATAGCACCTAGGTGTAATACTTTGTCAGATGCTCAATATTCCATGAATTTGGTACTTGAGTACCGTCCTCTGTGACTAGCTCAAATGACCCGGGTCTTGTTACTTTAGATACGATATATGGCCCTTCCCATGGGCTCATAAGCTTGTGGCGTCCTGTGGTGTTCTAAATTTTCTTCAGGACCATGTCGCCATCTTGGAAGGTACGGTGATGGACGTTCTTGTCATGGTAGCGCCTCATCCCTTGTAGATACCTTGCTGATTGAAAAAGCGCGGCTAGTCAGGCTTCTTCGAGGCTATCAACTTCTAGTCTCCTTGTATCATTAGCTTCGCCTTCATTATACTGTTCTATTCTTGGAGAGTTCCAAATTAGATCTGCTGGGAGGATTGCTTCCGTGTCATAGACCAGGAAGAAAGGAGTTTGTCCTGTTGCCCTGCTTCGTTGTGTCTGTAGGCCCCATACTACCTTGGGTAACTCTTCCACCCATTTTCCACCGTGGTCCTTTAGAAGATCAAACAGTCTTGGCTTTAGGCCGGTTAAGATGAGGGCGTTTGCTCTTTCGACTTGGCCGTTTGACTGCGGGTGAGCTACTGATGCGTAGTCTATCTTTACTCCACAGTCACTGGCCCATGATTTGAAATCGATTGTCGTGAAGGGAGAGCCAAGATCAGTGATAATTCTATGTGGTATCCCAAAGCGATGAAAGATACTCTGCATGAATTGTACTGATTTTGATGCGTTGAATTTAACCAGTGGCATATACTCGATCCACTTGGTAAATTTGTCAATTGACACGTAGATGTATTCAAATCCGCTTGGTGCGCGCTTTAGAGGGCCCACCATGTCGAGTCCCCAGCATGAAAATGGCCATGACAGAGGGATGCAAATCAACTCATGGGCAGGGACATGTTGTTGCTTGGCGAAGAACTGACATGATTGATAGTGGCGGACTAAGTCTTCTGCGTCTTTCAGAGCAGAGGGCCAGTAGTACCCAGATCTGAAGATTTTTATGACTAATGTCATTGATGCTGCATGATTACCGCAACACCCGGAGTGAACTTCGTTCAATATTTCTTTGCCTTCTTCTGGAGAGATACACTTTAGTAGGACTTCGGATGAAGCTCCATGTCAATATAACTTATCCCCGACTAGGACATAGTTCTTGCTATGTCTAGTGACATGCTCTGTTGTGGATTTGTCGCTTGGCAACTTGTGCTCTTTGAAGTAGTCAATGAAAACTTGTGGATACATGGGTGTATGCCGAGTCTCTGAGTGATGAGTGATTGTCAACTGGGATAATGCGCATGTTCTTTGGCTTGTGTTGTGCAGGTGTCGAGCACGGATGCAGTGATCAAAGGCAAGGTGAAGGTCAAGTAGAGACGTGCCGTGCCGATGGACCGAGAGCGGCGAAGGGCGGACGTGAGGCTTGGACTGAGGGACCGGTGGCCTGAGTATCAGCTATGGTGGCTGACAGCCTGGGACATCGACGAGCGAAGACTTGCAGGTGGACGGGGTGCACGGGCGGTGCATCCCTTCTATGGCTTGGTTTGGTGGTTGAGCCACAGAAAAACCACCGAGTGGACGGTTTCCAGGTTTGGGTCTCAAAACCTGGGCACTGATGGTTTCCGAGTTTGGGCCACAAAACTCGGGCTGAGGAAGGTTTCCAGGTTTGGGCCTCAAAACCTGGGTGTTGCGGGTTTGCTGAGTTTGGGCCACCAAACTCATGCCATGGATGGCTAGTTTCCCGGTTTGGGCCTCAAAACCGGGGGTTGGCTGTGAAGGCTGGTTTCCCGGTTTGGGCCACAAAACCGGGGGTGCGACGTACGGGAAAAGGACAAGCAGAGCGGTGGCGGCACGTGGCGGCAATCGGTGAGGTTGCGTCGAGGCAACGCTACCAGTTGTGCGGGCGTGGCCGTCGGATCACCACCTACCACGAGTTGGTCCAGAATAACCCTAGGGTTCAGCTGGTTCGCTCTGTAAGTAGTTAGGGTTAGAGTGGGAACTAGAATTAGTACAAGTAGGGGGAGACACCCACCTCCCCATTTATCTCAGTCATTTGCTATTTTTCCTTCTGGGGTTTCCTGCTCTCCCTATTCCCTGCGGTAGCGAACTGAGATCCACAGAGAAGAGAACCATACCTCTGTGTTCATGAGATTTTAAGGAAGTGAGACCGTAATCTCACTGTTGTAGCGTGTGGTAGCCACACGGTTGCAAATTCGTGGTTGTGATTCGCGTTGTGTTCGTGTTCTTCGCGGATTGCTTTTCTCCACGTTTTTCCCGTCGATCGATCTCCTTGTTTGTTGCGTCTTTTGTGATTCCGTTTGAACAGAGATGTTCTAGATCGTGAGGCACTACTTTCTACCGGAGGAATTCTCCTTCAACCTCACGAGCTAGTAGATCAGTCGATTTTCGTTTCGGGTCAAGTTTTTCTCTCTTCCCCGAAATTCTTTGATTCATTGATTTGGAGATAGGTTCGAGCCATGATCTCTTAGACATAGCTCACTATCCTCTTTGTGACTCATCTCTCCAAGTTTGAACCCTAGAGGTTTCATTTTGGGAGAGTTTGATTCGAATCGGTGGATGAACGGTGAAGTGTCGGGGTGACCGGACGCATGGTCACGCGTTGACCGGACGCTTGCTGGTGAGTCCGGTTGTTGAATGTACAGTCTGTGATTTGCTTTGTCTATGACCGGACGCTTGACCTAACTCTGACCGGACGCATCACTTACACTGTTCACCGCTTGGTCGCTCTTTGATCGGACGCTGGACACCTGACCAAACGCACCTCCACCGAGAGTCCGGTCAGAAACAGTAAGGTCCAAAATCAGTTTTCGCACGACCGGACGCGTCCGGTGGTCTGTGACCGGATGCAGGCAGAGTCCGGTCGAGTGTGTCCAGCGCGTTTTCATCCGCAGTTTGTTCGTCTAACTCACGTTTTGAGACCCGCTTGTTGCGCTGGATTCCTGATTTCGTGCTCTACAGAAATCGGGTTTCTCACTTTACAAAATAGCCTGAATCCCCCTCACGTTGATCGGGGGAGGTTGAGGTTACCCAAAGTTCATCCTGTCACTAGTTGACCTGCGTGAACTTGGGCGAAGTAATTTTTGTGCTGTCCCGCTGTGTTCCTTGGGAACATCCACCCATTCTCTTGGGTCGTGGACATCACGCTTGTCAGCTTTACTCTTGGGGTTGATTCTCGGGACAGTGGCGATAAGTTTCTGAAAAGAAATTTTGAGCTCCCATTCACCCCCCCTCTGGTCGCTTTCTGGTAGCACTTTTGGTCCTTCAAAACTTTAGTCTAGTCAGGTGATATTGTTAGTATCTGTGTTGAGGGTGTCGGGGTGAGCTCTTCTTTCTGCTGGATAGAGGGCTTTGATAGCTCATGTACAAAGATGTCATTGGGAACAGAGGCTCTGTTAGATCCCAACTTTGCTAGAATGTCAGCGGCAACGTTGAGATCTCGTGTAATATGATTGAGTTCCAACCTTGAGAAATTTTTCTCCAGTTTGCGGACTTCAGCGCAATAGGCGTCCATTGTTTCCTTGGTGCAGTCCCAATCTTTGTTGACTTGATGAATCACCACGGAAGAATCGCCATAGACTAGTAGTCGCTTGGTACCCAATGTGACTGCTAATCTTTACCCGTGTAGTAGCGCCTCATATTCTACTTCATTATTGGTAGTTGGCCACATAATTTGCAAAACGTATTTGAGTTGCTCTCCGGTGGGTGATATAAGTAGGACTCCAGCACCTGCACCTCTGAGTTTTAGGGACCCATCGAAGTACATCTTCCAATGTTCTAGAATATAGCCATCTTGAACCTGCTGGAATTCTATCCATTCGGCGACAAAATCAGCCAGGGCTTGTGACTTGATTGCTTTCCTTGGAGTGAACTTGATATTGGGTGCGCCCAACTCGACTGCCCATTTGGAAATTCTACCCATAGCGTCGTGGTTGTGAAGGATTTCTCCCAATGGAAAATCCGTGACAACTGTGATTTCGTGGGCTTCAAAGTAGTGTCGTAGCTTCCTTGATGAGATAAGTAAAGCGTAGAGCAATTTTTGAACTTGTGGGTACCTGACCTTTGAGTCAGAGAGTACCTCACTGATGTAGTAGACTGGTCGTTGGATATTGTAGACGTGCTTCTCGCCTTTGTGCTCCACCACTATGGCTGTGCTTACAACGTGTGTGGTAGTTGCGATGTATAGCATCATTGGTTCTCTGAGCTCTGGTGGTGATAGAATAGCAAGGTTCGTCAAGTATCCTTTGAGCTGTTCAAAGGTCCTGTTAGCCTCTTCGGTCCACTAGAATTTATCCCGACTTTGAGTAACTTGAAGAAAGGTAATCCCTTTTCTCCTAACCTTGAGATGAATCTATTGAGTGCTGCCATGCACCCAGTGAGCTTCTGAACATCCTTTACTAAGGTTGGTGGCTTCATACTGGTGATAACCTTAATCTGCTTTTGGCTAGCCTTGATACCTCGATGACTAACCAGGAATCCGAGTAACTGTCCTGAGGGTACTCCAAATACGCATTTTGTGGGGTTTAGTCTCCACTTGTAGGTGCGTAAGCGGGTAAAGGTTTCCTCTAGGTCGGCTACGAGGGTAGTCGGATCCTTTGTCTTTATGACCACGTCATCAACATAAGCTTCCGCATTGCGGTCGATCTGGTCGCCTAAGCAATCCTAAATAGCTCGTTGATAAGTGGATCCTGCGTTCTTCAGCCCCAAGGACATGGTTTTATAACAATAGGCACTGAAAGGAGTTATAAATGATGTCTTGGGTTGGTCTTCTTCTTTGAGGGCAATCTGATGGTACCCCGAGTAACAATCTAGAAAGGATAATAGAGCGGAACCTGCGGTGGCATCAACTATTTGATCTATCCTCGGTAACCCGAAAGGATCCTTTGGACAGTGCTTGTTGAGGTCTGTGTAGTCGACACACATGCACCACTCTGCAGAGTTCTTTTTCTTTACTAGCACTGGGTTAGCTAGCCACTCAGGGTGGAGAATTTCTCTGATGAACCCGGTTGCCAATAATTTGGCTATTTCCTTCTTGATTGCTTCCTTTTTCTCTGGTGAGAATCGTCGTAGTCTTTACTTGATGGGTCTGGAACCTTCTTTTAGTTCCAATTTGTGCTCAGCCAAGTTCCTTGGAACACCTGGCATGTCGGATGGTTTCCAGGCAAATATGTCTTTGTTTGCCCTGAGGAACTTGGTGAGCGCGAGTTCCTATGCTTCAGATAGGTGAGCGCTGATAACCGCCGTGTTTGAGGGATCACCGGTTTCCAGGTCGATAGTTTTAGTAGATACTTCTGCTGGTGTCTGGATGGTTCCTACCTTCTTAGCTGGGATTTCTGCATCTCCAGACTTGGCGTTATGTACCATCTGCGCGAGCTCTTGTACCACCAGGGCAAGTTGAGCTTTTTCAGCAATCTAGACAACTTATGTGTCACATTCGAAAGATCGCTTCAAATCTCCCTTGAAAGTTAAAATGCCTTTAGAACCCGACAACTTCAGCAGTAGGTATGGATAGTGTGGTATTGCCATAAACTTGGCGATAGCTGGTCGTCCAAATATGGCGTGGTAAGATGATTCAAAGTCGGCTACCTTGAAACTGATGTACTCTATTCGGTAGTTAGTCAGAGTTCCAAAAGTGACGGGTAGGATTATCCTTCCGAGTGTTATTGCCGCCTTTCCGGGTACTATGCCGTAAAAGGGGGCACTTGATGGTGTAAGCTGGGTTGGTAGGTGCAAGTTCATCTTGCGTAAGGTACTTGCGAAGATGATATTGAGTCCTGCTCCTCCGTCTATAAGTACTCTTCCCAGCTTGAACCCGGCGACTGTTGGATCCAAGACTAGCGGATAGTGTCCTGCATTGGAAACGCTGGTCCATTGGTCTGCTCGAGAGAAATTGATCGGGTGCTCGGACCAGTCGAGATATCTGGGAATCACTAGTTCGGTAGACATAATTTCTCGCAAGGATAGCTTCTGGAGGCACTTGCTGTCGCTGGTGGTTACTCCTCTGAATATGACATTGATGGTGCCTTTGGGGTGTTGGAAACCGTCAGCGCCCTGTTGTGGGTCTTCAGCTACCTTCTTGCCCTTGTCTTTCTTGTTTTTCTTGAAGTCGGAGTTCAAACCTCGCTCTTTAAGCTGACGATAGTGCCTTGCCGGTTGTCCTCCTTTCGGATGGAAAGGGCATGGGCCATCTAGGAGGTCGTCGAAGCTTAAAGGCTTGTTCCCTTTCTTTTGATGTTCCATGGCTGCTATAGTGTTGTCCCCGGTCCTTTTACGGGTGTTCTGTTGAGTAGGCTGGGTTCCTCTCTGATTATTTCCTTGATCACCTTGCGTGTTCCTCTCGGGGAAGCGCTCCTGTGTGCGTTCTTTTGTTGCCATCATGGAGTTTACTGCTCGGTGGAACTCGTCTATGGTGGTCGGGTCGTGCTTGATGAAATCTTTGTAATTGTACCTTTCACAAATTCCATTGCTAAAAAGGTCGATTACTTATCTATCTGTTATATCTGAGACTGTGGAGCGAATCTTAGAGAAACGTTTGTAGTATTCTCGCATGGTCTTGTTTTTCTGCTGCTTGCAAGTTCTGAGCTTAGTCCAAGGATCCGATCTCTCGGGAACACCCACAAAGTTTTCTATGAAAATGCGATGGAGTTGTTCCTAGGAGTCGATAGACTCAGGCTTAAGTCTGTCGAACCATACAAGGGGCATTGCCTCTAGAGCCATGGGCCAAAATAATGATTTGACATCATTGCTTCCGCCTGCCAACTCGACTGCTTAAGCATATAGTCTGAGCCACCGTTTCGGTTCTCTTTTCCCATCGTACTTAGAGTAGTTCCCAGGCTTGAACTTGCATGGAAACGGGACTGCTCGAAGACACTGGGAAAAGCAGGGAAAGCGATCAACTGCGTCGGAGGCCAAGTTGTCGACTCCTCGGTATGATGACTCGGCTCCACCTTCTGCTTGGTCAGGGACTCAGTTGCTCAGGCGACTTCTGGCTGGGACCCGACCGAGCCGCTCATGAACGGGTCGTCTCTGACTTGGATGGGATGAGTCTTGAGCATCAACTAAGGACTCAAGGTTTCTGCCTTTGAGTTGGAGTGTGGTTGACTACAACATGATCAACTAGAGCTCCTGCTCGGGCGTCCGGTTGTCTCTTGCTCCAATCTCCGTAGCTAGAGCCATGATGTTCTGATAGGGTGTCTGGTATACTTTATGGCCAGCGACCCTCATGAACTCAGGTTCAAGGTTGCGCGAGCAATCAGCGCGTCATCAATTGTGATCATTTTGAGACTGAATGTCTTCAGCGCGATTATTACGAGCTTGACGCTCATCTTCCTCTTCCAAGCGTCTGCGACTATTATATTCTTCTAGCCATACTTGGTATCGCTCCATTGCTTCCTTGCGGTGAGTTGCTCGTCTTCTACAAGCGTCTTTGGCTAGATTCTTCCTTAGCCTTTCTACCTTTAAGGTTTCAGTTTCGCTGGGTCCTTCTGGATCATCATCAGATATCATACTCAAGGTTTCATCATCGCGGAAGACATCTGTAGGAGTTGGGGGTCGTAGTGATGACTGATGTCCTACCATGAAGACTTCACGAGTGTAGCCTTGGTTTGTTGATCCTGGCATAACTGATTCCAAGGTGGAGGCGCTGGAGATTAGCTCTGTTGAGGTGTCGTTTTCCTCGAAGGGGAGCTGATGTCCGTATTGGTAAGGGAGTTGTTGGTTGATTGTGCCAACCAACCTAGCCGGGGTTGGTTGTATTGGCCAATGGACGATGTTACCTTCCTCAGTTGAACTGAAAATGAGTCCCTATTGGGCTCCTGTCAGGGGGATCTGCTGAAGCTTTTTAAAGTTTGATTCAATCAACTCTTGGAAGGTCTTTGTCGAATTGCGCAGTCCAAAGGGGGTATGGTGTCTGAAATCCGAGTCTTGTTTGGACCGAGAGTTCGTGTTTGAGTAGGAGTCAGATGCTTCGACCTGGTCCCCAGATCCTTGCAATTCTTGGATTGTGAGATTTTCCAGGTCTCAGGTGAGATTGTCCATCTTTGTTATGGCTTGCGCTTCTGAGTCAGGTTGAAGGTGTCGATGCAATGATCGTCCGCGATGCAAGTCCATGAGCCAAAAACAAAAATTGATCCCGCTGAGAACATGTTGAAGTGGTTTGTCGAGCTCTTGATCATGGAATCGCTGAGAGCCCCTACCTGGCGCACCAGCTGTCGGTGTTTGTTAACCGGCAACTCATCTTGGGGATTCCTAGGCGATTTGTTCGGTGGGGATCGACGTTCGTGGAATTTGGCGACTACACAGGGACAACGATTTATACTGGTTCATGCCGCTAAATAGCGTAATACCTTATGTCCAGCAGTGGCGTGTGCCTTGTGTTATGATCTGAGATTCAATGATAGGGGTATGCGCCCGCTTCCCCTTATATAATCGGGTGAAGCATGACATATACCGAATCCAAGTCGAATACTACAGAGGAGTCCTATTCTAATTACAAGACTTCCTTCAGTAGCTCTACTAAGTTACAATGAGAGTCCTAATCTATGTCTACTTTGTATCACGTCTTCGGATCTCCTGTGACTTCCCAGGACTAGTCCGAGTAATCATCTTCCGATGATGTCTCTGACATTCTGGTCCGTCAGACGGGTATACTTGATGCACAGGGGTTTTGACTTGAGGAGAGCCGAGTCCTTCGCTGCGTTGTAGCTTGTTAGACGGTCGTACGTCATTGTAGCCTCGGAGTGGGTATAGTGCCGAACAGTGCCACCGGGTGTGGCTTTCCACGCCCGGATCTGCCGGTGGTGGAAAAAGGGGATGTGACTCCCGTCCTGACTTCCCACGCCTCCTGCACGTCCCTGCCTTGTCCTGACAGCAGATGTCAGCGCGTTCTAGGGAGGAGTGTGGTCCTATTTGACAGGACGCGGGCGCAGCAGGCGCTGGTATGGTTGTCAGAGCTGAGAAGAGCAGGGAGTTTCCTTCTTGCGGAAGGCTTGGGAGGTAGTGGAGCGCTCGCCCGAGACCTGACGCGGAGGGCTCGGGCGAGACGGAGATCGATCGTTCGCCCGAGGCCTGGAGCAGAGGACTCGGGCGAGACGGAGAACGAGCGTTCGCCCGAGGCCTCGCTCGGAGGGCTCGGGCGAGACGGAGAACGAGCGTTCGCCCAAGGCCTCGCTCGGAGGGCTCGGGCGAATGCCAGGATTGTTGGGCTGCCGCGGCCTACTTCCGCTTGACGGGTTTTCGGGCTTTGGCTTGGTGGGCCAAGTAGTGTCGATTGCCTTCTTGGCCCTGGTTATGTGTTGACACTCCTTAATGGAATCACTCTAAGATAGACTTCATAAACAATAACCTAGTGAAGGCACTAAGAAGTGTACGGGACACTACTAGCATCACTTAACGTCAAGTTGTCATCCCCAACATGAAACTAGCAATGTGATTATATCATAGCACTGACGCTAAAGATAAATATTTACCCGCAAGCGCACAGATAAATACACCCGTTGTAGCAGCATTTTACCTAGAGATGTTCCAAGTATCGTTATTTATATTTAGCACTAGGAATGAAGTGAGAGAAATAAGGACAAGAGCTACTCTACACATGTGATAGGAGAATTGAGAACAAAGCAAGAACACACTCCTTTATCTTAAACAGGGATCAATCACAATAATGAGGTACACTATAAATGATAAAAGATCAATCTATGATAGTCCTTAGAGCATTTCAACTTAGACAAGGCATGCGGATTAGAATAGACATTATAAAGAAGTATTCCTAAGTTATTCTAATTATAAGTCATAATATACATTGATTAGTGCAATTATATTTGGCAATCATTGGCTAGGTTATCCCATATTCATATTCAAGAGGCAACTCCATAGTAAAGGTGCCAAACAGAGTAACCCCTAAACCATGAGTTAACTGAGCCATACTGAACACTACATTCGGGAGGTGGAATACAAAGGACTCAACAGGCCTGTCACACCCGCGATCTACCACTCTATCCGGAACATAGGACGCATTCGCAGATAAATATTGTATAGGCACCATGCCTACACAACATCTATCACCCACCCAATGATCATTAAGATGAGCGCTATACAAACATGAGTATAAACATGATGATAATCTATCTATGCCAAATATATAATCAAAGCATACTACAAGCAGTATAATTAAGAATATAGTAATTAATGTCTTAGTCATATCAATTATATCTAAACTATTATGAACTAGACTATGAACTAGCACACAATGATGAACAATATGATGAACTAGAACACATAGATGAACTGGAGTATGAACTAGAACATGAAGTAGACGATGAACTAGAACATGAACAATGAAGAACTAGAAGAACAATTATGAACTAGAAACATAATTAGATCCATAATGTTGATACAAGAGAGAAGATCTTGGGTTTACCAAGCCTTCTCGCGACTAGATCTGGAATCCATGCGAAGCTTGCCTCTTCTAATTCTAATTCTATCTAGCTATGCCTAAGTTGATGTGGCTCTAAGGAAATTAGGGTTTCTGATTGATCCTCCTCCTCTTCTAATGACTTGAGATCTGATGATGATGGAGAGGGGGGTCTGGGGCCTGGTTATATAGCCCTGAGGGATCAACCGCAGCCGTTAGATCAAACCGACTTAAGGTACGGCCGAGATGAGTCCTAGAGGTCGGTGGAGATAGCTTGAAGAGGACGAAACCCAGCGGGCCCAGGGGGCGACTGGTCGGTCTAAGGGTGGGACCGACCGGTCCCACCTGGCGGCCTCTCGCGGTGGTCGACCTCCTGGTGTCTTCTTACGTCCTCTAGAGTCTTCTAGAATAATCCTCACGTGGTGGTGGCGTTATCTCCCGTTGGTTTCCTTCTATGGGAAGCTATCGGTGCTGATTTCCTGGTTTAGTCCCTGCAGAATCATAGTTCACCAAAACTCATGGAATATTGTCAGTTGAAACCCTAAACCTTTGTTGGTCATCGAATTCTTGCCCTTTTCATATTTATTTATCCCTTAATTATGATAGATAACCACTTGTAACAACTCCCCCAAGCTTACCTTTTGCTAGTCCCTTAGCAAATAGTCATGATAAATCAGGAATTGCTACTATGCTTTCACACCTCAATGGTACATATGTTCAAACAAAAATCTTTCCTTGGCTTAGAGTTAACTATTCTGACTTTCTCATATTACCTTTAACTATGGAGCTTTTGCCTTCACTTGGGTCTTTAAACAATTGAAAGATAGAACAATCAAGTTAAGCACTGTATCTCTAACTCTTTGATCAACCTTTATTCTACAGTTTTTATATATTTTCAAAATAAAAATCAGAGATTTTACTGTATGACACTCTCAAATCGCTCTTTTATATTTTATGATTCCTCACTGATGCATTTTCCTTCTTTCTATGGATATATATCTGGGGCTTTAAGAAGTGAAAAGCATATCTTACCAAGTCAAAGTTCAAAGTTTAGGGAGAAAGATGTCATACTCATAGATCAAGACCTTAGAACATTTAAAATTTGTCATCTCTTGCTGGCATATTGTAATTAGAGGGACCATGGGCTATCTTTCTTTTTCTCTTTCATATTTTTATCATAACTCATTTTTTTCTTTTGAGGTAGTCGGACACTTGTCCCTTTTTATTTCCTCCTTTTATACTTTTGCATAGCCCATGCCTCTAACACAATACTACTTCGGAAGAGTGAATCTTTTAATAAAACATTCTTGATCTCTAGAGCATGATAAATTTCTCAACCATAACTAAAAACTTAGAACAAAGCAAGTAGCCTTATCTTAAGATCATATTAATGGCTCTGGGTAGGAATTCATGTTATGTCATACAGGATCTCATCATGTATCTTTAATCTTTTCAAAGTGTAAATCTCCAGAACTCTAGTATCTTTAGGAATTAGATAAATAGCAGCTCAAACTTTTATATCTTATCTCACAATTATCTAGACTTTTGATCAAGCATTTGCCATCCACAGGTTTCAGGTTCAGAGTTTATTCAGAACAACTTTGTCTAAAACTCAAGAAAATTTAAGTTTGAACAATAGGTATTTAAGAGGGATTACGACAGAGCAACTATTCATCATTTTCATCATGAGCAAAATTAAGTTCATATCAACTTAGGCATTTATTCATTATATACTATATTTATTTGGTTTTATAATAGTTATTCATCTTTCTATGGGTTTTTTTATATATATTGACCTGGATCTAGCTAAAACGAACTAATAGTAAATGAAAATAGTCGTGGTACGATACTTATCGTGATAACTGAGGGTGCTCTCCCCCAAGCTGGATCTTGACGTGATCTTTTCCCAGAAGATGAGTAGACTATCAGCAGTGGCCTAAGTCCCTCTCTTCTTTATTTCCTGCTGAACTTAAAAATAGACAACACAACTAGTGGAACTTGATTAAGTGTTAGTGATAAATATTCTTTCCCTTTATCTAGTTGTCTAAAGCTCTTAAGATCATTTATGTTCTTCCTTTCCACTAAGCAGAAATTCAGTAGTTCTCTATAGTGTCTCTTTTTAGATTTAATGGTGAGCCTTCATGTGCCCATATATTTTTGTTTCTCTTTTTTTTAATTAACGGTGAGCCTTCATGTGCTCACATATTTTGGTGTTTTGAATTTATTTATAGAATGAAAAACTTAAGAGGATAGAGATACTTATGTGGATACATGGGGGTGACTTCCCCCAAGCTGAATGTTGACGTAGTCACTTTGCAATGTAGCAGACTGGCAATGGATATGTCCTTCCTCTATTAGAGCTTTGATTGATGTTGATGTTTGTTGAGACAGTGCTCCAACAGTGGATGGAGCATTTACTTGTTCGTCAGCTTTTCTTGGCCTTTCAAATCTTGTGAAACTCAAATAGACAACAAAACTTGTGGAGCAGATTAAGCATTAGCGGTTGGCCACTCAAGCCTTAGTTGTCTAGAATTTCAGTAAGATCTCTTTCTTTATATTTTAATATATATATATTTTTTACGATGCAAGAAAAATGCAACAGGATGAATGTATGCATATTTATTTTTAGTATTATTATATTATTATTGTTATATTTTTTATGCCACCATGGTGAACATTCCTGTGGGTTTTTACACACCATAGAATTATTCACATTGGGCTTCATGATTTATGATGTAGTGTAACAAATGCAATATTTTTTTATTCCTTTTCTAATGCAATGCAGAAATTAATATGTAGATGTATTATTATTTTTTATGCCTCCATAGAGAATACATTTATGGGTTTTAACACACCACTAAACTGTTCTCATGGGGCTTAAAGTTTTTCATATTTTTATTTTCTTTTCTAATGCAGATATAATTTGCTAAAAAGTAAAGAAATATGGATAACTACCGAGTTACCTTCCGGCGAGGATTCGATGTTTATAGTCTATTGAACAAGAATTCTTGCACGCTCTTTATTCTTCCTTGGGTGCGTCCGCAGATCCTCGTGGTGAAAACCTTAGTTGTACTTCAGTAGAACTCTCTTTCTTTTTCAAGTGGCTGGTGGACTTGTCTCCTTTGGTTCACTGCTCTTCATATTCTTTAATGGGTGTTGGCATGATCATTTACTTTGAATCCTTGACAGCGTAGAAGTTCATCACTTCTCTTGAGCTATAACCATTGATGATTGGCTCTTGAGTGGACGAAGGCTTCGTCGGCATCATAGTGGAATTCCTATCTTCTGTTGAAACTCAGATAGACAACAAAGCTCGTGGAATAGATTAAGGGTTAGTGAAAAACTACACCTTAATTATTTTAGAGTCTTGATGTATTTCTTTTAAGCACAAAGCAACAGAGTTTTGGATTTCCATTTATGTATGTGACTCAATGATGGTGCAATAAATGTTTTATCACATATGTATCAAGAAAATAGGAGGTAAATGTCAAACCAACATTTTAAAGTGAGCATTAATATTGTAAGCTAGCGACATCCTCTAGAATTCATGAAACTTTGGGAGACCACTCTTTGTACAGTGTGTCCTACTCGCAAAACTAAGGCAGAGATCAAGTGCATAAGTTGTGCTGGTGAGAAAACACCAAAAGAACCAAAACTTCATTTACTCTACTCTAGCCTTAGGCACATTTAATATGATAAGATTGGTATTTTGTGCATTGTTTCACTCTTAAAACATGGGTGATGAAATCAGAAGAGTGAGCATGAATTTGACAATGAGGGTTGAGTGTTCAAGACTAAGTAATTAAAAGAGTGGTACTCAAAGAACAAAGCATGTTGAGTTTTTTAGATTAAACATTTAAAGTTGTAACTCAAACATTTTGATTCTTTTGATTTAAGTGCAGAGCAAGACCAAGAGAAAGCTTTTATAGAGAATGATCACTTACCTTAAAATATTACCTTCATCATTGAAACGCAGTGGCGCCATGTGATGAGGGATAGATGATCTATGATGACCCCTTCCTTTTGAAGCTTCTCCTTGCATCTTGAGCTTGTTCCTGAGCATCTTGTCTCCTGTGTTGAACTTTATCTTCCTCAACCTCTAAGCTATCCTTTTTCTCTCTCCTCATGAATTATGTTTGGGACTTATTGCTCCACTTATCATTTTATTCCTGAAAGCGTTAGTGGACAACACATACCCGAAGGGATTTACAAGTAATAACAAGGGTAGTGTTGTCATAGAGCTAAAGTCACTTTCTATGCTATAGAGAAGTTTAATCTTGGCATTTTAATTAGCATAGAACTTGTATCCCATATTTTATTTTCCTTCATCGTTCACCACTAGTTCTTCTCTAAAGGATTGATTTTATTTTGTATCTTAAGTTTGATTTTTAAGCTTAGAATTTGTAATATCATTCAAACTTAAAGAGACAAAGTAACAGTGAGAAGAGAGATTGCAAACCAGTGTGTCGGGATGTTGACAGCTTCTTGATTGGGAGGATGAGCATGGTTGTAGAATTTTTGGAAGAGCTAGCCTTCCTCCCCACACTTAGACAAAGGCAAGTGTGAATGTTGAAGCATCCCTCGCGTTGTATTTGCAATTCCCATGTTCTCGGACATTGTTCACCCTGTAGTGGATAGTGACAAGAATACCCAAAGGGAACTAGTCCTAAGAACAGATATATTTTTTTTTTAATTTTTGTAAATTAAGACAAGATTCTAAATTTAAAAAGTCATAAGATAACTACCGATTGACCTCTCGGCGAGGGCTCGCAGTTTTAGGTTCGTTGAGCAAGACCTTTCTTTAATGGACACATACCCGAGGGAATATATGTAACACCCTAAAATTTTCTCCAAAACAAAATAGGTGAAAATGATTTAATTATGATTTTTGTGAAGCATTTAACCTAGGGGTTAAATAATTTTTGTTGAATTAAAATAGTAGTGGCAACATGTTTATGCATTCATGCTGGTGCATTATATTTATTGAAGTGACTGGTTTTTGCCAAAATTCAAAATGAATTCAAACTCCTTTGAAATTTATTTGAAAAGCTTGGAAATAAAATGAAAAGGAATTTATTTCTCTCTCCCCTCTCCCTCTTCCTTTACGGCCCAGGCGGCCTGGCGGCCCAACAGCCGGCGCGCCCTCCCCCCTTCCCTTCCTTCCCGCGCTGGGCTTCCCTCCCCCTTCTCTCCATCGCGCGCGGCCCGCAGGCCGGCCCGCTCGGCGCCGCTGCAACCACCCGCGCGCCCTCTCCTCCCTCTCTCTCGCTGGTAGCCCGTCCCCACCTGTCGGCGCCTCCCCTTTCCCCCTCCGCGCGACGCCGCCCGCAGCGCAACCGCCGCGGCCGCACGCTCCCGCTTCGCCCGCGCCCACTCCCACGACCTCGCCTCTCCCTCGTCCATATAGTGGACGCGGTCTCCTGCCCGCTCCTCTTTTCCCCACTCCCGCACCCGCAGAGCCGCGCAGCAGAGCAACCACCCGAGCAATCGCGACCAGAGCACCCGCGCCAAGCTCCGCCGAGCTAGTGCCGAGCGCTCGCCGCCGTTGCCGGCCGTGCTCGCCCTCCCCGGCCCCGTCCTTCACCTCGCCGCGCTCCGCGTCGCGGTAGCGCCGCCGCCGAACCCCTTCTCCCTCTTTCTTGCGCTCGGTTTTGGCCTAACTGCCGTAGCACTCTTGCAGCTCGCTGCCGTCGCCCGGAGCTCCGTCGCCCGCCGTCGTTCCCCGCCGTCCGAGCCTCACCGCCGCCTCCTCCGCCGTGGTGAGGGTTCCCATGTGCTCCGCCTTCTCCCCACCCTCTTGGTGTGGCTTGTGGTGCCCTCCGAGGCCGGGTCCGCAAGCACCCGCGCGCCATCTATGGCGGGAGCGCGCACGCCGTCGCAAGGCGCCGCGATGTCGCGGCCGGTGCGCGCCGTCGGCTCGCCCGCGCGTTCGCGTCTCCCCGATCTAATCAGGTGCGTCCGTGGCCGATCCAACGGCCTCGGATCGCCGATACCCTTTCGCCGGCCGATTTCGCTAAAGAGACCCCGTGGAAAGCGGGAATCAACCCGCACTCCACCAGGCACTATTCCCTGTGCCTGGAAAATCTTGCAACCAGGCCCTTGTATTTTTGCTCAATTGAGGCGCAGTCCAGCCGACTGCGGATTTGATTTAAAATTCAATTTAAATTCCGATTTAAATTCAAATGGATTTCAGTCTATTTACAGAAATGCCACTACACTGTTTTGCTTATAAAATCCACGTTTTAGCTCCGATTTGATCCGTTCAAATTGTGTTAGCTTCGTAATTTAGTGCTCTATCCGTTTACGTCCCGGTTAGGCCGTTTTGGTCAGGTTAGATGTAGGGTCCAAGTTAATCTTGTTTAGGGCTCTATATATACCGTTTCGGTCGTAGCTCTCGCGCCGTAACTCCGTTTTCGGTGAACCAAAACTTGTTGTGATCGTAGAAACGTGTACTTCAGTTTTATCAAAGTTTTATTTCTGTTTATTACTGTTTGCTGTACTGTTCTAATGATAGCCTTGTTTGCATTGTGTATGTTTGCGCCTGGAATGCGTGGTGATGTTTTGTGATCGAGTAGACGGTGAGTCGGTGTGGTGCGACCAGGACCCCTCTTTCTTCGACCAGCAGGAAGATCAGTCTTTCGACAACCAAGGCAAGTTAGCATGGGATCTCCTTGTTACCTATTTCACTTTACCATTAAATTACTCATTTATGCATGTGTCCAATTGAGCAACCTTAGAGACCCACTTAGCTTTGTTATCTGTGATGTTCTTGACTCCGTGGGATCTTTGCATATGGGTAGAATGCTAGTGCTAACTGACTTATAACTGATCCAGTCCAATGATGAATTTGTTCTCATGATGATATGTTGTTAAACGGTTAACAAAACTTGCTGTTAGCAAAAGCTGGGATTGACAGTGCTACCATGAGTGCTATATGGCTCTGGTTTTAGCTCAGTACACTGGACCTTTTCTAACTTGTTAGCGGTGACCCGAAAGGGCGCATAAGGGGCTTGCCACTTTGGGTGTAGGGCTGCTCCTGTTCCTATGTGTATAGCTGCGATGGCCTTGTGCCATAGGAAAGGGGGTTACTACATCTGCCTGCCAAGGAAACCTAGCGGCCCTAACATGTTAGACGAACCAACGAAAGGCTTCATAGTGTGCCCCGCCGATCTACCTCGGAAGTGGATCAAGAGGTTGGCCGCCTCGGGCACAAGGGTAACACGGCTTGTGGGTAAAGATGCACAAACTCTGCAGAGTGTAAAACTGTTATAACAGCCGTGCTCACGGTCACGAGCGGCCCGGGAAAACTAGCGGAACTATGATACTTGTATAACTGTTTACTTTATATTGTTGGTACTTTATGATGTTATATTTATCTTTGATGGACAAATGGATCATGGGTTAAGGGTTAAGCACCATATTCGTTTACCTTAATGCTAAAACTTTGCCAACTTAAAAGCTAACTGCAGTCAGCCAGTGTCTGCCTTTTGAGCCTCATGAACCCTGTGTTAGCTTGCTAAGTACGTGGAGTACTTACGCTTGTTGTTTATCTTCTTTTTGGGTAAAATCCCGGATGGGTAACAGATGAAGGTGCAGTTGGCGACTTCCCAGAGGACTTCTAGGCTAGCTGTTTCCCCCAGTCAGCGTTCCCTGTGGAGTAGATCTTGTTAGCAGTTCAGTTATCTTTTGTTTCGCTTGATGTAAGACTTGTGTTGATACTATCGTTATGTAATAAACAATGTGATGATGCCACCTTCTTGTAATTTGTCTAACTTATGTGTGTGATTGTTTCCTGGGCACACATGAGTACTCCGCCACAATTTTATCCTTAAAATTGGGGTGTGACAAATTGGTATCAAAACTTTGTTGACTGTAGGACGCGAGCCTAGCTAGGAAATGGCCGTTCTAACACCTTTTTGTTACCTGCTCATGCTTATTTTATTATCTTGTTACTTTATTAAAATTTACATGCTTCTTATTCTTATTCTATTGTGTAAAACTAATTGTTTCCGCTTATCTTGTCTTTAACCATAACGTCAGGATGCCTCGCATGAACACCCGCGCGTACCGTGCCCTTTTCACCGCCAGTGCCAGCCAACCTGCTCCCCCTGTGGTCCACATCCCCGACAGTGACGGTTCCTCTAGCTCCTCCAACACCGCCTTCATCGTGGAGGATGAAGAGTTGACCTCTACCCCGACTGTCTCTGAGGAGCTAGCAGCGCCACCACCGCCCCCTGCAGCAGTTCCTAAGTCTCCAGCTCCGGAGGTGCCGGCTCCTGTGGAGCCTGTGCCTGAGGCGCCAGCTCCTGAGGCGCCAGCGCCTGAGGTCCCTGCTCCAGAGGCACCCGCTCCTGTGGCGCCTGTCGCTCCACCAGCCGTGGAGGCCCCCGCCGCTCCAGCAGTCCCAGCAGCACCTGCCGCTCCAGCAGCTCCTGCAGCACCGGCCTTCGTGCCAGTGTACCCGGTGGTGCACTCTCCCGCCGCTTCGTCTGCTTCAGCACCAACACCCCCTGCCTCCTCAGTAGTGCAGGTGGTGGATGAAGACCTTGGATGGACTCGTCGCTTCATGTTCAAGAAGCCTGACGAGACAGCATACTACCATAGTATGTTGGTTCGCCTGCTGGGTGAGTACTACCCAGAGTTGGAGGCCAAGCTCCAGTATCACTGTGGCGAGTACACTCATCCTTTGGAGGCCACTTACTGGAAGTCCGACCTGATGGTTACAGGTTGGAATGATGTGGATCAAGCCCATGTCATAGAGTCGGCTCACAGGACTACTACCAAGCGTGGTGAAGCTCTCGCCAGCATGGAGGACGCAGCACAGGATGCTTTCTTGCATTACCGTGGTCTGCGCTTCCAGTCTATGAGGACTGACCGTTACCGCTACCTGCCTCACAGTGACATGGTGGGCTCGTGGCAAGCTCTGCTTCCTCCTGTGGAGTACCCGGTTCTGGTCTCTACCGCCCAGCATGCCTATGAAGTGCAGAGGAAGGCTGACAAGGTGCAGGATGACCTGCGCGCTTCACAGAAAGTGATGAGACGTCTGGAGCGTGAAGTGGATCATCTCCGCGGTGAGCTGGGTCTTCCAGCGGTTTACAAGAAGAAGTACAGAGCCAACGATGCCCCCGGTGGAGCCCAGTAGTTGCCTACCATGTTTAGTTATCTCGTTAGACACGTTGTTTAAATTTCAGTTTGTGTCTATTGAACTTTTAGTGGATGTGTTGTTTGTGTTAGTGAACTATGTTTGATGGATCTTTGCTTGTGTGTGGTGAAGTATGGGTTTTGTCTGTGCTTCTCCAAGTTTAAATCACATCTCTGTGTGAATAAAGTTGTTTATCCCTTATCTGTGTTGCTGTTTTTCTGGAGCAGTCTGTGGTTATATCAGTATATCTCTTAATCCGTGATCCCAAAAATTATGAAATTTTTGTGGGAATATCTAGAATGATGTATCTTTCAAACAAATTTGGAACCAAGTCCTTATCTGTTCGGATCTGGGAGATATGCCTGTTTAAAGTTGATGTTTCTGCGCAGTCTGTCACCTAGAACAGGTTCTGTTCAACGCTGTTTTCGACCCGGAATCTTGCCGAATCTGAAAAAGTGTTCTATATGAGAGTTGTAGCTGGTTTCTTAAGCTTTCCAACGATGTCTGGGTCATCCCTGTGGGATTCCTGTAGCTTGAGTTATGCCCGTTTTAGTGTGCTGCTGTTGACAAGGATGTGCACAGAAATTTTCAGCAATGTTTATTTATGTTCATATATACATTCTTTGTTGGATATAAAGGTCTAACTCTTGCGTATTTGTTGGTAAGCAGATGGTAGCAAGGGGTGGACGCGGAAGAGGCCGTGGCCGTGGGCGTGGTGCTCCTATGGACCCGCCACCGCCACCGCCGCCAGTGACCATCGAACAGCTGATGGCCACGCAGAATCAGCTTATGCACGCCATGATGAACCGCCTGGATCAGGCGCCCGCTGCAGCACCTCAACCTCTTCAAGTCAGGGACCGTCGAGGAGAGTTCCTGAAGGGCCATCCACCTGTGTTCACTCACGCCTCTGAACCACTGGAGGCGGATGACTGGCTCCGTGCAGTGGAGAAACAGCTGAACATTGCCCAGTGCACCGACTATGAGAAGGTGCTTTATGCCTCGGGGCAACTGCAGGGAGCAGCACAAGATTGGTGGGATGCGTTCATGTTCGGCCGTCCCCAGGATGCTCCAGTTGTTACATGGCAGGAGTTCAAGGAGAACTTCAGATCCTATCACATCCCTGATGGTCTCGTAGAGCTGAAACAAGAGGAGTTCCACTCATTGAAGCAAGGGTCCATGTCAGTGGCGGAATACCGCGACAAGTTTGCCCAACTGTCGCGCTATGCCCCACAGGATGTGGCCCAAGACAAAGACAAGCAGCGCCGTTTTCTGAAGGGTCTTTACGATGGGTTGCAGCTCCAGCTCATGTCGAACACCTACCCGAACTATCAGGCCCTGGTCAATAGGGCGATCGTTATTGACAACAAGAGGAAGGAAATGGAGGCAAAGAAAAGAAGCTTCCAAGGCCAGTCATCGGGGAGCAACACTCGTCCCCGAACCAACCCCCAGCAAGGCTACCCCCAGAGGAATCAAGGCTCCTCCAACCAGTGGAACAGGGGACAGCAACCCCAGGGCAACCAGAACCAGCAGCGCCCTCCATACCAACAGCAGTCAGGTGGTCAGCGCTACCAGCAGCAGCCAGGAGGACAGAGGTACCAGTAGTAGGGCAGCCAAGCATCACGCCAGGGAGCACCCAACTCCGCTCCCATGAAGAACGCGGCTCAGCAGAACCCCAACGCTTGCTACCGCTGTGGGGAGGTTGGACACTATGCTCACCAATGTCCCCAGAAGCAGAACCCTCAGGCTCCACAGAACTAAGCAGGAGGTCAGAAGCAGAATGCTCGTCCACCTCACACTGGACGGGTGAACCATGTGGCTGCCGATAGTGCCCTGGATGCACCGGATGTTATGATGGGTACGTTCAGCATCAACTCAATCCCAGCAACCATACTTTTTGATTCTGGTGCTTCGCATTCCTTCATTTCACAGTCGTTTGTTAGAATGCATGGTGTGCCTTTATGTGCAATGAAAGAAACAATCATAGTAAACTCACCAGGGGGTAGTATGCCTGCAAATTTTTGGAGCCCCACCTCTAGTGTCAACTTAAGGGGGGTAGAATTCAAAGTAAAGCCTATAGTGCTGAGAACAGCAGGCATAGATCTCATCTTGGGAATGGACTGGATGAAGCAACATGGGGCTGTCATTCAGTGTCAAGAAAGATCAGTTGTTGTATCTACACCCAAGGGAGATAGGATCTGTGTGGAAGTGGTGATGCAAGAGCAGCCAACTGCCACGGTCAACCAGATGGATGCTAGTGGTGCAGAGCAAGATCGGGTGGTGGACGAGTTCCCTGATGTCTTTCCTGATGATCTGCCAGGTATGCCACCTGATCGCGATGTTGAGTTCATTATTGAATTACTGTCTGGAACTGCGCCAATAGCTAAAAGACCTTATAGAATGGGGGTAAATGAATTAGAAGAGCTTAAGAAGCAACTTAAGGAGTTGCTAGAGAAGGGGTATATACGCCCCAGTGCTTCTCCTTGGGGAGCACCTGTGATCTTCGTGGATAAGAAAGATGGTAGCCAGAGAATGTGTGTGGACTATAGGTCTTTAAATGAGGTTACCATTAAAAACAAATACCCTCTACCCCGGATCGACGATCTATTTGACCAACTTAGAGGAGCATGTGTGTTCTCTAAAATAGATCTCAGATCTGGGTATCACCAGTTGAAAATCCGGAACACAGACATTCCTAAGACCGCCTTCACAACGCGGTATGGACTGTATGAGTATACAGTGATGTCTTTTGGACTGACCAATGCCCCAGCTTACTTCATGTATCTGATGAATAAAGTGTTCATGGAATACCTAGACAAGTTCATGGTGGTATTCATAGATGATATTCTAGTGTTCTCTAAAACAGAGGAGGAACATGCTGAACATCTAGAGATGGTTCTGCAGAAGTTAGAGAGCATCAACTCTATGCCAAGAGGAGCAAGTGTGAATTTTGGCTGAAAGAAGTCTCTTTCTTAGGGCATGTTGTCTCTAACGGAGGTATATCCGTTGATCCTAGCAAGGTGCAAGATGTGTTGGATTGGAACCCGCCAACTAATGCCAGTGAAATCCGAAGTTTCCTGGGTTTGGCCGGGTATTATAGGAGGTTCATTGAAGGATTCTCCAAGCTCGCAAAGCCTATGACTGCCTTGCTAGAAAAGAGTGCTAAGTTTGTGTGGTCTGATAAGTGCCAGGCAAACTTTGAAGAATTGAAGAGGAGATTGACCTCAGCACCAGTCCTAGTTCTGCCAGACTTGAACAAAAGCTTCTCCATCTATTGTGATGCATCTCGTCTGGGACTTGGATGTGTTCTAATGCAAGAAGGAAGAGTAGTAGCCTATGCATCTAGACAGCTGAGAAAGCACGAGGTGAACTATCCAACTCATGACTTGGAGTTAGCAGCTGTTGTCCATGCTCTAAAAATATGGAGACATTATCTAGTTGGACATAAGTGTGATGTGTACACAGATCATAAAAGTCTGAAGTACATATTTACTCAATCAGATCTGAATTTGAGGCAACGCCGTTGGCTAGAATTGATCAAAGACTATGACCTGGAGGTACATTATCACCCAGGAAAGGCCAATGTCGTGGCCGATGCCTTGAGCAGAAAAACTTATGCAAATGGACTGCAAGTGGAATACATGTCAGCAGAGTTGAGAGCTGAAATGGCATATCTTAACCTATGCTTTGCCAACAATGTTGTGGAGATGACAGTTGAACCTACCTTGGAGAAAGAAATCCGTGAGGGTCAATTGAAAGATGAGAAATTGCGAGAGATAGCAGAGAACATAGTGCTTGGGAAGGCACCAGGTTTCAGGATGGATGAAAATGGGACACTATGGTTTGGAAAAAGGATATGTGTGCCTGAAGTGAAAGCTATCCGTGATGCCATCTTGCGAGATGCACATGAATCTGCCTACTCCATACATCCCGGCAGCACCAAAATGTACTTGGATTTGAAGAGAAAGTACTGGTGGTATGGATTTGAAGCGAGATGTAGCAGAATATGTAGGCCCTATGTGACACCTGTCAGAAGGTCAAAGGCTGAACATCAAAGACCGGCAGGATTATTGCAACCTATGCAGATACCCGAGTGGAAATGGGAAGAAGTGGGAATGGACTTTATCACTGGATTACCCCGCACGCAAAGAGGCTATGACTCTATATGGGTAATAGTTGACCGTCTCACTAAGGTCGCTCACTTCCTACCAGTTAAAACTACTTATAGTGGAGCAAGGTTAGCAGAGTTGTACATGGAGAGAATTGTGTCTTTACATGGTGTTCCGAAGAAAATAGTGTCTGACAGAGGAACACAGTTCACATCTCATTTCTGGCATCAGGTACATCAATCTTTGGGAACCAAGCTGAATTTCAGTTCCGCATATCACCCTCAAACTGATGGGCAGACTGAAAGGATAAATCAGGTCTTGGAGGACATGCTGAGAGCATGTGCCCTTTAGCATGGAATGAGTTGGGATAAAAGCCTTCCATATGCTGAATTCTCATACAACAATAGTTATCAGGAGAGTCTCAAAATGGCTCCTTTTGAAGCTTTGTATGGGAGGAAGTGTAGAACTCCTTTGTTCTGGAATCAGACAGGAGAAACTCAAGTGTTCGGACCGGATGTTCTGCGAAATGCTGAAGATCAGGTAAGAATGATCCGGGATAACTTGAAGATAGCTCAGTCCCGACAAAAGAGTTATGCAGATACTCGCAGGAGGGACTTAGTTTTCAAAGTGGGAGACTATGTGTATTTGAAAGTGTCACCCATGAGAAGCGTAAAGAGGATTCAACATGAAAGGAAAGTTGGCACCCAGATACATAGGCCCTTTCCGGATCTTGGCCAGACGTGGAGAAGTGGCCTATCAGCTTCAGTTACCTGAGAGGCTGTCAGGCGTTCATGATGTGTTCCATGTCTCTCAGCTAAAGAAATGTCTGAGGGTGCCGGAAGAGCAAGTTCCCCTGGAAGAGATCAAGATAGGAGAAGATCTCACTTATGAAGAGTACCCTGTCAAGATCTTAGAGACAGCAGAAAGAGTTACCAGGAGCCGAGTTATCAAGATGTGCAAGGTTCAGTGGAACAGATATACAGAAGAAGAGGCTACCTGGGAAAGAGAAGAAGATCTTCGGAAATCTTATCCGCAGTTGTTTGAGTAAGCTCCAGTCGAATCTCGAGGACGAGATTCATCTTAAGGGGGGTAGAGTTGTAACAGCCTAAAATTTTCTCCAAAACAAAATAGGTGAAAATGATTTAATTATGATTTTGTGAAGCATTTAACCTAGGGGTTAAATAATTTTTGTTGAATTAAAATAGTAGTGGCAACATGTTTATGCATTCATGTTGGTGCATTATATTTATTGAAGTGACTGGTTTTTGCCAAAATTTGAATTGAATTCAAACTCCTTTGAAATTTATTTGAAAAGCTTGGAAATAAAATGAAAAGGAATTTATTTCTCTCTCCCCTCTCCCTCTTCCTTTCCGGCCCAGGCGGCCTGGCGGCCCAACAGCCGGCGCGCCCTCCCCCCTTCCCTTCCTTCCCGCGCTGGGCTTCCCTCCCCCTTCTCTCCATCGCGCGCGGCCCGCAGGCCGGCCCGCAGGCCGGCCCGCTCGGCGCCGCTGCAACCACCCGCGCGCCCTCTCCTCCCTCTCTCTCGCTGGCAGCCCGTCCCCACCTGTCGGCGCCTCCCCTTTCCCCCTCCGCGCGACGCCGCCCGCAGCGCAACCGCCGCGGCCGCACGCTCCCGCTTCGCCCGCGCCCACTCCCACGACCTCGCCTCTCCCTCGTCCATATAGTGGACGCAGGTCTCCTAGCCCGCTCCTCTTTTCCCCACTCCCGCACCCGCAGAGCCGCGCAGCAGAGCAACCACCCGAGCAATCGCGACCAGAGCACCCGCGCCAAGCTCCGCCGAGCCAGTGCCGAGCGCTCGCCGCCGTTGCCGGCCGTGCTCGCCCTCCCCGGCCCCGTCCTTCACCTCGCCGCGCTCCGCGTCGCGGTAGCGCCGCCGCCGAACCCCTTCTCCCTCTTTCTTGCGCTCGGTTTTGGCCTAACTGCCGTAGCACTCTTGCAGCTCGCTGCCGTCGCCCGGAGCTCCGTCGCCCGCCGTCGTTCCCCGCCGTCCGAGCCTCACCACCGCCTCCTCCGCCGTGGTGAGGGTTCCCTTGTGCTCCGCCTTCTCCCCACCCTCTTGGTGTGGCTTGTGGTGCCCTCCGAGGCCGGGTCCGCAAGCACTCGCGCGCCATCTATGGCGGGAGCGCGCACGCCGTCGCAAGGCGCCGCGATGTCGCGGCCGGTGCGCGCCGTCGGCTCGCCCGCGCGTTCGCGTCTCCCCGATCTAATCAGGTGCGTCTGTGGCCGATCCAACGGCCTCGGATCGCCGATACCCTTTCGCCGGCCGATTTCGCTAAAGAGACCCCGTGGAAAGCGGGAATCAACCCGCACTCCACCAGGCACTATTCCCTGTGCCTGGAAAATCTTGCAACCAGGCCCTTGTATTTTTGCTCAATTGAGGCGCAGTCCAGCCGACTGCGGATTTGATTTAAAATTCAATTTAAATTCCGATTTAAATTCAAATGGATTTCAGTCTATTTACAGAAATGCCACTACACTGTTTTGCTTATAAAATCCACGTTTTAGCTCCGATTTGATCCGTTCAAATTGCGTTAGCTTCGTAATTTAGTGCTCTATCCGTTTACGTCCCGGTTACGCCGTTTTGGTCAAGTTAGATGTAGGGTCCAAGTTAATCTTGTTTAGGGCTTTATATATACCGTTTCGGTCGTAGCTTTCACGCCGTAACTCCGTTTTCGGTGAACCAAAACTTGTTGTGATCATAGAGATGCGTACTTCAGTTTTATCAAAGTTTTAATTCAGTTTATTACTGTTTGGTGTATTGTTCTAATAATAGCCTTGTTTGCATCGTGTATGTTTGCACCTGGAATGCGTGGTGATGTTTTGTGATCGAGTAGACGGTGAGTCGGTGTGGTACCACCAGGACCCCTCTTTCAGCGACCAACAGGAAGATCAGTCTTTCGACAACCAAGGCAAGTTAGCATGGGACCTCCTTGTTTACCTATACACTTTACTTTAATCACTCATTTATGCATGTGTCCAATTGAGCAACCTTAGAGACCCACTTAGCTTTGTTATCTGTGATGTTCTTGACTCCGTGGGATCTTTGCATATAGGTAGAATGCTAGTGATAACTGACTTATAACTGATCCAGTCCAATGATGAATTTGTTCTCATAATGATATGTTGTTAAACGGTTAATAAAAACTTGCTGTTAGCAAAAGCTGGGATTGACAGTGCTACCATGAGTGCTATATGGCTCTGGTTTTAGCTCAGTACACTGAACCTTTTCTAACTTGTTAGAGGTAACCCGGAGGGACGCAAGAGGGGCTTGCCTCTACGGATGTAGGGCTGCCCCTGTTCCTATGAGTATAGCTGCGATGGCCTTGTGCCATAGGAAAGGGGGGTTGCTATGTCTGATTGCCAAGGAAACCTCGCGGCCCTAACCTGTTAGATGAACCAGCGAAAGGCTTCATAGTGTGCCCTGCCGATCTACCTCGGAAGTGGATAAGAGGTTGGCCGCCTCGGGCACAAGGGTAACACGGCTTGTGGGTAAAGATGCACAACCTCTGTAGAGTGTAAAACTGTTATAACAGCCGTGCTCACGGTCACGAGCGGCCCGGGAAACTAGCAGAACTTTGATACTTGAATAACTGTTTACTTTATGATGTTGGTACTTTATGATGTTATATTTATCTTTGATGGACAAATGGATCATGGGTTAAGGGTTAAGCACCATATTCGTTTACCTTAATGCTAAAACTTTGCCAACTTAAAAGCTAACTGCAGTCAGCCAGTGTCTGCCTTTTGAGCCTCATGAACCCTGTGTTAGCTTGCTAAGTACGTGGAGTACTTACGCTTGTTGTTTATCTTCTTTTTGGGTAAAATCCCGGATGGGTAACAGATGAAGGTGCAGTTGGCGACTTCCCAGAGGACTTCTAGGCTAGCTGTTTCCCCCAGTCAGCGTTCCCTATGGAGTAGATCTTGTTAGCAGTTCAGTTATCTTTTGTTTCGCTTGATGTAAGACTTGTGTTGATACTATCGTTATGTAATAAACAATGTGATGATGCCACCTTCTTGTAATTTGTCTAACTTATGTGTGTGATTGATTCCTGGGCACACATGAGTACTCCGCCACAATTTTATCCTTAAAATTGGGGTGTGACAATATATAAAGTTGAAATACAGGTTGTCCACTGTTAAATTTATAATCCTTATCTATGCTAATGGGTAGATGGATTTGGAATTGTTTTAGCATAGACATGATTCATCATAGTTCATAGACAACTTGGTGGCTGTATTGTTTCATGGCTCAAGGCAAAGGTAGCTTATAGCAAAAGACAAAGTGAATATTCTTTGATACTTACAGTTCAGTGATGAATGAGCCATGTCTTTTGTGTGAAGTTGTTGGAGCACATCCTATGCCTTGCTTCATCCCAGTGTGAGTTCATCTCTTGACTTCCCCATTTTGATATTGAGAGATTTCTACAAGGGTTAGTCCAACAAAATAACCGATATCTACTAGAGCATACTATTGGTTCAAAAATCAAACTAGAGGCCATGTCTAATTTAATCTAGGAAAGCATTTTAACCTAAGCACCACGCTTAATTTAAAAAGCCTTTGAAAGTAAGATCAACACTCCTAGACTAAGCACCATGCTTAATTTAAAAGTTGTATGAACATACTCCAAACCTTAAGCATACTATAGTAAATAACAGTGGCATGAAAGCACTACAGAGATTCACTTTAATGGAGATGAAAGAGTGTGATCAAGGTGAGTAGTATATATATATATATATATTTTCTTTTTTTTTCTTTTTAGATGCACATAACATGAGTGGATGCAAAACATGTATGAGAGAACATAAACTAAATGGAGTGAATGTATGATGATATGCAAAGGATTTAATAAGATAACTACTCATCAATTTAAAGTCCATGAGCAAGACTCACTCACCTCCATTAAACTTACCATGACTCACAATGGAATTGTGAGTGGTACAACGTCTGGTGTTGTCACTCATCACGTCCTTGAAAACTTGTAACGTTGACCTTCTTCGATCCTTGTTGGAGTTTGTCGGAAAGTCAAAGTGACAACAATTATCTATACCTTATCTGGTTGATTCCTAACAAAGTGGTTGAATGGATCTTGAGGCTTGAGCAAAGCCTCTGGACCCGCAACGTAGTTTGTCGGAAGTTCAAAACCAGTCATACACCTCACCCTGCATAAGATCAAAACTATACAAAAGCTAGGGTGGGCCTGTTTGGATAAAGGGTGAATAATATATCTCAATTATCACATGTGTAAGAGTTCTCATAGATGTTGAAAATGTATTCTAGCTACCGTCCTTAATTACTCATTCATTCCCCGGCAACGGCGCCAAAAATGCTTGTTGACACTCCTTAATGGAATCACTCTAAGATAGACTTCATAAACAATAACCTAGTGAAGGCACTAAGAAGTGTACGGGACACTACTAGCATCACTTAACGTCAAGTTGTCATCCCCAACATGAAACTAGCAATGTGATTATATCATAGCACTGACTCTAAAGATAAATATTTACCCGCAAGCGCACAGATAAATACACCCGTTGTAGCAGCATTTTACCCAGAGATGTTCCAAGTATCGTTATTTATATTTAGCACTAGGAATGAAGTGAGAGAAATAAGGACAAGAGCTACTCTACACATGTGATAGGAGAATTGAGAACAAAGCAAGAACACACTCCTTTATCTTAAACAGGGATCAATCACAATAATGAGGTACACTATAAATGATAAAAGATCAATCTATGATAGTCCTTAGAGCATTTCAACTTAGACAAGGCATGCGGATTAGAATAGACATTATAAAGAAGTATTCCTAAGTTATTCTAATTATAAGTCATAATATACATTGATTAGTGCAATTATATTTGGCAATCATTGGCTAGGTTATCCCATATTCATATTCAAGAGGCAACTCCATAGTAAAGGTGCCAAACAGAGTAACCCCTAAACCATGAGTTAATTGAGCCATACTGAACACTACATTCGGGAGGTGGAATACAAAGGGCTCAACAGGCCTGTCACACCCGCGATCTACCACTCTATCCGGAACATAGGACGCATTCACAGATAAATATTGTATAGGCACCATGCCTACACAGCATCTATCACCCACCCAATGATCATTAAGATGAGCGCTATACGAACATGAGTATAAACATGATGATAATCTATATATGCCAAATATATAATCAAATCATACTACAAGCAGTATAATTAAGAATATAGTAATTAATGTCTTAGTCATATCAATTATATCTAAACTATTATGAACTAGACTATGAACTAGCACAAAATGATGAACAATATGATGAACTAGAACACATAGATGAACTAGAGTATGAACTAGAACACGAACTAGACGATGAACTAGAACATAAACAATGAAGAACTAGAAGAACAATTATGAACTAGAAACATAATTAGATCCATAATGTTGATACAAGAGAGAAGATCTTGGGTTTACCGATCCTTCTCGCGACTAGATCTAGAATCCAAGCGAAGCTTGCCTCTTCTAATTCTAATTCTATCTAGCTATGCCTAAGTTGATGTGGCTTTAAGGAAATTAGGGTTTCTGATTGATCCTCCTCCTCTTCTAATGACTTGAGATCTGATGATGGTGGAGAGGGGGGTCTAGGGTCTGGTTATATAGCCCTGAGGGATCAACCGCAGCCGTTAGATCAAACCGACTTAAGGTACGGCCGAGATGAGTCCTAGAGGTCGGTGGAGATAGCTTGAAGAGGACGGAACCCAGCGGGCCCAGGGGGCGACCGGTCGGTCTAAGGGTGGGACCGACCGGTCCCACCTGGCGGCCTCTCGCGGTGGTCGACCTCCTGGTGTCTTCTTACGTCCTCTGGAGTCTTCTAGAATAATCCTAACGTGGTGGTGGTGTTATCTCCCGTTGGTTTCCTTCTATGGGAAGCTATCGGTGCTGATTTCCTGGTTTAGTCCCTGCAGAATCATAGTTCACCAAAACTCGTGGAATATTGTCAGTTGAAACCCTAAACCTTTGTTGGTGATCGAATTCTTACCCTTTTCATATTTATTTATCCCTTAATTATGATAGATAACCAGTGTCAACATTATGCTTTTCTGAAGCGGAGGTTTTGGGGTACCCCTTTTCCATGCACTCGACAAACCCAGAGTTTGCCTAGTGCCTGACACACGGCAAATGGCACTAGGCAAAGCTTGGCACTTAGCAAAGGGCTAACAGCGGGACCTGCTATTACCTTTGCCGAGTGCCTCCGTCTGACACTCGGCAAAGGGACAACTTTGCCTAGTGCCTTTCGCTGGTACTCGACAAAGTTTTTTATTTTTTTTATTTTTGGCATCAAACTTTTCTGTAGTCTTCCTATATTAAATGAGACTACATGTTCAAATTTGGTACATTTATAAAACCTTTTGCTATATTTCTTTAGTTTTTTACATTTCATTGAATTTTTGTGGAAAATACAAATTTGAGCTGCAAGTGTATCGAATAATGCAGTTCTATGAATGCAAAAATGATATTTATGTTATTGAGTGTAATTTGAGGTCGTATCCATGAACTGGCTCAAAATTTCGCACATCTTCTTTACGAAACATGACCACGCACTTGCAGACAAATTATTTTTAAATTATGTAAATTGCAAACGAAATTCCAAAATCACAAAACTTTTTGAAATGTCATGATATCACATATGGAGGCATGGCAAAAACTTGAGAAGGTTTTGTGCACGTTGTCACGTATGATACTTACAAATCAGAACATCTCTGCATCTGATAACTTGTGATCACATGTTGAGATGTCTGGGTTTGTAAGCATCGTGTGTGACAATGTGCGCAAAATCTTCTCAATTTTTTACCACAGCCTCCTCATACCATATCATGACACCGAGACAACTTTCATGGTTTTCGGACTTCATTTGCATTTTATATAATTTAAAAACAATTCGTTCGCAAGTGGATGGTCATGTTTCGTGAAAAGATAAGCAAAATTTCATGTAAGTTCATGAATCCGGCCTCAAATTACACTTAATAACATGAATATCAATCTTCAATTAATAGAATTGCATTATTCGATGCACTTATAGTTCAAATTTACATTTTCTGAAAAATTCAATGAAATAAAATAAATTAAAAAATATAGCAAAAAGTCTTAAAATATGTCAAATTTGAACATGTAGTCTCATTTAATCTAGAAAGGCTACATAAAGAGTTTGGGAAAAAAAGAAAAAAACAAAACTTTATCTAGTGCCAGCGTGACAGCACTAGGCAAAGTATTTTTAAAAATAAATAAATAAGCTTTGCCGAGAGTCTCTCGGCACTCGGCAAAGTTTTTCAAAAAAAAAAAAGGTTTGCCGAGTGCCCTTATAGGAGACACTCAGCAAAGAATTTAAAAAAAAACAAAAAGGTTAACCTAATGCCTAGTTAGTTAGGCACTCGGTAAACATTTTTTTTAAAAAAAAATAAAACGTTTTGCCGAATGCGAGATCATCGGCGACATTATTAAAACGGAATGACTAGCGCCCGGACGTCCGGCTCCTGGGTTGCGGTCCAGACGCACCTCCGACAAAAGTAGCGACCGACCCGACCAATCCAAAGGCGCATGCAAAACTGGGCCCGGTGTTCTCTGGGGCCCGGTGGCTCCGCCGCGGCGCCTCGGCCCAAGCACGCCGCCGAGCTGCGTCCGCAGCCCGCCGCCGTGCTGCGTCTCCATCCTGTTGCAGGGCCGGCCATCCCGCCGCCGTGCTGCGTCTCCATCCTGCTGCAGCGCCGGCCATCCCGCCGCCGTGCCGCGAGGTCAAACAGACGTCCTGCTGCGCTATGTCTCATCTACTCTCCCATATGGATTTCGCCGATGGCCGTCATCCCCCTCCGATTGTTCAAGGCAGTGAAGCCGATCTGCGGTTAGAGGGGTGCAATGATGGCTCAACCTTCAAGTTCGGGGATTCCAGGGGCAAGGATTTGGTGGAGACATACCGTTCTTCTTCAAGAGTTTCTGTAAGCTGTTCTGTTTTGCAATATGTTCGTAAGCAATAGTCAAACTTTTGTTGCAATACTACTGCAACACTACTGTAGTTATTGATTTTGTCGTTGATTATACTTGATTATATTGTCTTTCTCATACTTGTTTTGCAATCTGTTTTTCATAAGCAATAGTCAAACTTATGTTAGAACAGTACTGAATCAAAAACTGAATCCTTGCACAGGACTTAACATTGAATCAGGTTAAACTAAAACAACTAGAGATAGTCAAATTTTTGTTGGAACACTACTGAAACATAACTGAAACACTAACTGAAACACTGAATTAGGTGATACTGAAACACTGAATTATGTTATACTGAAACAACTTTATATAGGTGATACTGAAACACTGAATTATGTTATACTGAAACAACTTTATAACGCGCAGGGTGTGTGAAGAAACATTGATTTGAATGTTCAGATTGATGCAATTTCAGGTGGAAATATAGTTGTTTCAGAAGTAAGTTTTTGTTGGCACTATAACTTGATAATCTACATTCGTTGCATAGTCTGACAACACAATACATTTACAATGCAGGGTTCTGTTGGGTCTAATGTTCATGAAAGTGTTTTCCATGGGGATATTGAGGTGGAGATTGCTGATGAAAATGAGTCAGTGTATCAGGAAGAAGAAGACGTTGTCAGCTCTCAGCCGGTGGTTCCATTCGAAGGAATGGAATTTGATATAGTAGAAGAAGCAT
Source organism: Coix lacryma-jobi var. lacryma-jobi (assembly GCA_009763385.1). Classification (NCBI taxonomy): domain Eukaryota; kingdom Viridiplantae; phylum Streptophyta; class Magnoliopsida; order Poales; family Poaceae; genus Coix; species Coix lacryma-jobi. Next base: position 100,039,979 of record CM019827.1, read on the forward strand.
ACAGAGTGTATAACATCTATGCATTCAAGATGGGATTCATAATTAGAGTGGGTTCATCGAGAAAGAGCCAAGTGACCAAGGAGTTGATACGGAAGGAGTTTGAGTTCTCACATGGACGAATCATAGAAAAGGAAGACAGTGCATCAAGCAATCAATCTTCAGTAGGAACGAATGCATCCAAGAAGAAAAGCGCAAATGCAAAGTGCGGATACATGGGTGTATGCCGAATCTTGAGATGATGAGTGATTGTCAACTAGGATGATGTGCATGTTCTTTGGCTTGTGTTGTGCAGGTGTTGAGCTTGGATACGGTGATCAAAGGCAAGGTGAAGGTCAAGTAGAGACGTGTCGAGCCGATGGACCCGGAGCGGTGAAGGGTGAACGTGAGGCTTGGACTGACGGATCGGTGGCCTGAGGATCGGTCGTGGTGGCTGACAGCCTGGGATAGCGACAAGTGAAGACTTGCGTGTGGACGGGGTGCACGAGCGGTCCATCCCCTCTACGGCTCGGTTTGGTGGTTGAGCCACAGAAAAACCACCGAGTGGACGGTTTCCAGGTTTGGGCCTCAAAACCTGGGTGCGACCGGTTTCCAAGTTTGGGCCACAAAACTCGGGCTGAGGACGGTTTCCAGGTTTGGGCCTCAAAACCTGGGCGCTGGCAGGTTTCTGAGTTTGGGCCACAAAACTCAGGCGACGGACGACAGGTTTCCTGGTTTTGGCCTCAAAACTGGGGGATGGCCCAGGTTTCCCGGTTTCGGCCTCAAAACCGGGGGGAGGTCCGTGAAAAGCGGGTGATGGCAGAGCGGTGGCGGCACGTGGCGGCAATCGGTGAGGTCGCGTCGAGGTGAAGCTACCAGTTGTGCGGGCGTGGCCGTCGGATCACCATCAACTTCGAGTTGGTCAGGATACCCTTAGGGTTAGCCTGCTCGCTCATTAGCAATAGGGGTAGAAGGGGAATAATTGTATTAGTCTATATAAGGAGAGGCAACCCCTCCCTCCAAACCATCTCAGCCATTGCTATTTTCATTCTAGGGTTTCCTGCTCTCCCTTTCCCTGCTGTAGCTACTGAGATCCGCAGAGACAGTTTAATCATACCTTTGTGTATTTGGATTTTGCAGAAATGGGACCGGATTCCTGTTGTCTCCTCATGGGGACAAATTCCGGCTAGCAATTGAGGTTGTGATTCGCGTTCTTGTGTTGTTCTTCGCGTTTTGCTTTTCTCCTCAAGTTTCCCGTCGATCGATCTCTCTCCACGTTGCTTCGTTTGCAAAACCGTTTGAATCAACTTGTTCTTTACTGTGAGGGGATCATTTCCACCGAAGGAATTCAACTCAAACCTCACGAGCAAGTAGATTGATCGGTTTTTGTGTTTGGATTGTTTTTCTCCCTTTTGTCTCCAATTCTCCCGATTTACCGATTTGGAGTTAGGTTCGAGCCATGATCTCTTAGGGGTAGCTCACTAACATCCTTGGAACTCCTCATACCAAGTCTAAGCATCAGTGCTTTTGATTTGGAGGAGATCCAGTTGGAATCGCGGAAGAATTGTGCGTTTTCGGGGGCATCGGACGCTAGTGTTCTTGGCATCAGACGCTGACCCGAATAGCATCGGACGCGCTATTGCCACGTGTCAGTTCTGTGTTTTTGAAGGGGCATCGGATGCTGACATCGAACGCTACAGTGCACGGTCCGATGGTCATGCAGTGAGGTTTCAGAAACCCTCATTTTGCATCGGACGCGTCAGGTGTCTGGGCATCGGACGCTACTGCTCTCATCGGACGCGCCTGCCCTACATCGAACGTTGGCATCGGATGCTGAGCTTTTACTGTAGCAGCGTCCGATGGTTACTCAGTAAGGTTCCAGAAAGGTCCTATTCACATCGGACGCGTCCGACGTGAACACATCAGACGCGTCTGACGTGAACACATCAGACGCTCCCAGCGTACGATGCAGCTGGTTCTGCACTGATTTGTTCGTAGCTTGTTCGTTTGGCTTTGGATTTGATTTTCGGCTTTTGCGTTGGATTCTCAGCTTCCGTGCTGTACAGAAATCGGGTGTCCCGCTTTGCAAAATAGCCTGAATCCCCCTCGCATTGCTTGGGGGAGGTTGAGGTTACCCAAAGTCCATCCTATCACTAGTTGACTTGCGTGAACTTGGGTGAGAAAGTTTTCGTGGTGTCTCACTGTGTTCCTAGGGAAAATCCACCCACTCTCTGGGTCGTGGACATCACATGTCTTGGCTTTGCTTTTGGGGTTGATTTTCTAGGACAGAGGCCTCATCATTTCGAAAGAAATTTGAACATCCCATTCACCCCCCCTCCCCTCTAGTCGCCTTGGATAGCTTTCTCGGTCCTTCACAGAGATGACTAGCGCAACAAGGAAGCACAACACTTTGAAGAAGGCTGATTGCAAAGCTCATATGGTTGTTGGTCTACGTGAGGGGAGGTGGAGGGTCGTGGTGTTTCGTGAAGATCACACACACCCTTTGGTGAAGATAAAGGGCAGGGTGAGGCAGTTACGGTCTCACAGACAGATTTCATGGGCTAATTATGAGTTTCTCAAAACACTGCATCATCGAAACATATCTACCATGAAGATCATGGCAGTTTTGGGAGACTGCCATGGAGGCCTTGCGAACCTCTCATTCAACAGCAAGGACGTCTCCAACTTGAGGACGCAGCTGAGAGCAGGAGTTCGGTGCAGAGATATGGACGTTGTACTGGATTACTTTGAGAAGTTGCAAGCTGAGAGCCCTAGTTTCTTCTATGCCCTAAAGCTAGATGTTGAGAACGCTGTGAGGGGTCTATTTTGGGTGGATGGCAGGTCTAGGGAGCTCTACAAGTCTTTCAAAGATTTCATATTCTGTGATACAACATTCTACACTAACCGATACAACATACCCTTTGCACCGATTATTGGCATCAACGATCACACCCAGAGCATCCTGTTGGGTTGTGCTTTGCTTCCCGATGAGACTACTAAACCGTTCGTGTGGGTGTTGCAAACGCACAAGGCTGCAATGGGTGGGATGGCACTGACTAACATCATGACTGACCAAGACAAGGCCATGAAAGCTGCGATTGTAGAGGTGTTCCCTGGTGCAACACACAGGTGCTGCAAAATTCATGTGGTGACAAAAGCCTGTGAGAAGTTTGCAATGCTGATCAGGAATACCCTAGAATTTGTAGATGATTTCGACTTTTGCATCAACTCCACCGAGTCACCAAAGGAGTTCAAGACGTTCTGGCACAACTTAGAGGTGAAGTATGAGTTGCATGTTAATGAGCACTTCCAGAACATGACCTCAACTACAACTATGTGGGCACCTGCATATTTCAAGAAGTGCTTCTTTCCTTTCACAAGCACAACTGGGAGATCTGAGAGTATGAATGCATTGTTCAAGAAGATGATACACCCACATGACTCAGTGCTGCAGTTCCTAACGCAGTATGAGTACATTATGGATACAAGGGTTGAAAAGGAATATCAAGAAGGAGCCAAAGTTGAAGCAAAAGGAATAGCCCACCCTTTTCTCTGCAGAGACAACCCAGCAGCCCGACTCGGTGACTCAGCTCTTGCGAACGCGACTGAAGGGGGAGAAGAACCGCGTGCGGCCTTCCTCACCTCCTTCGCGCCTCCTAGCCCCCGCTGGCCGCCCTGGGCTCGAACTCCGACCTTCCTCGCCTCCTCCTGCTCCCGCCGGCTGCCGCGGTGCCGGCCACCAGCCGCGGCCCCGCCCGCCTCTAGGTGACCCGGCCACGGCAAGCGGGCAGCGGCCGATGGCAACCGCGGTCGTCAGCCGCCCTAGCCCCCTGTGACCCAACTCAGCCGCTCTGTAGCAGCTTGCAGCAGCAGGAGGAGGTGAGATTTGACTTTTGAGCACTAATGTTTAGATTTATGGGTTTCCATTGCAATTGTAAATTGTAACATTTGAGTCCCCATCCAGCCAAGGTGGGTATCCAAATCTCATTGTCTACTCTCCCGGTAGTCCCAACTCCCAAGCCAAGGTGAGTCCCCATCCACCGATGATGAAGGACCACCGCGACGTGATGTTTCCCTTGTTGCGGATACATGGGTGTATGCCGAGTCTCTGAGTGATGAGTGATTGTCAACTGGGATAATGCACATGTTCGTTGGCTTGTGCTCTGCAGGTGTCAAGCACGGATACAGTGATCGAAGGCAAGGTGAAGGTCAAGTAGAGACGTGTCATGCCGATGGACCGAGAGTGGCGAAGGGCGGACGTGAGGATTGGACTGAGGGACCGGTGGCCTGAGGATCAGCTGTGGTGGCTGACAGCCTGGGACAGCGACGAGCGAAGACTTGCGGGCACGGTGTTGCTTGGGTCGAGGACCTGGGGACACGTGTCGGTGGACGGGGTGCACGGGCGGTGCATCCCCTCTACGGCTCGGTTTGGTGGTTGAGCCACAGAAAAACCACCGAGTGGACGGTTTCCAGGTTTGGGCCTCAAAACCTGGGCGTTGATGGTTTCTGATTTTGGGCCACAAAACTCGGGCTAAGGACGGTTTCCAGGTTTGGGCCTCAAAACCTGGGCGCTGCGGGTTTCTGAGTCTGGGCCACAAAACTCATGCGATGGATGGCTGGTTTCTTGGTTTGGGCCTCAAAACCGGGGGTTGGCTGTGAAGGCTGGTTTCTCGGTTTGGGCCACAAAACCGGGGGCGAAGTCCGGGAAAAGGACAAGCAGAGCGGTGGCGGCACATGGCGGCAATCGGTGAGGTTGCGTCGAGGCAACTCTACCAGTTGTGCGGGCGTGGGCGTCGGATCACAACTATCTTCGAGTTGGTCCAGAATAACCCTAGGGTTTAGCTGGTTCGCTCTGTAATTAGTTAGGGGTAGAGTGGGAACTAGAATTAGGATAAGTAGAGGGAGACACCCACCTCTCATCCTATCTCAGTCATTTGCTCTTTGCCTTCTAGGTTTTCCTGCTCTCCCAATCCCCTGCTGTAGCAACTGAGATCCGCAGAGAACCATACCTCTGTGTACTGGAGATTTTGAGGAAGTGAGACCGTAATCTCACAGTTGTAGCGTGTGGTAGCCACACGGTTGCAGATCGATGTTTTGATTCGTGTTATGTTCATGTTCTTCGTGTTCTTCATTTCTCCGTGATTTTCCCGTCACTCGATCTCCCTCTCTACTGCGTCTTTTCGAAATCTGTTTGAATCAACTTGTTCTTTATAGTGAGGAGATCATTTCCACCGAAGGAATTCATCTAACTTCTCACGAACAAGTGGATCGGGTTGATTTCATTTTCGTGGTGCTTTTTCGGTTCATACTCCTTCCCTCTCGGATTCCCAGTGTTTGAGTTGATTTGAGCGGATGATTTCTTGGGGATAGTCTTCCAACTACCTCGTGATCATCTCCTCCAAGTTTGGGAACCAGGGTTTTTGATTTGAATCGATTTTGGGAGGATTTGAGTTGAGGGCAACCGAAATTGCCCTCTCTGGACAGTCGCGGACAGTTCGCCGTTCCCAGCGCGGACAGTCCGGGCGTCGGGACTCAGCCGAGCAGTGGCTGTTTGTCGACGAGTACAGTGTCCAATTTTGACCGGCGGACAGTCCGCCGTTGGAGTTCGTGGACAGTCCGGGAACGTCCAAGGGAATTGCAGCATCTATGCTATTTCTGGTTTTCTGCCAGCGGACAATCTGCTAGTGGACCGCGGACAGTCCGCCCCTGGCGCGGACAGTCCGGGACTGGGAGTCCGGACAGTCCGCGAATCGGCTGTGAGTTGAGTTTTAGTTCATTTGCTCTCCCGGCTTCTTCGCTTGGTTTCCGGACTTCTCAGTTGGCCCTTTAGTTCACCTAGGAATCTCTCTAAGTATCTTTGCTACTTGTTAGCATCGTTATTTGGGGATTTCTCAACGTAGGCTTCAATCTATGTTCGGGACTAGGTTTTAGGGGTCCAACTTGTGTCAGTGCTTTTGGTGTTTGACTTGCTATCGCTTTGTGGTGCCTCGCTATGATCCTAGGGATCATCCACCCTCTTCCAAGGGTCGTGGGCATCACGGTTTCAATCGAAGCTTTTGGGGGTTGATTTTGGGGACAAAAGGCCAATGTTTTGAGAGAAATTTTTGAGCTCCCATTCACCCCCCCTCTGGTCACCTTGCTATTGCATTCTCGGTCCTTCAATTGGTATCGGAGCGGGTTAAGGATCTTTCACCTTAGCCGGTTCTAGATCCACAGAAGGCGACATGGATCGTGGCATGGGCAAACCGCCATTTTTCGATGGGACGAACTATGTGTATTGGAAGATACGCATGTCGGCCTATCTGCAGAGTATTGGTGCTTCCATCTGGGATATTTGCAACTCTGCTGATTACGTGGTCTTGGCTGCTCGTGTGACTCAGCATCAGATCGATGAGCACGATGCCAATAGCTGAGCCCGTAATGCTCTTTTCTCATGCTTGAGCATGACGGTGTTTGATCGCGTTTCTCACCTCGCTACGACTCAGGAGATTTGGGCTACCCTCATGTGTTTCCATGAGGGAACCACTCAAGTAAAAACCCGTCTCTACGAGTCGCACAAGCGAGAGTACGAGAACTTTCGACACATGCCTGGTGAGAGCATTGAGAGTTTATTCGCTCGCTTTCAGGTGATTGTCAACAGGATGAGGGCTAACAAGGAGTTGTTGCCTTTCGACGATCATGAGAGAGCTTTGAAGCTTTTGCACACTCTCGATCGGTCGGTGTGGGACTCGAAGGTTCAGGCGATCATCGAATCACCTAACTATGAGACCCTCACATGCGACGAGCTCTTTAGTAAGCTCAAGTCCAGTGAGATTGACGCCATGGCGAGGGCTTCTTATGAAAATCCTTCTGGCCCATCGATGGCTTTGCTTTCTGGCTCTTCTGCTAACCCCTCTGGAGGCTTTGCACTCTCTTCTCTTCTTTCTGTCACAGAGGAACAGCTGGAGTTCATGGGGGATGACGAGTTGGCTTTGCTCACCAACCGGTTCTCGCGGTTCCACAACAACTGCATGAACCGTCGCCGCGGAGGAGGACGCTCGGGATGTTTCGAGTGCGGCGACCCCAACCACTTCATCGCCAATTGTCCGAAGAAGAACAAGCAAGTCTTCGGCAAGGCGGATCATGGGCACAAGTACGACTCCAGCAAGCGCAAGGAGAAGTACGTCCCCGCGAAGCACAAGCAGAAGGGCGGCTTCAACAAGGAGTACATCAAGACGAAGTACTTGGAGAAGGCCCAGGCTGAGCAGCGTGCTTTCTTCACCACGCTCAGCGACGTCGACGACTCGGATGACGACTCTGCTTCCTCAAGCAATGACGAGTCCAAGAAGAAGAAGAGGATCGAGGACAAGCTGAACGGCCTCTGCTTCTTCGCTGACAACGAGGGCTTCTGCACCATGGCCCTCGGCAAGGAGGTCGACGGCGAGCTAGAGGACATCCCTCGGAACGACGACGACAACACCTCCCAGGTATCTCAGACCCCCGATGAGCTTTCTGCTGAGGTCGAGAAACTTACTGCCGCTCTCCTTAGTCAAGACAAGTTGCTTAGGCGCGCTGCTAGGGAGAGGAAGGAGTTTAGGCAGAAGTGGGAGGATACGGTGAAGGAACTTGAATCTGTCAAGTCCACCGTTGTTGTCACCGAGGAGGAGGAGTGTGAGATGTGCTCCACACACATGACTGACCTTCTCACTTTGAGAAGTAAGTATGTTGTGTTGGTAGGAGAGGTGGATGAGCTTAGAGCTAGATCTTCGGTGCTTGGTGCGTGCAAGTCTTGTGCAGGCTTGCAATCCGAGTTGGCAGAGAAGAATGCCAAGATTGTGTTTCTTGAGAAGGCCAGCTCGGGTAGCACGTGTGTGTCTAGATGCGCTTTGTGTGAGGGTTTGGAGATGGAGATTGCGAACGTGAAACATGACAAGATGCAAACCGAGGAGTAAAACACATACCTTCGGACCATCTTGTCATGGGTGTCTAGTGGTGAGCCGCAGCTTGGGATGATGATCTCCTAGTTCAAGCGTGCTGCTGGAGGTCCAGGTGTTGGCTTTGCTCATGGTGTTGAGTGTGCTTCATCTTTTAGCAAGATTGGAGAGTCGAGTGGTCTGAACCCATGTGAGAAGCCCAACTCCTCCACTACTCCCAAGCTTAACAAGATTCCACCCAAAGAGCCTCTCAAGCCTAACACCAAGGATGCGGTATTTGTTGAACCTCCGAGAGCTCCACCCAAGAAACAATCATGGGCTCCAAAACTAAACCACCTCAAGAACAAGCTAGACACCATGCCACCCATCCAAGAGGAGCTTATGCCACAGAAGGGTAAAGTGATCCATACCCACTACCGTGAGTACCAACAACCCCCTATGAGAGCGGTGAGGTACCATTGTGATCATTGTGGGAGAGATGGACACTTGAGTGAGTTTTGCTTTCAACGCAAGAGAGAGGCGCGCCGTGCAAAGGAGATGAACAACATGGACATGTACCATCCATTCCATGATGTACATGTGCCGAATGTTCAGAGGCATGCTGCTAGGCCTAGAGGTCCAAAACCTCAAGTTCCTAGGACTAGGCCGCGAAGAGAACGTGCCCGGCGGGAGCCTGCAGTTGTGGGCTATGGACCCCGTGGCGGTGACTAAGTAGTTGAGCGTTTTTCCCCATCGCGTTTTGAGTATCGCGATGGACGCTCCTCCCTTAGCGGACCACGTTTTCCTCTATGTGGTGATCGCTCTTCCCGTAGGCGTGCTAGGAATGGTTTTTCTGCTAACCGTTCTTTTGAGCAGCCGGCCCAACACTGGTATTCTTCCTACTTCACTAACCCCAGTGTTGGACCGTATGCTCACCCTATGTCTTTTTATTGATGTAGGTAAAACGATTGGAGAACGTTTGGTTGGTGGATTCTGGTTGCTCGAGGCACATGACCGGAAATGCCAAGTGGTTCTCCAGTCTTAGTTCGGTCGCCGGAAAGGAGTTTATCACCTTCGACGACAATAGCAAAGGTAGAGTTTTGTCTCGTGGGTCGGTGCGAGTTAATGAGCACTTTGTGTTGCGCGATGTTGCTCTTGTTTCTAACTTGCATTTTAACCTTCTTTTTGTTTCGCAACTTTTCGATGATGACTATGAGATTCGTTTTAAGCCGAATCTCAGTCATATTTTAGATCCTCAGGGCAATCTTGTATGTTTGATTTCGCCCTTTGGGAGAGTCTTTCATGCAAATTTTTCGGAGTCATTTGGAGTTTCTCGTTGTCTTTTGGCTGGACCTTCCTCCTCTGATCTTTGGAAGTGGCATAGGAGACTAGGACATTTGAGCTTCGACTTGCTTGCAAGGCTTAGTTCACTTGGCCTAATCCGAGGATTGCCCAAGTTGTGCATGGAGAAGGATCTTGTTTGCCATTCTTGTAGACATGGGAAGATGGTTGCCGCTCTCCACCATCCAGTGACTCAGGTCATGACTAAGCGCCCTGGAGAGCTTTTACACATGGACCTTGTTGGTCTGGCTCGGGTGAGCTCGGTTGGGGGGAAGTGGTACGTGCTTGTTGTTGTTGACGATTTTTCGAGATATTCGTGGGTCTTCTTTTTGACTGAGAAGACTGAGACTTTCTCTTTTGCTCGCAATCTGATTTTGTGTCTTCAAAATGAGTTCCCTTTGAACTCAATGCGAGCTATCCGTAGTGATAATGGTTCCGAGTTCAAAAACTCGGATTTTGAGAAGTTTTATAACTCTTTGGGTTTAGAGCATCAGTTTTCTTCCCCTACACACCGCCACAAAATGGTGTTGTAGAAAGGAAGAATCGGACCCTTGTAGAGATGACCAGGACGATGCTCGATGAGCATAGGACTCCTAGGCGATATTGGGCCGAAGCTATGAGCACTGCATGCTACATTTCCAATCACATTTTTCTCCAAGCTTTCTTGAAAAAGACTTCTTATGAGTTGCATTTTGGAAAACAGCCCAAAGTGAGTTATTTTAGAGTTTTCGGTTGCCATTGTTTTATACTCAAAAAGGGCAACTTGGACAAGTTTGAGTCTCGTTCTTCTGACGGTGTATTTTTGGGATATGGCACTCATACTCGTGCATATCGTGTACTTAACCTTGATACTAACCGAGTCATGGAGACATCCGATGTCACCTTCGACGAGACCATGGTTTGTCCTTCTTCTCGTTTTGAGTGTGCAGGTGATCATTAGGTTGGCGAGCCTCTTTTTGATGATGAGGAAGAGGGTGCTGAAGGGATGGATGACCCAACACCTCCTCCACCTGCTGTGCCGCAAAGAGCGGCCTCTACTACCACTCATGGCCCCGACCCTTCTTCTTCGACTACTTGGGGGCCGTGGGATCCGTGACCTCGAGCGGTACCTTTTGTACCCGAGGAGGCACCAGCTGCAGTTGAGTGGGAGGTCACTTCAGTTCAGGAGGCGCCACGACACATTTAGCGCCAACACCCGCCTCAACAAATGATCGGCAGCATCGGCGAACGTGTCACTCGGTCAAGGTCACAACAAATCTCTCACTTTGCTCATTCTGCATTTGTTGCTGATTTTGAACCCCGAGATGTTGGACACGCTTTATCTGATCCTGATTGGGTCAATACCATGCATGAGGAGCTTGAAAACTTTGAGAGAAATCAAGTTTGGGTTCTGGTTCCTCTTCCTCTTGAGTGTCACCCTATTGGGACAAAATGGGTTTTCAAAAACAAACAAGGAGAAGATGGCCATGTTGTGAGAAACAAGGCCAGACTTGTAGCCCAGGGCTATAGTCAGAAGGAGGGGATAAACTATGAGGAGACTTTTGCTCCTATATCTCGTTTGGAGGCGATTAGGATACTCTTGGCTTTTGCTGCATCCAAAGGGTTTAAATTTTTTCAAATGGATGTCAAGAGTGCCTTCTTAAACGACTACATAGAAGAGGAGGTGTATGTGAAACAACCCCCCGGTTTTGAAAATCCCAAGTTTCCAAACCATGTTTTTAAACTTCACAAAGCTTTGTATGGTTTGAAACAAGCCCCTAGAGCCTGGTATGATAGGTTGAAAACCTTTTTGCTTGCTAAGGGTTTTAAAATGGGATGTGTGGATAAAACGCACTTTCTCCTCAAGCAAGGCAATGATACTCTCTTGGTCCAGATTTACGCGGATGATATCATTTTCGGTGGTTCTTCTCATGCTTTGGTTGCCAAGTTTGCAGATACTATGAGCAGGGAGTTTGAGATGAGCATGATGGGCGAGTTGACGTTTTTCCTCGGATTGCAAATCAAGTAATCCCGAGAGGGAATGTTCGTGCACCAGGGCAAGTGCACCAAGGATGTTTTGAAGAAGTTCGATATGGGTGAGGCCAAGCCTCTTCCAACACCCATGTCGACCACGATGGCCCTGGATGCGGACAAGGAAGGAGAAGTTGTGGACCAGAAGGAGTACCGGAGTATGATCGGGTCGCTGCTGTACCTGACGGTGACACGCCCGGACATTCAGTTCGCGGTGTGTCTTTGCGCGCGATTTCAGTCGTCGCCGCGCACCTCTCACCGTCAGGCGGTCAAGCGCATTATGAGGTACTTATGCTTCACTCCTGAGTTTGGGATTTGGTATTCTGCTTCCTCCACCTTCTCCCTTTGCGGTTATTCTGATGCCGATTTTGCTGGTTGTCGCATTGAGCGCAAGTCCACTTCTGGGACTTGTCAGTTTATTGGTTCTTCTCTTGTATCGTGGTCTTCTCGCAAGCAGTCTAGTGTCGCCTAGTCTACCACGGAGGCTGAGTATGTTGCTACGGCTAGCTGCTGTTCCTAATTGCTTTGGATGATGGCCACCTTGCGTGATTTTGGTCTGAGCTTTTCTCGCGTTCCCTTGCTTTGTGACAGCACGAGTGCTATTAGCGTTGCTAAGAACCCCGTGCTGCATTCTAAGACCAAACACATCGATGTGCGCTTTCATTTTCTGCGAGACCACTATAAGAAGGGTGATATCGACCTTCGCCATGTTGATAATCATCATCAGTTTGCTGATATTTTCACCAAGCCTTTGGACCAATCAACTTTTGCTAGGTTGAGAGGTGAGCTTGGTGTGTGTTTCCCCTTTTAGATGGGGGAAACATTTTGGTTCTTGTACTATATACTGACTTTGTGTTTTTTAATTGGTATCGTTTCTTCATGCATATTTGCATTTCATATTGCATATTTACATTCAGAGCTTCATGTATATAATCCTTAGAATATGACTATGCTCTGTTTAGTGTATGCTCCGATGCTTTATGATGATGTTGTAGTTTATGCTCTTTCTGATCACTGATACATGTTGTGAGCTGAGCTATTTTATGAATGGTGAATTTGATTAATGAACATAAAACTTGAAAATATTCACCATTAAGATATGCAACTAGCATGTGTAGAATGTGTTGAAATCACTTGTGCTTCTCATATATGCTAGGTTGCTATGTCTCTAGTGTTGAGTCATTCACTTGCTTGGTATGTTCATATTCTACTTTAATTTTGAACCAAGTTAAGTGAATTGGAAAGATCGAGATGGGATTGCTTGTCAACACATCACAGTTTCGAGACTGTTTCTCATTGCACTTTGAGTTAAACTTGAGCTGTGCAGTGTATGACCGAAACTGTTGTTTTAAGCTTCTGATTGCTTCTGCATAGGCTTCACACAGTTGAAAAGTTAGGCAATGACAAGCTTTCAACCTCTCACAATCACATGCTGAAAATTTGAACTTGTGTAATTTAACCGCTGCAACTCCAATAAATTTTGGATACACAAGTCTACGTTTCATTCTATAGCATGATGGTTGAACTGTGCTAGGGGTAGGTCACCTTGTATATATGTTTAGCACTTGTTTGACTTCCTGTCTATACATGTTAAGTGCTATTGTGATGGTGAATACCTTTTTGGCTAAAATCTGCTCACTTTGCTCATATGTTCATATTTCGTATTTAGTGATCAGTTTGAGCCTTTGCTCGCATTCTGTGCATATTGTTTAGTCATCAGATCAACATTTTTTCGAGCATCTTCATATTCTATCGACTATATTCCTGAAGCTGCTAACTTGCATTTTGACTCATATGCATTTGGAGGGGAGTTCCTTGATAGTGCATTTTCAAATAAGGGGGGAGAAAATATTGCAAATCATGTGCTTTTCGAGTTGAACTAAGGGGGAGAAATGATTTCCTGGTTGTGTGCACTATTTGAGGGGGAGTTTGCTCGCTGCTGAGTTTTTGAGCTGGTAAAAGTTGGTTCAGAGCATTTTTGGTAGCTAGTTGTGTTGAGCCTTTGCCTCTTTCTTGAGGAACTAGCACCTTTGCTTTTATGCTCTTCAGTTGGTATCAAGCTTTCTTCAGTTGGTATCGAGCTTCCTCGCTAGCGGTGTTGAGCCCGTTCTGCCTCTTCTTGAGGGCTAGCTCTGTTTTGCTTGAATTTCAGTTGATCCTTCAATTGGTATCGAGCTTTCTCGCTAGCGGTGTTGAGCCTGTTCTACCTCTTCTTGAGGGCTAGCTTTGCTTTGCTTGGTTGCGTCGAGCCGTTGCCCATGTCTTTGGGAACCAAGTTGTTTTGCTCTTTCCACTTGACCTTCTTTGGCTTTGATATGCTTTTGGGTCATTTGGTCGAGTTCTCTCTCACTCTTCCTTCCTTCTTCTATTCCATTATGATTTGTGTTGGTAGTTGACAATGCACTCATCAAGGGGGAGATTGCGGATACATGGGTGTATGCCGAGTCTCTAAGTGATGAGTGATTATCAACTGGGATAATGCGTATGTTCTTTGGCTTATGTTGTGCAGGTGTCGAGCACGGATACAGTGATCGAAGGCAAGGTGAAGGTCAAGTAGAGACGTGCCGTGCCGATGGACTGAGAGTGGCGAAGGGCGGACGTGAGGCTTGAACGGAGGGACCGATGGCCTGAGGATCAGCTGTGGTGGCTGACAGCCTAGGATAGCGATGAGCGAAGACTTGCGGGCACGGTGTTGCTTGGGTCGAGGACCTGGGGACACGTGTCGGTGGACGGGGTGCATGGGCGGTGCATCCCCTCTACGGCTCGGTTTGGTGGTTGAGCCACAGAAAAACCACCGAATGGACGGTTTCCAGGTTTGGGCCTCAAATCCCGGGCGTTGATGGTTTCCGAGTTTGGGCCACAAAACTCGGGCTGAGGACGGTTTCCCGGTTTGGGCCTCAAAACCTGGGCGCTGCGGGTTTCTGAGTTTGGGCCACAAAACTCAGGCGATGGACGACTGGTTTCCCGGTTTGGGCCTCAAAACCGGGGGTTGGCTGTGAAGGCTGGTTTCCCGGTTTGGGCCACAAAACCGGGGGCGAAGTCCGGGAAAAGGACAAGCAGAGCGGTGGCGGCACGTGGCGGCAATCGGTGAGGTTGCCTCGAGGCAACGCTACCAGTTGTGCGGGCGTGGCCGTCGAATCACAACTATCTTCAAGTTGGTCCAGAATAACCCTTGGGTTTAGCTGGTTCGCTCTGTAATTAGTTAGGGGTAGAGTGGGAACTAGAATTAGGATAAGTAGAGGGAGACACCCACCTCCCATCCTATTCAGTCATTTGCTCTTTGCCTTCTAGGTTTTCCTGCTCTCCCAATCCCCTGCTGTAGCAACTGAGATCCGCAGAGAACCATACCTCTGTGTACTGGAGATTTTGAGGAAGTGAGACCGTAATCTCACAGTTGTAGCGTGTGGTAGCCACACGGTTGCAGATCGATGTGTTGATTCGCGTTTTGTTCGTGTTCTTTGTTTCTCCGCGATTTTCCCGTCACTCGATCTCCCTCTCTACTGAGTCTTTTCGAAATCCGTTTGAATCAACTTGTTCTTTATAGTGAGGAGATCATTTCCACTGAAGGAATTCATCTAACTCCTCACGAACAAGTAGATCGGGTTGATTTCATTTTCGTGGCGCTTTTTTGGTTCATACTCCTTCCCTCTCGGATTCCCAGTGTTTGAGTTGATTTGAGCGGATGATTTCTTGAGGATAGTCTTCCAACTATCTCGTGATCATCTCCTCCAAGTTTGGGAACCAGGGTTTTTGATTTGAATCGATTTTGGGAGGATTTGAGTTGAGGGCGACTGAAATCGCCCTATCTGGACAGCCGCGGACAGTCCGCCGTTCCCAGCGCGGACAGTCCAGGTGTCGGGACTCAGTCGAGCAGTGGTTGTTCGTCGCCGAGTACAGTGTCCAATTTTGACCGGCGGACAGTCCGTCGTTGGAGTTCGCGGACAGTCCGGGAACGTCCAGGGGACTTGCAGCATCTGTGTTGTTTCTGGTTTTCTGCCATCGGACAGTCCGCCAGTGGACCACGGACAGTCCGGCCCTGGTGCGGACAGTCCGGGACTGGGAGTCTGGACAGTCCTCGAATCGACTGTGAGTTGAGTTTTAGTTCATTTGCTCTCCCGGCTTCTTCGCTTGGTTTCCGGACTTCTCAGTTGGCCCTTTAGTTCACCTAGGAATCTCTCTAAGTATCTTTGCTACTTGTTAGCATCGGTATTTGGGGATTTCTCAACGTAGCCTTCAATCTACGTTCGGGACTAGGTTTTAGGGGTCCAACTTGTGCCGGTCCTTTTGGTGTTTGACTTGCTATCACTTTTGTGGTGCCTCGCTGTGATCCTAGGGATCATCCACCCTCTTCCAAGGGTCGTGGGCATCACGGTTTCGATCGAAGCTTTTGGGGGTTGATTTTGGGGACAAAAGGCCAAAGTTTCGAGAGAAATTTTTGATCTCCCATTCACCCCCCCTTGGTCGCCTTGCTATTGCATTCTCGGTCCTTCACTTGTCCTCTGAACCCCCCGTACCCTCTGCTCATCATCGCATCTGCTGTTTCCTGCTCTTCCTTGCTGCCGGAGGACGGCATCCAGTCTCTGCAAAGAAAAGGGGATGCATGCTCTCATCTTCTCCTGTCCCTGGGTATATCTTCCTCCTCCACGTCTCCCTTCCTAAATCACATCTTGCAGGCCATCAGGTTGCTGGCTTGTGTCAGGTGGATCACAGCTACTGGACCCCTTTTTATTAGCTTCTCCTTCGAGATTAGATTACTTAGATGTATACATATATTTTGCTTTGAAAGACCCGATTACTTACATATATACTGCAATATATAGTCACAATTCTCGATCCAAATCCTGCATGGTAATGACCCGCTCTGATTCACTTGTATCGGTGGCGGAATCTTCACTTCAGGGTTTAAGAGATAGATAGAGGGTTAATGGATTGTATATGGCAATAGAAACTAGCTAGACTTTTTTTACTGACTAATTCACCCATCTGATGCCCAACATTGTGATGCTCCTCTTGCATCTTTGTGTCATAGGCTCTAATGATGCATCTTGCAAATTGCAATCACAGAAAATAGAACCTTTGCCTTTCCATATTTTGGTTGACCTACTATTTAGAATGTGTGGAATGACCTGACTGCTATGTTAATAACCGTTAGATCTTTTAATGAAACGTATTTACTTAAGGTAACATAGGTGGTGTTCTCTGGCTTGAAAAAGGTTGCATCTAGGTCAATACTAGATGCGGATACATGGGTGTATGCCGAGTCTCGAGTGATGAGTGATTGTCAACGGTTTTGATCGCATGTTCTTTGGCTTGTGTTGTGCAGGTGTCGAGCACGGAGACAGTGATCGAGGGCAAGGTGAAGGTCAAGTAGAGACGTGTCGTGCTGACGGACCGGGAGCGGTGAAGGGCGGACGTGAGGCTTGAACTGAGGGACCGATGGCCTGAGGATCAGCTGTGGTGGCTGGCAGCCTGGGACAGCGACGAGCGAAGACTTGCGGGGCACGCTGTTGCTCGGGTTGAGGACCTGGGGACACGTGTCGGTGGACAGGGTGCACGGGCGGTGCATCCCCTCTACAGCTTCGGTTTGGTGGTAGAGCCAGAGAAAAACCATCGGGTGGACGGTTTCCAGGTT
This sequence comes from Coix lacryma-jobi var. lacryma-jobi, assembly GCA_009763385.1. Classification (NCBI taxonomy): domain Eukaryota; kingdom Viridiplantae; phylum Streptophyta; class Magnoliopsida; order Poales; family Poaceae; genus Coix; species Coix lacryma-jobi. The sequence continues at coordinate 100,056,830 of CM019827.1, forward strand.
TGGGCCACAAAACCTGGGCGTGCTGCGGGTTTCCGAGTTTGGGCCACAAAACTCGGGTTGAGGACGGTTTCCAGGTTTGGGCCTCAAAACCTGGGCGCTGGCGGGTTTCCTGGTTTCGGCCTCAAAACCAGGGGATGGACTTGGAGGCTGGTTTTCCGGTTTGGGCCTCAAAACCGGGGGTTGACGTGAAGGCCTGGTTTCCCGGTTTCGGCCACAAAACCGTGGGCGGAGTCAGTGAGGAGGACGCAGAGCGGTGGCGGCACGTGGCGGCAATCGAGAGGTTGCGTCGAGGCAACGCTACGAGTTGTGCGGGCATGGCCGTTGGATCAACACCTACCACGAGTTGGTCCAGGATAGCCCTAGGGTTTGGCTGGGTCGCTCTGTAAATACTTATGGGTAGAGTGGGAAATAGGATTAGGTTAAGTAGAGGGAGACACCCACCTCCTGAACCATCTCAGTCATTTGCTCTTTTGCTTCTAGGGTTTCCTGCTCTCCCATTCCCTGCTGTAGCGAACCTGAGATCCACAGAGAAGAGAACAATACCTCTGTGCCCGTGAGATTTTGAGGAAGTGAGACCGTAATCTCACTATTGTAGCGTGTGGTAGCCACACGGTTGCAAATTCGTGGTTGTGATTCACGTTTTGGTTGTGTTCTTCGCGGATTGCTTTTCTCCACATTTTTCCCGACGATCGATCTCTTTGCTCGGTGCATCTTTAGCAAATCCGTTTGAATAGAGTTGTTCTAGGTTGTGAGGCACTTCTTTTCACCGAAGGAATTCATCCCTAACCTCATGACCTAGTAGATCGGTTGATTTTCGTTTTGGATCGGTTTTGCTCCCTTAGTCGCGATTTCTTCCAATCCATCGATTTGGAGTTAGATGCGAGCTATGATTCCCATGGGATAGCTCACTAACCTCCTTCAGACTCCTCATACCAAGTCTAAGCCTTAGTGCTTTTGATTCAGAGGAGATCGAGTGGATTTCACGGAAGAACAGTGCAGTATCGGGATCATCGGACGCTGTGTTCTTGAGCATCGGACGCTGAGTCGTTTCCATCATAGCGTCCGGTGCCTGTCTCCTGTCAGTGCTCTTTAAGGAGCATCGGACGCTGACCATCGGAGCGTCCGTTGCCATCGGACGCGCCGGCGGTCAGGCATCGGACGCTAGGGTTGCACTGTAGCAGCGTCCGATGCTGGTCCAGTAAGGTTCCAGAAGTGTCCTGTTCGCATCGGACGCGTCCGGTGCTTTGCCATCGGACGCTATTAGCGTCCGATGCTGCTGAGTCTGCGCAGTTTTGTCCGCGGTTCGTTCGTCCGTTGTCGGTTTTGATTTCCGTCTTTTGCGTTGGGTTTCTAGAGCTGTGTATTGTCCCACTGTGCTTCTTAGAAGCATCCACCTATCTCTAGGGTCGTGGACATTTACGAGCTCTAGGTTTTGCTCTTGGGCTTGATTTTAGGGACAGTGGTGATAAGTTTCCGAAAGGTAATTTGAAGCTCCCATTCACCCCCCCTCTGGTCGCTTTCTGGTAGCACTCTCGGTCCTTCAATTGGTATCGGAGCAGGTTAAGGATCTTCCACCTTAGCCGGTTCCAGATGCACAGAAGGCGACATGGATCGCGGCGTGGGCAAACCGCCGTTTTTCGATGGGATGAACTATGCGTATTGGAAGATACGCATGTCGGCCTATCTCCAGAGCATGGGCTCTTCTGTTTGGGAGATTTGCAACAAGGACGATTACGTTGTCTTGGCTGCTCGTGTTACTCAGCTTCAGATGGATGAGCACGATGCCAATAGCCGAGCGCGTAACGCTCTTTTCTCCTGTTTGAGCATGTCCGAGTTTGATCGCGTTTCTCACCTCCACACGGCTCGTGAGATTTGGGCGACCCTCATGCGCTTCCATGAGGGAACCACTCAAGTCAAATCCCGTCTCTACGAGTCGCACAAGTGGGAGTACGAGAACTTTCGACACATGCCTTGCGAGAGCATAGAAAGTTTATTCGCTCGCTTTCAGGTCATTGTCAACAAGATGAGAGCGAACAAGGAGTTGTTGCCTTTCGACGATCATGAGAGGGCTTTGAAGCTTTTGCACACTCTTGATCGGTCGGTGTGGGACTCAAAGGTCCAGGCGATCATCAAATCGTCTAACTATGAGACCCTCACTTGTGACGATGAGTTCTTTAGTAAGCTCAAGTCTAGTGAGATTGACGCCATGTCGAGGGCTTCTTATGAAAATCCTTCTGGTCCGACTATGGCTTTGGTTTCTGGCTCTTTTGCTAACCTCTCTGGAGGATTTGCACTTTCTTCGCTCTTTTCTGTCACAGAGGACCAGCTGGAGTCTTTGGGGGATGACGAGTTGGCTTTGCTCGCCAACTGGTTCTCGCGGTTCCACAACAACCGCATGAACCGTCGCCGCGGAGGAGGACGCTCAGGATGCTTTGAGTGCGGTGACCCCGACCACTTCATCGCCAACTGTCCCAAGAAGAAGCACACATCTGGGAAGGGCGATCATGGGCACAAGTATGACTCCGGCAAGCGCAAGGAGAAGTATGTCCCCGCGAGGCACAAGCGGAGGGGCGGCTTCGACAAGGAGTACATCAAGAAGAAGTACTTGGAGAAGGCCCAGGCTGAGCAGCGTGCCTTCTTCGCCACGCTCAGCGACGTCGATGGCTCGGATGACGACTCCGCTTGCTCGAGCGACAACGAGTCCGAGAAGAAGAAGAGGATCGAGGACAAGCTGAACGGCCTCTGCTTCTTCACCGATGACGAGGGCTTCTGCACCATGACCCTTGGTGATGAGGTCGACGGCCAGCTGGAGGACACACCTCGCGACGATGACGACGACACCTCCCAGGTAAAACGATTGGAGGATGTTTGGTTGGTGGATTCCGGTTGCTCAAGGCACATGACCGAAAACGCCAAGTGGTTCTCTAGTCTTAGTCCTGTCGCCGGAAAGGAGTTTATCACCTTCGGCGACAATAGCAAAGGTAAAGTGTTGTCTCGTGGGTCTGTGCGGGTTAATGAGCACTTTGTGTTGCGCGATGTTGCTCTTGTTTCTAACTTGCATTTTAACCTTCTTTCTGTTTCACAACTTTTTGATGAAGACTATGAGATTCGTTTTAAACCGAATCTCAATCGCATTTTAGATCCTCAGGGCAATCTTGTTTGTATGATTTCGCCCTTTGGGAAAGTCTTTCGTGCGAATTTCTCGGAGACGTTTGGTATTTCTCGCTGTCTTGTGGCTGGTCCTTCCTCCTCTGATCTTTGGAAGTGGCATAGGAGACTGGGACATTTGAGCTTTGACTTGCTTGCAAGACTTAGCTCACTTGGTCTAATCCGAGGATTGCCCAAGTTGTCGATGGAGAAGGATCTTGTTTGCCATTCTTGTAGACATGGGAAGATGGTTGCCGCTCCCCACCATCCAGTGACTCAGGTCATGACACAGCGCCCTGGAGAGCTTTTACACATGGACCCTGTTGGTCCGGCTCGGGTGAGCTCGGTTGGGGGGAAGTGGTATGTGCTTGTTGTTGTTGATGACTTTTTGAGTTATTCGTGGGTCTTCTTTTTGTCTAAGAAGACCGAGACTTTCTCTTTTGCTCGCAATCTGATTTTGCGTCTTCAGAACGAGTTCCCTTTGAACTCGATGCGAGCCATTAGAAGTGATAATGGTTCCAAATTCAAGAATTCGGGTTTTGAGAAGTTTTGTAACTCTTTGGGTTTGGAGCATCAGTTTTCTTCCCCCTACACACCGCCCCAAAATGGTGTTGTAGAGAGGAAGAATCGGACCCTTGTAGAGATGGCCAGGACGATGCTCGATGAGCATAGGACTCCTAGGCGATATTGGGCCGAAGCTATGAACACTGCATGCTATATTTCCAATCGCATTTTTCTCCGAGCTTTCTTGAAAAAGGCTTCTTATGAGTTGCGATTTGGGAGACAGCCCAAGGTGAGTTATTTTGGAGTCTTCGGTTGCCACTGTTTTATATTAAAGAAAGGCAACCTGGACAAATTTGAGTCTCGTTCTTCTGACGGTGTATTTTTGGGTTATGGCCCTCACACTAGAGCTTATCGTGTACTTAACCTTGATACTAACCGAGTCATGGAGACATCCGATGTCACCTTCGACGAGACCATGGTTTGTCCTTCTTCTCGTTTTGAGCGTGCAGGTGATCATGAGGTTGGTGAGCCTCTTTTTGATGATGAGGACAAGGGTGCTGAAGGTTTGGATGATCCAGCACCCCCTCCACCTGCTGTGCCGCAAGGAGCGGCTTCTACTACGACTCACGGCCCCGACACTTCTTCCTGGGGGCCGTGGGATCCGCCACCCCGAGCGGTACCTTTTGTACCCGGGGAGGCACCAGCTGCTGTTGAGGGGGAGATCACTTCTGCACGGGAGACGCCACGACACATCCAGCACCAACACCCCCCTCAGCAGATGATCGGCAGCATCTACGAACGTGTCACTCGGTCCAGGTCACAAATCTCTCACTTTGCTCATTCTGCTTTTGTTGCTGATTTTGAGCCCCGAGATGTTGGACACGCTTTGACGGATCCGAATTGGGTCAATGCCATGCATGAGGAGTTAGAGAACTTTGAGCGAAATTGGGTTTGGGTATTAGTTTCACTTCCTCCAGACTGTAAGCCTATTGGGACAAAATGGGTTTTCAAAAACAAGCAAGGAGAGGATGGCCAAGTTGTTAGAAACAAGGTCAGGCTTGTAGCGAAGGGCTATAGTCAGAAGGAGGGGATAGCCTATGAGGATACTTTTGCTCCTGTAGCTCGTTTGGAGGCTATTAGGATACTCTTGGCTTTTGCAGCATCCAAAGATTTCAAACTTTTTCAAATGGATGTCAAGAGTGCCTTTTTAAACGGCTACATAGAAGAAGAGCTTTATGTTGAACAACCCCCCGGTTTTGAAAATCCCAAGTTTCCAAACCATGTTTTCAAACTCCACAAAGCTTTATATGGTTTGAAACAAGCCCCTAGAGCCTGGTATGATGGTTGAAAACTTTTTTGCTTGCTAAGGGTTTTAAAATGGGATGTGTGGATAAAACGCTCTTTCTCCTCAAGCAAGGCAAAGACACTCTCTTGGTCCAGATTTACGTGGATGATATCATTTTCGGTGGTTCTTCTCACGCTTTGGTTGCCAAGTTTGCAGATACTATGAGCAGGGAATTTGAGATGAGCATGATGGGCGAGTTGACGTTTTTCCTCGGGTTGCAAATCAAGCAAACCCGAGAAGGAACATTTGTGCACCAGGGCAAGTACACCAAGGACTTGCTGAAGAGGTTCGATATGGGTGAGGCCAAGCCTCTTCCAACACCCATGTCGACCACGACGGCCCAGGATGCGGACAAGGATGGAGAAGCTGTGGACCAGAAGGAGTACCGAAGCATGATCGGGTCGCTACTCTACCTGACGGCGACACGCCCGGACATCCTGTTCGCGGTGTGCCTGTGCGCGTGCTTTCAGGCGTCGCCGCGCACTTCTCACCGTCAGGCGGTCAAGCACATTTTCAGGTACCTCCGTTTCACACCTGAATTCGGGATTTGGTATTCAGCTTTCTCCACCCTCTCCCTTTGCGGTTATTCCGATGCCTATTTTGCTCGTTGTCGCATTGAGCGCAAGTCCACTTCTGGGACTTGCCAATTTATTGGTTCTTCTCTTGTATCGTGGTATTCTCGCAAGCAGTCTAGTGTTGCCCAGTCTACCACGGAGGCTGAGTATGTTGCTGTGGCTAGCTGTTGTTCCCAGTTGCTTTGGATGATGGCCACTTTGCGTGATTTTGGTCTGAGCTTTTCTCGTGTTCCTTTGCTTTGTGACAGCACAAGTGCTATTACATTGCTAAGAAGCTCGTGCTGCACTCTAAGACCAAACACATTGATGTGCGTTTTCATTTTCTGTGAGACCACTATGAGAAGGGTGATATCGACCTTCGCCATGTCGATACTCATCATCAGTTGGCTGATATTTTCACCAAGCCTTTGGACGAATCAACCTTTAATCGGTTGAGGGGTGAGCTTGGTGTGTGTTTCCCCTTTTAGATGGGGGAAATATTTTGGATCTTGTATCATAGACTGACTATTTTCTCGGTTGCTTTGTTTTTCTTTTGCATTTCAGCATACGCTTTTACTTTCTGAGCTTCATGTATATAATTTTGAAAATGTAATTATGCTCTGTTTAGTGTGCTCCGATGCTATATGTTGATGCTAGTAGCTTATGCTCTTTCTGATCACTAATACATGTTGTGAGCTGAGCTGTTTTTGAATGGTGAATCTGCTTAACAAATGTAAAACTTGAAAATGTTCACCATTGAGATATGCAACTAGCATGTGTAGGATGTGTTGAATTCACTTGTGCTTTTCATATATGCTAGGTTGCTATGTCTCTAGTTCTGAGTCTGTCACTTGCTTAGTCTGTTCATATTCTGTCAATAAAATCTGAACCAAGTTTTAAGTGAATTGAAAAGATCGAGATGAGATTGCTTGTCCGCACATCACAGTTTTGAGACTGATTCTCATTGCACTTTGAGTTAAACTTGAGTTGTGTAGTGTATGACCGAAACTGTTGCTTTAAGCTTCTGATTGCTTCTGCATAGGCTTCGCATAGTTGGAAAGTTAGGCAATGACAAGCTTTCAACCTCTCGCAATCACATGCTAAAATTTGAACTTGCGTAATCTTAACCGCTGCAACTCCGATAAAATTTGGATACACAAGTCTATGTTTCATTCCATAGCATGATGATTGAACTATGCTAGGGGTAGTTCACCTTGTATACATGTTTAGCACTTGTATGATTTCCTGTCTATACATGTTTTGTGCTATTTTGATTGTGAATACCTTTTTGGCTAAAAACTGCTCACTTTGCTCATATGTTCATATTTGGTGATCAGTTTGAGCCTTTGCTAGCCTCTTATGAATATTGTTGAGTCATCGGATCAGAACTCTGTAGAGCATCTTTGCATTCTCTTGATTACATTCCTGAAGCTGCTAACCTGCATTGTGACTCATATGCATTTTGGAAGGGGGAGAACTTCTCTTGTTGGCACTTTTGATGGTGCATTTTCCTAGGGGGAGACCTTGCTTGATTGCCTGTTGATGCATTTTTCACTTGATGGTGCATTTTCAACTAAGGGGGAGAATTTGGACAAATCATGCCTCCCATGTTCAACTAAGGGGAGAAGAATCGGTTGTGTGCACCATGCAAGGGGGAGGTTGCTCGTGATAAATTTTTGAAATTTCCAATTGGTTCGGAGCGCTTTGCTAGTTGTGTTGAGCCTTTGCCTCTATCTTGAGGGACTAGCAGTCGCATCTTTGCTTTAGTTGGTATCGAGTTTTTCAGTTGATGTCGAGCTTTCTGCTAGTTGTGTTGAGCCCCTGTGCCTCTTTCTTGAGAGACTAGCATTTCGCTTTGATTTTCCAATTGGTATCTGCTAGCGGTGTTGAGCCTGTTCTACCTCTTCTTGAGGGCTAGCATTGCTTTGCTTGGTTGCATCGAGCCGTTGCCCATGTCTTTGGGGACCAAGTTGTCTTGCTCTTTCCACTTGACCTTCTTCGGCTTTGCTATGCTTTTGGGTCATTTGGTCGAGTTCTGTCTTCTCCTTCTTCCTCACTCTATTTCATTATGATTTGTGTGTGTAGTTGACAATGCACTCATCAAGGTGGAGATTGCGGATACATGGGTGTATGCCGAGTCTCGAGTGATGAGTGATTGTCAATGGGTTTGATCACATGTTCTTTGGCTTGTGTTGTGCAGGTGTCGAGCACGGAGACAGTGATCGAGGGCAAGGTGAGGTCAAGTAGAGACGTGTCGTGCCGACGGACTGGGAGCGGTGAAGGGCGGACGTGAGGCTTGGACTGAGGGACCAGTGGCCTGAGGATCAGCTGTGGTGGCTGGCAGCCTGGGACACCGACGAGCGAAGACTTGCGGGACATGGTGTTGCTCGGGTCGAGGACCTGGGGACACGTGTCGATGGGCGGGGTGC